>OX596239.1:45507992-46707992 GCA_951394345.1 Salicornia ramosissima
TGTAGTTTAATGATCATGTTCTTGATGAATTCTTGAATTGTTTGCATGTCTTTAATTATGTGATTTATTTAGTTATTTATGGTTTGATTCATGATTTATGTTTGTAAATTGCATGTTTTGATTTAAAGAATTGATAAAAGATTGATCTTTATTATCCTATTTCACTCGACATTTTGTGTAATATAACAAGTATCGATTTTTATTATGATCTTGTTGATTCTTGATGAATTCACATAATTCTATATATTCCTTTGATGATTATTTGTTATAATTCATGATGTATTATTTAAATTTTCATGTTTTTTTAATTTTAATTATAGAATAATTACGGTTCTTGATTCTTGATTTTTCGAACTTAATGAAATAGAAAGCATGAATTTTTATTGAGTTCTTGAATTGATCGAATCTTTAATTATAAAGCATTTTTTTATGATTTTATTATTATAGAATGCTAATCTTGAATTGAAGTTGTATCTTGTTTGTATCTTGAAAAAGCCGTGTGACCCATGTTGTTTATGAGTTAAAGTTTCAATTTTTTAAATTTAAGTGCAAAATTGAATCTTTATTTTGAAAGTTTAATTGCATTATTGTTTAAGTTCATGATTTGTAATAGCATGATGAATTCTTGATAATCTTGAAACTACTTTTTGTTGTTAATTATTCTTGCATGGCCGAATGTGTTGATGATGAAAGGCTGAAAGCTAGTATTTTTATTTCTTGTTGAAGTATTTGAGCATGATTATTTGTTTTCATGATAATTTGATGGTTTATTATTTGTTTTAACATTATTTGGATTAATTATATGAAAGTGTCAATTTTGCTTGCTTTGCATAAGAACTGAGTAGTAAGTCATTAATATACTTATAATTCGTTGATGACGCAGCATATTATTTTACGTGAAGAATTAACGTGTTACTAAACCTCGTGACATTTGTAAATCTGGTGAAACTTGTTTAGCCTGAAAAAATATTGTTAAACCTGGACAAATGTTGTTGGACATGGACACTATTTCTTTGACCTGGACACATATTACTAAACTTGGATCCCCTCATCAGTTGTTAAAAAAATACAAGTGTTGGACAGTCCAATCGTCGGACCGTCCGACACAATACTTTCACTATATTTAAATTAAGAAATTGTAGAGAGTGAGAAGTAGTTAAAATTACTCTTTAAATACGCTTTTGATTTTTTTACTCATGAAAATACAAATATAGGAGGGTTGGTCACCCAGAGGTTATCCAATATAGAATCTACTCAAATGTTACATCTATTATAAAACGGTCTCCTAAATCATATAAAGTTGTTTTAACCAATAATCTATCTAGCACTTAAATTCACTACAAGAAGAGATGTTATTTATGATAGAAATTTCCGTCTTGAAAACGTGGCCTATCGTAGAAATGAGGGTCGTAAATGACTTTTTCCATCACAAAATTGTGACCCCGTCGTAGAAAATGGGTAATAAATGATTTTTCTCGCCGCGATCCCGTCATAAATGAGTCAATTTTAGAGTTTATGTTAGTTATTAAGTTAATTTTAGTGATGGGCTCAAAAACTGTAGAAAACATCTATATTTGTGACAATATTTAGGCCTGTCATTAATATGTATCCGTCGTTCACATGCCAATTTTTTTGTAGTGATTGATAATTTTTAACGCAAATCAACGATAATATATGCAAAAGCATGTTTAATGGAAAATAAATCTCTAATTACAATTATATCATTTTTTCCCTATAATTATTTTGAGCCTTTTTAAAACTCCATTTAACTTTAATTTTATGTTTTTTTCCTCATCCTCATCATTATAATTATTAAATAAACCCTTCATTGCACAAGCCAGGCCGGACACAAACTAGTTGATAACTAATAAGTCGAGTTGTGTAGTACCAAGTATTTAGTCGAAAATCACCTCCGACAACATTAACATCAGACTGAATTGAGCGAGTTCTTTTGGGATATCTTATTTGGTACCATTGTACTTGGATTTTTCATTCAGTGCCACTATTGTTTGAAGTTTGATCATATGGTACCATTATATGTTCATCTTAGTCCTTATCGTGACATTTAGTTAAGTAAATTATTGATTTGGGAGTCAAATAAAAATAATACTTGCTAATTTTTTACATGATTCGGTTTGCATGTCAAAAAAAATAATATTGGAGTCATTTTAGCCCTTAAAACGATAAATTTGATGTCAAAATTAAAGTTGATAATTGCTAATGTTTTACCTCAAAATGAGCCTTAAAAGCTTTCATTTTCAAAATATTAATCACTTAGGCCCTGTTCTTTTGGACTTAAAAGCTATAGTAATCAGATCAGATCAAATCAGATCAGTTCAGCTTTGTTTTAATATTATACTCTCACAAAATAATACCTCCACCTAATCAGATCAGTTCATATCAGATCAGATCAGATCAGATCAGTCCTAAAGAATAGGGCCTTAAACTTTTTTTTAATCTAACACTAAGGGTGCGTTTGATTCAACTTATATAAGCACTCATGTGCTTGTTTTCAGAAAATTCAGATCAGATCAGATCAGACCAGATCAGAAAAATTCATATTAGATAAGAAAATATTAGATCAGATCAGATCAAATTAGAAAAATCATATCAGATCAGATCAACATTTTGTTATTTGTTCCTTATAACTCAATTAATATTATTTCTCTTAACAAATAATAATGAATAGTGTTATATAATTATAATATTATGCATACTAATGATTAATTATATTTATTGATGACAAAAAATTTGAATTGTTGTGATATTTTAGCTTATATTTTGGAAGTAATACTATAGCCATAAATAAATAAAAAATCACTAACAATTTTGAAGGATAATATTAATTATTAATTATTTACATAATTTTTTATTTGAAAGAAAATTATATACATAATACAAAATGATGATATACATATATACATATATACATATATACATATATATACATATATACATATATACATATATACATATATATATATATATATATATATATATATACACGTATATACATATATACACGTATATACATATATACACGTATATACATATATACACGTATATACATATATACACATATACACATATACACATATATATATATATATATATATATATATATATATATATATGTATATATATATATATATATATATATATATATATAACACATGTCCCATATATATGTAAGTTAACATTATATATATGGAAGACGTGTGAAACAAATATTTTTATGTTATTTTATTTTTATCCTTATTTTATAATTTTTTTTTGTTTTTATTTTTTTTTTAATTTTTTTTGCTTTTAATTTTTTATCTTTATTTTTATTATTTTTTATTTTTATTTTTATCTTTATCTTTATTTTTATCTTTATTTTTATTTTTATTTTTGTTTTTATTTTATTTTAATTTTTTTTTCTTTTAATTTATTTTTTAGTTTTTATTTATATTTTTATATTTTTTTTTTTTATTTTTATTTTTATTTTTATCTTTACTTTTATTTTTATTTTTTAATCTTTATTTATAATTTTTATTTTTTTATTTTTTGATTTTTTTTTTTATTTTTTGATTTTTATTTTTATTTTTTTATTTTTAATTTTATTTCTATTTCTATTATTATTATTATTATTATTATTATTATTATTATTATTATTATTATTATTTCTATTACTTCCTAATACATAGGAGTCCGTGCATCCTAATTTGTTGCGTTTTTTTTAACGGATGAAGTATTTTTTTATTATTATTTTTGATTTCTATTTTAAACAATATTAATAATAGTTTACATTTATAATAATGTACAATTAAATTTCACCAAAGATCAGATCAGAAATTTTCAGATTAGATCAGACCAGATCAGAAAATTTCAGATCAGAAAAGATCAGATCAAACCAGACCAGATCAGATCAGAAAATTTCAGAGGAATCAAACGCACCCTAACTACTGGTGCAACTATGACATCATTCATACATCTACTTTTGAAATAGCCATGTCAAATTTTATTTAACTCATCTCAATGTATGAAATTTTTTATTACTAAATTCATTTCAAATTATTTGTAATTATTATACATTTTTCTCTTTACTTTATATAAAATCGTACTATGTTTATTCAATTTTATCGAAGTGGGTTATGATCTAATGGTTAAGAGTGTGTAGTTATTTTCGTGAAATTAGAATGAATTGGATTGAATTAGGTGCGTTTGGTTCATTGAATGGGAATGATATGGAATGGATATAGAATGGATATAGAGTCTAGCTTAGGGTGTTATGAATTCACAACCCCGTACCTAAGCCAATTTGTTTGGTTTAATTTTTTAATAGAATGGATTCACTTTTTTTAAAAAATAATTAGGTGGTATTGTTAATGGAATGAATTTTGAATCTTTGGGAGTAAGTTGGGTATGTATGAGATTCTAGGGGGTTGGAATGGATTTAGAATCCATTGGGTATGAGGTTCCATACTAAAACGATTCAACCAAACACTAGAATTAATGGATGCTAACTCCATTCCAATATATTAAAAAGAGTCCAACCAAACATGCCATAAGTAGATTAAATTAGAATGGATTGGGATGGATTACAATGAAGCTGCAAATTAAAGGATGAGAGTGGATTGGATTAGATTGAATGGATTAGAATTCATTTGAATGGATTGGGATCGTAATCCCACAAATAGAACTTCTTGTATCGAACCTCACCCTTGACAAGAACTTCTTGGATCGAACCTCACCCTTGACAAGAACTTCTTAGATTATTTTATCCGTCCCACTTGTCAATGATTGAAACCTTCAAGGTGTGTTATTTTGTGTTCTTTTCGAAGGATTAGAATAAATGAATGGGATTAGAATGGATTGAGTTGTATTGTCTTGGATTGGAATTAATTGAGATTTATACCTTATTCAAACTAATCAACTCGTATAATAGAAAAATAACAAATTAAAACTTTATCGATTATTGTAAAATGTATAAGGAATGATAATGCAATTTAAAATTTTGATCTCGCGTGTTGTGCATGCAACATATGCACGGGACGAAGAGTAATTTAAATTTGATTAATCCAACATGAAAGAGATAATGCAACCGTTCATGCAAATATTACAGATGCTATATGGCAAGATGTGTGTGCATCAAAGCATGAAACTTGAGATTTGAAGATGGTGATATGGAAGAGGAGTGATTTATAAGAGGATGATTGAAGCAATTCAATTCATTGATATATTTAAATTTATTTAGAATTAGCACGTGCATTCTTTTGGGCTTATTTTTATGGCACTTGAGTTTAGTTTTAGCCAACTTCAGATGATATTCGCTAACTTTAGCTCACTTCATTTTAGTTCAACCAACTTCAGTTTGGTTCAACCCACTTCAGTTCAGTTCAGTTCAATCTACTACTTCAACTCATCACCTAACTTCAACTATTTCCTACTTATTTTAGTTTTATTACTACTATTATTATTGTTGTTGTTCTTCACTTCTTTTTCTTATTATTATTATTATATTATATTATATTATATTATATTATAATATATTATATTATATTATTTTGATTGGTATTACTATTACGATATTTTTTGGCCGGTCAATGCTCGATTTACATAAAAAAAGTTTAGAACTTTATCTATCATCCAACAAAAAAGTACATATAACAATTTAAATCTTAATTATTAGTTAAAAAATTGCAAAGCAAAAAATTATTTTAAACCTACTCATGATATTTAAAATAAAAAAAGAAAATCTTAATATTTTTTTAATATCACAAAACATTATTATTAATATTACAATATAATATTTTTTAGTATTTTTTTATAAAAGATTCATTAGATTAAATAAAATTTTCAACACAAATAACTGTATAAATTCCAATTCAAATGATGTAGGTTTTGTTAAGATTTTAGAATTTTCCTTTAAAAGAAATTGATTTTAATTAAAAGGAAACAATTATTAAAAAAACAACATTTTTGATGGTATAAATTATTCAACCAGATCGTGGTATGTGTCAATTACGGTTATTAGTCTTATTACTTAATAACTTCTCACCAGAGACCTATTGAAATGAAATATTTTTTCATAGAGTTACATATAATAATAATAATAATAATAATAATAATAATAATAATAATAATAGTAGTAGTAGTAGTAGTAATAAAAGAAATTGGTGAACTTCTTTTCATGACTAAAACGATGGCTAACCGTGGTCCATATTCAAGAAAGAAAGCTCATTGGCTCATTTCTCAAACCTATTACAATTTTTTATAGAAAAAATTCATATAAATAATCCAAATTATTTAAAATCTTCCAATATTAATCCCAACTATAGGTTATTACACTATAATCGATCCAAATTATGGGGGTAGTTTTATGATATTAGTCCATACTAACTTTTGACCGGCTCCGATTTCCTTCGCAGAAAGGGAGGAAGATATAGTCAAGTACAATAAATAGGGAAAGAGGAAAGATAAAGAATACTGTATGAATTGGTGATCGATTAAAATAGGTTAACTAAGCAATGGACTAATATCATAAAACAACCCCCAAAGTTTGGATTATACCGTGATAACTAATAGTTGAGATTAATATTGTAAGACGTCCAATAGTTGGGATTATTTATATGAATTTTTCCATATTTTTATTCTCTCTGTATTTGTTAGCTTATGCATTATTTTTAATACAAATTTTTAGGGAAAACATGTTAAATAGTCGGAATAAATGAAAGTAATACATTTATTGATAAGATGATAAAAACCACGATAAAATATTTACCAGTTAAAAAGATTGGTTAAATAATAAAAGTTGTAATAGAATAAGTAGAACTTATGTCGCATTGTCAAACGGGTCTAGACCGCGTTTTTACATGCGAATGGAGCATCCATGTAGCGAGAGGATTAATCACTGTTGTTGGGTCGTATGGACTTATTTTACACTAATTTTTTTAAAAAAGAAACATTGAAAAAAGGTACTTTGCCATTAAAAAATAAATAATTGTATTTTGCTATCTATTATCTTAATTTTGTGCAAGATTTTATGATTTTTTAAGAAAGATTACAAGGAAATCAGGATCTCTTCCTCTTGACGAAAGCCTAACTTATATAAAACTAAAAAGTAAGAAAATTTAACATTAAAAAAAAGGGTTGATGTCGATATGCGCAATGGTCTAATGCCCGAGTGACGCAATGAAATCAGCAGTGCAATTGGCTTCTTTATAAATATGAGCTTAGGAAACTAAAGCAAAGTTTTGGAGGATATAAAGAATATCATACATAAGAAGTTGGATCTTCCAAGGATAGCGAAACTTGCCTTGCAAAATATTAATAACGCCAGGTTGTCACCTTCAATATAAATTTAGGATATATTGTGCTTAAGAGCTAATAAGAGGCCATTTTGAAGAGTTGTAGGCTTGTAGCCTCACCAACAAGGGGGGGAAGTCCTGCCCAAAAGAAGGCGCGAGTTGCAAGGCAAGAACCCTGCTGGTCCCAAAGCACAACACCAGCGGAAGCCATATTATTTATCTTTAGAAGATCCATCAAAATTAAGCTTAATATTATTTGGGGGCAAGGGTACGGTACCCAAATGACAAAAGAAAAACTTAGAGAAAGGGAGGGAGAAAATTCGTAATAATAAAAGGAATGAAGAGCGCGCATCAACTGACAGTCGAGCCTTCCATCCCTGGAAATAGGAAAGAGCTTCGGCGAAAAAAGTTACGGCTGAAAACTAGGAACCATGGAAAATTAAATTGTTGCAAGCCTTCCATTTAAATACTCTTAAGGACATGAAGAATCCTCGACGGGGAAACGTACCCCTGACTATGTAATATGAAAAGGAGCGATGTGAGGGAAAGGGCAAGGGGGCAAGAGAGTTATCCATCGAATAGGCTGAGCATAGGCCCAAACCGGTATGATCGTGGGGCACTGCAAGAAAATGTGGTTTTGAGATTCCTCAGCCGAGGAGCACAGGGGCATAGGGGGGATAACGACAAATCATGAGAGACCAAGTTATTATGCACTTGGAGGCCATTATGCAGAAATTGTCAAGTAAAAAAGTTTTAGTCGTTTAGGATTTATATAAAGTTTCCAAATCTAATGGGAATCCCATTTAGGTAGTAGGCGAGAATATTATGGGCAAGCCAAGTAGTCGACTTAATGATAAACCTACCATCAGGGGAAAAATCTCAGCAAGACTTATCGATAATAGGAGAAAAAGGAAGTGAATGTCTTCTATAATAAGACATATATTCTAGGGAGTGAGAGAGCAAAGTAAAATTTTAGGCTCCCTGATGAATGAAATGATCAACAATTAACTCAGGAGTGGAAATATCCGAAGGGTCAATATTAACATGCGAAATAAGACTATCTTTAAAGACCCATTTGTCAAACCAAAAAAAAACATTGGAACCATTACTGATCTTCCAACGGATTCCTTTAAGAATGAAGGGGTGAATAAGGACATATTTTCAAATCCAGGAATCCTTAGGTTGGGCCCGATAATGGAAGAAGGACATACAATAAAAATAGTTAGCCTCATTTTATAGTCACATATAACTTTGCAACCAAGTTTACTAAGGTAAGACAACACATGAATCTATAAAGAGAAAAATAAAAAAAATCTTACAAATACATGTTTAGAATTCTTTAGGCTAAGACCATGTTCTTTAGGATTGATCTGATCTGATCTGAACTGATCTGATTAGGTGGAGGTATTATTTTATGAGACTATAATATTAAAACAAAGTTAAACTGATCTGATCTGATCTGAACTGATCTAAACTAATCTGATTATTATAGTTTTTAAATACAAGAGAAGAGCACCTAACACCTCATCCTCCTCTCTTATTTTAATTTGTAATGAAGCATGTACTCTATATTTAATTTGTGACTGACACCACGGTTAAAACCGGGAACGTCTAGGATTGTCAGAGTAAAAGCAAATGAATAAATACAAATAAATAAAGCGCCTTTCCTTGTCGTTTTGCGGTGATTGATATTTCAACTAGTAAAAGAAAAGGCAACGTTATTATAACCGTACCAATTCTATTTTCTTTAAAAGTAAAGCTTAGACAAATGCAATATTGGACATGAGTATTCAATTATAAGAGCACATATTGCCATATTGGTAGTTTTAGGGTTGGACCTGTTTACTTCAGCTGAATACAACTGAAATGAATACAGCTGAATTGAATTGAAATGAATATAGCTTAAGTTAATATTTTACTCCCTCCGTCCCCTTTTTATTGCAATATTCTGACTTTTTACACTGTTCATTGGGTAACTTTGACTCTCTCTAATTTTATATATATAAGAAAAAATATAGTCAAATGAGATCTCTTTTGATTCGGCTCGATGTGTACTTTATTAATATATAAATTTTATAATTTTTAAGTACATGTATTTAAAGACATTTTTATTTAAAGTTGTATATTGTGAGATGTTAAAAAGCAAATATTGCAAACAAAAAGGGGACAAAGGGAGTATAAAAGAAGGAAATTGAGACCTGAACTGAATTGAACTAAATTGAATTTAATGTAAAGTAAACAGCTCTTAGACATTTATTTGGCATAAAAATTGTATTTTGTGTTATTAATATCATAGTATCCTAAACTCCAATATTGCTAATATCATGTCATGATAATTTCAGACAAGACATAAGAGGTATTTTAGATTTTTTTTACGAAGCAAATAAATTGAACATTGCCAACAAGTATGACACCAATGTTAATTTTTGCGTACACTGATCCAAAAATACATAATTATATATTTATATCCGTTGATTTCAATATGGTTTTACTAAATGCAACCTTCATTTTACTTGCTAAAATCCGCATTTGGACAATTTTGCCCTTGGCTACACGTGCGAGTGTTGGACATAGGAAAAAAAACACGACATATGTCAAGGCGCATGACCTATGCGCCCTGGCCTAGGTCCAAGCGCATGGTCTATGAACCCCGGCCTAGGACCAGGCGCATGGACCTTGCACTTGGACCTAAGTCGGGGCGCATAGGCCATAGGCCCCGGCCTTTCTGATTTACGCATTTGATCTTCAAATGCTCATATCTCATTCTTTTCTCAGCGAAATTTGACGTATAATATATCAAATCGAAACTCTCGGAACAAGTAATCTTCTCCAAGTTGAATCACCTAAAACGGAATTATGCGTAAAAAAGTTATGAGTATTTGAATCAGACCATTGTGCAAAAGCACTTGTAATGCTTTCAATTCATAATAGAGGAAGTATTGGGTCAGATCGTCTGACCCAATATTAGTGTCAGACGAATGAATTGTAGATGCATTTATATGTTTATTTTACAAAATTAAAGTTTTGATATGTCAGCAACACCATTGATCTTCAATTGAACATCAATGTCGGAAAATAAATCAACCAACCTATAAATTCACCAATCCTTAAACAAATGATCCCAATACAAATTGCAATTTGATAACGAATAATCTAGTTTGCCTTTGAAAAACTTTGGCAAAGAAGATTCGTTGAAAAACCATTTGATAAATAACTATTTCTAGTGCTCGACGATCAAATAGAAGCTAAACTACAAGGCAAAACAAAATTATCAGATAAATCAAATCAAAGTAACAAAAAATACGAACAGAATCAAACAAATGCATCTCAATTTTCTGGATAGGAATCAAAATCTCTCATTTGGTGACGAAAATGAACTTCTTTAATGAATATTAAACGAAGATCAAAGAAGGTTGGATAAATAATCTTGAACATGAAGCAAGGTATGGAGAAAGGTTGGATCTTGAAGATGAAGGAGGGAATTTGGGGCTGGAAGAAGAAAAGGGGTAACTTTAAATTTTGTCAAGGTAAATGAGATTTTTGTTCAGGTAAAGCTTTGTTTTTTACCAAGTCGATTTTTTTTCGAGGTAACTTTAAATTTTGTCCAGGTTAGTATTAGTTTCATCCAAGTATTTTTTATGTTTTATTTTTTTTTGTCCAGGTAAAGGTTTGTTTTTCCCATGTCTATTTTTATTTGTTTTCAGGTTAATGTCAGTTTTGTCCAAGTAATATTAAATTTTGTCCAGGTTAGTATTAGTGTTGTCCATGTAACAATATCATGTCATTTTTCGTTCTTCTTCTCCAACCTCTTTTCTTCTTTCTCACTTTACCCAAGATACTTGAAAATTGCCATGTGTTTTTTTCCAGGTTTCTCATGGCAATTTCTAAACAAAAGAAAACAGAAGAAAGCATGAAATGAGTTACAGAGGGTTTGTCACGAAACAGATGGAAAATAAACAGAGGAAAATGCATTCTTCCTCATTTCGTAACTAAGAAAATTGCCATGTGTAGCATTTATCAATAACAAAAGAAAACATATGGGAAATAAAACAAAGGAAAGCACGAAAATTAGGGTAATTAAGACATGGGTTTTATCAATAACAAAGAAACTGTTACAAGGTATCTTTTTGTCGTCCAGGTTTATCTTATTTTTTTTTCAGGTACATGTTTATTGTTTTCAGGTGATGACTTATTTTGTCCAGGTTCAAATTTTATTTTTTTGCACAGGTAAGAGAGAAGTTTTCCAAATGAGTGAAATGCATTCCAGGTAGGTTGTGTTTTTTTCCAGATTAAATGATTTTCTACCCAGGTAAGAGAAGTTTTTGTTTAGCTAAATTTTTTCCCCAGGTGAGTTGGACTCGTCTGACAATAACGTTATTGTCAGACGAGTCTGATACAATACCTTCTCTTCATAATAATTTATGTTTTAATTCATGATTTTAGTGTAATAATATGTTTTATTTCATGATTAATCTTGATATAAAATAAAGGGTGGGTAAAGGTAGGATGTGATAGGTGAATTTTATGTTTTTAAGGGGTCAAAGACAATTTCGTCCACAAGAGGACTTTAGTAAGTAAAAAGAGATCTTTGTTTTTCAATTCACTTTCAATATCATATTTAGAGTTTTCATTATCATATCCATTCTTATGCCACATCACCATTTTATAAATTTAATATAATAAGTTCAATAAGTTTCAATCCAATTTAATAAGTTTAGATAAATTCATAATTAATAAGTTGAATAATCGCATCCCAATTTATATTGCCTATAAAGTTGGGTGTCAATCCTCCTATCTCAATGATAACAATCCCACATATAACCAATAGACATAACTTTTTATATTTTTTCTGTAAGGGCAATGTCAATAAATCCAACCTCTTTAAGTTTAATCTTATGCCACATCATCATTTTATAAATCACTATAAAAATAATTTTTTTATAAACAATAGATAAACTTATTAACATGTTATTAAGGAGATCCACAATCAATATATTTATATCACATAGTTTATTCAAATAAACTAGCCTAGTACTCGTGCGATGCACGGCTTAAAAATCTTAATATTAATATTGTAGGTAATAATGTAAATATTTACATAATTCATTATTTATGTGAAATATTTCATTTTTTATAGAAAAAAATACATGATTTAATACTTAGACAGTATGATATTATCAATAATATAGTTGGAAATTAAAATCAACTCTATCACTACAAGCGCACTACATACAAGAAAGTAATTGTGGGTTCATTCACGTGTTTTCAATCATAACAAAATATGAGAAAAAAGCTACGTTCAGTTTTTTTTAAAGCGTATTTTCTGACAAATCTTCCTAATATTAAATAAAACTTCATATAATTTGTATATATTTCATAATAATAGAAGTTCATTTATACCCGTGATCATATAAGATAGATTGTTGTAAATAACACCGCCTATTACATATTTTCGTAAAAAGTGGAAATTAAGAAAATTCTTATTAATTGTCTACACTGTCCTACTCTAGTAGTTTTCCACTATTTACTCTATTCTTTTAAAAAATCATAGTGAATTTTGACATATGATTATTGTAAGGCAAAATATAATTTTATTTCACCCTATTTTTTTTAAGTGTCTACCCCTTTTTTTTATAATTGGGTAGTTCATAACTTGTTGACTCACATTTTCAATCACATACAAACTTATAAGACTTTTGATATTCATGATTATGATCTTATATAAGTGCTCGTGTAATGATATAGTATACAATTCTTACAAAACGATGATCGTAACAAAGTTTTAAAAGATTAATGATATTTTTTTAGTAATATTTTGATTGAAATTCAATTCAATAATAGTTATAATTAATATAATTTAAAAAATCAAGATCAATGATAAATAAGAAATAAAAGATTATTAATTTTTTTCTTCAAATTATTATAATATATGGATAATTTAAGAATAAGAAAATATGCGAAAAGTCAACGAAATCAACAAAAAAATAGTGTAAGGTGGTACATTAAATTTAATATTAAATGGTTAAATTTAAGGTAACATGAACAAATTTTGGGGTAACTTTAAACAATTTTAGAAAAACATTAACCCGCAATGATAATAATCAAATGTTAGTAATTAATTTTTAAAGGATAGTTTTGATATACAATAATATAATTCATTTATATATATCGTGAGTAGTTTTTTTTTAATGAAATAGATCTATCATTAAATATGAAAAATTCTTGGCTTAAAAAATAAAAAATAATAAGTTTTAGGTTGTAGTTTTGCTTCTAAATGTTTCTCTTTTAGTATTTTTTTCTATATATAGATTATTTATATCATACAATTATTCTAAATACACATATAGTAATAATATAGATTCAATTTTATAAATTTAGCATACGATCTTTTCTCGTTTATGTTCTAAAGGGCGGGAAATTTTTTAATAAGAGATTGACACGTTGCAAGATATTATTTTAGTTGCTTCTCTTTTAGTTGCTTCTCTTTTAGTATATGTTATGCATGTCAAAACAATAAATCAATAATGATACTTATTTCCCCCAAAAAAAGTAGCGTAATTTTTATTATGAGAATATGTTTAGGCAATAAATATATAATTAAAAGTAAATTTTAATCATAAAAATATGTAGGAAATTAATATATGATCAAAATTAAATTATATTACTTATAATTAAAGAATTAAGGTACAACAATTATTTATAAGAATTAAATCACATAATATTTCTAAGGATATATTATATTATATATCATTGTTTATTAAGGTAGAAAATATATTAAGATAGAATTAAAAAAAATTTGCTTTTTTTAGGTAAGGGGAAAAGGGCGGGATTTTTTTTTAATGAGAGAGCGACACGTGGCAAAATGTTGTTTTAGCTGCTTCTCTTATAATATATATACTAGCATAGCACCCGTGCGATGCACGGCTTGAAAATCTCAATATTAACTTAGTAAATATTAATGTAAAGATTTGTATAATTCATTTTCTGACATAGTGATTTTAACATCATATTAAAATTTTATCTTAATAAATAGCAACCTATAATGTATTTTTGTAATAAAAATAGCACACTATTCAAAACATTGAATAATCCATACAAAAGAATGAGTAATCTTTATACAAAATCTTCACTAACCCCCACACAGGACATTAAGTAGTCATTACACTAAACCCCCGGTAATTCATATGTATACTACATATATATATAATAAATTTTCAGGAACTTCTGTCTAAACATGAACTATTAAAAATACTACATAAAATAGTGAAATTTATTTTTTAATAGTTCATGAACTATTAAATAGTGATTTTAAAAAATTATAGTGAAATTTATTTTGCATGAAATATTAAAAATATTACATAAAATAGTGAACTTTATTTAAAAAATAAATAAATTAACTCCTTAGAAAATTATAGCAGGTTCTAGAAGAGGAGCTGTATCATGAAATTTGTGAAACATGAAATAGCAAATTAGAGTAACATAAATGATATATTATATCCATATTTAACCACGACATACAAAATATTATAATATTAAATAAAATTTGTCAGAAAGAAAAGACCTTTTAATTTATTTTTTTTTGTGAGAAAAGATCTTTTAATTTTTTTTATTTTTTTTTTTTTTTTTTTTTTTTTTGCAGAAAGAGACCTGAACAAAAAAGCACATTTGCGAGAAGGAACTTTTCCATTGTTGTCAGACACAATTTCCTTTTCACAAAAATCGAAAAAACGATGGAAATAATGTTCCTTTTCACAAAGTTTTTTTAGGTCCCTATCTGCAAATATATATATATATATATATATATATATATATATATATACACATTAAAAGGTCTTTTGATTTTTTTTCACATAAATTTTTTTAAAAAGGTATTTTCTAAAACTTCATATACATTTTATATATTTCATAAAATAATTACACATCTCTTTTACTTAAATATGTGATTGAATCATATTTTAGTGTTTATCACAAACACTACAATATACGTTTAACTTATTATTCTTTAAAAATGCATGAACAAAATATTTTTAAAAAAAACAAAGTCAATAGAAGTTTGAAATATACAAAATATAAATATATTAAGTTAAAAATTATTTTTATCACAACTGTTAGGGGAAAATAAAACTAAAATTTACATTGTTTGTTGATTTTCTAATTATTAGAATCCTAAAAAAATTGATAATTTAACAGTACTAAAAATATTATTTATATGAATTAAATCAAATAATATTTCTAAAGATATGTTATATTATTATATATAATGTTTATTAAGGTAGAAAATATATTAAGATAGAATAAAAAAGTTGTTTTTTTAGGTTAAGGGAAAAGGGCGGGAATTTTTTTAATGAGAGTGCAACACGTGGCAAAATGTAGTTCTAGTTGCTTCTCTTATAGTATATATATATTGATGACTGATTGATTGATATGTTATATAATTGTAACCTGATTCATAGTGACTTTTGCCAATAATAGAGAAATATATTCATAAACCTCAAAAAGCTATGCAAACATAAAAACGTTGATACAAATCAACGAACAAATCTATTATGACGTTTTTTTTAACGAGGAAGAAACAATATCATTAATATATAATTAGCTATATGGAATCTACAAGGATAATAACAATCAAAGCAGTTACTATTTTTCCTTCTAAAATACAACTCATATTCCTATCTTGACGTGAGTAGAGAGATTTTCGATGTTTTTGTATCTTTCTAAATAGAGTCCTCCGCAATCTACACACAAATTGTTTCGATTGATTAGTTGATGAGAAACTTCAACACCGTACAAATCCAAGTCATCTACACAATTATGAACAACATTAAAAATACTCATACATATGATGAGAAATTCAAAACCTAAGGAAAATAAGAAAACCCAAAAATTTGGAAACAATCTAAATTATTGGGACCGAAACGAACGTAAAAAGAACTAACAAAAACTAACAAAAAAAGAAAAGAAAAAGGGTCGAAAATAGTCTAATTTCATGCCAAAACAGTGAGGAATGAAACCTTAGAAGAATCTAGAATAGAAAAAAAAAAGAAGAGGCTTAGCTAGGGTTTTCTGTTTAATTTTAATTAGTAATGAAACATAGGGTGTGTTCTCTTCAATTTTTTTTATCAACTTAGAATTTATCATGTATAATCAAGCCAGACCAGGTTTAATAAGTTACTAGATTTCTTTGCACGTTATGCGTGTGTCACATTTTTGAGGTTTAGGCTCTGTTTATTTCGAAGGAAAACAATTTTCAAGGAAAATCATTTTCGAAGGAAAATAATTTTCAATGGAAAACATTGATTCGAGAAAAGTTTTCCTTTGTTTGTTTGGTTAGAGGAAAACTTATAAAGGAGAATAAAAATGGAGTAGAAATAAAGGAAGGATGAGAGGAGTGAAGAAGGGAGAAGTAATGAGTGAGAGGAAAAATGTGGCATTCCTTCCTTACAAAAGAAAAATGGTTTTCCTTTTCTAATGTCACATTTTCCACCTTAAGGAAAATTATTTTCCGCTCCTTTTCAAAACAAACAAAGGAAAATGAAATGAGAGAGGAAAATCATTTTCCGGGAAAATGTTTTCCATCAAAACAAACGGACCCTAATTGTTACTCGGTAGTAAAAAATATATCCAAAACTCTAAAATATTTGTGTTTGTAGAGAGTAAAAAAAAAAATGGTGTTTGTATTTTATATTTTTGAATTATATATTTTGTAATGTTTTTATTTAAAAAATTACAAAAACTTTCTTTTTTAGTTAATATTAATATAATTTGAGTATTTAGAATATTTTAGAGGGTATTTTAGTCTATTCGAGTGGGACACCATATCTCCCATTGACTTATATAATACTCCCTCCGTAACATAAAAATGACAACGATTGTTTTTGCACGTATTTTAAGGAAGCAATTTGAGGGTGTAAACGATTAAATTAATCAAAATAATTTTGATATTAGTAACTTATATTCATATTCTTACTTGTGTTAAAACCATTTTGATTAATTCATTCGTTTACACCCTTAAATCGTTTCCTCAAAATGCGTGAAAAAATAATTGTTGCCATTTTTATGTTACGGAAGGGTAGAAATAATCAATTCAACTTTAATAGGTTTAATCAAGTCAAATTAGATAAGATCAGATCGAGTCAAATAAGTTGAAGAAAACGCACACATGGTCTTACGGTGAAACAATCACTCGGTAAAATTTGTACTCCGTATATTCCAAGAGTCCAAAAATGGTAGACCTTCATTTTAACAAAAAAAGTCACTATTGTTAGAAAAAGAAAAGGCCCATGTACAAGTGATGTGGCAGAATGCTAGAATTTAGTAATTTCCTTGCAAATTTTTTTTTTTTGTTTTTTTTGTTTAAGTACTTTCCAGAAATGATCCTGACCGTCTATGACTTAACATAGTCCTCCCTATATCTCTCTTTGTTTTTATCCTCTTTAAAATCCACAGTTTATAATAGTGCAATGTATCTGCATTTGTGAATTGTGAGAGAAAAAAAAAAAAGAAAAAAAAAGAAAAGAGTGGAGTATTTCAGAAGCTCTATCCTCTCACTCACTATGCTTCCCTGATTTTGATGCATTTTACAGTAAGAGAAAGAAGAAAATAGTGAAAGAAAAAAAAAAGAAAGAGTGAAAGACAAGTTTTTTTTGCTTCTTTTGTTCTTCCTTTGCTTTTCCCCCTTTTTTCTCCCTTCATTTTTATTCAAGATTGAAACTTTTCTTAATTTCCTTATAATAATTTACTCACTCATAACCCATATATTTACTCCCATTTTGGGGTTTTCCCTTTTTATTTTTTTTTTGTTTTGTTTGTTTCTATCTCACTCTTTTTCTTAAGAGCTGAAGAAATAAAAATCAATTTATCAAATTTTAAAGGTATGTTCTCTCTTTTTTATTTTTATTTTTTTACTTTTGTCTTCTTTAGTTGATAATCTGAGCTAAAATTTTGATGTAACATTGATTGTTTTGTTGGATGATTAAGACCCCCCCCAAAAACAAAAATTTTCAATCAAAAAACCCCCATTTGTAATTTTTCACTTGATCGTTTGTTGTGGCTTTGGATGCAGTTTTCTGGGTGATTTTCATGTCATTTCTCTCTTTTTTTAATATTTTTTTTATGCTTATTCAAATTTTCACTTACAAGTGTCTTCCCTCTCATGTGGGGTTTATGTTGTTTTCTGATAATCTGTTTGAAGAATGTGATGTTCTGAGCAGCTGATTCAATGATCTATTGTGTTTTGTATTCTGGGTTTTTACCTAATTTACTCTGCATTTGCTTGAATTGTTCTGATTTTCACCAATTCTTATGATGTACTCTAAGCTCCTAGATTTGCATGTTCTTCTATTCACCTCTTTTTTCTTTTTTTTTTTTTACTGTTTTAGAACTTTTACATGTAATTGATTCAAGTAAGACTGGGTTATAAATTACTTAAATTTTCTTTTAATGGCTTTGCATTCTGGGTTATAAATTACTTGATTTTTTAGCTCATTTCTTGGAATAACCAGTTAAAATTTTAGATACCCAAGATTGATTTTTGTGTATATGTAAAATGCAGATAAGGAATTTTTGTTATTGCAATAAAAATGCTGAAGAAGAGGAGCAGATCAACTCAGAAAGAGCAACAAATGGGTCAATTAACATCAGATGGTGGTAGTGAAACATATATACAATCTGATGTTATAGGACAAAGGCAAAAGACCAACTCTTTTTTTAATGTTCCTGGTCTGTTTGTAGGATTAACCCCAAAAGGTGTTTCAGATTGTGACTCAGTTAGAAGTCCAACATCACCTCTTGATTTCAAGCTGTTTTGTAATTTGGGAACTTGTTTTAGATTCCCAAAAGCCTCACAAGAGGGGCATCAAAAGTGTTGGGTTTGTGAAAAGGTTGGACTTGGTAGCATTGTTGATGATAGAAACCTTACTGAGAAAGATAGAGTTATCCCTTGTTCTAATAGTAAGACTATATTGTTTGGGTCTCAGATTAGGAGTAAAGGAGCCCCTAATTCACCCAAATGTAGTGCTAATTTTTGTGAGGCACCTAATTCTTTGCCTAAAAACTATGCAATTTTCCCTCATTCTAGGTTGAACCCTACTTCTGATCTTCAAAAGGGTAGCTCTGATGTTTTGTTTGAGATTGGAGGAGACCCTTTAGAGTTTGACCCATTTGACAAAATCCAGTCTTTTTCTCTGGATTCTAAGAGGCTAGGGTCCGGAATCTACCGTCTAAGCACGAAGCGTTCTTGTTTTGAGAGCGAGGATATTGATAAGAATTCGGGTTTTGATTTGATCATAGGAGACCTTAATACCGAGAATAAGTTGGCTGCAGGTCCAATAATCCCGAGTGCCTCTGGGGATGATGTAGCTCGGTCTCTTACCCCCGAAGAGATCGAGCTCTCAGAGGACTATACCTGTGTTATTTCACATGGTCCAAACCCCAAAACTACTCATATTTTTGGTGATTGTGTTTTGAAATGTCACCCCACTGGAAATGAACCTGGAAATAAGAGAGAAAGCTTAGAAGAGACTAGAACACCTTTTTTGGATAATGGTTTGCAGATTTCTGAACCATTATCATCATACCCTTTGAATGATTTCCTGAGCTATTGCCACTTTTGCAAGAAGAAATTGGAAGAGGGGAAAGACATATACATGTATAGGTTCGTCCGAGACCCTAATTATCTTTTGAATTTGACTCCCTGTGTCTTTTTTTACTTGCTACATTTGATCAGAACGAAAACCTGTCCGAGCTTTTTTGATCATATACAGCGACTAAAAAAAGATTACATTGCCGGAGTTTTGATTTTGGATTCATTTGAAAGATGTCTAAATTGTTTGTAACCTTGATTTGCAGAGGGGAGAAAGCTTTCTGCAGTTGGGATTGTCGTTTGGAGGAAATTTCGATCGAGGAGGAGCAAGAGAACTCCAACACCGACGATCCAGAAGAACAACAAAGCGGTGACGACATTTTTGAGAAAACCTTATTTGTTGCTATATAGAGGAGTTATTGATTTGCTTTTTTTACTGAAAAGCCATTATGCCCATGATTGATGAAAAACTCAGCCAAAAGAATTGAACCATCTGATAATAAAGAGCTGTGCTTTTGTGTATCTAATTAGCAGCCTCAGATGATCTGTCTTTGTATGGCATGACTAAGTAAAACTCCCTTGTTTGTAATTCATCTTTCATGGTTCCAATGACTGTTTGGTTAGCAAATCAGCTATAATTTTGACCCTAGTAGTTATATAAAGCTGAATTTGGCTTGTTTTGCCATATTTGCTAATCTGTGAAACCCCCCCAAAAAAAAGAAGTGTTTTTTTTTGTTCCTTCTTTTTGATTCACCATTTTGTAAGGAGTTGATGTATAAGCCTCCCATATGGACAATTTTACTGATATTTAATATATAGTAGTATTTTGGATATGTAAAACTTTGTGTTCTTTCTTCTTTAGTTTGATGCAAATTGTTTTTTGATCCATATTATTGTCATTGACATCATCATTGCTTTTCCATGTGATTGATTTGAGGGATGACCTCAAATTACCTTTGGTGATTCCTTATGACAAGTGGTTGTTTACTTGCATTCCATTGCACCCTATTTGGTTTGAGTTATTGGTGATTTGGGCATGATATTTGGTGCAATTTATCAATATATATATATATATAGCACGGATACTTTATTTGACCGCAATTCCCGTACCAGGTTTGTTCCCGTGTTATTTGACCGCAGTTCCTGTGCCCGGTTTGTTCCTGTGTTGGGATGATATCAATACTTTTGTTAATGTCAGACCCATAAATTTGCCGTTTTCAGCCCCTTTTTGACCACAAATTTTCCAACATTTTTCAAGCATTACATAAGAAACTTGATATAAACATGATTACAAGGAATGCTGATTTACAATTATCACTAAATTTTCATTTGAATTTTACTCTTTTGGTCTATCAGCAATCTGCATATAGTTGGTGAAAAATCTTAATACCCAACCCCAACTTTCATTTTTTTTCACATCATTCATTTTCTAGGAGTTGTTGCAATTCATATATTGCATTACTTGTTTTTGATGTGTAAATTTCAATCATTGAGATTTTGCCATGACTTTTTGAGCATAAATGAGATGATAAAATGAGAAATGTCATATTGTGTTTTTTTTTTTTTGGGTCCCAGATTTTTCTATATCTGCTCAGGTTGGATTTTAGGGTGGTACAATTTGTCAGTTATGAATCAATGTGATTGACAAAATTGCATTTCTATAACCACACAATTTCACTGCAAAGTCCAGGATAAGAAAATTATTGAAGCCAATGCATGTTTAAGGTAGTAGTGAATTATTTTTGCTACACTTTCTTTTTGGTATGTCTTAAAAAATTTGTTACATATTTTAAAAGGACAAATTGACCTCAAAAAGATTAATCTTAGTTTAGGTGTATTGAACATCACAAACTTTAATAGGTATATCTAGGGTCTGTTTACTTCAGCTGAATACAATTGAACTGAACTGAATTGAACCGAACTTGACTTAACTGAATTGAATACAACTGAAAGTAATATTTTATAAGAGAAGAAAATTGAGAGTTGAACTGAACTGAACATAACTGAAAGCTAATGTAAACATGCCCCTAGTAGAATGAATTTTGATGTTAGGTGTGGAGGAGTATAAAGTGGACAATCTTCATGAAAATTATGATAAACTTAATTATCACAACCTTGATTACAATCATGTTACAAAACAAGTCCTTAAAATTCATCTCAAAATTAAATTTTAGCATAAGAATAATTTAAAATTACATAATTATGCCACTCTAAGCATCCAAATATTAAGTTTCATTGCATGCTATGGGTTGCATCCATAATAGTTGTGCTTTTTGGTGCACCAAAGTTAAACTTAGTGTTGTTGAACCAATTTATTGTTTTAATTTAGGTCAAAACTAAAAAACTTGAGAATTTGAGATTGTATTTGGCTTTGGGAAAATTCCTTGTCCTGAAAATTTAGTTCTCAAAGTATTCTTTTTTGTTTGTTGTACTATACTAAATCTTTAGTTTTGTACATGTGTGAAAGAGAGTAATATTTTCTTGAATACAATATTTGCAAAATGATGAAATCATTTGATTTTCTAATTTAAAAAAGGATAAATCATAATCCAACGTTGTTCTCATGATTGTCATACTCGTCAGGGTAAGAGGAGTGGTATGGTACGTGGTTGCCACTGCCACCTCGTGTTTTAGAGATACGAGGTTCAATCCCTTACTACTTACATACCTCTCCTCTACAACCATGAGTTGGGTTATTCTTACCAAATTAAAAAAAAAATTGTCATCTTCGGCGCACCTTTAAAATTGAATTGATGTCCAATTAAGTCAGGATCCTCTGGATTTGGTCGATTTTAGAAAATTCAGAACAAACAAATCAAAATCAATGACTACAATAAATTTTCCAAAAAAAGTGTAAAATATAAAATAATATAAAATTTCATTCTCACAACTTTACAACTCTAAAAACTTAAACTTTAGAGGATCCCAACTTTGTCTAATAAGGGTTTTTTTACTCGTACATTGCTCATATAATGTTAAATAAGTCAATTATGGTCGTTAAATTTGGAGATATAATATAAAAATAAATGAAAATAAAGTTTGATATTCTCGCAAAATAAAATCTAAAGAGGAAGTGGTGTAGAGCAAGTGGTGTTTACACTCATTTTGCATCTTTGACTGGCGGATCTAGAAATTTTATGTTACGGGGTCACTTTATATAAAAATGCACTCCTCACTCAACGTTGACATGATTATACTTAAAATTTGACATTATGGGGTCACTTTTCACTATTAACCGGGGTCCCATGTACTACACAAAATATTTTGTTAACCAAATTTTATTAAAATAAATAAACATAAATTAATTTTTTTAAGCCCAAGTGGGGTCACATGACCCCACTTAAGTGTACTTCCATCGGCCACTATCTTTGAGGTACAAGGTTCAATACCCACCCCTTGCTTGAGGATTTCTCCTTACCAAAAATAAATTAATAAAATCTAAAATACTAAACGTTGCCCCATTATTACTAATTAACGCCCCAAATTTTAAATGAAATGAAAATATTGCTTTAGCTATAAAAAGATTATAACAATCTCAATTATTTGGACAACGGCCTCGGAAACAATGCCACCTGAATACGACAACCACCACTATCACAAACGTCGAAGATGACAATGGCCACACAATGGTTGAGTCATTTGGTCCTTAACCATGGTTAGGATATCTAACCTAGACACCCGCCCTAATTTTATCTGGTCATCATCATATTTGACTTTCGTTGTGGTGGTGGCAGTGGTCATGTTCGGGTGCTGTGGTTTCCGGAGCTGTTGTTCAAGTAATTGAGATTGTTGTAGTCTTGTTTAAAGTTAAGAGCAATATTGTCATTTCATTTGAAATTTAGGGTGATTTTTAATAACAAATGTGAAAGTATTGGGTCAGACCGTCTGGCAAACAATTTGGTCAAGCGGCTGACACAATATACCCAATTATCACTAGTAAAAAAAACTAGTATTTGTAACTGCCTATTTGCATCGTGCATACTCATGTTGAAAAGTTCGGGAGCAATGGGCGAGGTTCTTTAGGCCCTTTATGTTGAAATGATATGATAATTTGTAGAATTGTGTTTTTATTTGTATTTATGCGTCTATGTATTATCGTTGACAACTTATTGAACCTTTGAGGTGTATACTATATTCGAAATACATTTTTGTAAAGAATTGATATGTTTGTATGTAGTATATTTATATTATATACATCATTTTGATCAATTCATCGATCCTTGGCGACTCATTCCTTGGCAGCCTACGTATACGTGTACGTACTGTACTGTATGATTCAATGATAATTATATATAATTTATTAATATGTACATTTTAATATATAATTCAATGATAATTATATATAATATAAAAAATTTAAAATTAATCCAATTAAAACAATTGGAGTCATTTGCATCGTGCATTTGAAGGTATGATCCAAATAAATATCTTATTTGTATCGTGCCTTCAAATGCACGATGCAAATAAGTCACTTATTTGCATCGTAAATAAGTATTATAATAATATTTTTATTTGTAACTGCTGCATTTGTAACTGCAAATGCACGATACTAATAGCTTCAAATGCACGATACAAATAGCCTTTTTTCTACTAGTGTATAATAGTGAAATCGCAAGGCTATAACTTTAAAAAAAGATATACCTAGTAAGAGAATTGAAGCTACAAAAGCAGCTTCCTGCCAAGAGTATTACGGGGCATATCATATGTCCAAATTGATTAATTTTTTAGATGAATGCAGCTTCAAATACGACCCAAAGGGGATTTGGCGGGAAAATGCCAAACGAGGCCTCTAGAGGCCTCAAAATGCCAAAAACGTTTAAAATCTGACATATATTGATATATAGACCAAATTTGTCAAAGTTTTGTTTTTTTTTTTTTTTTTTTTTTTTTTTTTTTTTTGTCCAGGTGCTCCTATATATAGGAAGGATTGGCTAAAAACCAAAAGATGGTTGAAAGCCAGACAGAAAATGGTTTAAAGGGGTACATTAGCAGTCGCAGGGGTACATTAAATATTTAAAGGGGTACAAATGGTTTTTAGCGAAAGTTACTAATATTTACAAAGATTGCCATTAATAATTACACGTGTACCCCTTTAAGTGTCTAATGTAGGGGTTTTTAGGTTGAAAACGTTTTTAGTTGATCCTCTTCCTATATATATATATATATATATATTCTTTCAAGGTATTTCTTTTTTTTTGTCCAGGTTAGTTACATTTGTCTAGGTTAGTTTAAAATGTGTCCAGGTTAAACAATATTTGTCCAGGTTTACAAATAAGTGTCCAAGTTTACAAATAGGTGTCCAGGTTTAGCAATATGTGAACAAATATGTGTCCAGGTTTAACAAATTTTTACCATGTTTACAAATATGTGTTCAGGTTTACAAACATGTGTTAAGGTCTACAAATGTGTCTAGATTAAACAAATAGGTGTCCGGGTTAAACAAATAAGTATCCAGGTTTAAAAAATAGCTAGGTATCAAGGTTTAACAATATGTGTCCAGGTTAAACAATAGTATCCAGGTTAAAAGCATTTTCACCAGGTTTACAAATAGGTGTCCAGGTTTAACAATATGTGAACAAATATGTGTCCAGGTTTAACAAATTTTTACCATGTTTACAAATATGTGTTCAGGTTTACAAATATGTGTTAAGGTCTACAAATATGTGTCTAGATTAAACAAATAGGTGTCCGGGTTAAACAAATAAGTATCCAGGTTTAACAAATAGCTAGGTGTCCAGGTTTAACAATATGTGTCCAGGTTAAACAAATATGTGTCCAGGTTAAACAATAGTATCCAGGTTAAAAGCATTTTCACCAGGTTTACAAATAGGTGTCCAGGTTTAATTAACAATATGTGTCCATGTTTACAAGTTTTCACCAGGTTTAACAAGTTGTCACCAAGTTTACAAATATGTGTCCAGGTTTAACAATATGTGTGTAGGTTTAACAAATATGTGTCTAGTAGCTCCAGTTGGACTCGATTCTGTCAGACGAGTCTGATGACACAATATCTTCTCTTTAAAAATAGGCTTTCTTTGATTCACCTCAAAATTACATACTTATTTGATCTGATCTGATCTAAACTTATTTTTTCTGATTTGGTTTGAATTTATTTTCTTGATCTGGTTTGGTCTCATATGAACTTTTCTTATTATTATTGTTGTTGTTGTTGTTGTTGTTGTTTATTACTATTGTTATTATTTATTATTATTATGATGAAATAATTTGTGAATTTATGACAAAATCACGCGCAAATTGATTTAATAAATGTTTGATTTTTTCAAATATTACCACTTTTGACTCCTTATAGGTTTATCATTTTCCTTATTATTATTGTTATAAAGAATTTGCAAGAACGTAAAAATTTTGCAATAAATTACTGGGTAGCCGAGATACTATGGCTATGTTTGGTTGACATAGGAAGTCATTTCCCGTAGTAATATGATTTTCATGGGAAATGTTTTCCCATGATAATTATATTCCCTAAGAAATAAGAAATGTTGTTTGGTTGATAACATTGAAAAATTAATTTCCTACGAAATCCAATTCACCGCGAGGGGGGGGAGGGGGGGGGGGAGTGAGTGAGTGAGTGATTTCCCATGGTACATGGAAATTTCTATTTCCCTTGAAAATGCTATTTCACATATTTACCTCATTTTCCTCCAAATAAACACACATCAAATTTAGCACTTCCTAGAAAATTTTATTTTCAAGGGAAAAACACTTGCAACCAAACAACACCTATAACTATTACCGCTGCTATAGCTTTCCGTAATTTGTAATTTCTTTTTTTTTTTTTTCAATTTTGATTAAAAAACTTATCACTATTTCTATGATTTATATACCTAAATAACCATGAAAAATACCAAATGTAATCAACAAAGTCAAACGTATTCAAAATAAAGAAATTTGTCAATTACTACTTTTTTTTTCTTTGTTAATTAATAATTTAGTACACATGATAATCTCTATTATATAAGCCAAGGGGGAGCATGTTGTCCCCCCTGAAAAAACCCATTTTACCCCTCAAATATTTCTAAAAATTCAATTAGCATCACTCTTCACTATTAAGGAAAGTTATTAAACTTTTCAAAATGAAAATATTACAAAATATAAAATTCTTAAAAATAAAATAAATACACTAATTTTCATATTTTTGAATTCTCTATAAATAAACACTCATATTGATATAGTTTGTCACATAAAAATTTTACATTTTGATTAATTATCGTAGAAAGTTGATAGCCTATATAACATAGTAAATAAAAAGTTTGTTTGTGATTGATTATATGAATGAGTGTGAACTTAACAAATATTTAAATTTTTCGAACAAATAACCTTTGTTTTTTCATGTTTAGACAAATTAAAAGATACATTTAAAATATCATCGCACGCAAGGCGTGCATAAAAGGCTAGTATTGTTATTATTATAATAACCAAATTAAAGGTAAGTATCATTATTTTTATCTAGAATTTTTTTTTTGTATAAATCCAGTGTACACAAGTTAATGTACAACGGAATAAAAAAGCTACCCTAAAATCTACTAAAGTTACCCTAAATCCATAAAAGTTATCCCTTAATAAAATTGTAAAAAAAAAGGAAATTTATCAAGGGGTAAGTTTTATAAGCTTAGGGTAACTTTTAATCCATTGTATGGTACATCGGATTTTTTTTTCATCTAAAGAAAAACTTGAGATACAATCAAGTGGAAAACATGATCAATTTTTTGTATCTACACATTAAGAAAAATCAAGTGGAAAATACCTTTATATTTATATTCCTTCTCCATACTCATTGATATAGTAGGAAGGATTAATACAAATATAATTGGATTATCTATTTCAAGAATTTCACAATCTTTATCAATTGTTGTCATTATTATCATTATTTTTCTTGTTATTAATTTTATTATAAATAATCTTATTAATATTGTTATTATACTACTGCTGCTACTACTACTAATAATATTATTATTAATACTAAGGTACTAAAATAAGGTGAACTTATATTTGTTTGTCTGATCTCATCTAAGCTGATTTTTTTTATCTGATCTGAAATAAATAATAAGGTGTGGGAAGATAAGGGCTATCAAACAAGGTCTAAGTCAAGCTAAGATAAGATTATATAATTTCATAATAAGATGAAAAGAACGAGGCTTATGTATTCAAGCATTTTCTTTCAATACCAGACCAAGCTAAAGAAAAAACAATCAATATAGTCCTATAGTCATAACTCATAGTTATGAGAATTTGGGGTTAGCTCAATGGGAGAGCACCCCACGTTCTTTGGCCAAGTTCAGGTCCCATTCTTACCTTGGCATTATGGTGGTCCCCCTACTCCAATGCTAGCTTACTGAGATAGGGCCAGTATAGTGGACCCACCCATATACCTTGTCATATAATCCTAACAAGTTATGTGTTGGTATGATACAACATTTTCCAACCTAGAATAATATATCTTCGAGCATTAAAAAATCAGCTTGAAAACGATTATTTTTGTAATTGACTATAATTTACTACCTACAATATTTCTTTTACTTAATAAATTATTTAATTTGGGGTAAAAATAGAATAGGGAATAAAAAATAAATTCACTAACAACACTTTTTAATACTCACAACTCTCACATAACCCCTTCGTCTCAAAATGTTTATTACATTTGTTTTTTACACAATATATTTTCCATTCACATCTTAATGAATCTAACTAGATTCCAATATATTTTTTCTTATGTACAATAACGATTTTCCATAGTTAAAATTCATCTCTTTTTATACCCAAAATTTCAAACACAATATTTTTAAACGGAACGATTTCATTGTTGGGTAGGGCCAATTTAATTATTTGAATCCTAATTTCTACATCATTTCATTTCTTTACCACAAAATTAATTTTAATGAGTATAAGGATAGATGTTTGAATTGATGATATATGTCAAATAAACCAAAAATTCCCATCATCCTTGAACAAACAAGGAAACTGCCAATATAGCTTTACAAATCCCAATTCCATATTCTCTTGAAACAAACACCCCAAATGCTAGAGAACTTAGTTAGTGGGTGGAAAAAGTATGTCCTCTAGTTTTGTCTGCACGTGTACCTCTGCACGTGCATCTTGTTCTGAGCAATTTTTTTTTTTTTTTTTGATTTTTTTTTTGGGGGCTCAGTTTCAAAAACAAGCACTAAACAAGAATAGTGAGGTATTGTAACTTTAGTTACCGTTGAAATTCACGATAAAATAACCTCGTTGGTAGAATATAGTTTTTCTCTTTATGTGAAGTTAGTCCTACTTTCTGGTGAAATGCAGTTATCTTTTCTTGTAAGGGGGCTTTCGTAGCTTTTACGTGCATCATTCTTGTGTTGTCCGACTATTTATTTGTATGGTAGTGAGTTTGGTTAGAAACTGTTGGTTTAATTGTTACCGTGAACTGAATTCAATGAATTGAATTGAAACTGAAATTGAATTGAACTGTGGTTTAACTGTTAACCTAACTGTTGTATTGTCCGACTACTTATTTGTTGGGCTGTCTGACTACTTATTTGTAGGGCTGTCAGTTTGTGTTGTCCGACTACTTATTTGCATGTTATATATTGAATTGAAAAATGTCAAATTGTTGCAGCTAATATAATATGGAGGTAGTACTATATTTGCTTTTTAGGATTTCAACGTGTTGTTTTGACATAAAGTAATTTTAAGTTATGTTCTCTTTTTATGGCAACTATTTCATAATAACAAATTTCAAAAACTTTGTTTCTCATATTTTCCCTTAACCATCGAATCAATCTTTTTGTTACTAGTATTTTCAATTATTTTCGTATATTCACTACAAAAAATGTGTTCAAAAATTGCCCTATTTGATACAAAATTTGTCTTCTTAAGTTATAATGACAATTTTAGTATTGCCCTCATGTTGCCATTGTAATCTCGTTGTATTAGGTTTCAAAGGCAATTTTAGATGTTTTGCCCTCTTTGATTCAATTCAAAAAGGGCAAACAAAATTGCATTCATTGATCATCAACAAAGGCAATACATTTTGCTTTCCTTGATTTAAAACACTTTATTTATTGTCAAATAGGGCAAAGTTTTAAAAGTCTAAGGGGGCAAAATAATCATATTGTCTTTGTTAATATCAATGAGTGCAAAAATAATTGCCCTTGTAGGCATCATTAAGTAAAACAATACTTATATTGCCCTCTTTAATCATGATAAGTTGCCCTCGTTGTGTGAGTTTTTTGTAGTGATTAAACCTTGTTATTTAAAATTCATAATTGATCGACTGATCATTATAATAATTTTTTATTCTTTTGGCATAGTCTTACGATGGCGAATCAAGAAAAGTTTTTAGTGGGTTCAAAATGCATTGATAAATTTTATTGGGGTCAATTAATAAAATATATAGGAATTTTTTTTTGGAATTTTATTTTTGATCCAAGAAAATTAAATATTTTACATACAAAAAATATTTTCTACATTCAAATTCAAGTGGGGTTAACATATTTATGTTAAAAGCTTAATGTTTAAAATATTCACGTACTCCATTCTACTATCTTTAACTTGTCCTATACGAAGTACTCCCTCTGTCCCCAATTGTTTGCAACATTTACTGTTTCACATCTCCCAACACACGATTTTAAATGAAAACATCTTTAGATACATATAATAAAAAATTATAACAATTACATATTAAAAAACTGCACATCAGGCCGAATCAAACGAGATCTCATTTGTCTATATTTTTTCTTATAGATATAACATTAAAGAGAGTCAAAGTTGTCCAATGAATAATAGAAAAAGTCAGATTGTTGCAAAAAAAAGGGACGGAGGGAGTATATAATAATTTATCCTTACCTTATTTGACCTAAAAAATCTCACTAAAAAGTGGGTCCATAAGGAAAATATATATAATGGAATAATATCAAGCATTTGTTTTTAACAAAAATATTAAGTATTCAATACTTCTAAGCTCTAACAAAATTTATAGAGCCTTTACTTGTTAGTCCGCCCTCAAATTTTCAGAAACGACCTTGCATGCTTATTAAGTTTTTCATTGGTAACCTTGATTTTTTTTTTTTTAATTTTATTCTCATTGGTAACCTTTATAAAGTTATTGTCTTGCTTTCAAAAGCAATCTAATACAAGAAAAAAATCGTTAATTCAAATCCAATTAAGGGAAAATGTGATCCTATTAGTGTTAATGAAGTTATTAGAGAGAATAACTTAAGCAACAATATGAGTAGAACTCTATCTTATTAGTGTTAAAATTATATCAATTAATTTATCCATTTGCATCCTCTATTTTTAGCCTTAAAATGCATGGAAAAATATTTATTGCACAAAACACAATTAATACAATTTTTACAGAAGAAAACAAAATAAATTAAAGATGTTTTCATCATATTGTTTCTAGCGGATAACAAAATCCCCTTTTTCTCAATTACAAACTTGTTTAATTATTATTTCCATTTGAATACCAATCATATAATAAGGGCAACATTTATCATTTACCAAACACCCCCCTAAAGTATTGTTGACTTGTCCAAAGTTTTTTTTTTTTTTATTTTTTTTTTATAAAAAAAAAGACAATGCACCCCCTCACAAGAGAATTGTAATGTGGATTTGATGTTGTGTTAACTTGAAGTTGTGCATTGCCACTTTGCAAGGGATAGATAACCTATACTCTCTCTCTCTGTCCCTAAAAAATTGTCCCATTTATTTTTTCTCATCTCCCGAGACATATCTTTAAATGAAAATATCTTGACATACGTATAATAAAAAATTATAAGCATTGCATATTAAAAAAGTACACATTGAGCCGAATCAAACGAGATCCTATTTGACTATATTTTTCTTTACATGTTTAAAATTATAGAGAGTCAAAGTTACCAAATGAACAGTAGCAAAAGTTAATATAGAACAATCTCTAAAGGACGGAGGGAGTAATAAGGATGGATGGCTAAAACAAAGGAGCTCCAACTAATCCGGCCCATGGGTATGCAGTGGGATAATATCGCAAACTCTACGATCACCTGAAAAACAATCATTCATAACCCAGGTCAAAGCATGCAATAACCTTTAATCTTTGTTCTTTTGTGTAACTGAGAAAATTAAGTTTTATTCTTGGATTATTTCCATTGGTATACCTGAAAATTTCTGTATTCTCAGTGGTATACTTGAGTTATAAAAAATCCCAGTGGTATACCTACATTATTAATAGAATCCAATAACCACTTTTAAAGGTTGTTTTAGGACATTAACAACTATAAAAATCGGTTTTTTCTTTTTATTTAGTCAACGGTGGTTATCCAAAAAAATAACTATAGTTAACCTAAGTATGTTTATGATTGAATTAGTGGTATTTAATGGCCTGAAACAGCCTTTAAAAGTGGTTATTGAATTTCATTATTTATTTAGTTATACCACTGGGATTTTTTAAAACTTAGGTATACCACTGGGAATACGCAAATTCTCAGGTATACCAATGGGAATAATCCTTTATTCTTTTAAGCTCCTCCTTGTACAACTTGGCACAGAAGCATCCTGGAAGATCTCCAGCGTGGTAGAGATAACTTGATTCATTACTGCTTGACATGCACAATGAAAGCCACAAAAAGAAAGGTTAATAATAATAATCAAGCAAGAATTGAGGCGCTCTATTCACTAGAGCGGAAAATATTTTAAAAACAGTTTCCCTAAAAATTGGGTGCGTGAAACCTCATTTTGCACTCTTTTGAATATATTTTTTCCCCAAATTTGGGAGTCAAAAGTATTTTCCGTATTGGTAAATTTCTATGAAAATGAATTTTCCATGGTAAAATGTTTTTTCGTGGAAAATTATTTTATACCAAAAACGTTTTACACCCAAGTATACGGACCCTGAATTCTAAATAACTTATTGGCATTTTTTATATCATTAGTGCTAAAGGAAAAAGGTGGAGTGCCAATATCATTAGTCCACATGTTGCAAATGACATTTTGGAACTTATTTATGAAACTATCGGTACTTATGTGACATTATTTTGTGAGAGAGTCATCCTTATTAGTTTATATACTAGTATTAATACTAGTATATAAATAAACTTATAATTTAATACTTATTCAAACTTTAATTATTATTGAAAATAGATTAGACAAAATAGATCCAAATTAAACTTGTTTCTGTTTGAAACTTTGAATAATTATTCATATAATAACATAAGATGAAATTGAACAAAAAAAAAATTAAATCTTAAAGCCAGACAAGACTTATTAATAATATATATAATATAATTAAGTTCAATCCATAGTTCCACCACTCAATTTTGAGGCACCTTACTAGTTACTAACACTTCTTACATAGCAAACTACATCAATACTAAACTAAAATTACGAAGTAGAATAGATCATAAACCATCTAATTAATAACATTTCCTTAAAACTCCATAATAACATATCCCTGTTTGGCAAATAGAGTTTAGAGTTTCTCAAACAACAAAATCAGAGGTTAGACTAGTCAAACCTCTAAAATCAGTCAAAAACTCTAAACTCTGTTAAAAAAGCTCTTTTCCAAACAGGGCCATAGTAAATATTAAACTTCCAAACCCATAACATAATTTAAGTAGTAATTTAGTTCGAAATTAAACCCTAATTTCCTTAGACATCCATAAACAACTTAAGCCCAATTTTGTAAGAAGCATAAGCATCAATACAAGCGTACTCCACTTGTTCATCAGTCAAAACCCTAGCTTGCCAGTCACTCATACTAACACGTTTGGGCTTAGCCATGTAAAGGCCCGCAACATCCCTAGCAAGAACTTTCAGCCCAGGCCTTCCCCACCACCTACTGGGCCAACAGCCCAATGCATGGGCCTGGATGTCCTTGCTAGTAGCACAAATCAGCCCATACTCATCCCTCAACTTAGCCACATCATCAGCCACTTCAACCCCAACAAAAGTAAAGTTGGGCCAGCCCAAGAAGTCCTTAAGAGACTGAGGTAAAAAGTCCAAGTAGAAGAGTTGGACAATGAGACATTTGGTGTCAATGCATAGTTGAAGTGTTGCTGATTTGTTGCTCATTGTTGATATTATATGAGGCCTCCACTCTATGTCTAGCCCCACAACCGTTGATTTTCCGGTGTTGGTGTAATGTGGCAAGATCTCATCCACCCATTTGTCTATCTCTTCTGCTTTGTTTGTGAGAGTTGTTTCTATATTTGCACCACCAAACGTTACAATTTTGGTGTTCATAATTTTGTGTATATTGTAGTTTAATTAAATTAAGACTGAAAATATAATTAAATTAGATAGGCTTAATTCATATTTCATAGTTCTCCTTTTATAGTCGTAGTAGTACTAAAGTAGGAATAATATGATATGGTTAGTAGATGAACATTAATTTGTAGTAATTAATTAGGAGTGGATTATATTAGTACCAACAAGGTAACCTAATAAGAGAATTAATTAAAGCTTAATGCATGGGGAAGTAAAACGCATGCAAAGCCTTAACATTATTAGCTAGTTACGAGTATTACATGATGGAAATAGGTTTAGTCAATAACCCGACCCAAAAAACCCAATAAATCTGACTCGTAAATAGTGTGTTTTGATAAAAAATAACGACCGAATGTTTTAAAAACGTTCAATACGAACCTCTTTTAACCCGACCTGACATGCTTTCAACCGATCCGATCTGAAAATCATTAGAATTGTATTAAACTTATATATGATATAATAGGAAAGTTTAGACAAAAACACTTCCTACCATTAAAACTTTGAATTTAAAATTATTTTTATTTTACCACGTACAACATCAATTATTTGTCATAAATTGGCTATTAATGATGATATTTCTTATAATTTGTACTATTTAGAACGTTTAAAGTACATTTTAGTACATATATTGTATTAAAACATGAAAATTAAAAAGGCGTTATACTACAAAAAAAAACAATTGATTTTAGCAACCAATCATTTTCGTTGCTAAATGGAAAAAATCTGTTGCTAATGCTATTAGCAACGAACTTGGCAACCAAAATGGTTGGTTGCAAAAGTGTCAGTCGCCAAATAGAGATTAGCAACCAATCAGATGTAAATTCCGTTGCTAAATAGCAACCAAATTATTATTTTTCATTGCTAAATATATAGCAACCAATTTTTAAATTTTTGTTGCTAAATAGCAACCAAATGTAAAAAAGTTGGTATTCATTTCAACTTCCCAAGAGGTCACCCATCTTAACATTGTTCCAACTTGAGCACGCTTAACCGCGGAGTATCTTAGTGTATAAAATCCTTAATCGAAAGATGTACGTTATATACATAAGTAGTATAGCAAATGGTTTTAAAGCAAATATGGTGTTACAATATGGCAATAAAATTATAGTTTTGGTTGCTAAATAGCAACGAATTTATAACTTTGGTTGTTAAAATATAGCAACGATTTTTTTTGTAGCTAAAACAAATGTTAGTAACAAAATTAATTTGGTTGCTAGTTAGTAACCAATTTAAAAATATGGCACATTAGGTAGGCAACGAAATATAGAAAATCCGTTGCTACGTTGGCAACGAAAATTTAGAAATTCGTTAATTAATTAGAATACCAACCAAACAGCACAAGCTTATTAGCAACCAATTTTCAACATTTGGTTGCTAATCTAGCAACTGATTTATAATCGTTGCCAAAATTGGTTGCTAAATTCCATGTTTTTTTTTGTAGTATTATATAAAACTTCTCAATCCGCTGGGTCAACCTGAACCTCACGACTTTGGGTTATAAAAAAGCTAATGTCGACCCAAACCTGTTGACACCCAAATGAAACTATTACAACCCGAACCTGGCCTGCAACTATTTTACACCAACCCAACCCGACCCAATTGGCAGGTCTACTCACTACAAAAAATTGGCCCATTAATGACGGGTATACATTAATGTAGATCTATCTTTTGTGATGGATTTAGAGCCCGTCGCTAAAATTTACCTAATACCTAACCCAAACTCTATTAGAAATAACTCATTTACGACGGAATTGTAACGGTAAAATCATTTGCGACGGGCTCATGTTTTTACAACGGGAAAAATCATTTGCGACCCCCATTTTCTACGACGGAATCACACTTTTGCGACGGGAGTTCCCGTCATAAATAGCTATCCTTTCTAGTAATGACTCTAGAGACTAGTCATATTAGTATGTAATTGCATTGGTCAATTTCATTTTTTAGTCCTTCCATGTCACTATATTCTTCTCGTTTGAAAATTGAAATCTTGGCAACAATTTAATTTATAATAAAGAGAATATTTTATAAAAGAACATAAAGTAATGTGAGATCTTATTTGATTCGTCTTAATACATATTTTAGAAATATAAACTTTTTGCATAGATATTATAAAAAATATATTTGCATAGAAATTATAAAAATTATTTGAAATATATATTTTATTATAACAATAACCAATTTTCAAAGAAAATCGAATATATATATATATATATCTTGTTCAACCTATATAACAATAACCGTTGAATGTTGTAGTTTTTTTTAAAAAAAAAATAATAATATTGTTTTCCATTTTAATTGATGTTGGAGTTAGGCGAAAAATGAAAATAATAATGGAATGGGAGGTAGAAAAAGATGAAAATTTGTCTAGGGTAAAGAGCCAAGCCATTTGCTCCAACAGCAAAAAAAGGGTAATTACATACGAATTAGGATCCTATCCATTTTTTTCATTCATTTTATATTCTAAGATTTTGACATCTAATTTAGCACTAAAATAAAATTTTCAAAACCCCTTTTATTTTCCATTAGATACATCCCTAACCATTGATTTAGAAATTGAACCGTACATTCCTCTAAGACCAACTTACAAGCCCAATGAAGTTTCATCTTAAAATCAATTGGCAGTAACAGGAAAACACCTAGGCATATAAAAAACTAGTTTAACCTTTCCTCTTTCTCCGATCACACGTGGACAACTCAGATCACTAATGAAAAATATATGGGGTGGTCCAACAATAAATTAGTGGATAAAGGGGTATTTCTATCTTATCCCTATCTTGTGCAAACATACATAGGACAAGGGTTATTTAGTCTAAACAGATAGTTATCCAATAATCATAGCCATCCTAGAAATGTTTGGGGCCCTGTTCTAAAATTGTAACCAGGCTCATTATATTTTAATAAATACAAATATTCAATAATATTTTGAATATATATATATATATATATATATATATATATATAGGGTTGGGTTCCGGTGAGAAATTTCTTATCGTGAGAAATGTGAGAATAGATAAATACATCAACTATGACCTAGAGGTACATTGACTAACAACTATAAGTACATTAAACATATATTATAAATACATTGAGTAAAAATACATTGATTTTATGCCATAGATACATTGACTCCAAACAATAGAACGAGTAAGGAGGGAAAATCATATTTAATCTTAGCCATTCATTTGTTGATCAAAGGGTTGCGGTTGCTTCTCACCCTTCTCACCAAAACTACATTTCTCACATGAGCCTACTTCTATATATATATATATATATATATATATATATATATATATATATATATATATATATATATATATATATATATATATATATATATATATACATATCAAAGTTGTTTTATAAATAATTATATATTTATCTAAAAATAAAAAAAATAGGTTGAAAAATGAATCTTAAAAAGAAAAAACAAAATATTTGGCCATTTGGAAAGTAGGGCCCTTTACAAAGGATCTTATAGCCACCTACAATCATTTATTTTGTGCGTGAAAGTATTGGCAAGTATTAGGGTTCATTTACTTTAGCTGAATATAACTGAACTGAACTGAATTGAATACAGTTGAAAGTAATATTTTATAAGAGAAGGGAATTGAGAGTTGAACTGAACTGAACTTAATAGATCTGAATTGAATTGAACTGAACTTAATAGAGCTAAACTGAACTGAACAGAATTGGATTTAAGCTGAAGTAAACAAGTGATGGATTTGCCACTAATTGAATGGGTTGTAATGCTCACAATAATGTGTAGCTTTTGCTTTTTCACTGCTATAATATTTTTCACTATTAGTAGTACAATATCACCTATATATGTTATTAGGCATATTCTTCAATTATATGGATATGGAACGCAATTTCGATGCAACTAATTAATGGAGAACTTCTCAATCTCATCTTGTGGTCGGGACAATTTGGCCGTGCGACCGGAGAAGCTAATTCCGATATAACCTATTGTATTCTCTTCTTGTGGGTGGCACAATCAATCAATCAATTAAAGCCTTATTGTATAAGTGGGGTCGGCTACATGAATTAAAGTGATTATAATTTTGGTGGAACGAGGTTATCAAATGTGTTCCTTATTTCAAGTACCATCAAATAGTCCTTTTTGGACTCACAACTCAAAACTGGATCACCATATTATTCTTTTCACTCATTGGTTATACCCTCGACACCATCTTTTTTCGTATTATTGCATTGATTAAAACCTTCCCAATGTTTTGGGATGCAACACGTTCAGGTGTGCATGGATGATTCGGTGGATTCATCGGCACCTCAGTCTCAGCCTCAGAATCAGAATCAACGAACATGAGTTTGACTTTAGTAAGTAGTGAATGTGGATATGGATATCAAAAGTCAAATAGATATTGGCCTGGGTAAACAAGATGAACTTAAAGTTTTGTATTACTTATTTTAAATTATGTTTTTCATTATTATATTTTAAAAAAATTGGTATGAGCAATTATAATTATACTGAACGAAGCACTATAGTTGCCACTGCCTCCTAACCCAATGGCCGCTCGATCCATCGGCGCACACACGCGGCGAACGAAGTATTCTTATTTTGTTTCTAATTAGCCCTATAAATTCTACGAGACCCTAATATATGATAGAAAACAATGTTCCACTAATATACTATCCTAACAAACTACTAAGAATATTCTATCATATCCTATTAATATGGAAAAATATATTACACACAATATATTTTCCTTATCGACCATGTCTTATCTTCCTAACACCGTCCCACAATCGTAACGACAGTGACACGAATGTTACGATTGGAATTTCTATAGAAAAAAAAAATCATACTTTTTTTCCTGAAGTCGATATTGTCAATCTCTTTGTTGATGCGAACATCTTCTTTTTTGAACCCATCAATCAACAGTCAAACAAAAACACCGCCATTCTTTTCGAACTCATAATTATATCACCATAATGAGAACAACATCATTTTCGAATGCTCCAGGCCATGTTCTGAATTTGTTTTGACTAACACCGCATTCAAATCACATATCAGTCATTTTAGAGCAAAATTAAACCACACTCAAAACAAAATTTAGTTTTTCGGAGTAAAACCAAACTTAACTCATATATATTTTGTCTCACAGTACACGGAGAATAGTAAGTCTTGTCTCTCATATAATTCATCAATGCTTAGGTATTTATACAGCCTTAAGATATCTAAGACAGGAAACAATGTTCAACCGTTATAACATTCTAACAAACTATTAAGGGGCCATTTAAGGGAAAGAGATTCAACCACCCTTATTCCCTTTGATATTGTTTGTTAGACATTTTTTTTCATTCCTTTTCCCCTCCCCATTCCCCTAATGTCCTCTACATCCAAACACTCCTTCCCCTATCATTTCCATTTCCTTTCCCTAATACCACTCACCACCATACTCTATCCCTAACTTCCAACACCCAATCCTAACCCTAACCCTAACCCTAACCCTAACCTCCACCAACCCGCCACCCAGTTGCCCCTCTCTCACACACTCGCCGCCCCATTCCTCCTAGGAGGAATTATCCTATTCGAATTTTTTCCATAAAAACTATCCAATTTTTCGAATCGGATCGCTCAGATTGAATCATTTTAGCAACCTATTTTGTAGTGCCTCGTTCCTTTAGTTTTTCCAAAACAAATTAAATAACTAGCTAAACTAAATCTAAGGTTTTACCTAAAATAAATGACCTCCATGCATTAAACAACATGTCGCGGAAGCAATCAATCACTTTTGTTTTTTTAAAAAAAAATTAAAAAATTAAAAGTTTTGACGAATCCTGCAGGTGATTTTAATTTGTCAACGTAACCCACCAGTAGGTGAATAATTTTTGTTAGGGTTTCTAAGAACTAACCTGCTCTTGATAACATGTTGGAAATATAAGGCATGATAGATAAGGAAAATATATTGTGCGTTTATAAAAGTAATAATAATTATTTTTAAAAAAATATTATAATATAGAAGTATAAGATAAGGTTTTATGATTTTTTTTTTCCTGATTTGATTTGAATTTTTTAAATTTGATCTGATCTGAATTTTCTAATCTGATATGAAATTTTCTGATTTGATCTGAATTTTTTTTGTTTTGATTTGATTTATTTTAATAAGCACTAGAGTAATTAAATAAGTTAAACTGAACAGAGCCTTATACAAGCTTAAGATAAGATAAAAAACAATGTTCGACTAATATAATATTCTAACAAATTACTAAGAATGTTATATCATATCCTATTAATATTGAAAATATATCACACACAATATATTTTTCTTATCTATGATCTATCATGTCTTATCTTCCCAACAAGACAATATATTGTTCTTATCTATCATGTCTTATCTTCGCAACATTAGCTATATATTTTGTATTTTCGATTACGATTTATTTTTATGAAGTGTTATGCCAATCTTTTCTTAGCTTGGATTTAATTTCTTTAACCTTTTTGTTTAACAACTACTGTACTAGATTTGGTGCAACTATTTAATGAATCTAATATAAGATCATCTAATAAAAGCCTTTTGGTGTTAATAAATTAAAAGGACTTACTAAGAATGGAATTTCATTCTTTACTTAAACCAAACCAACTACAATAAAAAAAAATTAAAAAAAAATTTGTAGGGACTATCCGGACTAAGCTACTAGCAATTCTAGTTCCAATGTATCCTAAACTAAAGGGTAGGGTGATTATCGAACGAGCCAAGATCGATCTCAGCTAAGCTCAGCTCTTGATCTTTTAAGTTTTTTCGAGCGTGGAAATTGTCAAGTCAAGTTTTGACCAAGCGTTATCCGAGCAGTTATCGATCTGTTCACGAACAAGTTATACTAAGTATTACGTTACCTACCCTTAGTTTTTGTATAAAGAAAAAAAAAACAAAAACAACCGAGCTTGTTTAGATTTTTTGTATAAAACAACAATCAGGCTTGTTCACGAATTTTTCGAGCCGAACTTGGAATAACTAGGCTCAACTTGTTAAGATTTCAAGCCGAGCTCGAACTTGAACTGAGCCACAACAAGCCCAGCTTTGGTCAAGCTTTAATTGAGTCGAACTCAAATTATTGACAAACTATTCACTGATTAAAGTAAAGCAACCAATTAAAGTAAAGCAACAAGATAAATAGTGATTTGATGTCTAAATAATCAAATTATTTCATTCCTTGCTTGCACAACCAAATTAAATATAGTGCATGCTGATTCTTGTGCTAAGTTGCTATAAATTGATATACGAAGTATATAGTAATCATATTTAAACATAATAATATGAGAATAAGATTGAATATGAACAAAATGAGCTCCTTTATATTTAAGTTGAGTAAAATTCTTTTTTGGGCAACCTTGATTTTATTGGTAATATTTTGCACCACTATTTTGGGCATTGCATTGTTGATATTGGCAGTGATTCCTCTTATGGTTGCAAGAATATTACAATTCATTAAGGTTGGTGACGATTATGAAAAACTCATCTTATATAAGAGTGTGATTCGTAGCCTTTTTTTGACATTCCCAATTTTAATTCAAATTGGGTTATGGTCGATTTTTTACCCACTAGCAAAGTATGCGCCTCTTCTTAAAGCAATGATGCTTTTAGGAATGCCACTTACAAAATGGGTCGCGTTAGTGAGTCTTGTGCTTGCGCTATGCATGTTAGGTACTTTGATTAATATCATTGTTCATAGAATAGTAGCTAAGTTCATAATTGAGCGTCATAGCAATAGTGCTAGAGAAGCCTGTTCGGAGATAATTGATGGCCTTATCTTCTGGTGGGTCACACATGAGGTAATAAAACACATCCCATATATTTATAAGCACCATGATATGTTAGTAGGGTTGTCCATTGAAAAGTGGATCAAGGTGTCCGTTTTAGTCCTCATGGGTTACAACCTCATCACCTTGTTTACTCGTGTTAATGCCCTGTTATTACACAAACTTTGCCAACACCATCTTCGTCGCCGCCTTTACCAATACATAAACATGATAGATTTCCTGCCTTCAGCTAGATATTTAGTGTATTATGCCAACGGCATGGCGGTGAGCGTAAGCTTTATGTTAAGCTCACAGTTGCTTCTCCTAACCTGGGTTTTTTACTTTGGTTCCCACCTAAACACAAAAGAATCAGCTGACGCCAAACGTTTATTTGAATATGGAAAGTGGACTATTATGTGCGTCTTTATTTTCTCATTTCTTTGGCTCATTAAAACCCTTATATTAGTAACATGGGAGGCACATACTCTGTATGACAGACTACAGGCTCAAATCTTATCCACCTCTCAGAAGTTATACTTCCTTCTCATTCTTCATCCGCTATGGAATTTACCACACTCGAGCAAAACCCAAAGTATGGTTAAAGATGATACAATTAAGCTAGGAGTGAAATGCATCATCCTTTGGCTAAATTCATTGTCCATCTTCACCCCAACTCATAAACCACTACATGAGAGATTAAAGCATGGGAAGGTGGCCAATACATTTCTCCGCAAGGCTTTGTTGGACTTCGACGCACATCCCACTTTAGATCACCTAGAGCTTGCCACTCAATTCTTTAGAGCATCTCGTAAGCTAGCTTTGTTGGACGATACCTACATTTCCAACATTCAAGAAGCTTTTGAGGACACCAGTGACAACAGGTACATACGGAGTATATCTCTATTATATAAGCCAAGAAGTGAGGAAAAAAAAATCTTTTGTCCTATGTGTTCCAATTGTGTCCTACTAATTTTGATTGGTTGAATTTTTTATTTTGATTTTTAAATTTTAAAAGTCGGGCCATAATAATTATTTAAACCAATCAAAATAAGTGGAACAAAAATTGGACAAAATAAGTGGGACAGAAAATTTGAGTCCAAGGGTGAGGTGATGTGGTGTCCAATGGGATTAATGCACTATCATTACTCATCATTCATTATTGTTAATCAAGTGGGGGGGATAATATTGTTATTTGTGTATTAAAAGCTTTTATAATGACAACTGATTTTTGAAGGGAAAATCTATATTAAATTCATTAAAATAAAAAAAATAGCGAGTACAAATATATAAAAATTACATATTATTAATTACCGCAATTTCATATTCAAGTGGGGTTGCTCTGCCACCGGGTATACATGTATCTTCTAATTTTTTTACTGTTTTAATTTATTACATATATTTTAAAAAAAGATTGGCAACAAGGTTGCACCGTGGCTTAGTGGTAAGAGTAAGATACCTCGAGAGTGATGTCCCGGGTTTTTTATACATGTATCTTATTGTACGTTCACGGCCATGAGATATCTAGTAATATACATGTGACCCTTTTTTTTATAATTTTTTTCATTCTCTATCTCATTATTCCTCATCTTTATTGCTACCACCTTACATATAATATGCTTTTAAGTTATGGATTATATAAGTAATTTGTGCACATGTATAATATGTTAGGGAGAAGTTGAAAAGAATAATTTTAGGTGTGAATCATCCTACAAAGTCCGATGATGATATACAAGAAGGAAACATTTCGCCAAATACAACATTAGACATTGATAAACACAGACAAGAGCAAAGTGATTGGAGCCTTTTCGTTAAAACGTTACCCAACATCAACCAAGAGGATTCAAAAGAAGATATTCCCTTAAGTGAAATTCAAACATGGGCGGTAACTAAATTTATTTCGCCACCTATTTATGTCTAATGAGTCTATTATACATCCAGATGTACATAGAGGTGTGTGCATCCAAGATATTTTATTTCCCATTTTGATTTTTAAAATGAGCAAAAAAATAAATATAAAAGAGCAAAATTATTCTTGGACGTACCATGCATTCGGATGTATATAAGAATTTCTAGACTATGTCAGTTCGTCAATTTTTCTGATTCGTTTTGCCCTAATTTGGAATTTTCTACTATTTGATTTTATTTGATCTGAACTTATTATAGTTGTTTTTTGTTATAGTATTTTTTTATCTGATCTGAATTTTTTTGTTCTTAGTGCTTGTTTGGTTCAACATAGGAAATATTATTTCCAAGGAATTAATTTTTCAAATGAAATTGCATTTCCTAAGAAGTGTCCATTTTGTTTGACTGAAAATGGGAAATTAAAATTTCCATGGTAATTTCCACTCACCTAGGGGGACCTAAGTAAGTAAATTCCTACACTTTGTAGCAAATAGAACTTCCTAGAAAATGCAAATTCCTACACTATTTGACAAACAAACAATGCAACACACTCCCTTCGGCCCTCTAAGCTTGTTACATTCACTTTTTCCCATCTCACAAAACACAACTTTAAATTAGAATATCTTTAAATATAGATAATAAAAAATGATAAAACTAATATTAAAAAAAGTACACATCAAGCCGAATCAAACGAGACCGAATTTGACATATTTTTTCTTATATATATAAAATTAGAGAGAGTCAAAGTTACCAAGTAGTGAACAGTAGCTAAAGTCAACATGTTGCAAACTTAAAGGGACATATGGAGTATCTTAGAATTTCACTCTCTAGAAAATGGTATTTCCTTATTTTTTTTGGTGAACCAAACAAGCACTTATTAGTAGTTAGATCAGACCAGATAAGAAAATTTTGAAAATATAGATACCCTAATTAACATGCTAACAAATTAAACATGAAATTGAGCAGGTTAGGGCACTCAACAAGTGTAGAAATCTGATCAATACAGTTAGCAGTGCTAAAGAAGTTGTAGACTGCTTAGACAACATTATTAGTTGGGTTCTGATAGGCGCAATTTTCTTAATGTGGCTTCTTCTCACCGGATTAGCTACCACAAGAGTGATTGCTCTTGTTGCATCTCCTTTGTTGGCTGCAACTTTTATATTTGGAGAATCTTGCAAAACTCTATTCCAAGGGATCCTTTTTGTATATGTTACTCACCCTATTGATGTTGCGGATCTATGTTTCGTTGATGGAAAAATGGTTAGTACGATCGAACAATTCTAAGACTCCGTAACATATTAATTGCAACGATTTGATATAAAGTAGAGAGAAAAAATGTCAAATCATTGCAGTTAATATGTTACGAAAATTAAAGTATAATTTACATTTGATGAAAAAATTGATAAAAAAAAGAAGAATCCCAACTATGATTTATCTTTTAAATACAATTCCTGGTATTGATTATCTCATATATAGGATGCGTTCTCTTCACCTTACAAAAAGAAGTTTTAGATTTAATAAGTTCAGATAAATTCTGTTCAGAAAAATTCAGGTCTAATAAGGTCTAAATACACCTTAAAAAAAGTTTCAGGTTTAATAAGTTCAGACATGTTAAATTTAGATAACTTCGGGTCTAATTAGTTGAAGAGAACGCACCCGTAGTGATCCACATTTGAGTAGTATTTCATAAAAACAATTTCAACAATAGATTATATATCGTCTAAAAACAGTCAACAACGGAGACTATTTTTTTAAAAGACACGTCATAATTAATTAGGAACTTTTTTATAAAATATTCATTAAAGTTGGGATTGGTCACTGAAATGAGATAATCAATAGTTGAGACTGTTTTTAAAAGACTCACCATATATAGTTAGAACTGCATTTTTATCAATTTTTCGTTTACGTTTTATAAGTTATTTCCTATTCTTATATATTCACCTCATTTAATTTCAGTTGAAGGTAAAAACAATAGGTGTTTGGACTACAACTTTTACAAAGGTAGATAACAGTGACACCGTGCAAGACTTGGTGATATACTCTAATAGAGAGCTTGCCTCCAAAACCGTAACCAATTACAAAACCAACTTTGATTGGAGCGATTATGCAGAATTCAATTTGATTGCCCTGAAAAAAACCAACATACATAAACATGAGGAAGTTGTTGATTTGTAAGTCTAGTATTTCCTAATATATTCTTAGTAGTTTATTTTTTACTATTCGTTCAACGCGTTACAACGAACTTAGGGTCTGTTTACTTCAACTGAATACAGTTGAGCTGAACTGAAATGAGCTGAATTATTCAGAACAGAACTGAACATAACAGATTTGAGTACAACTGAAAGTAATATTTTATAAGAGAAGGAAATTGAGAGTTGAACTTAGCTGAATTTAAGCTGAAGTAAACAGGCCCTTATATATGCACACATAAAGATTCAAATTATATTGTAAAATATATATACCCTCCGTTTCTTTAGTTGCTCCATTATTTCAGTTTGCAAACTTGACGTGACACAATTTTCAGCTGAAATATCTAATTATATATATAATTGTAAAAATTATATATATATTTGAAATATGTATAACAAGAAGAATCCAACGAAATCACACACGACTATATTATTTCTTATGCACAAAGAATTATTAATCGTTAAAGTGAAAGTACTTGAATAATGCAAAAAGTTGAGATGGATCAAGGAAAGAAGAGGTAGTAGCAATTTATGGAAATAATAACTTTTTTAAATAAAACTTAAGTTGAAGGCAAAAAAATTCAACTCATAAAAATGCTAGCTATGAGTTTTGTATATCCGGATTTTTGGATATTCGAATTATTTGGATCAGATCGGGATAAAAAATATGGGATTTGAAATTCGAATATAGGGATTTTCAGATCGGATATTGGAATAAGATCAGATATCCGGTTTCGCTCACCCTACTTGTTAGAAGATATATAGAGATGTAAAATCAACTAAGCTAGCATCATTTCAATCAATTACATTATAAAATACATCTACATTTAAAAAAAAAAAAAAAAATTGGGCTTGGGGTCGACATGGTCCGGTTAGGCCCACCCTAGATCCGCCCCATTTCTGATTATACAGAGTATGTTTGCGTTTATGTTACAGTTTCAAGAGGCATTTGGATGAAGAAAAACAACTCCCCTTAATAAGATCTTCAGATGTGACTGCTTTAGCAATGGAAAACAACACCATGTTAGTTATTCGTCTGGAGTACAAGCCTAAAATTACAGAAGATTGGACATACTTTGAATGTTTCCGCCTAAAGGATAATCTCAAAGGTGAATTTTATATGATTATGCGGGGTATTATCGTCAAATTCGAGGTAAAAAAAAAAAAAACTCTACTGAAACTACTCGTAGATTTTATGTACTACCTCCGTTTCTTATTATTTGCAACGATGTGACATAAAGTAGAGAGGTATTGGAATATAGAGATATTTTATTTTATTTTATTTTAGTTAGTTAGTTGTTTGTTATAACTAATTAAGGGTTGTTAGTTTATTTGGTTGTTTATATATATGACTCCTTTGTACCTTTTATAAACTAAGTGAAATAATACTAAGTGGGTTTTTTCTTTCTACTTCTTCTTCTTCCTTTCATTTTGCTTCTCTGTTCTTCTCTTCATTTTTCTGAACTTTTGCAAAGTTCATCATGGTATCAGAGCATGTTTGATGATTCACTCTACTAAAATTCAATTCTAAATTCCGCAATTCTTGACTCTATTTTTTCTGAATTTTTTTGTTCATTCATTTCTCTAAATCTCTAAATCTAAAATGGTGAGGGAAAGCTCCTCAAACACTCCTAATCCTCCTAATCTTCCATTGAATCAAAATCCTTCAAGTCGATATTATATACATCCAAGTGATTCGAATGTGCAGCAATTGGTTTCTTTTAAGTTTGCTGGGACTAATTTCAATGATTGGAAATGTTCGATGCTCATTACTCTTTCTGCGAAGAACAAGGTAGGGTTTGTCAATGGGCTGATTCTTGAACCAGATGCTGAGAAAGAGCCTTTGGAGCATGAAGCCTGGGAGCGTTGCAATGATCTTGTCATTTCTTGGATTCTTTTCAACCTTGATCCTAAAGTTGCAAAGAGTGTTCTGAATATTCGATCAGCTAAAGACATGTGGAAAGACCTATGTGATCGATTCGGGTTTGCAAATCTAACTCAAATCTATGAATTAGAACAGAAACTTGGTAGTTTATGTCAAGGTCCTATGACTATTATAGATTTCTTTACTGCAATTAAGTCTATTTGGGATGAATTGAATGATGCTGATCCTATACCTAATTGTTCTTGCAATAAATGCACTTGTGATTTGTCTAAAAGAATTCTTGACAGGGAATTGAGACTAAGAATGCTTCGTTTTATGATGAAACTAAATGATCAATTTAGCACTATTGGAGGTAATATCCTAATGATGTCTCCCTTACCTGACATAAACCAAGTATATAGGATTTTTGTCCAAGAAGAAAATCATAAAGTTGTCTCTAAGCATCAAGATTCTGGGATGTCAAATGAGTCTATGGGACTTTTAGCTGACAAACCATTTTTTCCTAAACCCAATAATGTGTACATGAGGCCTGGTGCAACTAGTTCTAGTGCTGTAGTTTCTAGGGGATTTGCTGGGAACAAGAGACCAAATTCTAGTTTCTTTTGTACTCATTGTAGAATTCCAGGCCATAGTTATGAAAGGTGTTTTAAGGTACATGGTTACCCTCCTGGTTTTAAGCCTTACAAGGACAGAAAAGTTGTTGCATATTCTCATGTACAACAGTTCAAATGTGAAGAGTTAGATTGCTCTGCTGAAGATATTGTTGGCTCAAAAAAAGCCTTAGTTCCTTTCACCAATGAACAATACAATTACTTGATGAGTTTGATGCACCAAAAGAATTCTGTGGGTGCAGAACATAATGCTTATCAGAATGCTGAATCCAGTGGACAAGCTCTCTTGGCTGGTAAATTCTGTTTTTATTCAGCTACTTAACTTTCTTGGTTAGTTGATAGTGGTGCTAGTGATCATATATGTTGTGATGCTAATATTTTTATTTCTTTAAAGACTAATGCTAAAAGTCATAGTTATATAACTATTCCAGATGGTAGGAAGGTTAAGGTTGAAAATATTGGTGATGTTGAACTTGATGATGGAATTATTTTGTATGGTGTTTTATTTGTGCCTGAGTTTAAATTCAATCTTATTTCAGTTCATAAACTTTGTCAAGACTTAAATTGTAGTGTTATGTTTGACAAAGGGAACTGTTATGTTCAGGGCCTTGCTCAGAGAAAGAGTCCTTATCTACTTGGTAAGGAGAGGCAAGGTTTATATCAAGTAAATCAAGCTAAAGAGGAGCCTATTTCTGCTAATAATTGGCCTGCTCAGGTTCAGTCTTGTTTTTCAGCAACTTCTGATGCTAGAATTTGGCACCTAAGAATTGGGCATTTGCCTTTTAGCCATCTAAAATTTCTTTCATTACCTAATGGTACTAATAAAGATTTTAAGGACACTATTTGCCAAATATGTCCAGCAGCTAAACAATCTAGGGGATCTTTCCCTCTAAGTTCAATAAAAACTAAGTTTCCTTTTCAATTAGTGCATATTGATGTATGGGGTCCTTATAAGGATGTTACCTATAATGGTTGTAATCAATTCTTGACTATAGTGGATGATTTTTCAAGATTTACATGGATACATCTTCTTAAAGCTAAATCTGAAGTTGTTGATATTTTTACTAATTTTCTTTCTTATGTTGCTAATCATTTTCAAGCTAAAATTCTCACTGTTAGATCAGATAATGCTAAAGAACTAATTGAAGGTAATATGAGGAGATTGTTTCTAAAACATGGCATCACTTCTCAATCTAGTTGTAGTGATACACCTCAACAAAATGGTGTTGTTGAGAGAAAACATAGACATTTGCTAGAAACAACTAGAGCTCTAACTTTTCAATCTAATGTACCTAAGAAATATTGGGGAGAAGTGGTTCTTTGTGCCTCATATCTTATAAACAGAATGCCCTTGAGAGTCTTAGAACTCAAATCACCTTATGAAAAATTATATGGTGTTAAGCCTTCTCTTTCTCATTTAAAAACTTTTGGATGTTTATGCTATGTTTCCACCTCTAAGGTTCATAGAACAAAACTTGATCCAAGGGTTGTTCCCTCTGTATTTCTTGGCTATTCTTCTGTTAAAAAGGGATACAAAGTACTTCATTTAGATAGTTTCAAGATTACTGTTTCCAGAGATGTTATTTTTCATGAATCCCATTTCCCTTTTTATTTGCAACAATCTAATTATGATTTTGTCTTTCCAAAACAAATTTTTATACCTTCTGAGACTGCTACTTCTATTGAGAATGTTTCTCTTGATAATTCTTTTCTAAGTGATTTTGCAATTCATTTAAATTCTCAAAATACTAATCCTGATCTGGGTAGGACTGATTCTCAAAGTAATCCTAATACTCAAATTATAATTCCTAATTCTAATCAAGCAACAACTCAGCAATTACAAAGAACTGAAAGGGCTAGGAAACCTCCTGCTTATCTGGATGATTATCATTGTTATTCTGTTCTTGGGCAGAATATTAATCAACATTGGTGTAACTTAGTTTCTGCTAAATTTGTTTGTTCCCTAGTTAGGTCAATATCTTTTTCTGAACCTAGTTCTTATGCTCAAGCTTCTTTGCTCCCTGAATGGGTAGAGGCTATGGACAAAGAAATTAAGGCTCTAGTTACTAATGAAACTTGGGATTTGGTAGATTTACCTCCTAACAGGAAACCTATTAGTTGTAGATGGATTTATAAAGTTAAAATTAAAGCTGATGGTTCTCTTGAAAGATGTAAGGCAAGATTAGTGGCTAGAGGTAATACTCAAAAATATGGCATAGACTATGATGAGACCTTCTCTCCTGTAGTCAAAATGACTACTGTTAGATGTGTTTTGGCTTTAGCTGCTTCTAAATCTTGGGATGTTTTTTAACTGGATGTCAATAATGCCTTTCTTCATGGAGATCTTCATGAAGAAGTGTACATGAAGGTCCCTCCAGGTTTTTCTAATCCTGAAAATAAAGTTTGTAGGTTAAAAAAGTCTCTATATGGTTTAAAACAAGCTTCTAGGCAATGGAATTTTAAATTAGTAGAAGCTCTTAAAGTTCAAGGTTTTCAACAAAGTAAAAATGATTATAGTTTATTCATTAATAAATCTGAATCTGATTTAACCATAGTGGTTGTTTATGTAGATGATGTTTTAGTTACTGGTAATAATAAAAGTGTGATTGATAAACTAAAACATTTCTTGCATAATCTTTTTACTATCAAAGATCTTGGAAGGCTAAGTTACTTTCTTGGCATTGAGGTTACGTATGTAAATAATGGTTTTTTGCTAACTCAAAAGAAATTCACTAAAGACCTTATACAAAGTTGTAATATGGTCTTATCTTCTAAGGATAAAACCCCTCTGCCTATTAATATCAAACTAAAGGCTGCGGATGGTGATTTAATAAATGATGCTGATGTTTATAGGTCCTTGGTAGGTAAGCTTAATTTTCTGTCTAACACTAGGCCTGACATTAGCCATGCTGTTCAGCTACTTAGCCAGTTTATGCAGGCTCCCTGCACTTCACATTTTTCTGCCTTGCAGCATACTCTTTCCTATGTTGCTAACACAGCAGGTCAGGGTATCCTACTACAAGCTTCTGATCAGCTCACCCTCCAAGCTTACTCTGATTCTGACTGGGCCTCTTGTCCAGATTCTAGAAAGTCTGTTACAGGTTATTTGTTGTTGTTTGGTTCTTCACCTATTTCATGGAAGTCTAAGAAGCAATCAACTGTTTCTAAGTCTTCTAGTGAGGCTGAGTATAGGGCCATGGCAGCAGCTGCTTCTGAGGTAGCTTGGGTAGTGAGGCTGTTTGAAGAGCTTGGCATTTGTGATCTTCAACCAGTCACCTTGCATTGTGATAGTCAATCTGCTCTCAACATTGCAAGGAATCCTGTTTTTCACGAAAAGACAAAACACATCGAGATTGACTGTCATTTCACTCGAGACAAGGTTCTTGAAGGTCTTCTTCAACTTTCCTATATGCCTACTTCTCAACAATTGGCAGATGTGTTTACTAAGCCCCTTTCTTCACCTCATTTCAATGAGTTATTGTCCAAATTAGGAATGTATAATTCTTATACACCTCCTAATTTGAGGGGGGGTATTGGAATATAGAGATATTTTATTTTCTTTTATTTTAGTTAGTTAGTTGTTTGTTATAACTAATTAAGGGTTGTTAGTTTATTTGGTTGTTTATATATATGACTCCTTTGTACCTTTTATAAACTAAGTGAAATAATACTAAGTGGGTTTTTGCTCTCTACTTCTTCTTCTTCCTTTCATTTTGCTTCTCTGTTCTTCTCTTCATTTTTCTGAACTTTTGCAAAGTTCATCAAGAGGAAAAGTGTCAAATCGTTGCAAATAATAAGAAACGGAGGTAGTACATGATAATGATGATGGATACTCCTACGGCCCGTTTGTTAGTTGGTCATAAAACGTGGTAATGAGAATGACTTTATAACTAAATTTAGAAGAAAAATCAAAATTCATTCCCATGGTGGTGCTACCTTAGCTCCAATTTATCTAATTTTCTTCACAAATATACATTCCCATCAAATACCACCCACCCCAATGGTAATGGATGGGAATGAAAAATGAGAAGAAAATTGAAGCTTGGGAATGAAAAATTGTTTTCCATGGAGATTATAAAGTTCATCTTTAACAAAATTAAACTATAAATTCATTACCATTGCCACAATTTATTACCAACAACCAAACGGGTCGCTAGTGTACATAATGCAATTACATGTTCGATCTTTTTATTTCTATGGAAACCATAACTTAGTACTACTTGTATAGTTATACTTTGTATATTGCAGACACAATATGGAAAACTAGAAAAAAGTCAACCAGGGAACAAGAAATTATCACCCGAGGTAAGTAACTTTTATTTTTAATTTTAATTTATTTATTTTGTAATACATTTATTTTGATTTTATTATTATTACTATTATTGTTATTATTATTAATTTTATTTTACTTTATTTTATTTTAAATTTTATTATTATTATAATTATTAAAATAATATTAATAATAGTTTGCAATTAATAATGTACATTAGAATTTGAAAAAATCATACCAGATCAGAAAAATTATGTTAGATAAGAAAAATTCAGATTCGATCAGAGTAGATTAGAAAAATTCAGATCTTATAAGAAAATTTCAGACAAGACCAGGTAGATAATTTCAAATTTGATAATCAGAAAACTCATATAAACAAACATTACACACCTTTAGTGGTTAATCTTACAGATCGATCGCGATGTTCACAGGATATATGCTCTAACCTTGTTCACATTAAAATCAACGTAACAACGATGTATAAAACATCAATAAGTCGTAGGAAAATATGTATTATAGCTTAGCTGGTAAGAAAATGGTACCCGGGGTTACGGTTGAGGTCTCAATGAGTTCAATCCTTACCCCAACAATTGTTGGGTCCGATCCCCCTCCTCCTCTACTGCTCAAGGCAATGAGATAGGGTCTTAACTATTTATAATCGAGCACCTTTCCTTAAAAAAAAAGTGTAGGATATAAAAATGCTTATAAAATTTATGTAGTAGCCATTTTTATCATTCTACCATATGAAAATAGCAAAGTAAAGTAATAGTCCATACGAAATCTAGGGAGTAAATTGTCTTCTAACGCATCCAATACACTTCGTTAGGTTTTTTTAAAAAAACAAAAACTAAAAACACAAAATTACAAAAAGTGATTTACACTTTTTTTTTTTGTCAATTTTCAAAATTATAATAATCTTAATATGTTTAACTAATTTTTAGATATTATGATGAAATATACCATACGGCTATTACACAAAAAAAATATCAAAAAACTGAAAACCACAACAATATCGAGCGTGTCTTTTTTTTAATTTGTCTTTTCAGATAAGGTACCAAATCAATGCTAACTCTTACATGAAGTTAAATCTAACTCAATCCTACTTGTATGGTTAAATTATATTGTAGGGTCAAGATGATAAACTGGAAATAAGTCAACTAAAGAACGAGGAACCTTCACTCAAGGTAAGCAAAGTAGGTCTTGCATTATTAGAGTTTCTCTCACCATTTTCCTTAGATTTAACGATTTAGAAATCTCAGCAAACAAATTTTAAAAATAAATTTGTCAATTTTAGGACAAACAATTCAAAGAAAGAATTTATTAGAATCGAAGAGGAAAAAAAATATAAAAATTATAGGACAGCTCTGATACCATGTTGAAACTTGTAGCAATCTCAGAGAAAGTGCGAGAAAGAAGAAGTAGAAGTAATTTAGTATTATTCAATTAGAAAGAGTAATGAATAGTAGTTATAGTATAGTTGCTAATTGCCTTATTTATAGTTATAATAAAATACTAACACTTATACTACAATACATTAAACTAGCTTTCTATGCACGCTAGCGTGCGTGAATTTTGAGCTTAAATGTTATTTTGTAGTTAAAAAAAATCAAAACAAATTAAAAACTCTGTAACTAAGTTGACATCTATCCCCCCCCCAATTTAATTTAATTTAATCCATGTTATGAGTGAGGTAATAATTTTGGCAAAGCCTTTCACAATATATATAAAAAAAAACCACAAACGAATTAAAGGTTTGCATAGAGTTCACATCCATTTTTCAATAGTAAAAAATTAGAAAAAAAAAACATTTTTTTAACGGGAACAAATTTGTTTAATATATAATGTATTTTAATTTTTACAATAATATAACCTTAGCTTTTTTAAATAAAATTTCATACGTGAAAATAGGGAAACACATGTTTCAGTTTGTTTAAATACTTATGAATTAAAATTATTTACATACCCATAACGAACTTTTATAAATTAAGAGTCAAATCTTAGAAGATTCAAAGATATATGGAAAAAAACTTGATATTTAATAATTATTGAAGTTAACACTTAGTGCCTTAGTATACAACTAAATTAGTAACACAACTGCACAAACGCAACAATAGAAAACATATATGCAATATAATTGAAAATAAGCAACAAATAACCTGAGAATATCATAAGAAGAACTTAATATTCGTCAAATTATTGCTCTTCTACATAATTATAAACAAAATAAAACGTTCATCCATTATACCCTTTCTCCTATCAAATTTATACCATAATAAAAAAAAGTAAAATATTTGTGTAAAAAAAATTATGGATGTCTATTTGTAGAGAGTTCAAAATTATAAGTTTTAGTGTTTTTTTTTTTGAATTATTTATTTTATAATATTTTCATTTTAAAAATACAAAAAATTTCCTTTTTTGTTAATATTGATATTTAGAAAATTTTAGGCGGTATTTTAGACTTTTTGAGGGGGGGACACCATTGCTCCCCCTTCACTTATATAATAGAGATTATAAATTATTATTTTTTCAATAAGAAGAACACATGAAATGTTAGGAATATATTCTCTCAAAATTACTTACGATCTTATTCTTCATTATTAATCCTAATTAAGGTTCTTCCATCAAGATTATGTTGATATGATCTGCTCTAATGTTGGCCATATTAAGTCAATGTAAAATGAGCTTATGCATAACATGAATAAGCAATATATAAAAATGGATACAAAATTTATAATTTCAGTCCTTTTTGTTATTCAAAACTACATGAAATTGAGCTTGTTTGTCACCATTTTTGCTTTATGTTTTAACTTTAATTTTTTTTAAAAGGAAAATTTGTCAAGAAAAACCTTTTAAAATTTTTATTTTGCAAAAAAAAAAAAAAAAAAAAAACTCTTAAATTTTTTTGGCAAGTTAAAACCAAATCCTAAATTTGTTGTGAGATAAAACCTTTTTGCATGCTGTTTTCCGTCAATGAAATTAGGAGGGAAATGAAGTTAAGAAGTGGGGGAAAGAGAGGAAAATTAAACAAGTGAAAAAAAATGAAAACCTCTTATCGGAATCAACGCCTGAAACTTGGTGAAAATCACAAAAAGGTTTTATCTCACAAACGTTTTTTTTTGGGTTTGGGTTTTAACTTGCCAAAAAAAATTTAAAAGATTTTTTTGCAAAATGAAAAATTTAAAAGGTTTTTTTTTGTTGGACAAATTTTCCTTTTTAAAAAGCAAGAAAGGTAATAGGGGAATCATTTTTTTTTTGGGAAATTCCCAGTGGTATACCCGAGCTTTTTCGAAATCCCACTGATATACCCGAGTTTATTTTAATCCCAGTGGTATACCTAAAATTACGTCTAATTCCCATCCGTTACATTTAGAAGATATATTCCGTTAAATGTATTGGAATATATGTAACGACCCGGAATTTTGGGCCAGAAAATTTCGCGGTTATTAATGATATGTCTTAATTCTAAGTCCAAAAGGCCCATTTAATTTTGGACTGTTTTATTTTTAGCCCTTTCTTTTTCATCAAATTGGGCCAAATACCCAATTTGTTCTTTTATTTCCTTTTGGCCGGTTCTGTTCTTCCATTTGGGCCAATGGGTATTTTTAATTTAGTTGGGTAATTATGTTAATTACCAATTAAGTAGGCCTAAGTAATTATCAACCAAGCCCATGACTTGGCCCCTTTGTTTTAGTCCACACGGCCAGCTCCCCCTTCCCCTTATTTTAGGACTTGCAACCCTTCCTTTTGTTCTATAAATAGGGCTCTTGTCCCTTATTTTGCCATTATGCATTTAAGCACATAAACTCCAAATTCTAAAGATCATCATCCTCTCTTTTTCCCCTCTCAAAAGTCGAACCCCTTTAATTTTTCCTTGGATTAATTAAGCGAATCCAGGTAACTAGCTAACCCATTTAATCTTGGTATTTCACTAATCACATAGTTAATTAGGTTGTATCATGAAAATTTGTAGAATTTAGGAGATGTTTAATTCTGAAAATTTCGAACCATGTGAAATACTTTTCATGTCATCCTTGATGTGTTCTTGTGATCTTTATGAATCTTTAAATGTTTTAATTAATTTTTATGCATGGATTGATTTATTTAAATTTATATTGTATAATTACTTGTATGAATTTATTGGTTAATCAAATCTTGTTATTTCTTGATGAATTTTTCTTGTAGGTTTCTTTACTGTTTGATTATTAATCATGATTTATTTCGTGGCAAAATTCGTCCTTTTATTATTTATAAAAATTTAATCTTTCAAACCGGTAAAACTGTCCAGATTAGGTTTACGAATTTATTAGTATACTTAGTAAAATCTAATGGCTACGAAATTTTAGTTGGAATTCAGTAATACTGTTTTAAAGCTTTTTTAATTTTTTCGTAATTTTTAAAAATCGTTTGCTATGGCATAAAATTCTGAAACCGAATTCAGCCTAATCTGACTGGTTAGTTATAAAATCACTTAAAAATAGTAAAAGATGTTATTTTTAAACGAAATTTATGCGCGTTAAACCTCTAACCTATATTTAACTTCCATTAAAATTTTCAGACTATTCGAGACCTTTTGATGGTTGATCTTAATTTAATCCTTTAAAATCAGATTGCGTAAAATAGTGTAATTTAGATTGTTTATATAAGTTTATATGATTAATAGATGATTATTGTACTTGATTAATTTAAAGCATGAATTTTGGGTAATATATATATATATATTTCGAGTAGATTGAATAAATAAAAATAGGATTTTTATCATGTTTTAGTTAATTATTGTTGTTAGTTGTTATTTTAAATAATTATTGAAATTGATTTATTAATTTTTGATGATTGTGTTTAATTAATTTAAAGTATGAACTTTTGCTAAATTATATATATATATACATATGTCGAGTATGTCAAATGTATGAAAGCGTAGAATTTTTATCTTGTTTTTATGTATTTTACACGATTAATTAATTTAAATAATTAAAGGAATAAAAGATATTAATTCTGGTTTTGTTCCCTAAAATGTCGAGTAGTATTAGATCAAAGTTAGGGTTTTTGACCATAAATTTAGGAGGTAGTTGTAACAAGTTTGAATAAATATTTTTTTTTATTTTGAATAATTAGTTAGTTAGAGTTTATAATTAATTAATTTTAGGACAACAATACTTAAGTACACATCAAATGTCGAATTGGACAACTTATTAAAAGGGATTTTAGTATACTTTTTTTGGACTTATAAAATTATTAGGGATAAGTTATAAGTATATGATATATATTGAGGATAGTATAAGTTAAGGTTTAAAGTTGCATAAGACATTACTAGGGATAAGAAAGGAAACAGAGTAATAGCTATACATGTTATGTTTCGGTCTCTGGCTAGGAAAGACTTGGTATTTAAGATGGCCAATATACGTGCCGCACCTCTCTTTCCTGGGACTCCGAACATTTCATTTCCTATTACGGTCACCTAGTATTTCCCAATATATGATATGATATGATTAAATTAAGATATAAGATATAATATAAAGAATTGAAAGATATAAGATACGATAAGGACGCCCACCTGATGACCCGAGTAGTCAGACTGGGTTAAGTCGAAGCCACTGCTCAATGGGACGAACGCACCTGATGACCCGAGTAGTCAGGCCGAGTTCCCCCGAGCAGTTCCGGGTCTTAGGATATGTAGTCGTCTAGTAGTGGTACACGAGCCGCTATTAGGGGTTATGGCCATAGCTTAGGCTTAGTGGTGAAACACGAGATCCGCTACGGGTTGAGTACACGAGCTCACCCCGGCATGTTCTAGGAAAGTTGTGGTGAAACACGAGATCCACAACGAGTTATAGTGACCGGTCCAACAAAGATGATACGATTTGATGAATCATAAGATATGATAAGATATGATTATAAGATACGATTTGATTATAAGATATGTAATGGAAATGTAAGATATGACTGATAAAGGATATGTTATGATATTTTTGAGTTATGACATGATTACGAGAGTATAGAACTAAGTTGTAGAAGCTAAGTATTTAATGTAAAGTCTTCCGCTGTGTATGAATCTAGGTATATAATATGAGTAGGTATATTTATGTATGTACCGTATTATGTGATGTACGTATTGGTATTTGTATGATTGTATATATCTGTATACGTATGTTTTGTATACGAGTATTTCTGAGTTGTACTTGTATTGTATACGTATTCCTAACCGTATTTTGCAGGTATTGTTATACGTGTGGTATACGTATATTTATACGTATTGTATACGTATTTCTAACTGTATTTTCTACAGGTGTATGTATACGTATTTTATACGTATTCTGTACGTACTAGTATACGTATTTTATTTCGTATTTTTATACGAGACTTGTATAATTGTTGTATTTTGATCTTCTATTTTTCCTATGGATTTTTCGTGTACTCCCTATGATATTATGTGTTTAGCGGTCCCTCGATTAAGCGGGACAGCCTAGTTACTCGCCACTGACGGTGGACCCCCCCTCAGTTTCAGGTGACGATGCAGCAGCGTAGAGCGGGCTTCGTTGGATGGGCTTGAGTAGCTTAGTTGTTTTCTTTGAGTTCTAGATTATCCAGAACAGTTTGAGACATTACTTTAGTTTTGATTATAATCCCAGCCTGTTGGGAAGACATTTATTTTATTTATGTAACTTTTTGGGCTAGATGTCTTTGACTTCGGATTTTGAGACTACTTTTATATAATAAAAGTTGATTTATTTCAAGTACATAATTTACATTTATAGTTTAAATTGGTTAAGTAATGGGCCGAATGTCGATTCCCTTCGTAAATCGACAAGTCGAAAAGTCGGGTCGTTACAATATACCTATTTTAAGGTTAGATTTAACTTAGGTTAACAATTTTTTTAATTTTCTTTTAAAAAAATAATATTTAAAACTACTAATATATTAAATTAATGGGTTTTTGCAAAAACTGATCCGATTACCCCCAATTTGTGGTTGTTTTTCCTTTATTTTGTTTTTTTGTTTTTTTTTTCAATTTATTAACCATGGTTAGTGTTTTTAACAATTTTTAAACAAAAAGGTTACTTTTGGAAATTATGTTTGACATTAGATACACCTCTGGGATTAAAAAAAAACTCGGGTATACCAGTGAGATTTCCAAAAAGTTCGGGTATACCACTAAACTCGGGTATACCACTAAACAAAAAAAACTCGAGTATACCACCGGGAATTTTCCTTTTTTTTTTTTAAGCCACTAAACTACAGAGTACTATTTGTTACAACATACAGGAATGAGAAAGGGCATCATTAGATCAATTTTCGGCCATCATGGGTAAATGGGGCAACCTCAACAAAGCCTTTTATTTTCATTTCCTAGGAGTTTGTCATTTGGTTTGAAACTTATTAATGTGTTTTGAAATGGTTATTGTATGATTTATTTATAAATAAACTCGTTTCCTAAGAAATTATCGTTATTCGGTATACGTTTCAAGACAGATGATCAAGTTGTATTATTAATTTATTATATACTTTCCTAAGTTTGCTGGTACTCTGGTAGTGTAATGAAATATTGTAATTGTAATACTTCCTCCGTCCCTATTCGTTTGCTACATAAAAACTTTTAGCACTATTTATGGTGTAACTTTGACTCTCCTTAATATTATACGTATAAGAAAAAATATAGTATAGTCAAGTTGGATCTCGTTTGATTTGGCTCAATTTGTAGTTTTTTAATATGTAATTTTTATAATTTTTTTATTATAGCAATAGTGCCAGAGAAGCCTGTTCGGACATAACAAATTCCTATAATCTGGTTTATCAAAATTCTGATCTGAATTCGATCCGATATTGATATCTCATACGTACGAATTTACTAAACCGGATGATCTTCATATTTTCCGATAAATAAAAACCGGATACCGGATTTTTATGCTCACCCCTAGCTAGTAGAGAGTGTATGTTAAATTGCTAATGTAAGGATGAAGGAAGACATTCTTCTCTGATTAAGGCCATGTTCTTTATGAATGATCTTGTAATAACCCGAAATTTTGGGCTATTTTAAATTTTTATTTATTATTTAATTACTTAATTTGATGGGCAAAAGATTCTAACCCGAACTAAAAACCGAACCCAAACTCTTTACCTTGCTTGTCAATCTAGGACCAAAGCCCAAATTAGCCCTAACCCCTTAGCCCCACACGGCCCAAATCCTTTTTATTTAACCCTTTTAATTAATTTGTTTATTTCTATTAATCTAAAAATATATCTAAGAAAATATCCTACTTTTATATTTTTCTTTCCTAAATTTTAAGAGTTCACCCAACCATCTATAAAAACCCTCCCTTGCTATTCAAAACTCACGGCACCATCAAACACCAAACATCAATATTTTTCTATTCTTTCTTTTCTCTTCTACAAATAAAAACTTCACATTAAATCTTGAAGCTCACAACAAACCATCCTAAAAAGATTGAAACAAGAGAACAAAACCAACTTTATTCAAGTATCATACACGGCCAAAACATCCACCACCTTCGAATCTTGACCCATCAATTGAGGTAATTAGATGTTTTACCTAATCTGTGAACTAATTAAATATATAATTGTTAGAACGTGTTTAGAATTGCTAAAAATTATATTTTTGATGCTTGAATTATTATTATTGATATTAAACAATTGAATAATTATAAGTGTGTTGTTGAGTGTATGAATTATTTCTTGATCAATTCTTGTTATTTCTTGATGAATTTTTCGTGGGAGTTTCTTTATTGGTTTATTATGAATCAAGATTTATTTTGTGGAAATATTCGTTCTTTTCATGCTTATAATAATTTAATCTGTCAAACCAGTAAAACTGTACAGATTTAAATTACGAATTTAATAACATACTTAGTCAATTTGTATGGCTACTAAAATTTAGGTGAAAGTCCGAATTAGTGTTTTATAGCTTGTGTTATTTTTTCATAATTTTTAAATTTCGTTTGATATGGCAGAAAATTCTGAAACTGATTATAGTCTAATCTGATCGGTTATTTATAAAATCCCTTAAAATTATTAAATGATGTTATTTTTGGACGAAACTTATGCAAGTTAAACCTTGAACCTAGATTTAACTTTCATCAAAATTTCCAGAATGTTAGACACTTTTAAATGGTTGTTCTTTAATTTAAATTGGTAAAATCATATTTTGTAAAGTAGTGTGATTAAATTACTAAAATACTTTTAAAGTATATCTTGTCGAATCTCTTGTTCAAATTATGATTCTTTATGACTTTATTGATTTAATTTTATTAATTGATAAGTTCTTGAATTAAAGATGGCTAATCTTGATATTTCTTAAAGAGGGATGTCGAATGAAGAGTGGTTTATAGTGTAATATTCGAAAATCTTGAATTATTATTAAAGCATGGATTTTTATGAAGATGGTCTAATATAATTATTGTTATTGTTTAGAATTAATTAATTAAATTCTTGAATTATATTTTGTTTATTATTTATTCATGAAATTGTTGTGTGTATTGAGGATTGTGAATTGCTATGGTTGTCTAAGTTGTTATTGAGTCTAGAAATCAAAGTTAGAATGTTTGACCTAGGGTTGACTAAGTGATAAGTTGGGTTGACTTAGAGTTAAAGTTATGAGTTTAAATAAATTAATAATAACATAATAATAATGAAGGAAAGGAAACAGAGTAAGAGGATGTTGTCTTGTTTCGATCTCTGGCTAGGAAAGACTTGGTATTTAAGATGGCCGATATACGTGCCGCACCTCTCTTTCTTGAGATTTCGAACATCTCAGTTCTAATTACGGTCACCTAGGACTTCCAATTATGGTATACTCTTACCGGGTTTAAGGAATTGACGGCTGGCATATACTGATAACTAGAGGTGGGCGAATTCGGGTACCCGAAAACCGGGTACCCGGTTTTTCGGGTCACAATTTTTTTGACCCGGATAATCCGGGTACCCGGAAATTCGGTTCCGGGAACCGGGTATCCGGAAAAGGTTTTTTTATTTTCTTATACAACTTTTTTTAAAAAAAATAACCTATTTTTTAATATAAAAAATGTTTTTTTTTTTATATAAAAAATGTTTATTTTTTAATTAAAAAAAACTGTTTTTTGATTTTTTTTTTTGAAATAAACTGTTTTTTTTTTTCAAATTTTTTATAAAAAAACAAATTGTTTTTTTTTTTTTAAAAAAATAATGTTTTTTTTTAAATTTAAAAAAGGAAAATTGGAAACTAATAATCCCACCTTTTACACTTATGCAACTAATAATCCCACCTTTCATTAATTCAGGAATAATCCCACCTTTGTCTATTGTATTTCATTGGTGGAACTTGTGCGTTTGGTAACCTGATGTTACCGGTTTTAGCAGGTTAAAACAATTACGAAGTAATTTTTTTCATCTATTATTAATTTATTATTATTTATTATTAATATTATCATTATTATCAATGTTATTTTTTATTGTTATTATTATTATTCTTATTATATTTATTTATTATTATTATTGGAAACAAAAAATCAAGGATGATCGAGTCGTTTTTTGCTAATTATGACCTCAAATCTAACTCATAAAGGGTAATACCTTAGGATGACATGTTTTCACATAGATTAATGCGCACAAATCGAGACAAATTAGAAGTAAATAAATAATTAACTAAACAATTAAATAAATTAAATAAAATAAAAAATAAAAAATAAAAAAATATAAATTAAAAAGTTAAAATAACAAGTCATTTTTTTTTCCAAATTTTGACCTCAAATCTGATCGTCAAGGGTTAAAATGATCCATAAAACCTTGAGAAAATAATTTACTATAGTATTGTTTTGTTCATTTTTTAAAAAAAGGGAAAACACGTAGCCTTGACCTGTTCTCCAGGTAGGCGGTAAAAAGGTCCACTAATTGAATACGACAAACAAAGGTGGGATTATTCTTGAATTAATGAAAGGTGGAATTATTAGTTGCATAAGTGCAAAAGGTGGGATTATTAGTTTCCAATTTTAAATAAAAAAAATTAATTTTAAATAAAAATAAAAACATTTTTTTAATAATAAAAAACTATTTTTTAAAAATTAAAACCGGGTACCGGGTTTTAAAAAAATCCCGACCCGGTCAAACCGGGTACCTGACCCGGTTTTCAAAATCGGGTGGGTACCCGCTTTATCGGGTAAAAAAATCGGGTACCGGGTCGGGAACCGGGTACGGGTTTTTCTGCCCGGCCCTACTGATAACTAGAATTGACGGTTAGTTATGCCATAACTAAGGAATTGACGGCCGGTATGAGCACCGTATAAAATACATAATAAATGTTGAGGAAAGATGATGATGAATTGGTTGATGAAAAATAATGTTAATAATAATGGAACAATGGAGTGCTATAGTTGTATGTTGAAGTCGGACCAGTGGAACAATGAAGTACATTTATCGTACGTTGAAGTTGGACCATTGGAATGGTGGAGTACAACTGTTGTACGTTGAAGTTGGACCAATGGAAGATAAATTAAAGGATAAATGGGACAATGGAGTGCAACAGCCGTATGTTGAAGTTGAACCAATGGAACGATGAAGCACATTTGTCGTGCGTTGAAGTTGAACCATTGGAACGATGGAGTGCGATTGTTGTACGTTGAAGTTGGACCGATGAAAGATAATAAATGGAATAATGAAAGATGAGTTGACAGAGTATATGGAGTCTAGAGTCTTGAGGTGACCCTAGCTAGAGAGTATGGTTTAGTCATGATATGTTTTCCGTTGCTTATGTGATTGTGTGATGTGAACTAGTGTTATATGATTGTGAATGTGATAATCGTGTTGATGCTATGAATTGTATGTGCTATGTTCCCCACTGACTGTGGACCCCCCATTCCCTTTTCAGGTAATGAAGTAAAGTAATCTGGGTTAATACGATGGTTGGGTCTTATGAGCGAGCAAGTGTAGCAACATTAGTTACCCTTTATTAGTAGACTTAGCCCTGTTATAGGATTCTAGTAGCTTGTACTAGAACTTTAGCATTTTAAAGACATTTTTGGACATTTTATGAGTTTGTTCAATTAATTTTGTTTAATAAAAGAATTAAGTATTAGAGCTTCCGCTGTTATTATGGAGTTTAATATTGAAAGTTTATAGTTAATAATGATCCGTGTTGTTGTTTTCTCCGAAAAAACGTTGCTAAAATGCGGGTCGTTACAGATCTGGTCTGATCTGATCTGATCTGATTTGAATTATTTTTATTTTCTATTTTTATTTTTCTATTTTTTTATCTATTTTTATTTTTATTTTTTTCTATTTCTATTTCTTTTTTTATTTTTATTTTTATTTTTATTTTATTTTATTTTTAGTTTTATTTTTATTTTTATTTTTATTTTTAGTTTTATTTTTATTTTTATTTTTATTTTTATTTTTATTTTTATTTTTATTTTTATTTTTATTTTTATTTTTATTTTTATTTTTATTTTTATTTTTATTTTTATTTTCATTTTCATTTTCATTTTCATTTTTATTTTTATTTTTATTTTTATTAGTAGTAGTAGTAGTAGTAGTAGTAGTAGTAGTAGTAGTAGAAGTTCAAAGAGTGAAAAGATGGGAATGTGAGTAGTTAGAGAGAACTTGTCCCACATTAGTAAAATAGGAAGAGTTTTTTCACATTTATATATTTGAGCTTACCTCTATTATCTAAAAGCTTAAGTGGTAGGTGGGTTGTTGACAAGACACACGCGCGCGCACCGCACCGGGCCGGGTCGGGCTCGGGCCTTGGGTCTTGGGAAATGCGATGCGCGGTGTGCGAGTTTGGGTTGGGCCTTGGGCCATCCTATCTTTTTGCTGCTTAACCGTTTGGTCTTTTATTATTAACGGTCATATTTACCCAGTCATCACCACTAACAGTCATATTATTGACTGTTGATTTTTTCTCTCCCCACTAACAGTCATACTGACTGTTGATTATTTCTCCCACTAACAGTCAGTCAGCACACGTTTTTCTCTCCCATAACTCCTCTCTCTCATCAATTCTGCAGTCTATAAAAGCCTTCATTCTTAGTCATTTTATACAATAGTTTTACACAACAGTTTTTTCTCTCATTTTCATTACTCTCAAACACAGTTCTATTATTTTCTGGGCATAATCTGAGTTCCAGTCGGACTGGTGCGTGCACACTATTCCGGCGCCGTGCTAATCCTGGAGGGCAACCGATGTACGTCTACTGCACCGGGTAGCGCGGAATTGTCTTTTAGGACAGTGGTCGTTCACGACGCGGCAATCGTTTCACTTCTTTTCGTTCACGCTTCAACAGCTAAGTAACATTTTATTATTTCGATTAACAATCTAAAAGACAATTATTTATTATGGCTACATCTAAGTTTCTTATTCCTGATATGTCGAAATTAGAGGCTTTAGATGGTACGAATTATAAACGTTGGGCTGTTAGGATGCGTTTCTATTTAGAACAGATTGAGGTTACTTATGTGCTTGATAATATTCCTGAAACTGATGATGAAATTTCTGAAATTTATCTGAAATTTGTTAAGGATAATCGGACTTGTTTGTGTATGTTACTTCATCATATGTCGAATACTCTGCTTGACATTTATATGGCTTTCTATCATTCTAAAGATGTTTGGGATGCACTTGAGAAAAAAATATGGAACTCATGATGCCGGTACTAAACGCTTTTGTGTTAGTAAGTGGTTAGGCTTTTAAGTTTTAGATAGTAAACCAATTATTGATCAAATTCATGAGTATGAAAACATTTGCATTAATATGGCTGCTGAGGGTTTGTCAATGTGTGATATTACTTTAGCCATTGTGTTAATTGAAAAACTTCCCCCTTCCTGGAAAGATTTTCGTAACCAATTAATGCATAAAAAAAGGGACTTAACCTTAGAGGAACTTATAGGCCACTTAAAAATTGAGGAAGAAAATCGTATTAAGGATAAAGGAAGTTCTGTTTTTTCTTCTTCATCTGCTAAGGCTAATCTGATAGAGTCTAAGTAGAGGAGGTAAACGTTACTATATTACCTTCGTTGATGATTGCTCTAGATTCTCCATGTTTTTTCTTCTCAGATCTAAAGATGAAGCTGAGGAAATGTTCCTAAAATATAAAGCTGAGGTTGAGAATCAATTGGGAAAGAAGATAAAAAGGCTTAGGAGTGATAGGGGTGGTGAATATGACCCCAACACTCTTAAGGCATACTGTGAGCAAAATAGCATTGTTCATGAAACAACTGCTCCTTATTCTCCTGAACAAAATGGTATAGCTGAAAGGAAAAATAGAACCTTGAAAAACATGATGAATTCTATTCTTATTAGTTCTGGTCTTCCTCATAATATGTGGGGAGAAGCAATTCTTTCTGCTTGTCATATTTTGAACAGGGTTCCTCACAAAAGACTTGATAAAACTCCATATGAATTATGGAAAGGTCGAGCTCCTAACTTGAAATACTTAAAGGTGTGGGGTGCCTAGCAATGTTTGGCATTCCAAGCTTTAAAAGGGACAGAATTGGTCCCAAAACTGTTGACTCAATTTTCATTGGCTATGCTTATCAAAGTGCAGCTTATTGCTTTCTTGTCAAAGGTACTAACAACTCTTATGCAGGTGGTACCATCATTGAAGCTAGAGATGCTGAATTTTTTGAAAACATTTTTCCTTGGAAAAATTCTCATCTTGGCTCTTCTAGTGTTTCATCCTCTAGTAGCTCAGTTAGTTTGCCTGTTGAAATTTCGCCTCCTATCACTAATGATGAATCTGATGTTGAACCTAGGAGAAGCAAAAGTTTGCGAATAGAAAAGGACTTTGGTCCTGAGTTTACTACTTCTTTTCTCTCTGAAGCTATTTCTGTTTATGATGATCTATTCATTGATGATGATTTTGTTCACATTTTTGTTTTAGAAGAAGATCCTAAATCCTATGATGAAGCGATGAGGTCTATTGATGCAGTTTTTTGGAAAGAAGCAATTAAGAGTGAGTTGGAATCAATCCTAAGTAATAATACTTGGGAATTGGTTGACCTTCCTAGAGGTTGCAAGCCAATTACTTGTAAATGGATCTTTAGGAAAAAATTGAAGGTCGATGGATCCATAGACAAGTCTAAGGCTAGAGTGGTAGTAAGAGGTTTTACACAAAAACATGGAATTGAATATTTTGACACTTACTTTCCTGTGACTAAAATTGCAACCATTAGAACTTTAATTGCTATTTCCTGTATTTTTGGTCTAATTGTGCATCAAATGGATGTCAAAACTGCCTTCTTAAATGGTGACTTGGATGAGGAGATCTACATGGTCTAACCTGAGGGGTTTGTGGTTCCTAGTCAAGAAAATAACGTTTGTAAATTGATCAAGGCCTTATATGGTCTAAAGCAAGCTCCAAAGCAACGGTATGACAAATTCAACAAAGCTTTGATTAGTAATGGTTTTCATGTTAATGAAGGTGATTTTTATGTTTACTCAAAACATGATTCCCATGGTTGTGTGATTATTTGTCTTTATGTGGATGACATGTTAATTTTTGGTACTAACTTGGATCGAGTAAATGAGACTAAAGATTTTTTGAAATCAAATTTTGAAATGAAAGATATGGGTAAGGCAGATGTGATTTTAGGTGTAAAAATTAAAAGGACCTCAAATGGCATCTGTCTCAGTCAGTCACACTACATTGAAAAACTACTTAGAAAATTTGACTCTTTTGATGTCGATCCAGTTAGAACTCCCTATGATCCTAGTTTCCACTTAAAGAAAAATAATGGTGCTCCAGTGTGTCAAGCTGAATATGGTAGAGTTATTGGTTCTGTCATGTTTCTTTTGAACTGCACTAGATCTGATGTGACGACCCGACTCGCTTAAATCGACGCGGAAGAAACTGAAGAGTCGAATAGTCAGAACTAACAACTCAAATACTTAACAATAAAAACAAAACCTCAAGATATTATTATTATAACCAAAAAGTACAAATACCCACAAGTTTGTACATAACTAAACCAAAAGTCAAACTATCAACACTAATAAACGCAACTCTAACCACATGTCAGAGTTTAAATCAAAAGTATACAAGTTCACTACTATAGACCAATACTATCCAAAATCGTAAAATAACGAAAATACAACTAAATCAAAATAGCGGCGCTCGCTCAACCCAAAGCTAAGCAAGAACCTCATCATCAGAATTACCTGAAAAGTAAACAACAGTCCATCGTTAGTGGCGAGTAACATAACTGACTCACCCTAACGGGAATACACAAGAACATAGCACAAATCAAATATCCAAATCATAACATCAAAACATGCGAAAATCATCCAATATACAGACTCGGCTCAACTAACTTATCCAAACTTATCTTTGGCGCAATCATTCATAAACTAGACCAGACTACGCTCGTACGAACGCCTCTTACGCGATCGAACTTCTAACTATGCCAGGATTGAGAATCTTACTCTCGCCCCCATGAAACCAATCTTACTGGAAATCTATGTCAAAAGACGACATAGCGGTAATCACTATCCCAATACCGCGGTCAGGATAGGGGCAACGTCTTAACCCAAGCCTTAGAATCTTACTCTAAGGTTAGGCGTCTTGCTACGAAATCAAGCTAATCTTACATTCTTTAACTTTAATCCGAAGTTTACTCACTTAATTACTTCTTAAGTTGCATCTTACGCCTTGACTTAAGAAAATAACGCGTAAACCAAACATCTTAACGCTTTCTTTAACTCTTTCTTTAACTTTTCTTTACTTAAAAGACTTAATCAAGAACTTATCAAGACTCATCAAGAACTCATCAAGAACTCAAAGAACTCAACCAAGATTCATAAAGAACTCATCCAAGATTCAAGATCTTCAACCAAGAACTCAATCAAGATTCAAGAACTTTAATCAAGAACTCATCCAACATACATATACCACACGCATACTTCAACACATATACATGAAATTACCAACTTACTAGTATCTCAAAATTCATCAAACTTTAACATGATCAACATGAACTTAATACCAACATAATCAAACATAAAATCAACATATTCAATCATCAAATCATCATTAAACCATATAAAAATCAGATTTGCAATCATACATGAAAACATGATCAAACTCCAACATAAACTAATCTTATGCATTTAATTCATACTATGAATCATAGTACACCAATTAAGTTAAGAAAGCATGTTACCTTATTAAAGATTACACACAAATCAATCACAAATTGCAGCCCGGAAAGCTAATACACACGGCCAAGCAACACGGCACAACCACGCACGGCACGGACCTTGCACACGAACACCACACGAGCAACACGACACCACGGCTTCAACACGGTTGCACCACCACCACGACACACGGCACACGGCCCGTGCTGCATGGCTACTGCACGGCCACCACCACGGACCACCTTGATCAACACGGTCCACCACACGAACTCACTCGAACCACACGGCTCCCACACGAACCCACTCGAACAAGACCTCAAAACCAAATCCAACTAATGATCTTGAATGCAAAATATGAAAATTAATGAAGGTTTAAATACCTAAAGATCAATGGGATATGAATCTTTAAGTTTTGGGTTTAAAAATATGATGAACAAATGTTCAACTTGGAAACACCAAAAATGGCGTGTGGATTGGGAGCAAATGAGAGGGAGTTTTTTTTTTGTGTTTGAACTTTTGATGAGCAAGGGTTTAAGATGGCAAATGAGCAAATGATCTCAAGGCTTCACTAACTACTTCTATTTATAGAAGTTAGTTAAGGTGTGAATGCATGACAAGTGGCAAAATTAAGCCACTAATCCTCATAGAAAAACCGGTCAAGGCAAGGGAAAAATGGGCCAATTTGGGCTTTCGTGAACAATTGGGCTAGTTTACAAAAGTTACATGATTAATCATGCTTAAATCGATTTAGCCCAAAATATTAAATAATTAATTAGAAAATTAAATAATAAAAATTCTAATTAATTAAATAATAATTAAAATAAATAATAATAACTGCAAATAAAATATTTCGAATTAAATCGAAATTATTCACATAAAATAAAATAAATAGTTCAAAAATAAATTTGAACTATACATAGCAACACATAAATACACATAAACGTATGGCAGAAATACCATAAAATCAGGGTCGTTACACCTGACATTGCTTATTCCATTAGCAGATTGAGCAGGTACACTCATAATCCAAGTAATGATCATTGGATTGCTTTACGGAGGTTGCTTGGGTATCTTAAGGGTACCATGAATTGGGGTTTGCATTACTCCAAATTTCCAGGTGTTTTAGAGGGGTTCTGTGATGCCAATTGGGTATCTGCAAATGATGAAATTAACTCCACTAGTGGTAATGTTTTCACCCTCGGAGGTGGAGCTGTATCTTGGAAATCTTGCAAGCAATCTTGCACTGCTATGTCTACTATGGAATCTGAATTTATTGCTCTTGAATTGGCAGGTCATGAGGCAGAATGGTTGAGGAATGTGCTTGCAGATATTCCACTGTGGGGGAAGCCAGCTCCTTCAGTATCACTTCATTGTGATTCGCAAGCTGCTATTGCTGTTGCAACCAACCTTGCCTACAATGAAAAGAAAAGACACATTCGTTTGAGGCACAAGACCGTCAAAGACTTGCTGTCTGTGGGGGTGATATCACTGGACTATGTAAAGTTCGAAAAGAACATTGTGGATCCGTTAACTAAAGGCCTACGTAGAAAACTAGTTTTGGAAACATCGGAGGGGATGGGGCTAAAGGCCATTGATTGAATTGTAAGTAATGGACACCTACTCACCTTGAGTTGAAAGGGGAACAATTCAGAAGCACTAAATTTTATTTTTCCATCCTTTAGATGTTTTGTTTTGTGCTTGCTACATGTGATTGAGGTTGAGCATTGGCTTTTAATGAACCCATATTCATATATTTGGTGGTGTGATGTAGCTCACACTTGATGGGTTCACCTACTTAGGTGTGGAAGTTTGGCCGCTTCCTATGAGTAAGGCATGGGCTGATACTCTAGACTCTAGAGCACCTATGAGCATCCAGGTTTGGACGTATGGCCAGTATAAGGCATCAATTGTATTCGCGGAACTCAGATTAGTGTACATATTCAATTGTGTGGCCCAAGTGACGGGTCTCTAACTCCCTACTAAGTTCAAGACGAAAGTCACCTAGTAGGAAATAGATCATAGCTTGAAGTTCACTATGCGTTAATTCAAGTAGCAAGACATTGACGCTTATGCAATTGATTGTCTTGCCCAAAACAAATTTTCTTCAAATTCTTCTTGTTTTTACATGTTCGAAATTGTGGGGGATTGTTAGAAGTTCAAAGAGTGAAAAGATGTGAATGTGAGTAGTTAGAGAGAATTTGTCCCACATTGGTAGAATAGGAAGAGTTTTTCACATTTATATATTTGAGCTTACCTCTATTCTCTAAAAACTTAAATGGTAGGTGGGTTGTTGACAAGACACGTGCGCACCGCACCGGACCGGACTGGGCCGTGGGTCTTGGGAAATGCGATGCACGGTGTTCGGGTTTGGGTTGGGCCTTGGGCCATCCTATCTTTTTGCTGCTTAATCGTTTGGTCTTTTATTATTAACGGTCATATTTGATTTGATCTGATCTGATCTAAGTTGAGTGATCTGATCTGATTTGAGTTTGTTTGATCTGATCTGATTACTGTAGCTTTTAAGTCCAGGGCCTAAAATGTTCTTCTCAAATCAATAAAATAAGGAATAACATATGAATTTAACTGACTCAACAATTATTAAGATGATGCATTATAGATTATAAACAATTACGGAGCCATGTGATTTATAGATCACTCCGTATTATTTTATTCCAAATTGTTTATAAGATGAAGGTTGACTTGAATAGGACTTAGATTTTTTTTTTTTTGTGGCTGTTGAACTTTCGTTGTATAATTGTGTTCAAATTTGTTTTATCAAAGCTGAAAACAAACAAACAAAGCGAATCATCCACTGCACCAAATAAAACTTTCAAGTACAGTGTTTCAAATTTCAAATTAAGCAATTTGGAGAGGAGAATAATGAAAGCAGCCGAGGTATTAACGGAGCTATGGTATTCATGGAACATCCGGTCCGGAATGCTAGCGAGTCTGTTGATTCAAATATTCCTGACAATTCTGGCACCATGCCGAAAATACAGTTCAGACGGCATTCTAAAGGGTTGTATATGGATGCTTTACTTATCAGCTGATGCAGTAGCATTATTCACCATTAGTTTAATTGCAAAAAGCGACAAATCATCTCCTCAAACCCCTGGTCTACTTTCCTTTTGGGCGCCATTTTTATTGTTACATCTGGGAGGTCCAGACACCATTACTGCTCTTTCTTTGGAAGATAACGAGTTATGGACTCGACATGTTCTCGAGCTTGTCTCACAGCTTGTGGTTACTCTGTTTGTATTGGGCGGATCACTTCGAGACAACACCGCACTGCTGGTCCCAACACTTTTGATGTTTGTTGATGGACTTATTAAATACGTTGAGCGTACACAGGCGCTGTATTTTTCTAGCATTGAAAGGTTTAGAGAGTCGTTCAGAACTGCACCTGAACCTGGACCTGACTATGCTATGTTCATGGCTGAGTACTCTGCTGGCGTTGCTGCTCATATTCCTACTAATATTCAAGGTACATTTAATGTTATACTTCCTCCGCTTCATTATACTTGCAATACTTTCACCAAATACGTGAGAATTTTTTTAGTCAAAGCGTTGCAATTAACATAGCTCATTAATTAGAATTTTACTTTTAAATAATACAAGATCATACAATCCTCTCATAAAAAAGCTTTTGTATGTTAACTTTTTTATTTTGAGTAAAACTCTATTTCACTAAATATCTCATTTTTCGATGTTAACTCCAAACCTCAGCCTCAATTCTCTTTTCACCAAACACCACATATACTTATTCTACATAAAAAATAAAAAAAAATACTGTCCATCCTTTTTTCGTGGATGGATTTGTTTCCACTATCTATATATTAATTAAAGATAACGCCTTTCTGTCTTTCACATTCTTTTCAATTCTCAAATTTTTTTTCTTTGCTATTCACGTTAATATAGAACAGAGTACTATCCCTTCAAAAAAAAAAAAAAAATTAAACAGCCATGTTTATTATTAAAGCGCCAAAAACTTTATACGGAGTATGTGACCTTTAGGTCCTTTACTGTGTTTATATCAAAATGCCAAGAATGTAAATTTTGTATGACAAATTCCATAGTTAGGTAGGAGTTTCTGATTAGGTTAGTTAGTTTTTTTTAAAATTAATCTCCCAATTTGTGATTAAAACGGCATTAAATATTTTTTTTTTTTGACAACAAGACCAAAACAATTAGTAGTTTGGGGGAGGAGCCCCATTGTAAGTTCAATGTATACTCAAGAAGGGGGTTGAATTGAGTATGTGTGTTTTTTCAATCTTTTTCAAGGTTTGTTTAACTTTGTGTGAGAACAACGATAGAACAGTAAATAAAGAGTAGGGACACAAGCATTTAACGAGGTTCGACTTCTAAACAAGCGTACATCCTCCACTCTCTCACCAATATTATTAATCAACTCAGAATAATAACAAGGTTACACACTCAATTAAATGCTACAACTCTATAACACTTAATTCCCCAACTGTTAACTCGAACAGTTCACTCAGTGTTCACAGAACACTCCCCAACCACTTCCCTCTAAGTGGTTCAAAGATTACAATCTTAAATCTCTGTAAGTTTTTCTCTTAAAGATGGATATGAAGATAGTTTTGTTCTAAGGATAGACTCTTAGAATATATGACTTAGTTTTCTTTTGGAGAGCAAAAAGTCTTTTTAGGGTTTTCCAAAAGATTGTATTTATATGCAAGGAAAAAACCGTCCCTTAGAAGTGTGTTTGGAGACTTGCCTAAATTGTGCAAACAAGCTTAGCTGACACAAGTGCAAAGGTACCTATTTCAAACCTTTGTCTATTCCACTACATGTAGTGGAAAGCACACTAGAGTCCAAACAAGTACATTGCAAAGCTGATTTTGTGTATCAAATTTGGCAGATTTCCAAAACATAAGTGATCCATATTTTTCAAATAAATTTTCTAAAATAATTTTGAACACGAAAATCTGTACGGATCACTTAAGTGCACATGCGTAATACTGAGGTCTGTTCCTACAGTGGTCTCAGTACTACAAAGTCTACATCAGGCAAAGGGAGCTGTTCCAAGCTTGTTCTTTGTCTGTTCTTAGCTTGTTCTTGGCTTGTTCTCTTTACTGGACATAAACTTTAATTCTTTTAGCTCTTTACTTAGAAACACAAGGTATATCTTCATAAGTCTATTTTACAAGAAAATCCTAGAAATACAAAGATGAAAAAGGCTTCAAGCTCTTGACTTCTGATCTTCAAGTATCTCAAGGTCTTCAAATTTGTCTTGAAGAGTTCTCGCTTGAATTAACCTGTTCAAATACAAACATACATAATAATCAAGTATAGAGATCTGGTTTGTCATCCATCAAATCAAACATGGTTCAACACCCATGAAGTTTACAAATGCTAAAGCAATGAAAATTACAATGGAGGCTATTAAAAAATGCAAATAATTCCGATCCCTGACTCGAATAGGTGTAGTTTTCGCGAAATACTCGAAAATTCCCAACATCAGAACATGAAGACGAATATGCAGGATACTCATGCCTTCCGCAATTTTGGTGATTTCAACCATAAATTGGAGAACCACCTGTTGAGAATCCCGAGCCCAGACATTAACATTACCTGTATGGTTTACTGAGGTCTGTTGCATAGACAAGTTGAAGACGAACCAGAAGTTACCAACCTTCTTTGAAAAAGAAATATTACAGGGGGAATCACACGTAGTACCAACAATGGTGACCTCATCTGACCCATAATGATCGTGATCCAAATCCCCGAAACCCGGAGCTGGCCTAGTAGAGGAGGACACGGTTTGAAAACTAGAATTCATGGAGTTACCTTCTTCACGCGCAATCCTACTAGTTACAAGGACATCCCTGGTAATATTGTCAAAAACTTCCTTGTTTCTCTGGAACCAGATTCCTCTTAGAATGGCAACAGAATAGGCCTTGTCTGAAGAAGAATTAAGGAGGAGGCGGGTCCAAGTAAATATATTGGTTTGGTTGAAAATAGAAATATCCCGGATGAGACCGGAATCCAGCCAAACATCTCTTGCAAAGGCACACTCACTAAAAACATGAAGAATGGATTCCGAATGATCAACAAAACCTAAGTTGCGGCAATAGGTACAATGTTGATCAACGAGAATGCCCCTTTTAAAAAGCTCAAACTTAACCGGAAGGGCTCTATTAAGAATTTTCCAGACAAACACTTGCCAATCCTTACTTATAGGGAGCTTCCACGGGATGTCTTTCCAATTATGTGTTCCAAGTAAAGTCTGCGTACGGGGTGAAACATCCATCTCCTTATGAAGAATCTTGTAACCATCCTTGATTGTGTAAATACCATCAGGCGAGGAAGTCCAAACCAAACTATCATGGGTTGCGCCTACAGAAGGCTGCAAACACATAATCGCACGACATGTGTTGATTTCAAATAACCTCAGGATAAGCTCTTGATTCCAACCCCATCACTACTCATGAGGGTACTCACATTTTCATTACCTGTAAAAGAAATGGAGGGCTCCAAATCAATCCTACGGGTAGGACACACCCCATCTACCCATACCTGGTTGATTCTAGCTGAGTGACCATCGCCAATGAGCCAAAAAGTGCCTGTCTGAATGACACCCAGGCCCCAACGAATGCCTTTCCATCCCCAGGACCCCTTCTTCCTATGCTGCCACATACCGTCATGGAAAGTCGAAGTACAGGGCTTGTATTTAGTATCGTAGACCTTTGATAGCAGAGAATCCGACTGTTGGATAATTTGCCAACCTTGCTTGGCCATAAGGGCTTTGTTAAACAGACCCACATCCCACATCCCACATCCCTCAACCCCAAACCCCCATCCTTCTTCGGGCGTGAGATCTAGGCCCAGTTACGCTAGTGAATACCTGTAGCCCCATTCCCCCAACCTTTCCACTAGAATTTCTGATAATACCATTCATTTTATTCACAATAGAAGTTGGGATTTTAAAAACCGAAAGGATATGAGTGGCTAAGCTTCCAAGAACCGAATTAATTAATGAAAGACAGCCTACGGCGCTTAGAAAGATATTATTCCAACTAGAAAGTCGATCTTCTAGTTTTCTGACAAGGGTGCCGAAGATTTGCTTCTTACTTTGCCCAAAATCCGTGGGAACCCCCAAATAGACCCCAGGTCTGCTACTACCGGCATGCCTAGAATCTCGGAGAATTCCGAAATAAGTTCATCTTCTACATTTGGACTGGGGAGGATGGCACACTTTTGAAGATTGATCTTCTGACCGGACGCCTTGCAGAAAAGATTAATTCTGTTCCGCAAGGTAAAACAGGAGGCTAAAGTCGCATGGAAGAACAAGCACGCATCGTCTGCAAAGAAGAGATGTGAAGTAGTCTCCACACCCCATGCCACTTTAATACCTTTAAAGATCCCATCTCTTTCACAATGAACAAGGTGACAGGTTAGCGATTCCATCACGAGTAGGAACAAATAAGGAAACAAAGGGTCACCCTGGCGAAGGCCCCTGATAGGGGAAATAGGGCGGCCAGGGTTTCCATTCAAAAGAGGAGTATATCTTACCGTAGAGACATAGGTCATGATCAGATTTAGGAGATGCGAGGGTAAGCCCGCATGAGAAAGGACTTTCTCTAGGAACTTCCCGTTGATCTTTTCATAGGCTTTGCTCAGATCAGTCTTGATGGCAAACTTCTAGTTACGCCACCTTTTTTAATTGTGAATGTTCTCAAGTAATTCTTGTGCTACCAAGATGTTGTCTGCCATCTGTCTGCCTGGGACAAACGCATTTTGGAATTCACCCACCAAATGGGGGATAACAGCACGGATTCTGTTGGCTAAGCATTTAGACACGATTTTATAAATGACATTATAAAGACTGATAGGTCTAAACTGGTCCAGTCTGGAGCAAGAGTCTACTTTAGGAATCAGGACGATATTAGTCCAGTTAATCTCTCGCAAAAGGTGTCCTTCATTATTTAAACAATTCAGAACTGCAACCGTAACATATGGTCCGACGACTCCCCAATTCCTTTGGAAAAAAGCCAGCCGGTGCTTCATCAGAGCACGGGGCTTTCCAGGGATCCATCGAGAAAAGGGCATTCCTTACCTCTTTTTTTTTAGAAAGGATGTAACAGATTGGGCATAAGATCTTCTGGGATTCTCCTATGGCTATCCCGAAGAATGCGTGCACAAGCCTCCTCCCAAGCAGGCCCCTCATCTTCTTCACAAACCGCAGAGAACAGAGTGGAGAAATGGTCGTGAACCAAAGAATAAATCTCCTCCTCCGTGTCTACCCAATTTCCTGAGGCCGATTCAAGGCCTGTAATTTTGTTACGTGTCGAACGGCCTTTGACCCAGTTAAAAAAGAAGCGAGAAGTGGTGTTACCTTCAACCTTCCACTTCAATTTGGACTTATTAAGCCAGTATAACGCTTGGGCTTTCAAGAACTCGAGAAGATCCTCAGCCGATGTGTCAAAAAGAGTATCATTCTCCCTTGATTCTGTGGGTCCTTCACCTACTTTGGGCTGATTGCTTTTTTTCCTTAAATCGTGAGGGGAATGGCAAATGCTCATGGGGAAGGATATTTATTCCCATTAGTGTGGTTGTGCATTTTCCATTTTGCTCCTCTTTTTTTCTCATGAGCAGTTTTTTAGCCCATTATTGGTGCTCATTCTCTTACAACACCCGGTGAGCTTAAGTGCTATTAGAGAGGATTGGGCTACTGTTGTCCAAGGTTCTCCGATGTTTCGCGTCACTCGCAAATAACGTCGAGCTAGAAAATGGATGAAAGGTTGGAGTTTGGATAAAAGGAAGGAATGGGGTAAACACTGGGACGATCTTATTTCAACAACTTCAGCTGGTCAAGTTTTCCTACGTGTATGATGCATTCGGAAAAAAAAATGCTGCTGAGTCAGCCCAATCAGGGCGTGACATGTGTCCCAGTCAGCAAATCAACCAATCAGAATTCAACTACTTTATCACAACGGCTCTATATTTGTAACGGCTATTTGGACCCCAATTTTTTTTTTAAATCATCAACGTTCTTTTTTTTTTTTCTCTATAAATAGACATCCATTTTGATATATTTTGGCACACTTCAAAAATCTCAAAAATCATAAAAATCTATTATTAATCTCAAATTCTACCTCAAAGACTTTAATTTCTCAAGTAAGTGCTTCCTCCTAGTAATTGTTATTACTAATTCTCATTAATACTACTGAGAATGTAGAAAAAAATATTTTAGATTTGTTTTTTTTTTTTTGTTGTTATTGTTTTAATTTGTTAAATTTGTTAATTATTGTTATTTTGTTTTAATTTGTTAATTTTAATTTTTTAATTTTAATTTGTTAATTTGTTTTTATTGTTATTTTTTAATCGTGATTAATAGTGTTAAACTAATTACCAAACCATAATTTACTAAATTATCACTCATAATTTACTACATCATAATTTACTAAATATTAAAAGTATAATTATGTTAAAATATTAAAAGATGATGTGTAATATGGTGGGGTATAGGAAGTCGTAGGAGAGAGAGTGTTGAGGAATTTTTTATGTTTACCATTGGTGTGGTGAAAAAGTTGTACATGAGAAAAAATGGGTTGGGAAGAGAGAGAAAGTAGTAGAGAGAGTAGTGAGGAGTTTTTTTTTAGCCCATTGGTGCTCATGCTCTAAACACCATCTATCCATTTTGAAGGATCTATTTGAGATCCGGTCGCGCTCAACCATGGAGAAGATAATGGGGGCATGATCCGAAATCATGATGGGGTAATGTTTCACCTTAGCCAAAGGAAATAAGGTGACAAAGGACTCCGAAGCGTAACCTTTATCAAGACGTTCAAAAATTATGTGTTGATTACTACGACCATTAGTCCAAGTGAATTTAGGACCTTCAAAATTTTAACCCTTGAGGCCGACATGACCTAACCAATTCTGAAAAAGGTTCCTTCCCGGAATTTGAGCGGAAGACCCCCGAAGTTTGTCACTTAGGAGGTCAACTTGATTAAAGTCACCTAAAATCACGAGGGGAAGAGGTTAATTGAAGACCCAATCAGTGAGGCTATCCCAGATCAAGTGTCTAGTACTATGGACCCGGTCCCCATACAGCAAAATCAAAATCCACTTATCATTAATAAGGTCATTGACCTCACATACAAGATAGTTAGAACAGGAAAATAAGACATTAGATAACTCCTTGGACTTCCAACCTAACCAGAGAGGCAGAGACCCCCACTAGAACCTACGGAGTCAATGCCAAACCAAATATTAAAGCCAAGGCTACGAAACTTGTTAAAAACTTTCCTACCATTACACTTAGTTTCCATTAGAAAGATAAAGTCTACTACTTCTCTATCTACTATAGAGCGAACATTCGGAATTACCGGGCTTTTTTGATCATTAAGCCCTCGGCAATTCCATCTAAGACCCTTTATGGAAGTGGAGATGATTGAGTGGGTTCAATCATCGCAAACCCATCAGAGGTAGGATACACACCAATCTAAGCCTCAAAGTGAACAACGTCGTTCCTCTCCCGAACAATGGACGATCCTGAAGCAAACTGGTCCGCTAGGGGTTCTTATCGAGCGAGTTGAGCCCGAGAATTGCTGAACTCGACTCGAACTCGTTAAGGAATACTCAAGCTCGAACTCGAGCTCGAAAACTAACGAGCTCCAAAAATCGAGCTCGAACTCGACTCGATAATATTTTTTTGAACTCGATTCGAACTCGAGCTCGACTCGAAATTGTCCAAAACTCGAGTTGGGCTCGAAACTCGACTCGAAGCTCGAAATCGACTCGAAAAACTCAATCATTAAAAAAACTGAAAAGTATTTAAAAAGACCAAATGAGAAATGACAATGTTAATGTCAAATTTACATAGTTCCAAACAACTTTCAAATTATATATATCAATGACACAAATCAAGTACCAAATACATTTTGTTTCTAGACAAGCAATACAATAACATTAATAAAGTATTGGGATGTAAATTTCTTTAAATTTTCATTTGTATTCTGCAATAACAACACAAACAATTCTATTAAATCTAATTATTATCCTTCAAGAAAACAGTATCAAAACATTGATTAAAATTAAAAAAAAAAACAGAAAATGAACAAAATAGTATAGTAAATCTTATAACATATATTCATCAAACTGCTATCTGTCATTGCTCAAAACAGTATCCAAACCCTAATTATCAAAACCAAATTGAAAAAAACTTAAAAACTCTAATTATATTAACCCTGATGGTATAATCCAAATCAAAAACAAAACACTTAAAACAAAATAACAATAAATTAAAACAAAACAGATGATCTTGGCTCTACTTCTTCTAAAAAAAAATAAAAAATTGCTCTGCTTCAATGGACGAAAAGCAGTGGCGGTGCGACAAAGTTCGAGAAGCCGTTGTGCAAAGAAAGTGCGAGCAGCGTTGCAGAGCTTGGCTTCAATGGAGGTCAAACGATGAGTGAAAGCTTAGGGTTAGGGTTAGAAGTTGAGAGGGGTAGAGAAGTAGAGAAAAGAGAGAAGTGAATAACTGATGATTGTGTGTTTTTTTTTTTTTGTTTACAAAGGAGAACAACATTTAGTATTTTAGGGTTTGTATTTGGGCCTTTGGTCCTTGGGCTAAAATTTAAGCTTAGAGGATGGACAATAGTAAACATTTAGGCCTTTGGTTTAAAATTATAATTTTTTTGAAATGTTATAATTATATATATGTATCTAAATATATGGAGTAATATATAATTATATTTAATAAAAATATCTTTATATATATATATATATATATATATATATATATATATATATATATATATATATATATATCGAGTCTCGTGAGCTTATCGAGTCAAGTTCATTGTTGCTCGACTCGGCTCGTTACAATCCCGAGTCGATCTCGAGCTCGACCGAGCTCAATTGAGTCGAGCTTTGACCGAGTCGAGCTCGAGTAGCTCGCGAGCTGCTCAGCTCGATAAGCACCCCTATGGTCCGCCACTTAGGAGGAACTACCTTCATCCCAACCGACTTTACCTATCTTCCACCTACGAAAGGCCCCCACCTCCCTCTCTTCTTTTGAAGAATCGAAGCTAAGAGAACAAAGGTCAACATCCGAGACCGCCTTACGCTTGTCTCCACTTCTGTTGGGGACATGGTGACGGCGTGCTTTAGGTTTCCTGAATCTTCCATATCGGAGCTTACGACCTTTCCTGTTCCGGGTACCCTTAGCTGTAAAAATTACTCCACTGTCGGACATGGTTTCTCGTGGAGATCCCACCTCATCAAGGAGAGGGAAAGAGGTAATAGAAGCCTGAAGATCCTTGATGTTCAGAGCCATGCCAGGTTTAACTGGAGGGGCCGTAGCCACAGGGGAAGGCGGTTCCTCCTCCGGGTCGTCCTCCTCCCATTCGATTGGTGAATACTCACCATTGTCTCCCGGAAGCATATCCCCCTGCATGGCTTCATGCATGCCAAACCCTTGAGCTTGTGGTTGTTCTGGCACAAGTATTTCCATCGGAACCGCCACCATTCCCTCTCCAACAGCAGTCTCAGTCACCGCTGAGGCTCTTGCCATATTAGGAAAATCAACATTTCCCGAAAAAAGCTGGCCATACCCGAGGTTGTCGTCTCTTTCCCTAGCCTCAACCGTAGAAACAATAACTCGATCTTCAATAAAAAAAAACTCCATAAAACTATACACATTATGAGTAGGGTTGAAGGGTCCTGGAGAGTCGGGTAGAAGTGGTTCTGCAAATGGTTCATTAATATTTCATGTGAAAAATATATTTTACTTTAAGGTTTTATCTTGAAAAAAAAAAAATTAAAAGATTTCATCTCAAATTTTGTTTTTTTTTTTCAATACTTTTTACCTACATTAATATTGAGCCCATGTACATAAATCATTGATTTTCACATTCCTTGATACTACATTAGTATGGAGCCCATGTACACAAATCATTGATTTTCACATCCCTTGACACATATGTCTGATATGTGACAAAGCCCTTTTGATTTTTTATGGGCAGTGGTGAATCCAGAAATTTGGCTTTTGGGGATAATATAGATAATTATATTTAAATCATTAACAAAAACTCAGGTACACAATTAAAAAAATTCGAGTACATACTCAATCCAAAAGACCATAACAAAATAATAATTTGGGTACATATTACTAAAATATCGTGGAAATGACCAATTCCTCAAAGTTAGATGTTTAATAAAAATCTAAAATGACAAAGTTGTAAATAAATTGAACTTGACGATCCTATTAATTTAAAAAAGTTTGAATCAATAATCAATAATCTAGCTGGATAACAATTCAAATTCAATTGACAAACTAATTTCTAACAATTCAATTCACAAAAAAAGAAATAAAAAAAAATTAACAATTCAAATAACAAAATAACAATCCATAATTCATTAAATTCACTAACAAAATAACAATCCGAAATGTACTTAGAAATAACAATTTAATATTTCAATTTACAAAATAATTCATCCTAACAATTCAATTCAAAAACTAATAGACCCTAACAATTCAATTCACAAACCAGTTCACCAAATAATTGACCAAATCTTATATAGAGATGGATACCTCAACCTAGTAGAGGCCTTTTGGGTGGGTCGTTCCCACTCCAAAGGAAATCCTTGCGGGCTAGGGCCCAAAGAGGACAATATCTATTAGTGGACTCCTTTTCACCCAAGAATAGGGGTGTTACAGAGGGTATCAAAGCCAGGGCCCATTTCGGTGTCCTGTAGTGCCTTCAGGGACGCAGGCCCCCTTTAAGGGGTGGGGAAAGGAAGTAAAAGTCATCCCACATCGGAAGTTAAGGAGAACGAAATCTTCTTTATATAGAGATGGATACCTCAACCTAGTAGAGGCCTTTTGGGTAGGACTTCGGTTCTACACTAAAGCAAATATTTGCGGGCTTAGGCCAAAGAGGATAATATCTACTAGTGGGCTCCTGTTCACCCAAGGATAGTGGTGTTACAGGTAAGGTTGGATCATGTTGGGTTAAACACAAGTTGGAACGGGTTCATTGCAGGTTTGGTTCGCAGTAGGTTGAGGTTGTTTCGAGTTCAGGTTAAAAACGAGTCACGTCACTCATGGGTCGGGTGCATTTGGGTTGGGTCCATTTTTAGGTTAGATTAGTTCAGGATCTATCTATTCGGGTCGCTTCATTTGGTTCAGATCAGTTGCGGATCGGGCCAATGTATGTTGGAGTGGTGATCAATGATATGTGGATTGTATATTAGTGTTGGGTGTGGGGATTTTTGGATATAAGATTGAACCCGATCCGAAAATCCGTATATTATTTTTTTTAGGATCATGGATTTTTTTTATTAGGATCTGGTTCAAAACTACAAGAAATCTGGTTTTAAATTTAAAAAATTGGATTAATCAAAGTTTTTAAATTTCGTTTTCGTATTCGGTTAAAAAATCAAAATTTCATCCAGTTATCAAATTTCAAACCTTCTATCCCGTTGTCGGATTTCGGATCAAGGCAGATATTTCTTTGATTAGAAGTTTGGAATCGCAAAATTATGTTTACCCCTAAATTATAGGCAAAGTTAGTTCCATTCCATTCGGGTTCAGTCGGGTGCGGTTTGGGTCGAGTGTGAATCGGGTTGGGTGCAAAATGGGTCGGCTGTGATTCGTGTCGGGTTCAAGCGAGTTTAAATTAGGTTTATTTGGGTTTGGGTGTTTATCAGGTTAGGTGCGGGTTTGAGTTTAAGTGTTTCTAATACAGGTATGGTTCAGGTTTGAGTCAATGCGGATTGGGTGCGGTTTACAGGTGTGGTTCGGGTTTGTATCAATATAGATCTGGTGCAGTTTGGGTTGGGGTGTCTTAATTACGGGTTTCGTTTAGGTCACATGTTTGAAGTTAGGAACACAAAACATTTGAGAGTTTCAATCCATTTCTTAAATGTACATTTCTTTATTGTGTCATATCAATAGCTGTTCCATTAGGAAGGTTGATGTTAAAGGACCATCTCAACCAAACGCTTAAGCTGATAGTTGAAGCCCAGGAATATGTTATAGAGTCAAACTTTAACCACTTCACTGGTATTCTCACATAGTCGCATATGGTGTCATGTCATGTGAGGATCTAGAATGTACAATCGAACTATATTATTCAAGGCATATTCTCTTCATTAGATTGAGCATTTGCTGTAATTTTGTCTCTTTTACTGAAAGTGAACGTTTCCTTTTGCTCCATATATTTCCACTACCAACTGTATGCCCTAAAGATTTATCTTCCTTCAATTATTTTCCCTTTTCACCTTCCTTGTACTTTGGATGTCACTTGGGGTAGATAACAATCTTGCAACATTTCTGTTCATTGAGCCGCTTTACTCCACAAATTTATCACATTTCATCATTTTTGAGCATATGGACGGATATCTAAAAAATATCTCTGGCACACAATAATTCCTAACTACTACAATGCAACTACTACTCAAATTATGGATTAATAATGCTCCTATCCACTACCTACAAACTACATGGCCATATTAGAAGTAAAACATCCCACTAACTCAAACTATTTTGACTAATGATTAAAAACATGTGCCATTATTCTAGCTAAATTCAAGCAACTATAATTTATTTATTTTTGAATTGTATTTAACACACCCTCTCGCTTCAAAAAATTTGAAAAAAAGATAGAATTAAATCTTGGAGTACTTCTCTTCATTTGTGATGCATGTCTTACCACCTTCAATTGTTGATGCACTTTTAACCGTCAATACTCTTTGAATATCGGAGCATTTCTCTCCATAGTGCACTTCACCCACAACCTTCAAATAAATTTTCTTCCACGACCATTTGTGCCATGATCTTTTGCTTTTCATTTAGGCTAAACATTTTGCCTTATGCCAACAATTATTTTCCTCACTTCGTGGGCAATTGTGTGACAGTTATTACATTGGAATTTGCTACCTTTCCTTTAGAGTATGAGGTTTTAGCTAGAAAGACCCCTCCAATTTTTCCATCCTCCCCCATTGATTTCCTTTTTGGTGTACGTACTAAGAGAATTGACTAGCTCTTGTAGAAGTATTTTGAAAAGTTAATTGGAATCTTCAAGTGACGAAATTTTAGCCTCATATTTTTTCAAGAACACTCACTAAAATCTTATCAACCACTGTCGATGACATTGGATAAAGGTTCACCAAGTGACCTAATCTGATTAACAATGGTCATAATAAACTTTTTAATATAACGTACTTATTCTTTAATAGTTTCACTCTTCTTCATCCTTTGCATATCAAATTCTCTTTTTAGGTTCATAATTTCCATCAATTTTGTTTGAGCATTGCCCTCATACTCTTTATTTGGCATGTCACATGCCTCCTTCGATGACTCACAATACATGACACTTGTGAAACCGAGTGGACAAATGAAAGTGCTTTTTCTTTCCATTTTACTTCATCCTTAAATATTTAACTTCGGTGGTAGTTGGATATTGTGAATAGGGGTTGGTTCTACGTTACTCTTGGTTACCTCCCACACCCATTGCTTTCTAATAATAGGATTTCATTTTAATAGCTCGTATAGAAATTGAAAAGAAATTTTATGCCAGTGACAAATTAATGATGAACATTGAAAAAGGAAATTTTAGGTCTCACAAGATAACGGTTGTTGATACTAAACTTGTTGAAAATAAGAAGGTAGAAGAAAAGAAACAAGGCTAAGAAAATACACTACAAACGCGTTCAAATATATAAAATACTCCGTAATAGAAATTTGTGTATAAATGCTACACTATCCGTAACATAAAACTTTCAACAATTTCTTTTTTTATTTTTTTGGATGTAACAAAAAAACTTTCAACAATTTACAAACTTTCTATTTTTAGTAAAAAAAATCACAAAACTAATCCACCTATTATAACTCATAATTATCCATTGCAAATTAACTCAAACATTATTAAAACAAATTAAACATCATCCTAATTACTACTCACCAATGCACCACCAACCACACCCTCATAACCAGCACCACCACCAACCCCCATTCCACCTTCTTCTTCATCACCACCACCCAATCCATTGCAACCACCTTCTTCCTCTTCACTTCTACGCCCCTCAACGCACAACCACCACCATCGAACCGCCGCACCCCGCACAAACCCAAGACCACCTCCATCAAAACATTCAAACAACTCTAACCATTTGAAACACTAACCTTCGAACAACCCAGAACCATTCGCACCACCCTAAACATTCTAAACCCTAACCTTGAAATAACCCAGAACCATTCGCATCACCCTAACCATTCGAAACCCTAACCTTTGAACAACCTAGAACCATTCACACCATCCACAACCTTCAAACCCTAAACCAAAACCATTCGCACCACCCTAACCATTCGAAAACCTAACCTTCAACCTAACTTCGAACCCTAACTTGAATCGATGGTTTGAAACCCTAACTTCAACCTTCGAAACCCACATTCATTCAACCATTCAATTTCGAAATGCCGTCCGTTATTTTGAAGTTAGGTTGTTCGAATTGGGTGTTTTGAGTAGTGGTGAAGTGGTGGTGGTGGTGAATGTGGTGATCTGAGAAGTGGTGGTGGTGTTGTTTTATGGGGCTGATGACATAACTGTGTTTATTTTTAGACAGATTAATTAGGGAGAGTGATTTTGGCACTCCCCAATTTGATTTTGGCACTCCCCAATTTGATTTTGGCACGCCTCAATGTTATTATTCATGTGAGAGGGGGAGGAGTGCCAAAATCAAAATGGAGAGTGCCAAAATCATTATGTAGATTAAAACTGATTAGTGTTGTAAACTTAATTAGATTAAGAAATTTTACCTAGGGAAGCATGTGTGGTACAATTGTTGAAAGTGTTTTGTTACGGAGCGAGTACAATAAATATTTATGAACCAATTAAAATTCCTTAAACTTAGGTAAACACTACTCAGTACTCACCACTACTCAAATCATGGATTAATAGTGCACCCACTATATACAAACTATGATGTGCCATATTAATTAGAAGTAAAACACCCCACTTACTAACACTATTCTTACTAATAATTAAAAACATGTGATGTACTAGGCTACTAGCTAAATTCAAGCAAGTATGATTTATTTATGAAGCATATTTTAACAAATAACAATTGTGTTGATTGTAAAATATTGTCAACAAAAACTTTAACAGATCGACCCAAGAGAGATGCAACAAATTTTCAAGAAAATGAAAGATATGGCTCCAATATTGAATCCGAGAATAGAGACAATGATGTCAATGATCCGGAGGTAGAAAATAAAATGATCAAAGATGCCTATGCATTTTACACCAAGTACAAAGGCCTCTTAGCAGATTCTCTACTAACTTTAAAGGATCGTACGGAAAGCCGCTCCTTTTTCCTGAGTACAAGAGCTTCAAAAGCTTTTAGGATAATTCAGATTGAGCTTAATCTTATCTATGATGTTTTCTACACAAAGACATTTTTGCTACAAAAAAAACAAGCTTATCTCCGGACTGTGAGCTTCATCTCTATTGTAGCTTCCCTACTAATATTTTGTTGGAAGAATAAGGGAGATTACCACACTACAGATGTTGTATTAACTTATATTCTTCTTGGTGCCGCAATAGCTCTAGACATAACTGTAAGTCTCATGTTTGTTGTGTCTGATTGGTACATCATAATCACTGATCCCTCACACAAAATATTAAAACAACTGAGATTTCTTGTAATGAAGTTGCTTCAATCCATATTCAGCTGTAAAGCCTGCGACTGGCGGCATAGAAGGTGGTCGAATTCCATGTCAAAGTACAACCTCTTAGAACGCGCCTTTAGTGAAACACCTTCATGGTTGAAGTTGGTTTTCGTAAAATCGGTCAGAGATGCTTTGATTGGGTTCTTATATGTCCAAAATGTCAAATTCAGTGATGACAAATTTGTGGTGAAGTTCATTGTTGAAGAGCTAAACAAGAAAGCAAAACTCGCACCAGAGTTAAAGGAAAGCAAGGAAATACACTCAGCTAGAGGGAATTTAGCTTTGGAAGATGAATTCTTTCTTGTTTCAGAATACTTGAATCCTTGGACGGTGGACCTTGATTACGACGAAAGCGTGTTAATTTGGCATCTTGCTACTGATATATGCTACTGGACTAGTAATGATAACGATGATGATGATGATGGTTTTGGCTACCGTAGTTTCTGTAAAAAAGTCTCGGACTACATGACATACATTCTACTTCAACAATCATCACTAGTATCTTTGGTGGTAGGGATGTCGGAAACTCGATTTGAGGACACTTGTGCAGAAATTAACAAGTTCATGAATCAACGTTTAGACCAGCAGCTAGATGATAGTAAAAACGAAAACAAAGATTTGTTTGTGGAATTTTGCAACAAGGTGCTAAAGGTAAAAGCACATGTTCGACCGGTGGTTGCTAAGGGTGATAAGAGCAAGTCTGTTCTTTTTGATGCTTGCCGTCTTGCTGAGCAACTAAAAATGTTTGGGAGCAATCAGTGGGAGATTACATACAAGGTTTGGGTAGAGCTACTTTGTTATGCTGCTAACCGTTGCACGCCCAGATCCCATATTGCACAACTAAAGAGTGGTGGGGAACTCATTACAATTGTTTGGCTATTGATGGCTCATCTGGGTTTAGGGGAGCGTTTCCTCCAAAATCAGGGTTTTGGCTGGACTAAACTTATTATTCATAAGTGAAAAATTAATTCCATAATGCTTGCTTGTTGTTGGTCTTTCTCTCCAGTGGAGGATCCACCATAAATATATTATAGGAATTTATTTGTTTGAATTTTTTTTCTAGATTTTATAGTAAGAGGGAATTTTCCACTTTCAAGTTCAAGGGACAAGCCACAATTACTTCAATGTATTGAGTCCTTAATTGAGTGTGCAAGTCCAAGGCCATGGCTTGTTTGGTTCTCATACAAAACAGATTATTATTATATTTTATGAGAAATTATTTCTTAGACTTGTCAATTTTCTAAGGATTTTTTTGCTAATAACCCCCATTAAGTTACAGTTTTGTGAAAAAACCTCTCACAAACTTTTTTTTTTTAAAAAAATTACCCATTAAGTTGGATTTTTTCTTGTTTTCACCCCCAAACCCTTAACACCGTTAGATTTGCGTTAATTCCGTTAGTGGACCCATACTTTAAGTTCTAATTATAAAAAAAAATCAAAAAAAAGGAAAAGGGGGCAAAAATAGAAAAAAGGGTTTCAAAGAGGAAGGGGTGGGTTTTGGGCGGTATTTTTAGGTGAGGGGAGGAGCAGTGGGGGCGGTGAAGGGGCGGGGTAGGTTGGGCGAGGGCAGAGGGGGGTCGAAAAGGGGTGGGGAAGAGGGTAGCAAGGTTGAAATGGGGGGGGGGGGCTGGCGGGGGGGGTGGCTCAGGTGGGAGGGGAGGGTTTCGGGGGTGACTGAGTTTAATTCGAAAGTGGTGGGGGTTCGAAAGTGGTGGAGGTGCAATTCGACGATGGTGGAGGTTCAATTCGAAGGTGGTGGAGGTTGAATTCGATGGCGGCAGTTCAATTCGAAGCTTGTGGGGGTTCGAAAGTGGTGGAGGTGCAATTCGACGATGGTGGAGGTTCAATTCGAAGGTGGTGGAGGTTGAATTTGATGGCGGCGGTTCAATTCGAAGCTTGTGGGGGTTCGAAAGTGGTGGAGGTGCAATTCGACGATGGTGGAGGTTCAATTCGAAGGTGGTGGAGGTTGAATTCGATGGCGGCGGATTGTGGGGGTTCGAAGGTAGTGGTTATATGATGCAAACTCATTAGATCCAAAAGCTAATCAACTAGGCTTGCTTAACTTGCCAAAGCTAAGTAAGAAAAAGAAGATGAACAACGACTCACCAAAGAAGCACTAAACACTATGATATACACTTAAAGCATAAATCAATAATCAGAATCATATATCTTCGCTTCCTTACAATTAGCATACTCTTATAGTTATATATAGGATGGGTAGGGTATGCAAAATGATCTGATCCGCAATTTGAGTGATCCGATTCGGGAAAAAATTCGAATAATTTTTATGCTAAATTTTTTTAATATTTCATATCGGATATCCGAGAACTTTTGTATTAGATACGGACACGAATTTTAAATTCTCATATATTTGAAATATCCGAAAATAATATGTGTGGACTTTTTGGACTTGTCCTCACTATGCAAGTATGATTAGTAAAACACATAGCGTCCGATTTTGCTAGTTGCTTCTAAGACACTAAAAAAAATGTTTTCAAGAAGGACAATTAAAATTGCTCGATTTGATACAAAATTTGTCTTCTTAGGTTATAATGACAATTTTAGTATTGCTCTCATGTTGCCCTTGTAATCCCGTTGTATTAGGTTTCAAAGCCAATTTTAGATGTTTTGCCCTTTTTGATTCAATTCAAAAAGGGCAAACAAAATTGCCTTCATTGATCATCAGCAAAGACAATAAATTTTGTTTTCCTTGATTTAAACACTTTATTTATTGTCAAATAGAGCGATGTTTCAAAAGTCTAAGAGAGCAAAATAATTATATTGTCTTCATTATTAATACTTATCAATGAGTGCAAAAATAATTGCCCTTGTAGACATCATTAAGAAAAACAATACTCATATTGCCCTATTTAATCACGATATGTTGCCGACATTGTGTGAGTTTTTTGTAGGGAGAGTCACCACTCACCATAGGTCTCTCATCTCACATACTCACTCACCTCCCTTCTCGGTTCTCCGGCGTCCGGCAGCAATTTCACACTCCTCTTACTACTGTCGTAGTCCACCTCAAGACCAGACGCCGTCCCACATCAGTACTCCATTGTCTCCTCAATGGCGCCTGCTCAACGACAATCTTTGAAGGTGGTGTTCAATGATGCCTGCCTTAAGCGATCTCCACTGCTCTGCTCGTTGTTCGATTTTGGTATTACTATATTACTCGATTTGTACATTTTTTTTTATTATATAAAGATTTTACAATTTTTTATTTTACATGTCTAAAGATGCTTTTATTTAAAATTATATTTTGAGAGATATAAAAAAGTGACCCTTAGCAATCAGGGATGGAGAGACCGAGAGAGTACTCTCTCAATTTAACTTTCTCACTTTTTTTTTTAAAATTATAATCATATTTCATGTTAAGTTGGAGAAAGAATTGAAGGTAAATGTTGACAAATTATAAAAGAGATAATGCTAGCTTCCAGGGCCAGGGCACCACTATCTCTATTATATAAGCCAAGGGGGAGCTATGGTGTCCCCCCTGGAAATGTCTTTGTTGCCCCCAATAATTTCCAAAAATTTAATTTGCATCACTCAAACTTATTATGGAAAGTTTTTATAATTTTTTAACTTTTTAAAATGAAAATATTACAAAATATAAAATTCGTAAAAATAAAATAAAAATACAAAATTCATATTTTTGAATTCTCTATAAATTGATATCCATATTGATATAGTTTGTCACATAAAAATCTTACATGTCAATTATCGTAGAAATTTGATAGTCGATGCAATATAATAAAAAAATCCTTTTGTTTTCTGTTCATTGTTGTGGGATGGCCTGGGCTGGTGAAAAGAAAAAGGTTTATTATGATTATGTGAATTAGTGTTGATTTTTTTTAAAAAATAATTTTTCAAACAAACAACTGAAACAAACTTTTTTGTTTGTTTATACAAATTGAAAGATACATTTAAAAGATCATCGCACGCAAAACGTGCATATAAAGCTAGTATGTCTATATCGTAATTGTGGGCACCACTATATTTGTATATGCTGTCTAGATCTAACCCATATCCCAATTTTGAATTTTTGTCCCAATAATTAATTAATCAATGATGCTTGGTTAGATGTATTTAATTGACACTTGACATTTGACAAGTTGACAATGTGCATTTCACACAATGATCTACAGATAAATTTATTTTAGGAATAATGGAATCTAATAATCATACCTTTAGTCGGCCTGAAAGTAACAAACCTATTTTTTGATTAAAAAATAACAAACCCACCTTTAAGGTTTATTTATTTTCGGTGCACCCTACCAGTTTGTGACTTGATTTAAGAAGTTGAATTGCGACGTGGCAATCCCTCATTGGTTGATTTTTTTTAGTTTAATTAACCTATTAATTTTTTAAAACCGATGAGGGACTGTCACGTTGCAATTCAACTTCTTACAATAAGTCACAAAACAATGGGGTTCACCAAAAACAAATAAACCTTAAAGGTGGGTTTGTTATTTTTTAATCAAAAAGTAGGTATGTTACTTTCAGGCCGACTAAAGGTAGGATTATTAGATTCCATTATTCCTTTATATTATAAAAAAACTAGATTAGCTGCCCGTGCAATGCACGGTTGATACAAAAATTATCATAATAAGTTATTGTGATCATACTAATAATAATTATAAAACAAAACTTTTTTAAAAAATAAAGTAAAACAATGGCCATAATAATGATTTCAATTATATACATAAAAAGTACATTGAAAATTTTAAAGAAAACTTTTGGAAAATTAAAGATGGTAGGAGTACTAAGGCTATGTTTGATTCACCTTATATTTGTTGACTTGATCTGGATCTTATTTTTTGATTTGATTAAACATTGATAGCCAACTTAAAAATCCAATTAAAAATACTGAAAGGAAGCTCCAATTCAATAAGTGATATTCCAATTAAAAATCCAACATGCTCTTAGCCAACTTAAAACCCAACATACAAAAATCCAAAAGAAATCAACGTAAAAGCCAATAGATGAAACAATCTCACAAACCAATTGCGAGGATTCCAATTCGTAAATCAACCTCTCAAGCCCATAAAAATAATATACATAAGTTAAGAACATAGGCAAGAGACACAAAAAAAGGATATGCTTGAATTTTAACCAAAAACCAATGTAAAGATACAAAAGACAGGAAGCAAAAAAAAAAAAAACAAATGAAAAATAGGAAACCAATAAAAAAAAATAAAGAAATAGCATACAAATGCATCGAAAATTATCAGAAAAACTAAAGCAAAAAGCAAGGAAAGAGAACATAAAAAAAATTCTAAGGGAGGATACATGTTTAAAAAAAAAATCCCATTAATAAGTCATTAAACATACATTAATTAGAAGAAATAATGAATTCTTGGAAAGATGGATAGTATAAAGTCATGTATGACTCATATATTTTTATTAATTATTATATAAAAATTTTAATTAGGAAAGAGGCATTCAAACTTGATGATGACATCAGTTTCAGTTTAGGCGGAAAATTTTTTAATAGCAACTTGACATGTGTACAATTTAAAGAGAAGATGATGTCAGCTTTGTTCTGCTTTAGTATTAGTTATAGAAGATAGATTATAGATAGATGGTTGAGTTAGTTTTGAAGGTGGTAAACTCTAAAAGTCCCCCTGAAAAAAATCCTCAAAGTTGTCATTAAATTTAAGAGAAAAATTACACAAAATGAATAATTTAATGTATTTTTTTACCAGCCAATCACCCCATTTCTTCTTGGTTAGAAATTAAAATCTATTTTGGGAACTGATTGAATAATCTAAATCACAATTTAGCAAGAAAAATAAGTTTACAATAAATTTGGAAACATATTCTCACAAGGCAAAAATGATGTTTTATAGCGGTTAAAAGAGCCTTTTTATAGCGGTTTTAAACTGCACGCTATAAAAACAATATTTTGGCATAGCGCCATTCCCAAGTTTAAATTTTGTTTATATTTTTATTAAGATTCATTACTATTGGAACATGTGGTATTGGATAGAAGTTGGTATTCGTGAAGAATTAGAAAAAGTGGTGGTAAACATATCATAACCAAGTGAATGGATATGGATATTGATGTTCTTACAAAATTTATACTTCGTATATAGATTCATTACAATTACTTTTATTTATAATTAGTTACTAAATGTCACTAGTGGAAAAAACCCTATCTGCTCCGTTATTTTAGCTATTATCTGCTCCGCTACAGCCCCGTAGCAGCATTGATTTGCTCCTCTATTTTTGAAATCACGGAGCAGATAATATATATAATTATTTTTAAAATTACAATTTCTATTCAAATGTATATCTAAAATCAAATCCTGCAATATATATAAATTTAAAAGAATCCTCGTACATTCAATCCTGCAAAAAGGAAGTAAGCGCTTTTCAGCTAAAGTATGATTCCCGGTGCCTTCCGTCAAATTTTAAAGAATCCTCATACATCAAATTAAAATTATACTCCATATTAAAACCAAAAGAAATTATATTTACAAGCAACAACGTATAAAATGCCAGAAACAAGTGGATTACATGCATAACGAACAAGTATATCGAAGACCTCTAGTTATAATCAATTTGTATAACTTCGGGAAGATAGCTAAGACAAGAAAAAATTAACAAAAGAACTACTAGGCATTGAAAGCAAGCTAGGGCAAATATTAAACCAGGCCATGCACGAGCTGAGGATCAACCGATCAAGACAGCAACCAAGAAGCAAATAGAAATTGCACCTGCAACAAAGCCCAAAGTACGTAGCAAAATAATAAGTTCGTGCTGGTTAGAAACTTTGTCGATTACATAACGAACAAAAGTAAATGTTTAATAGAAGAACCTGAAACGGTAATCGACGCTCAAGTATAATTATTGGTGAAGAAGCAAGCAAATTTGTCTCGAACTGCGTTGATTTCAGTAGTAGTAAAAGCCTCCTCTCGTGGAGTATTGAATACCTAAAACAAAATAACTATCCCAAATAATAAGATTATTTTGTATTCATATCCTAAAATATTCATGCAAGCAATTTATTACGGAGCAGCATCACTTTTGGCAACAATAGAGTAGTTTGGAATCAAAACTAGCTAAATAGGTCATTTTTTACTTTTCTTGAGTGTTTTTGTTCACATATTCGCAACAAACAACCTAATTCTTGTTTTTAAGGTCTATTAATGTCCTAAAACACTAATCTAAGCTATTTATGACTTATTTGCATCTTTTTTGGATAAAATAAAGCATTTCGGAACAAAAACTAGCCTAATAGGTCATTTTTGCCTTGCTTTGGGTTTTTTTGTTCCCATATTCGCACCGATCAACCTAATTCTTGTTTTTAAGGTCTATTCATGTCCTAAAACATTAATATAACCAATTTATGGCATATTTGCATCATTTTTGGATTAAATAAAGCATTTTGGAATCAAAACTAGCCAAATAGGTATTTTTTGGCTTGTTTTGGGTGTTTTGTTCCCATATTCGCACCAATCAACCTAATTCTTGTATTTAAGGTCTATTCATGTCTTAAAACATTAATATAACCATTTTATTAATTATTTGCATCATTTTGGGTAGAAATAGGGTATTTTGGAACAAAAACTAGCCTAATAGGACATTTTTGCCTTGCTTTGTGTGTTTTTGTTCCCATATTCGCAACAAACAACCTAATTCTTGTTTTTAAGGTCTATTCATGTCCTAACACAATAATATAACCATTTTATTACTTATTTGAATCATTGTGGGTAGAAATAGGGTATTTCGGAACAAAAACTAGCCTAATAGGTCATTTTTGCCTTGCTTTGGGTGTTTTTGTTCCCATATTCGCACCGATCAACCTAATTCTTGTTTTTAAGGTCTATTCATGTCCTAAAACATTAATATAACCAATTTATGACTTATTTGCATCATTTTTGGATTAAAGAAAGCATTTTGGAATCAAAACTAGCCAAATAGGTAATTTTTGGCTTGTTTTTGGTGTTTTGTTCCCATATTCGCACCAATCAACCTAATTCTTGTTTTTAAGGTCTATTCATGTCTTAAAACAGTAATATAACCATTTTATTACTTATTTGCATCATTTTGGGTAGAAATAGGGTATTTTGGAACAAAAACTAGCCTAATAGGTCATTTTTGCCTTGCATTGTGTGTTTTTGTTCTCATATTCGCAACAAACAACCTAAATCTTGTTTTTAAGGTCTATTCATGTCCTAAAACAATAATATAACCATTTTATTACTTATTTGCATCATTTTGGGTAGAAATAAGGTATTTTGGAACAAAAACTAGCCTAATAGGTCATTTTTGCCTTGCTTTGTGTGTTTTTGTTCCCATATTCGTACCGATCAACCTAAATCTTGTTTTTAAGGTCTATTCATGTCCTAAAAAAATAATATAACCATTTTATTACTTATTTGCATCATTTTGGGTAGAAATAGGGTATTTCGGAACAAAAACTAGCCTAATAGGTCATTTTTGCCTTGCTTTGTGTGTTTTTGTTCCCATATTCGCACCAATCAACCTAAATCTTATTTTTAAGGTCTATTCATGTCCTAAAACAATAATATAACCATTTTATTACTTATTTGCATCATTTTGGGTAGAAATAGGGTATTTCGGAACCATTATATTACTACTTTTTCAAAAAACAAAAAGAAGTCGATGTATGCATACCTTTTCCACGTCATTCACGTCAGTGCAGCAAGATACTATATCATACATGAATCTCATCACATAATATCCGCAATCGACACCATTTTCTTCTTGTGCACACTTGGGTTGGATGACATACATTAAACAAATATATATCTCAAAATTAGTGAAAGTTCATAACTTCAACTAAATTATATATTTTTAAGTGCTAAATTATTTAATTTACCTTTACTGATTTCCATTGTGGATTATCGTCGGACAAATAGAAAACACTACTTCCACGCAATTTCCTCAGCACACGGGCAGTTTCATATTACAAATAATGTATATAAAAAACATACATCTCATGTATATATTGAACGTAACAAAAAATCACAAATAAATTTACCTATTCAATAAAGATTTGATTAGTGTATTGCGAATTGGATGCAGACGTACAGAATCAAATTGATATATTGTGTAAGTTGAAGGGCATATAACTAAGAGCAACCAATGGTGGCTACAATCACAAAAATTAGAGTTAATAAGCAATAGAAGTAAATTAGAGTTAATAAGCAATAGAAGTACAACAATCAAATGAAACATTAAAAAGTCATCGGCCATATAAAATTATAATACATACTCTTGCACATATGGAGCAATAATAAACTTGATTCCCCCGATAGCTGATTCTTTAAGACCATGCTAAATGTACTCCTTCACGTCTGGTTGCTTTGTAACACAATAAGTGCCACAAATCTGTTGTGGACATAACCACCCAACCTTCGAAACCGCTTCACATTCCCGTAAATCATCATAAAGTGCACTAATTAAAATCCAAAGTAATAAAGTTGTGTTAGATGGTGAAAATTAAGCAAATAACGAAAACTTATAGAAGTGCGGTGTAAGTTTTTATAACCTCATGAACACTTGTAGTATCGACACATTCAAAAAATCCCCAGCAAGAAATTCGCATATGTCTTTTTTGAAAATCCATGTGAATGTATCTTCCATGTAGAAAAATTGATTCTTTCGCAAACCAACTGATATTGGACTCTCTTCGGGCAGGTTGACTACGCATGTATGCAACCACGAACAATCAAACACTAAGAGACTTAAGCACCTCTTCATCGACAAGTGGAGCTCCCTTATCACTTTTTTGACGAGTTGAACCCTTAGACGATAGAACTCGATTCTCCATATCTGTGGCAGGTGAAGCGGCTTTTGATTGAACTTCCTTGACTTTCTCTTGAAAAGATTTTTCCCCTTAGCACGTGAACGTTTTTTATGCCCTTCCAAATCTTCCTTGTTTGTGCCATCATCATTAGCTTTTTTGTTTTTTAGTTTTTTCAAAACCTAAAGGACAAAAATAGAATAACATTACAATAAAGCCATCTCATTTTTGAAGTATAGAAAAAGTCAATGCAACAATCACTACCTCATTTGAAAATTGAACCTAACGAAATGGCCATGATACAAAACTACCCCTTGCATCCACAATTTTATGAAGGCTCCAATTGGGTCTTGGAACGGGAAGTGAGAAATCTTCAAAACCACTTTCAATTGTGTCTATGCATACCCTATAATTATCAGCTTCTAAATCTACCGTATCCACCTTTTGGCCTTCTAATTGCGGTTGTGCACAACCATAGGCAACCACAATCAGCTCTCCTCCATCAGCGACACCTAATTGAGGCAATAGAAGTTGACAAGGGGTTTCCTCCTGCAAATGAAAAAAGTTAATATCATATTTGTCTATTGTTTAATATATTTCGATGAAAATCTCAATACTTACCTCCAAATCAAGCCGAGTCTCTATTGTTTGAAAATCAAGATTCTTAGATATGTCATTATTTGCTGTTGAAGGATCATGCTCACTAAATTTGACTCCAGGAGAATCATGCAACAACTCAATATTAGGCATCTGTAATTTCATTTGTCCCAAGATAACAGCAAATGTTTTGTTCATTTTTTGTGTTATATCAGCTGTTATTGCAAATTTCATAGCATCTATATCTTGCGGTGCGGCACCATTTAGATTGGCTGATCTTGCGGATGCATAATCTTCACCAAAATCCCTTTTCATCCCTATATAAACACCTCCTTTTCCTAATACACGTCCTTTATTTTCCTTTCCTAACACCATGTGTAAGGCATCCTTGTTTCCTTTTGGAGTGAATTCACCTGCAGACTCCTTTTGCTTCCATCCCATCTATTGAAAGAAAGTTTGATGTGTATAGTTATAATTATAGCATATGCATGTATTGAAAGAATAAATGTATAAGTGAAAAAATCATAAACTCACCACAGCATCAGCTATTTCCTTAATTCCTGGATCAGAAATGGTTCTTCTTCCACTTTCATCTCGACCATGAAGACTACAATACCAATCAAGCACCCTATCTCCCTTCATCATTGTAACTGAAGAATTAGTTGTTGCCGATGATGATGATGATGCTTTGTTCTGAATTGGGTAAAAACCACTACTGATCCATTCTTTTCTTGACTCAGCATATGTTTTGGTGCCCATATGATGATAAAACTTCCTTTGACTTGAAATTTTGGAGGCTTTACTACGCTTTTCCTATAAAAAAAATTAACATTTGTTAATTAATTAGTGGACAATTTTAGAATATGTTTTATGCTAATGCTAGTATTAATACTTACCACTTCTGTATGAGATGTTTTTTTGGTAACAAATGCATCCCATTGATCTTTTGTGATGTGACCCCATATTTGATATGGCAATAACTCAGATGTTTTACTTTGCTTTTCACTTTCCTTTTCCTTATCATACCCATCCTCATTTTCTTTTCGCCTTTTCAAGTTCTTTGCTTTGTAAGATCTATTTCTTTTGAAAGTAATCCATCCACTTACTAATTTCGACTTGAAATTTCTGAATCTCTCTGCAAGAGCAGAAAGGAATACCTCCTCCTTATCTTTGTCAGGTTGAATATGGAATAAGTTCTGTAAAAGATAATGAAATTGTATAAAGCATACATTAAGACTATAAGGACTAAATAACTTAAATTTCAATTTGCTTACCATCGTATCTTCCCATAATGTTGTCTTCAAACCCTCTGGCACCTCACTCCATGATTGTAAGATGGAAAGTTTACGCACGCAAAGACCTATATGTTGGCCATATTTTTTGCGCCACCTGCCAAATGGTTGACCCAAGTCATTGTATTCAAGGTGCATGGTTTCTGTAACTTTTTGATTTTTGTTTGGACCGCGACCTTTTTTCTTTTTGAAACTTCTTTTACTCACTTTTTTCCACCTTCTTTTGTTGGATTAAATACAACCATATCAGTGATATCACCATCCTTTTTAACATTGTCAACTGTTTTGGCGTTTTGAGCCAATATCTCATCAACCTCTTCCTCAAAGGCTCTTTCTTCATCATCATCCCCTTGATCCGACTCCTTCGCTGCATCATATATACTCCTCATCTGTTGAAGACTTCTCACTCCCATAATCTAATTCATTCACAGAATTCTTGTCTTTAAAAAGAGCCATGGTGAAAGAGTATCTGAAACAAGCAGAATATAACAACATTTAAATACCTTGCAATACAAAAATATATATTTAAATAATAATTTGATATGTAATTGCATACATAAAAGGAACTAATAAGCAAAATAATGGTAAATTGTCTATAAAGTGGGATGCAAATAAATAACCTTAAGAATCAACTATTATTCCCTCTGTGTGATCAGTACGCATGTAATTTGCCTCAACATCCTCATCATTTGTCGTAATGTTTTTCGGATGGTTGAAAGGAGAAACATCCTCATAAGCATCATACTCATCCTCATCATCAACATCACCAACGTCGATAATTCCCTTCTTTCCCGATACAACAATAGACCATTTTTCATTTGCGGGATCAATTATGTAGAAAACTTGTTTCGCTTGTGTAACGAGTATAAATGGCTCATCACTATCACGTAAACGACCCAAGTCTACAAGTGTGAATCCACAAGGGTCATCATTCTTTACATTGCGTCGTTTTTTATTATCAACCCACTTGCATTTAAAAAAGCCTAACCTTGAATGAAGAGTGGTCTAGCTCCCAAATTTTTTGAACTCTCCCATAGTATACCAATTGTGCATCCTCTGGAGATTCATCCTTAGCACTAGCAAAAAATGTAGATGATGCTAAGACAGAAACACCACTATTTTGAACTGATGAGGACTTCTGATCTTGCGCTTCGGTCCAAAATGTATATCCATTGACATTATAACCAGTATATGTATTAACAGATTCACGAGGACCGAACGCTAACCACTTCACAGTTTCGGAACACCCTCAAGTTTTTGAGATATTACTTTATCATGAAACCAATCAACAAATGTCTTATTATGCAATTGTATCAGTGCTTTCTTCCCTTTTGAAGGATTTTGATGACGTAGTATCTTCATGTGCTCATTACAAAAAGGATGCACTTTAGAAACATGATGTAACACATACAAGTGTGCTTGTAGACGTTTTTCTCTAGAAGGTGTTACTAGTTTTGAGCCACTTGTACCCTTACCATCAGGGTGCTGTTCATGTCGGGAGTTTGGAAGTCCAATAGAATCCAGAGCAGCTAAATACTCTGCAACAAAATTCCCAACCTCGTCGCTGACAACACCTTGAATGATACTAGCCTCAGGTTGTGCTGGATTCCTTACTTTATTTTGCAAAGAACCCATATTTCTTTCAAAAGGATAACACCACCTCAAATAAACTGGACCTAAAAGCTTGATTTCAGGAACTAAATGAACAACTACATGGACCATTATGTCAAAAAATGTAGGTGGAAAATATATCTCAAATTTACATAGAGTTTCAATCACATTTGCCTGAAGTGCATCAAGTTTGGCAGGATCAGGCACTTTATTCCAAATCGTGTTAAAAAATGAGCATAGTTCAGTAATAACATACCTCACATGTTTTGGAAGTATCGCACGAATAGAAATTGGTAAGAATACTTGCATCATCATATGACAATCATGAGAGTTCATGCTTCCTAAATGCAACTCACCATTTAAAGAAACAAATCTTTTCATGTTAGATGAGTATCCTGATGGGACCTTAATGTCATACAAACACTTGCAAAATTTTCGCTTCTCTTCTTTGGACATTGTATAGAAAGCTGGAGGCAAATAATACTTCTTGTCAACTTTCCCTTTTTCCTCTTTCCCTTTATCCTTCTTCCCAACATCCTTTTTCCTTTTCCTTTTACGTTTAACTTGATCTTCACTCATCTCTTCATGGTTGTCATCTCTCGATTTCTTTTTTTTTTTCTCTCCTGAATAATAGGCCATAGTTCAGGTCGAATCCCCTCTTTTTCAAAGTACTTTCGCACAGCCTTTCCATCCTTTGCTTTTTTAGGAATGTTCATCAGAGTCCCGAGAATAGCGTCGCATACATTTTTCTCTATATGCATCACATCTAGACAATGTCGAACCTTCAAGTCTTTCCAGTACGGAAGCTCCCAAAAGATGGACTTCTTTTTCCACAACTCACCTGCCTCATAGCCTTTCTTACCAAATATCATTCCAACATCTTTAACTTGCTCGAAAATCTCATTGCCAGTGAGTCGTCTACGCGCTACACCATCTTGGACTTTACCATTAAATGCCTTTTTCTTTTTACGAAAGAGTGACAAGCTGGGAGAAACTTTATGTGGTTAACAAACACATGCTTGCAATTTGGAATCCATGTAGATTCCATGTCATCCATACAAATGGGGCAAGCTTTCTTTCCTTTGTTTTTATAACCTGATAAATTACCATATGCTGGAAAATAATTGATGGTGCAAAACAGCATTGCACGCAAAGTGAACACCTCATTAGAATAGGCATCATTGGTCGGCCTCTAGGGTGTCGCGGCCCTAGACGCCTATCAAATATACAAATTAATAACCTAAACAACTAACACGTAGTATTAGTGGTATTAGGGTCGATCCACAAGGAACTTAGTGCGGAATTAGTCGTGAACTACGAATGATCCAAGGATATTTTTATAGTTGATTGAATGATGAAATTTAACCTAAACTACAAGAATTAAAATAAAATGCAAGCAATGATCGTGGCCTAGGAAAGAAAAGTTGCACGATCGTGCAGTTATACTTTGCACGATCGTGCACCCATACTCTTGGGCTGCTGATCTGCACGACCGTGCACTGCTAGCCTGCACGGTCGTGTAGCCTTCAAATCTAGGCTTTCTTGCTCCCTAAGTGCCTCGTTGTCACCCCGGTGCCAATCCCGGCTCCTCGGAATCCGCTCGGGACCTCTCACGACCCGTTCAAAACCCGAAATTATCTGCACAAAACACGATACAACTCAAGCAACATATATTTTAGCCAATTATTAGCAAAAAGAACCAAACTAACACAAAAACAAATAAAATCTAAGAAAAACTCAAAACTAAACTAAAACACCCTAAAAACGATAAAACAAAGACGAGAACGACCAAAACTCAAGCTAAAAGAAGCTAAGAAATAGGTCCTAAATGGACCGATCAAAATCCCCCAAGCTTGCCTTTTGCTTGTCCTCAGGCAAAGAAAATCTAATGCTAAAAAAAAAACAAAATTTAACTCACTTTCGTAGGAATCACGGTCACTTTTAGCGCAAGTAACAAGCCCTTTAAACCCCAAAGTCGCCAAAGAGGACAAGTATGCTCTCGTAAGGGTTTCCAAAGAGTTAACCCATAACTCTTACCAACTACTAGTTAATCTAAAACTAAAAAGGAAAAAGAAACTAAAATAAATTAACGCACTAACCAAAAAGAGAATGTGCAAAAGAGAACACAAAATTTTCTAAATTCTACTAAACTTGGCATGCAAAGGACCTAAGAAATTGACCCAAAAGGAAGAAAGAAAGAAAACTAAGAAAACTATGCACAACCTAATAGTCCCAAAGCTAGTTCTAGCAAACATACCACAACCCAACCAAAGGGTTCAAATCCACCTAACGAGAAGTGTCTCATGATTCCGCGAAGGAACCGGAAAGAAAAGGGGAAACGGATCCGTTGTGAATGGATCATTTGATGTGGAGCTAGAATTAACCCCCCATCACTCCCCTTGTTCGCCCGCTCAATATACTTGGCTAGTTCCCGAAAGACAAGGAGGAATCAACCCCGCATGGGTCGGAAGGACTTCTTATGGATGTAACGTAAGGCTTGGGTAAGGGTGTGGAAAAATTTGGCTATGTGGTGGTGTGACGACCCGACTCGCTTAAATCGGCGCGGAAGAAACCGACGAGTCGAATAGTCATAAACTACAACTCAAAATACTTAAGAATTAAAACTAATTCCTCGAAATAATATTATTAACCACAAAAGTACAAATACCCACCAGTTTGTACATTATTAATCCAAAAGTCAAACTAAAAATACTAAAAATACGGGTAACTCCAGCCACATGTTAGAGTCTAACCAACAACGTATAAAGTCTATACAAAGTATCACTACTATCTAAAAACAACGGAAATAGGAAAATACATCAAATAATAATATCGTCGCTCGCCCTAATGCTAAGCAAGAGTATCGTCATCATAAATACCTGAAAAATAAACAACGGTCCACCATCAGTGGCGAGTAACATAACTGACTCACCCTAATGGGAATACACATGAACATAGCATAAATCAAATAATCAACATAATCAAAAGTACGAGAACAACCCAACATGTGAACTCGACTCAAACCAACTCATCAAACCTAACCACTATCTTTGGCGCAATCATCCATATTCTAGACCGGACTATGCTCGTACGAACGCATCTTACGCGATCGAACTTTCTTTTATGTTAGGACCGAGAATCTTACTCCCGAAATCCCACGAAACCAATCTTACTGGAAATCCGTGTCCCTTGTAACCAATCTTACTAGAAATACAAGAAATAACATAAAGAGACTCCAACTATCCCAATGCCGCGGATGGAATAGGGGCAACGTCTTAACCCAAAACATAGAATCTTACTCTATGAAATAGGCGTCTAGAAATGAAATCAAGCTAATCTTTAATTAATCTTTTTAACCATTAAACATCTTATTAACTCATCATTATCAGGTTACTTTCAAGAATTGCCTTTGCGCCTTGATTCTTGAAAAATAACAATCAAAACATCGAAGTTAGACTCAAGATTGCCTTTACGCCTTGATCTTGAATATAACCAATCATCATTCATCATTCAATAATCATTCTTTAATCAATTTAAACACTTTCTTGAGCTTTCTTTATCATTTAAACCTTTTTCTTTAACTTTCAAGATCCAACCAAGAACTCATCAAGACTCATCAAGAACTTAAAGAATTCATCAAGAACTCATAAAGAACTTATTCAAGATTTAAGAACTTCAATCAAGAACTCAATCAAGATTCAAGAACTTCAATCAAGAACTCATCCAAACTCATACATACCACACGCATATCATCATTAAAACGCTTCCAAGAATCATCTTTCAATTATCCAAAATTCACCAAACTTTAACACCATAATCATGATCATATTACAACATATAATCAATCATAAAATCATGAGAAACCCTTTATTAAAACCTCATTAAAACCACTTAAAAATCAGATTATAAAATCATACATTAAATCATGAATAATCATCATCAAACAACCCAAACATGCATTTAATTCATACTATAAACATAGTATACCAAATAGGTTGAGAAAGTATGTTACCTTATCACGAATAACCCCAAAAACGTACCAAGAACATGCTGCCCGGAATGAGTCTTGAATGGTCATCAACATTCGGCCATACTTGAACACGAATAGGGCAACAACGCGCTACCGCACGACACCACCTCGTACCGCCAAGGGCCTGCGGTTCTTGCTGTCCACCACGTCCACCACTACGCTGCCCAGTCAGCACCACTCGGCCACAGCAAGGGCACGGCTGCCAGCAGCTTGCACGGCCCCACCACCACGCACGACCCAACCCAAAACCGTCCTGGAACCAGCCATGATTCAGCCACACGGCTGTCTTGCACGAGCACCCACGAATACCCACACGAACCATGCCCAAAACCATACCTAACTAGTGTTCTTGCATGAAATTATTGGGGTTTAGTTTGTGTTTTGATACTTAAAGATCAATGGATGAAGGATCTTTAAGTATGGGTTTAAAAAGACGATGAACAATTTTGGGTGTTCATCAAGCCAAAATGGCGTGGGGTTTGATGGGGCAAGAGAGGAGAATTGTGTTTTGAACTTTGATGGCAAAGGTGATCAAATGGCAAAAAGGATCCACATGCCTTACTATTACTTCTATTTATAGAAGTGGGTTAAGTGTGAATGCATGGCAAGTGATAAATCAAGCCACTAAAAGAGAGGGAAAACCGGACATGGGTTTACTCAAATGGGCTTCAAAGATTACTTGGGCCATTTGCACTAATTCATGACTAATCATGATTATTTTTGCACTTGGCCCAAAATTAATTAATTAATTAGAAAATTAAATGATAAAATTCTAATTAATTAAAATAAAATAAAACTAAGAAATAATAAACCATTAAATAATAATGGTTTCACTCAAATATTAAAAATAGTCTAAAACAAATTTAGACCATGCACCGAAATAAAATAATTACAAGGAATTAAACACGAAACTAGCCCAAAATCTGGGGCGTTACAGGTGGTATCCTAAAGTGAAGTTCAAAACACAAGGGATCAAACTAACCAAACTACCGGGGAAACCTCCTTCAAGCTTATTCAAGAAACAATCTAAACTAAATGGACCAAAAATATAACAAGGTCCTAAAAGAAAGAATTTTTTTTTTCTTGACTTCCTCCCCCCAAGCTTGAAGGACACAATGTCCTCATTGAGAGAAATGGAAGGAGGAAACATTTTTATTTATTTATTTTTTTTTTGATTTTTTGATTTCTTTTTTTTTTGAATTTCTAAAAGATAAATTCATTTTTTTCCTAATAATGAAATGCTTCTCTTTTTTTTTTTTAAATATTGAGACATCGCCTTTTTCACACTTGATCAGCTTTTATTTCTCATGAAAATTCACAAAAAGAGAACTAAAGATGCTTAGACTTAACATTTCCAAAGCTCATAACCATAAAAACAAAACCAAGATCCCTAACTTCACTTACCTTAAAGGGTGAAATAAAAGTAAAGGTAATGGTGTGTAACGTGGCTCAAAGAAAGAAAGGCTCAAGCTCAAAAAGGCTCCAAAAGTGAAATAGAAAAAAAAACAAAAAAAAAAGCCAATTCGGCAAAGAAAAAGCCTAATCACAATGTGGGAAAAAAGAAAAGAAAAAGTGAATCAAAAGGGAGAAAAATGAAATTAACTAAGAAATGAATGCCTTTGTCGTCCCCAATGGTGGCTCGGTCACTTGAAACTCGGGAATCTAGACAAACTCTTGATCAGGGCTCAAAGGTAGAGGAAATAAGCGCCCAAAACTAACCATGCACGGAGAAGGCTACCTAAAACCCCCACCAAGGTGCAAATACTCCTAGTAGGCTTCAAATTCCCCAAAGGTTCAACCAATCTTACCAAAACCTGTAACCTATAACACAAAAGTTTGTACAAGTTTTCAAAAACTCGCCAACTCCTAAAAGGTCAAAATTAAAGCTCCTAAGCATGCCTTATTCACTAGAAAAAGAAAACAAAGATAAGCACAAACTACACTCAACAAAGTCGGCTAAATGAAGAAAAAGAAAAATAAAAGAAAAGAAAAATGGGAAAAGGAAGAAAAAGAGAAAAGAAAACTAAAAAAAACTAAACCAAACTAGACGAGGCGGTAAACAAGTATGCACAACTCAAATCTAGCATTCAAGCAACCAACAAATAAAATCGAGGCCCAACGCCATCGATATCCAGATATCCTCAAGGGGCTTGAAAGCCAAAAATAAAAGCCATACAACCTCGAATATCATCTCTTCCTAAAGCTAAACCTAAAGCTATGCATCCAAGAAAATAAAAAGAAAAGGAGAGATCTCACCGGAATAGCACGTAAGCTCCAAGCGACATAGCTCCAACAACAATAATGTTCAGAATAATAACAAAATAACAGAAATAATAACAAAAATAATAACAAAATAAAGAAAGAAAATAAATAAACTAAAAGCTTAAATAAACAAACAAAATAAAAAAAAATTAAAATAAAAATAAATAAAAAAAAGAAAATAAGTATAGAGAAAATAAATAAGTAAATAGTAAATAAAGAAAACGCTAATCTAGGAACACAAGCCTCTTATGTCCCCGATGGCCCCCCCTCATCATCCCTAGGAGGGAAATACGAGAAGCCATAGGGATACATATTATAGGCGGGAGGCTCTTGGAATGGACCCGGGGCATAGTCATATGCCAGAGGGTAATCGGGGTGGTTTGGGAAAGGAGGTGCCAAGGATTGGTTGACGTTAGCCAAATGGTTACGCCAACTAATCCTTGCCACGTGATCCAAATCACGCCTCAGCCCTTGAATGCTATCCCGGGTCGAGTTGTAAAAACGTTCCTGAGATAGGCGCATCTCAGCCAATTGATTCAAGATCAATTGGGTGTCGGTTAGAGGGGGATGAGACCCCCCCCCCCGCCTCCCCAATCTCGACGTTTTCACGTTGAGGCTGGGTGTCATCGGTACCGACATTATTAAAATTATCATTATTATTATTAAAATTATTAAAATTATTATTATTATTATTATTAAAATTATTAAAATTATTATTATCACCTCCCCATCATCCCCGTCCTCAAATATAGTTCTAGGGGGAGCTAGGAAGTGCGGATGAGTCATCCGACTAGTGTCGGATGGCAAATTCATCCACTTAACTCGGCTAGATCCCCAAAGAACTAAAAGCGTGAATGGGGGTGTTAGGGGGTGGTCAGAAACAAAAAACCCCATGTCCCTTAAGATGGGCGTGGATAACTTATTCACGCCCTTCACCAAAACGGAAACCCCGTTGTTGAGACGATTACCATACCACAAATGTCGGGCGATTATGGTAATCATCCCACCACAAGTGATGGTAGTTGGAGGCTTATCTCGAATCGATACCAAACGCTCGAGAAGATAAGCCCCACAATTGGCCATGGGGTCGTTAGGGTTTAGGGCGTGCCTCAAAAAAATAAGGTCAACTTTGGGAAGTTGACCCGACTCTGTTTTAAAAAACAATGTAAAAGAAAAAACGCGGTGGATGTAACGCAACGCAATCTGGCGGATTTGAGAGGCCTTACAATCGTGCCCGCTATATCTATAATTAGACCCCGTGATGGCCTCCCAAAAGGGTTGGGGGTTGCCGTCAATTGGGGTGAATTCAAATGGCCCAAGGACACCGTCCGTAGGCCATGTGAATATATTATTAAAATCTTCTAAATACATTAAATGCTCTTTATTAAAAAGTTGGAATTTTACCTGGATGCGAGGCCGGCCAGGGGGGCCTCGCTGAACCACCGGGTTAATCTGGTATTCCAACGTGGAGAGAAACTCCAACGTTGGACACCGATACGTGTTCTCGCACTTTAGGAGGTACTCCTCCCATCCTAAAGTGCGTCCAATGGTTTGGACTTCTTCCCGAATGCCCAAAAGGTCTACTGCGCCCCAATCATTAAAAAGAGTGGGACGCAGTTTCCTGTCGGACAGCTTCTAGAAATTGGCCAAGTGTTACTCCTTAGTGAACACTATCCCCAAGGTGTTCGAAGGAGGGTCAGAGGCGCCCCCGGAAGTCGAGGCCACCTCCTTACCCTTCCTCTTGTGCTTTCCTGACATACTAAAAAAAACAGGCAAATAAGATTCCAAAAAAAATAAATACAATCGAGCATTCAAAAGAGTAGAAGAAAAGAATAATCAAAAATAACCTTAATAAAATTAATTAATTACAAACTAAATCAAAATAATTAAAATATGCTCAATTACACTTCTCAATCATATAAACTCAAAAAAAAACTAGAATGATTCATACTTTTACAAAATAAACCCAATAAAGGTTAAAATTCACCAATTACGGTATATGAAAACTAATATGAATCAAACTAATTAGGAACATTATAAATCAAGGAGCATGACTGAGCATAAATTAAATTAACTATAAAAATTAAAAAAACGAAATAAACACCTAAAATCATACTTTTTAAATACAAAGAAAATAAAACAAGCTAAATCCAAATAAATTAAATTACATCCTAAACTAAAGCATGAAATAGAAAAAATAAATGCATAAATACAAGATAAAGTAAATGATAAAATTAATAAAAATAACAAATAAAAAAATAAAAATAAAAATAAAAATAGAAAAAACCAAAAAAACAGAAAATTAAATTAAAAAAAAAACCACAAAAACGAAAATTAAATAATAATAATAAAAAAAACAAAAACCTAAACTAGTCAAGAATAAATCAAACCAACCTAAAAAAATGAACCCTAAGCAAGCTAAAACCCTAACCAAAACCAAAAACACCTAAAATGAACCAAAATCACTCCAAAAAAACAAGAAAAACGAACCAAAATAGGGGGAAAAAACGAAAAAAAACAGAGAAAAAATTCGAAAAAAAGGAACCCTAGAAAATACAAAATGAACAAAAACAAACGAAAATCATAAATTAAGCATGAAAACTACTAGATCTACTCTATAAACACGAAAATAAGCAAAAAAAAAAAACAAGCCAAAACAAAAGCTTAAATAAACCCTAAAAATGGAGGTTGGAGAGATAATACCTTCAAAGAGTGAAAATGGCGATAGAACTCGAACAAGTAGAGAAAAAGAAGAAGAAAAAGCAAAAATGGAAGAAAAAAAGAGTGAGATTGAAGGAGAGAATGAAGGAGGAAGATGAAGATGGAGGAGAGAAAAAAATGGTTCGTGCTGGTGAAATGCTCGTGCAAATGAAAGTGAGAGAAGAGAGAGAGTGTAATTGGGGAATTTAAAATCAGAATTTTTTTTTAAAAAAAAAAATCGTGCAACTTAATGATACCCCTCTGATCTCTGCACGATCGTGCAGAGTTTGCCTGCACGATCGTGCAGATCAGAGAGCTCTCTGATCTCTGCACGATCGTGCATATTTTTTTGCACTTACCTGCTACTTTCTGCATGATCGTGCAGTCTTTGCCTGCACGATCGTGTAGCCAAATTAACATGCTACTGATCTCTGCACGGTCGTGCAGCTCATACTTCACTCCCTTCTTCATCTTTTTTCATTTTTTGATTTTTTTGTATTTTTGATTTTTTTTTTGATATATAATTTTTATTCTCAACCAAAACAAAAATATGTACAAGGATTGTTATTTTTATAGTCACTAGCTCGACTTAAATCAATTTAGCTCATGTGTCCAAAACCGAGGCCGACTCGAGGATCAACCTCCCAATGAATTTTGGGTCATTATTATCGATGTATAGCTTCAATCTTTGCCCATTAACCCAAAATGAAGAATCCGACCCCTTTATCTCGAATGAGCCATATGGCCGGGTGGACACAATCTCAAAAGGTCCCGACCATTTTGATTTTAATTTTCCGGGGAATAGCTTAAGTCTTGAATTAAAGAGAAGTACCTTATCTCCAATTTTGAATTCCCGGGATAGAATCATCCGGTCATGCCTCTTCTTCGTTTGCTCCTTATATAACTTCATGTTTTCATAGGCATCAAACCGGAGCTCATCGAGCTCATTCAATCTTACCAATCTTTTCTCACCTGCCTTGACTAGATCCATGTTAAGCTCTTGCAATGCCCACCAAGCTCTATGCTCCAACTTTACCGGTAAATGACACGCCTTCCCGTAAACCAACCGAAAAGGGGTGGTTCCAATCGGAGTCTTGTAAGCTGTCCGAAGAGCCCATAAAGTGTCATCTAGCTTGAGTGACCAATCCTTTCCATTTTTGTTGACCACCGAGTGAGAATGTTTTTTATTTCCCGGTTTGAAACTTCAACTTGGCCTTGAGATTGAGGGTGATATGGTAAACCAACCTTGTGATGAACTCCATACTTGACTAGCAACTTTTCAAATTGCTTTTTGGCGAAATGAGATCCACCATCACTAACAGGCACCCTAGGAACTCTAAATCTCGGAAAAATTACCTTTTTCAAGAGTTTTACCACAACCTTGTGATCATTTGTAGGTGACGGAATTGCCTCTATCCAGTTGGTGACGTAGTCAACCGCTACTAGTAGATATAGATTGCCATTTGAATTCACAAACGGCCCAACAAAGTCGACCCCCCAAACATCAAAAGGCTCCACCTCTAGAATTCCTTGTTGAGGCATCTCATTTCTTTTTGAAATTCCTCCACTTCGTTGGCACCTATCACAACCTCTTACCAAGTTTGCTACCTCCTTGGTCATGCTTGGCCACCAAAAACCGGCTTGGAGAATGCGTGTATAGTCTTCCTTGGTCCTCCATGGCCCCCGCACACATGGGTATGACATTTTTCAAAGATTTCCCGGACCTCATGTTCTCCTACGCATCTCCGGAATAACCCATCCGCACATTTTTTAAACAAATACTGGTCTTCCCAAAAATAGTGCCTAACCATCTTGAAAAACCTTTTCTTTTCTTTGGATGTGTACCCATACGGTATTTCACCGCTTGCCAAATAATTTGCTATGTCCGCAAACCAAGGGATGGAGTGGGTCGCTATAGCCATCAAAGTTTCCCCATTGCACTCATCGATAAATGGAAGGTTACCCTCTACTTCATTGATATGATTACTTGGTAACCGAGATAGATGGTCGGTTACCAAGTTTTCACATCCTTTCTTATCCTTAAGCTCAAGGTCAAATTCTTGCAACAATAAAACCCACCTTATGAGCCTAGGTTTCGCATCCTTCTTTGTCATTAGATACCTTACCGCCATGTGATCGGTGAAGACAACCACTTTGTTGCACATCAAATAGGAGCAAAATTTCTCTATTGCAAAGACTACGGCAAGCATCTCTTTCTCCGTAGTTGTGTAGTTTCTTTGGGCTTCATTTAATCTCTTGCTTGCATATGCTATCACCACATGTCGCCCTTCCCTTTTCTGTCCAAGAATTGCTCCAACTGCATAATCACTTGAATCACACATTAGTTCAAATGGCAAGCTCCAATCCGGAGCTTGCACAACCGGAGCGCTTACAAGTGCGCTTTTAAGGGAATTAAATGATTGCAAGCAAGATTCATCAAAATTAAATTCTACTTCTTTTTGAAGTAGATTCGTCAAAGGCTTAGCGATTTGAGAAATTTTTTAATAAACCGCCGATAGAAACCGGCATGTCCAAGAAAAGATTTAATCCCCGTCACCGAAGATGGTGGAGGAAGCTTCTCAATCGCGGCAACCTTTGCCGGGTCCACTTCAATCCCATTTGATGACACTTTATGGCCAAGGACGATCCCATCCTCAACCATAAAATGGCATTTTTCCCAATTCAAAACGAGGTTCGTTTCTTGACATCGCCTTAGGAATTTTTCAAGATTTTCGAGGCAAATGTCAAAAGACGAACCTCCTACACTAAAGTCATCCATAAAAACTTCTATTTCTTTCTCTAGCATGTCGGAAAAGATGGTCGTCATGCACCTTTGAAAAGTGCTTGGAGCATTACACAAACCGAAGGGCATCCTTCGATAAGCAAATGTTCCAAAACGGCATGTAAATGTTGTTTTCGCTTGATCATCCGAATGAATCGGGATTTGAAAGAACCCCGAATATCCGTCAAGAAAACAAAAGTGTGAATGACCAACCAACCTTTCCAACATTTCATCAATGAAAGGGAGGGGAAAATGATCCTTACGGGTTGCCTTATTAAGTTTCCTATAATCAATGCACATTCGCCAACCCGTAATGGTCCTAGTAGAAATTTTATTTCCATCATCCCCCTCAATGATGGTCATGCCTCCTTTCTTGGGAACTACATGAACCGGACTCACCCACTTGCTATTGGGAACGGAGTAGATGATTCCGGCTTCACGTAGTTTCATGATTTATTTTTTAACTACCTCTTTCAAGGTAGGATTTAATTTTCTTTGAGATTCAATAGAGGAGGCACTCTCATCATCAAGGGCAATTCTATGCATAACCAAAGTGGGACTTATACCCTTGATATCGTCAATGCTATACCCAATGACCTTTTGATATTTTCGCAAAACCACAAGAAGTTTTTCAAGAGATAGGTCATCAAGTTTAGCTTTTACGATAACGGGTTTAAGACCCTCATCGTCCAAATAAACATGCTTAAGGGAGGGGGGTAAGGGTTTTAGTTCTACCTTGAGAGGAGGCGTGGGACTCTCCTCTTTACCTTTTACCGCATCTAAAACTTCAAAGATATCCTCATGAGGCAAGCACGTTGGTGCTTCCTCTAGCTTCGTTTCAAACTGCTTTGACCCCTTCGATCTCAACTCGTCATCGGAATCTCGGATTGCCTCAAGAAGTTTGTCTCGGGGTTGGAGTGCAACCCTTCTTAGACTCTCAATATCATAATCAATCACCTCAACCCGACATAATTTCTCAACCATGGGATTTTTTAAAGAATGAGAAAGCTCAAATGTAACCCTCTCATTAGCAACCTCAAGAGTGATAGTGTTGCTTTTACAATTAATTATTGCTCCCATGGTCTTGAGTGCTTCCCTTCCAAGAATGAGAGGGGTTGTTGGGTCCTCTTCCATGTCCATCACCACAAAATCTCATGGTACAAAAACGTGCCCAACTTGGATCGGAACATCTTCAAGCTCTCCACAAGGACATCTATTAGTTCGGTCCGCCAATTGAATTATTTTCCAAGTGGGAACAAGCATGAAGTTCAATTTCTTGGCTATTGAAAGTAGCATGAGGCTAACACTTGCCCCCAAATCCGCTAGAGCACCTATCGGTTCCAAATCCCCAATCTTTACTGGTAATGCAAAACTACCCGGATCTTTTTGTTTTTGAGGAAGTTTCTTGTCAACATAAGCACTCACTTGATAAGGTAAATGGATCACCTCATCCGGAACTTTTATTTTGTTAGTAAGCACATCCTTCAAGAATTTAGCATAAGTAGGCATTTGAGACATAGCCTCCAAAAATGGAATATTGATGTGCAAACCTTTTATCAAGTTGACAAATTGGGCAAACTTGTCATTAAGCTTCCTCTCCATAATTCTATGAGGGTAAGGTGGTGGTGGTTCATATTTCTTCATTGGATCAATTACCTCCTTGTTCTTCAATGGTGCATCACAATCTTGAACCGTTTCCTCATCTTTTTCTTGACTTTTTTTGTTGATCGGAATTGATTCTTGTGGTGGCTCCTCCTCCATGCTAGGACCTTCATACCCCTTGCCCGAACGAAGTTCAACTCTAAGGATGGGTCTCACATCGGTGGAGGAAGAAGTGATAGGCACTACCGTTGAAGTGGTTGTTGATGAAGCCTTTGCCTCGGCCAATTGTGCTATTTGAGTTTCCAACATCTTCCGGTGGGCTCTTTCTTCTTTTTGCTCCATTTGAATTGCTTGTAATTGTTGCATGATCAATTGGAGGCTAGAATCCGTACCTTGACTTTGGTCTTGCTTTTGACTTTGAAATGATGAAGAAGATGGTTGAGAATTGGTGAATGGAGGTCTTGATGATTGTTGTCTCATAGGAGGTGGAATGAACTTGTCACTAGTGGATCCCCCTTTCTTAGAACCCCATTCATTGTTGTTGTAGCCTTGTTGAGGAGGACCCCCTTGGTGAAATTGATTACCCGGTGGACCTTGAAATTGATTACCATATCCTTGATTGAAACTTGGACCGAAGCCTTGATTGAAACCTTGAGAATCCCATTGCCCTTGGTTGAAGTGTTGATGTTGATAACCTTGATTCCCATAGTTAGGATGAGCATAACCTTGACCATACCCTTGGTTGTTGGAGAAACCCCGGTTGCCATACTTGTGACGACCCGACTTGCTTAAACCGGCGCAGAAGAAACCGACGAGTCAGATAGCCAGAACTAACAACTAAAATACTTGAAAATCAACACAAATCCTCAAATAATCATATTACTAAACCAAAAGGTACAAATACCCACAAGTTTGTACACTACTATACCAAAAGTCATTATCACCTTACTGATAAATGCTACTCCAAAAACATACTAAAGTATAGAATAATACACTAATACTGGATCTTCAGTCTAGAACTAAACAAGATAACAACAATAATACGAAAACCATAAAACAACATCAACGCTCGCCCAAACCAAAAGTAAGCAAGAATCCTCATCATTAGAATACCTGAAAAATAAACAACAGTCCACCGTCAGTGGCGAGTAACATGACTGTCCCACCCTAACGGGGATACACAAGATCATAGCACAAATCAAACAACTAAACCAAACATGCCAACATACATCAAACATACGAACCATCATAGCAAGCTACCGACAATAACAACATCACTTAATCATGCTTACACGACTAACTTGACCATTAATCATCATTCCATTATCTTTAGTGCAATCATTCACATATTAGACCGGACTACGCTCGTACGAACGCCTCTTACGCGATCGAACTTTCTACTATGCCAGGATTGAGAATCTTACTCCCAACCCCATGAAACCAATCTTACTGGAAATTCATGTCCTGTGAAACCAATCTTACTGGAAATCCACATCTAAAAACAACATAGTAAGACTCCAACTATCCCAATACCGCGGATGGAATAGGGGCAACGTCTTAACCCAAAACATGGAATCTTACTCTATGAAATAGCCGTCTAATAGTGAAATCAAGCTAATCTTTAATCTTTAAATCTTAATCATCTTAAATCCGAAGTTTACATTCTTAGTTACCTCTTAAGTTGCATCTTACGCCTTGACTTAAGAAAATAACATGCAAACCAAACATTCCATATCCTAACTAAATTAATTTCAAGAATTGCCTTTGCACCTTGATTCTCGAAAATAATCAGTTAAAACACGAAGTTATTCTTAAGATTGCCTTTACGCCTTTATCTTGAGTCTAACCAACCATATTCTACTTTCTTTAAACCATTCTTAATCAATCTTGAACATTATCTTTAACTTTCTTTAACTCATCAATTGCTTTCTTTAACTTTCAAGACTCGACCAAGAACCCATCAAAACTCATAAAGAACTAATCAAGAACCCATAAAGAACTCATTAAGATTCAAGATCTTCAATCAAGAAATCAATCAAGATTCAAGATCTTCAATCAAGAATTAAACCCATAATAATCATCATCTATACACGCATAAAACAACACTTTAATCAACAATTTTCATCAACTTCCAAACATCCAACTTTTACCAAAATTGAACACAATTTTCATAGAACTTAAAAATAACTTTAAATCATGAAATCGTCATTTAAAAACGTTAAAATCATCATAGAATCACTTCCCAACCAGAATATAAAACATACTTAAAATCATGTTTAAACTTCAAGAAAACCAATTCCAAACATTTAATCTATACTATGAATCATAGTATACCAATTAGATTGAGAAAGTATGTTAACTAATCAAATATAAACACGTAAATAACCTCAAAACTTGCTGCCCGGATTCGCATCCCCACGGCCAGGAATCACGCCCATCCCGAACACCTTCTTGAACACGCACGGCTTCAATGCACGGCACCGCCATCATCATGGCTTCGTTGCACGGCTGCCCCACAACCATCCTACACGGCCATCCACGACCCTCCAAGCATGGTGTCACGCATGGCCATCCTTCGTTTCCCCACGAACAAGAACCCAAAACCCGAACCAACTACGAAGTCTTGAAAAGAAACAATGAAGGCTATTGTGTTTTAGTCACTTAAAGATCAAATGAAGGTTGAATCTTTAAGTTTGGGCTTAAAAAGATGATAAACCAATGATGGGGTTTACTTAGCCCAAAAATGGCGTGTGGAATGGGATAAAATGAAGGAGAGAATTTGTGTTTTGAAGTTTTTTGATGGCAAGAGCAAATGATGGCAAAATGATCTTAAGGCCTTACTATCTCCTCTATTTATAGAGGTTAGTTAAGGTGTGAACATGAAGCAAGTGGCAAAATAGGCCACTAAAGAGGGAGAGAGCCGGTTGGGCTTAGGCTCAAATGGGCTCAAGGTTCAATTGGGCCATTTGCACTAATTCATGACTAATCACGATTATTTCCGCACTTGGCCCAAAACTAAATAATTAATTAGAAAATTAAATAATAAAATTCTAATTAATTCAAATAAAATAAAAATAAAAATAAAATTAAGAAATAATAAACCATTAAATAAAATGGTTACACTCAAGCATTAAAGATAGTCTAAAATAAATTTAGACCATGCACCGCAACAAAAATAACGACAAGCTAACAACATGAAAATAGCCCAAATCTGGGGCGTTACAATACCCTTGGACGCCTCTAGGACCCCTTGGTTGCCATCATACCTCGTTCCAATAGCCGCTACATGCTCCGGGTCGGCTCCACCACAATATGAAGCATCATGATTTGTACCCCCACATATTTCACAAGAAAAGTGATAGACTTGTTGAGATTGATTTGCGGTTGAACTTTCACCCTTGCCAAGTTTCTTGTCGATGACGTTCTCCATGAAGGCCTTCAAGGTATCCGGATCTAACTCAAACTTACCACTCCTTTTGACTTGAGAGGGAGCTTGAGCTTGTGATGTCGCCCTTCTTCGAGTGCTCCATGCATAATCTTGAATAGCCTCTTCAACCCTTTCCTCAAGTTGATCTTGGGGAATGGTCTTGATTTGACCACCCACCCCGGCATCAAGTTGAGCCTTCGAGATAGGATCAAGATCATCATAGAAAATCCGCATCAACAATGGTTTTGCAAGTTCATGATGTGGGCAAGCTCGTTGGAGCTCCTTGACTCTTTCCCATGCTTCACCCAACGATTCATCGAGATCTTGTTCAAAAATCATAATCTTCCTTCTTAAGTCCGCGGTCTTGTCTTCGGGAATGAACTTCTTTAGAAAGGCTTTAGCTACTTCACCCCACGTTGTCAAAGAATTGGGCCTTAAATGTTTTAACCATGTCTTGGCCTTCCCGGTCAAGGATTGCTGGAACAAATGCATGCGAATGTAGTCTTGAGAAACTTCACTCGTTTGAATCATTGAGCACAATTCCAAGAAACGATCTAGGTGAGCAATCGGATCGTCGTTCAAGTTCCCGGAGAATTGGTCCGCTTGCACCATCCTTGTATATTGAAGATGGATGGTGAAATTGGACGTTGTGGTTGGAAGTTGTATACCCCCGGTAAGTTCGTAAATTCCGAGATTCCCGAAATCCATAAATAGATTGTTGTCATTACCTCCACCGGCCATGGTTATGTCGGGTTCTTCGATCACACTTTCCCTTTCTTGTACTCGGCGTTGATGATGAAAAGCACATTCTATTTCAGATATTTCCGGGAATAAAGGCAAGCTTCTCGACCTTGTGTGCATGCAAAACCACATCTAAGAAAAAGATTAGCACTAACTACCACAATTTATTCAAAAAACAAATAAAAAAAACAAAATAAAGCTATAACTCGGATCAAGATTCACTACCGAAACCGAAAAAAAAGTCCCCGGCAACGACGCCAAAATTTGGTCGGCCTCTAGGATGTCGCGGCCCTAGACGCCTATCAGATATACAAATTAATAACCTAAACAACTAACACGTAGTATTAGTGGTATTAGGGTCGATCCACAAGGAACTTACTGCGGAATTAGTCGTGAACTACGAATGATCCAAGGATCTTTTTATAGTTGATTGAATGATGAAATTTAACCTAAACTACAAGAATTAAAATAAAATGCAAGTAATGAATTCAATGTAAATGAAAGTTATCAAGATTAAAAACTCTAAAGATTGGACTCCCTAATGTTACTTCAATTGGAGGAATTATAGTCATTGAACCAATTCATGTTCGATTATCTCGATTGCAACGTGAACATTCAAAAGCACTCAATGGACTCAATCTCAACATCCTCTCTCGATTAGGCGATAGGAAATTCTAGGATCGGCTAAGTTAACCTCTCTCGAATAGTCAAATTAGCAAAACCCAAAATCGAATTCATCAAACACTTTTATCAATACACAATCCTAATTACTATCTCTAGCAATTAAGAAATTACAATCAAGATTATTCAAACACAATTAATCCAATGATTAACCCCCAAAATCAATAACATCAAGCCATCCAATCCTTAGAAAATGAACTACTCACTAATGCAATCCATTGGAATTAAAATCATGAAATCCAATTAAAACTAATCTATGAATTCAAACTAAATCTAATGAAAATAAAATGATGACAAGAAACTAATAGACTCAACTAAATCAACAACGAACAACTAAAACAAAACCTGGAATTTAAACTTTGATTGCTACTAATGGAATTCTTGGTTACAAGATTGAAAACAAGAAAATTGAAGAACAAAACTAAACTTGGAATTGAATTGAATTCTTGAGAGAGTAAACTACAATTAGAGAATATGCTTAGGCTAGCTATATCTATTCTAAAATCTGAAAAAACTCCTTAATACAATGCCTAAGGCCCTTATTTAAACTAAAAATTACAAAGCACATGGCTAATTTTACAAAATCACGTTGCACGATCGTGCAGTTGAACCTTACACGATCGTGGCGAAACGAAGTGAAACCTTGCACGATCGTGCAGTTGAACCTTGCACGATCGTGCAAGGATAGCCTGCATGATCGTGCAGATCAGAAAAGACCTTCTGATCTCTGCACGAGGGTCTGCACGACTGTGCAGCTATAGCTTGCACGATCGTGGCCTCGGAAAGAAAAGTTGCACGATCGTGCAGTTATACTTTGCACGATCGTGCACCCATACTCTTGGGCTGCTGATCTGCACGACCGTGCACTGCTAGCCTGCACGGTCGTGTAGCCTTCAAATCTAGGCTTTCTTGCTCCCTAAGTGCCCCGTTGTCACCCCGATGCCAATCCCAGCTCCTCGGAATCCACTCGGGACCTCTCACGACCCGTTCAAAACCCGAAATTATCTGCACAAAACACGATACAACTCAAGTAACATATATTTTAGCCAATTATTAGCAAAAAGAACCAAACTAACACAAAAACAAATAAAATCTAAGAAAAACTCAAAACTAAACTAAAACACCCTAAAAACGATAAAACAAAGACGAGAACGACCAAAACTCAAGCTAAAAGAAGCTAAGAAATAGGTCATAAATGGATCGATCAATCATACACAGAAACTCCTTTATTCCACAACTTTTTCAAATCATCAACAAGTGGTCTAAGATATACATCAATGTCGTTTCCGGGCTGTTTAGGACCAGAGATTAAAAGCGACAACATGATGTACTTGCGTTTCATGCACAACCACGGAGGCATATTATAGATGACAAGAAGCACAGGCCAAGTACTATGCTTAGTACTAAGAGATCCAAACAGATTCATTCCATCCGTACAAAGCCCAAGTCTTAAATTACGATCTTCCTCCCCAAATGTCTTATGTAGCCGATTGATAGTCTTCCACTCAGGAGAATCGGCTGGATGTTTGAGCAAACGACTTTTGTTTTTTCTAACTGCGTGCCACCTCAAATTCTCAGCATCATGTTTTATTGAAAATAGACGCTTTAATCTAGGAATTATTGGAAGATACCACAACACCTTTGTCGGTGACCCTGTAGTATTCCCATCTTCTTGATGCTTGTAGCGTGGCATTTTGCACTGTGGACATTTGTCCAAATTCTCATACTCATTCCTATATAATATACAATCATTCGCACAAGCATGTATCTTCTTATACTCTAATCCGAATGGACACATGAGTTTTTTTGCAAAATAAGTCGACTTTGGAAGTTCGTTGTCATCAGGAAACATTTCACTTAGTGCTTCCAAAAATGCAGTGAAACAAGTGTCACTCACATTAAACTGTGACTTGATATTGAAGAGGGTCAAAATAGCTAAAAGTTTAGTGAATTTTGTACACCCTGAATAAAGTGGTTGTTGAGAAGTGTTTGTTATAGACTCAAACACACGTGAATTTTTACCTACTTCATCCTGAACACCCTCCAACATCTCATCCAAAATATCCATACCATCAACAGCTTCATCTATCATCAATATTCTCACACTCATAATCCATTTGTGTTTCCTCACCTAAAGGGATGCTATCTTCTTGCACGTTCATGTCACTCGCACCTGACTTTTCTTCATACACTCCCTTCTCACCATGCCACAACCATATATGGTATTGAGGCCTAAATCCGTTACGAAGTATATGCTCCCGAAGCAACAAAACACTATCAACCATAGAAACATTGCCACACTTAACACAAGGACAGTAAAAATTGGTTGCACCCGTCCTACCTTGATGTACAACAACATCACAAAATTCGAGTACCCCATCCACAAATTCAGATGACTCAATGTTACCATACATCCATGAACGGTCTTTTCTCATCCTCTAAAAAATTAATAAAAACACATGTTATAACACTATTTAAAAACATACTATAACACATTCGCGCTCATTTAATCATAAAACAATATTGCATAAACTATGGCCATTCTTCACAGTCTTAAAAATATCTACTTGGTGAGAGGTATGCTTTAAATAAAGTAGTATCTAGTCATAAACTACCCTCTCCGAAAATATAAAGGAAAATAAGATTTTTTGGCATGCTTTAAATATATTTAAACAGTTTAAACATGCTATCTTCAAATATACAAGCTTTTAATTATTGTTTATATATACATTTAAAAATGTTGTCTTCAAATTTTTAGAGAACCTTTTAATTAATGTTTATAAATTACATTTAAACATGATATCTACAAAAACTAGTGAAATTAGATGCAAACTGGGTTAAAATAACAACAAAATTTACAAAATATTTTTAGATATAGTTCTGGAAATTTACCCAAAAAACATTGAAATAAAATTAAAACAAAATCTAATTACCAAAACTATACCAAAAAATAATAATTAAAGACCCGAAATGGATTAGCATTGCCTGGTGGAAATGGACTCATAATGCTCATCATATTGCTGTAAATTCCCTTGATTTTGACCCTGATTTACAGCACATGCCATTCTTTGTTGTTTCCAATAAATTCTTCTCTTCAATTACTTCATGTTTTTATGATAGGAAGATGAAGTTTGATTCAATTTCTAGGTTTTTGGTGAGTTACCAGCATCTGACATTCTACCCTATAATGTGTTCGCAAGAATCAACCTCTACACACAGTCATTCTTGTTGCTATTTTCAAACAGGAAAGTACCCAACAGAGCTCAAGGGCTAATTGGGTTGCTTATTTTCTGGATTTGGTACCCACTTTTGGTTTCATATTTGCCTAATTGGTATGAAAAGATTGCATTTGTTATTGCTAGTTTTGCTGTTACTGGTATCCAACATGTTCAATTTTTCCTTAGGTTTGTAGTTTCAAGTTCAAAGACATAACAAAAACAGAAACATAACAACATCTATGCATAAACAGATATTAATTTGCAAATTAGGGTTCTTTAATTCTCAAACAAAAGTCATTAATCTATGCATAAACAGAAGAAGAACAAATACAAAACAAAAAAAAAAAGGAAATACCTCGCAGCAGCAGCAGCAGGAACGACGACTATGGCGCACGAGCTGAAGCAGAACAACGCACGGCTAAGCGGCGAGGGCGGACGAGCATAAGCAGAACAACCCACGGCTAAACGGCGAGGGCGGACGAGCAGAAGCAGAACAACGCACACAAGAGTCGTCGATGGCGCACGACCGGAAGCAGAACAACCCACGACTGAGCACTGGTTTCGATTGAGCAGGACGATGTAACCTTCTAAAGTGGCGTACGGCTGAGGTGGGTTTCGATTGAGCACTGGTTTTGCTGAGGCGCGGTGCTTCGCTGAGGCGTGGTGGCTGAGGCGCGGTGGCTTCACTTGATTTTGGTTTTGCTGGGTTTGTTTAGGGTTTCGTTCTTTGAGCAGGGTTTAATTTCTTGATTTTGGTTTTGCTGGGCACACACAATATACAGTACATATACAACACATTTTTAGTTTTTTTTTTTCTTATCTGCTTTGTGTTCTATGCTAGCGGAGTAGATAACTTTTTATTGTACTTACTGCTCCGCTATAATAAAAAAACGGAGCAGATACTTATTTTTTTTTAAAATACATTATTTTTTGCTCCGCTATATTAAAATAGCGGAGCAGATATAGAGTGGTAGATAGGGTTTTTTCCACTAGTGTGTTATGGTGCATTTTAGCTAACCTGATTACAGGTAGGAAGTCGAGGCTCGGCTTGGTAAGCCGAGAGTTGCAAGTTATAAGCCAAGGATATGTCGGGAGTAGCATGAGCATAAGCAGGAACAGATACATAAGCCGAATGGTGCTAGGTATCGGGTTCATAAGCCGGAACATGAACTGGACCAAGTACATATAAGCTGAGCGTAAGCTGAAACATAAGTTGGATCAGGTTCGTAAGTTGAGGATAAGCCGAGAGTAAGCTGGGTCGGGTTCGTAAGCTGAGCAACAGGCAGAACAGTCAGTGGATCAGCTAGCGCCTACAATGTTCAAAGTGTATTCCACAAGTTATGCATGATCAAAGAGTCTAAGAAGTTGGTTCCTAATATCAAGGAAGCCCTTATTCAACAAAGAGTAAGTCAAAAGTCACCCCATGTTCCTATAAGTAAAGAAGGAGTCATTCAAATGAAGATGTAAAACGGTTAGAGGAATATATGCAATAAACTCCTCATATTTTTTTAGCAAGCAGTAAAACAAAGAATACCAAGTCAAACAACCACTCCCTATATTGGTGCAACCGTGTGAAGGAATACGTTGGGAGTCAAGTGTCAAAGGTAGTTAGCTAAAATAGGAGTAGTTGCCTAAGGATTCGGTCATGGGGCATATGTGACAATAGTTATAAATAGGAGGAATAGGGCTGCCACAAGCTCGTATCTAGAAAGCCCATCAAATCTCTGCTTAGCATCTACAACCCGACAATTATCGTTTGTACTAGAAAAAAGCAGGGCATGTCGCCCTTACCTCTAGGGTGCTACTCAACTAGTTTCAACCATTTTTAGTTTATATTATTCAAGATATTATACGTGTACTAAATGGCTTTAACGCCCGAATCATAGTGGATTGGTGGACTCATAGCCACCCGCGGTTTTTACCTTGTTCTTGGGTTTTCCGCGTCACCGTTTTCTTGTGTCTTCTCTCTTTTATTTTTCGCCATTTATTTTTTGTACCTTAGTCTAGCTATCGCCCGTCCCAACCTTAAATTGTCATCTTGACAATTTTTGGCAAAAACACTAAACAAACCGTTAGGTTATCAATCCTCTTATCTTAGCATTTTTTTTTTGGAAAGCCTCTTATCTTGCATTTGGAATATCAACTAACCCTCCTATATTTGGATTGCATTTTCAAGGTTTCCTTAATCAATTTCCTTTATCTTACGTTTTTTAAGCAGTTATATATGTCTTCAACTCTTCAATAGCTCCAAAAAACAACTCTTCAATAGCTCCAAAAAACAACTCTTCATTAGCTCCAAAAAACAACTCTTCGTTAGAAGGAGGTTTTTTTAATAGCCATTAGCTGGAAATTATTAAAGCATATTGGTCTAAGTAGTTGTGCACGTTACCGCATAATTAGCAGGATATTAGGCATATTCAATTATTCATCACAAAAAATGTTCAGGTCAATGTCAGATTAGCTGTGCGTTAGTTGTATTAATCTCATGGATTATTATTCTAATAAAATTCAAACAAAAACACAATTTTCAACTTTCGTGCAATATAAAACCTTTGAACAACCATGTGAGTTGTGGGTTGCAGACTTGCAGGTAGTTGTAGGAATACATTACAATTTTCATTTGAGTCGGACATGGTTTAGGTTCAATTTGGGTTGGCCTTGGGTCGGGTAAAAATGGGTTCAGACATATTTTGGGTACGCATTAATTGGGTCTGGTCACACTAAAAAAACTAGTCCATAAATGACAGGTATACATTAATGAGGTGCCTAAATTTTGTAGTAAATATAGGTGTTTTATGACAGCTTTTTGACACATCATTAAAATTCACTTAATGCCTAACTAAAACTTTATTAAAATCGGCTCATTTATGACGAGATCGTGATGGAAAAACAATTTACAATCCCCTTATTCTACAATGCATGGACCGATGGAGTCACATTTTTACGACGAAAAAAATCATTTACGACTCCCTTTTTACGACGGGATCTCATTTTCATGAAGAAAATTAGCTCTTCAAATTAAAGTTTGGATTTTTATTAAATTAATTGAATTTAAATAATTTAAACTACGATTATTTGTTTTAAATTTATTAATTAAATTCTTCTATTTTATGTATTATAACAACCGCGTATTTTGTTAAGCAAATTGAATTATGTTAATAATTATTTTATTTAAGCTTGTATTAAATTATGCATTTACGTGCTTTATTTATTTTATGATTATGAATTGCTATGATTGCGTAATTTATTATTAAGTTTAGAAGTCAAGATAGGATGTGGACTAGCGTTGACTAAGTAGCAATTAGGTTGACTTATAATTTAGGTTTAAGTTCAAATAAAATAATAACATAATAATGAAGGAACGAAAACAGAGTAAGAGGATATTTTTTTGTTTCGATCTCTAGCTAGGAAAGACTTGGTATTTAAGATGGCCGATATATGTACCGCACCTCTCTATCCTGGAATTTCGAAAATCTCAGTTCCAATTATGGTCACCTATTACTTTCAATTACGGCCACCTAGCCGTCAATTCCTTATATTATAAGTAATTAAGTTTTTATGATAAAAAATTACTTTCGATATATTATTCATTTATTTATACATATTCTCATGATAAAAATTTTGCTACTTTTTTTTGGGGGAAATGAATATCATTATTAATTTATTATTTTGACATGCATAACATGAATTTTTATATAATTCGAATAATCTATATAATAACTTATCAATTTTTTTAGGATTATAATAATTAAAAAAATGTACACTTTAGTTTTATTTTCCCCTAAGAGTTGTAATAAAATAAGTTTTAGCTTAATGTAGTTATTTTTTATATTTTAATTTTGAGTGTATTATTATTTTTTTAAATGTATGTATGACTATAATTTTCATAGAAAATAAATTTCTAAAATTGAATATATATATATATATATATATTTATGGAGAATCTATATTATTGCTATATGTTTAATTAGAACAACTCTATAACATAATTGATCCATATATAAAAATATACTAAATAGAAGTATTTAGAAAAAGATATTATAATCTAAAACTTCATGTTTTAGATTTTTAATCCGTGAATTTTTCTTTTAATAAGATATTTATTTCAAAAAAAATACTCATAACATATAATCTAAAACTTCATGTTTTAGATTTTTAATCCGTGCCTCAATTTGGATTCATCTTTAAGGGTGAAAGGGGAGAGTTAGTCTTAGCAGGAGCAAAAGTTATCGTCCCAACTTAATCCGGCCATTTTATATGCATAAGTTTTAGCTCTTTGCGAAGACATTAACTACACAAGCAAATATGTTAAATATTAACTGTATGGGGCCCTATCGGTACACCAATAGGACCACCTTATTAACGTCCCCACTAAGATATCGACCGCCAGTACCTAACGGTGCTGGCCTCACATGATCTTAAGTCCACTAAGATATTGACCGCCAATACCTAACGGTGCCGGTCTCACATGATCTTAAGTCCACTACCAGAGTCCAACAGCAAGACTGCCGGTCTTTAGTAGAACCACCTGGCGACCCTCAAGGATGCCATTTAGGCATACGTCCCATACGCCCGGTCTCGGTGGGACACGCACGCCAGCCGGCCTAAACGTGGCCGTCAAGAAACCAACTCATATAGGAGATGAACTCACCAATAGAAGGTAGACATGAATCCACCTACTCTCTCTCTCTCTCTCTCTCTCTCACTCTCTCTCTCTCTCTCTCAAATCTAAAAACCCTTTACCGAGTTAAGCATCAGAGGGTCTTTCCCCGGAAACACCCCGGGGTCAGCTCACCGTTTGTTCATTTTGGCAGGTTAGCACCAATGTGGCCACCAAGAACGCCACCTCAACCAGAGTCACATAAAGGTTGTCGGAACAAGTGGCGCCGTCTGTGGGGATCTTTTACTAAAAGTTTACATAAAAAGATTCAAAAAAAATATATATACACTCCGACAAAACCTTTAATCAACCAAAAAAAACCTAACCTCCAAAAAATGACATCCCAAGATAACTTGAACAACGTGAACAATGAAAAAACACCACCTAAAGAAAAAACACCACAAGACGATAACACAAAAGGTGATCAAAGCGCTAACTCAACACCTTTCAACCTCGAACTGCTAAACCAATCCACCCCCGAGCAGCTAGACGGGGTAACAGCTGCCTTAAATGCCCTAATAGGGGCTACACCCATCCCCAATCTCGAGGAGAAGAAGGGAAAAGGGAGGATCCAAAGTATAGCCTCACCAATAACAAAAATACAATCCCTACACACTGAAGATGTAGAAGATTTAGAGTGGGACAGTTCGACTGTCCACGGAAACCCCAGAACACATCATGGGTTCGAGGACGTACCGCCGCCACCCGGCTTCGAGAACGTCCAACCAAGGTACGACAATATAATAAAGGTATTAAGAAAAAGAAACCCGCCGGTCACGGTCGGCAGGGTGCAACCCCAAGGGACCCCCTTCGTTGCTACAGTCAACGAAGAGGAACTGTAATGACCCTGATTTTATTGGTATTTTTTCCGATATTTATGTGTATTTATGTGTTAGTTCAAATTTATTTTTGAACTATTTATTTTATTTTATGTGAATAATTTTGATTTAATTCGAAATAGTTATTTTCAGTTTTTGTTATTTATGTTATTTATTATTTAATTAATTAGAAATTTTATTATTTAATTTTCTAATTAATTATTTAATGTTTTGGGCTAAATCGAGTTATATGTGATTGGTCATGTAATTCACGTAAATTAGCCCAATGGATCACGAGAGCCCATTTTAGGCCCATATTCCCTCCTTGGCCGGTTTTCTAAGGGCATGGCAAGGCTTGCCACTTGCCTTGTGTTCACACCTTAACTAACTCTATATATAGAAGAGTTAGTAAGGCCTTTGCTCATTTTTGCCATCAATTGCATTTGCCATCATATTCAAACACAAAAGCTCACTCCATTTGCTCTTCCCATTTCACACGCCATTTTGGAGCAATTGAACCCATCAATTGTTCATCATCTTTCCTAGCCCAAAACTTAAAGATTCAAAGTCTATTGATCTTTAAGTGTTCAAACACAATCTTAAACACAATCATTTCATTCAAGATCTCTAGTTCGGGATTGGTTTTGGGTTCGTGTTCGAGTAGTGACCGTGTGGGTGCCGTGTTGAAGCCGTGCAAGGGTGGTGGTTCGAGTGGTGAACCGTACAGCAGGGGTCGTGTGAAGCCGTGGTGCTCGTGTGGCAGTGGTGGCTCGTGCGACACAGCCGTGCTGGGCAGCCGTGTGTGCAAGTGTGCCGTGTTCGTGTGGTTCGAAGCCAAGTCGTGTGCAACGTGGTTTGGGCCGTGTTGTGTGTTCGTGTGGCTCGAATTTCCGGGCAACTTTTTGTATTCATTTTGTGTGTTATCTTCAATAAGGTAACATACTTTCTCAACCTTGTTGGTATACTATGTTTATAGTATAGATTAAATGCATGTATGGGTTGTTTGATGATGATTATTCATGTTTTTATGAATTGTTTATATTCTGATTTTTATATGGTTTATATGATATTTTGATGATGGTTTTCATGATTTTATGATTGATTATATGTTGTTTTATGATCATGATAGTTGTGTTAAAGTTTGATGAATTTTGGATGAGTTTAAGTGGGATTTTCGTGTGATTCATTGAGGTTATACGTGTGATGTAAATTGGTTTGGATAAGTTCTTGATTGAATTTCTTGAATCTTGATTGAGTTCTTGATTGAAGATCTTGAATCTTGAATGATTTCTTTATGAGTTCTTTATGAGTTCTTGATGAGTCTTTAGGAGTTCTTGGTTGAATCTTGAAAGTTAAAGAAAGTGGTTTAAAACTTAAAGAAAGTTAAAGATTGAGTCTTAAGTAATTAAAGAATGGAATTTAAGTGATGGTTTATGGTTGGTTAGACTCAAGATCAAGGCGCAAAGGCAATCTTGAGGATAACTTCGTTGTTTAACTAGTTATTTTCGAGAATCAAGGCGCAAAGGCAATTCTTGAAATTAATTTAGTTATGATTGAGTTGAATAAGTTGATTAAAATGATTAATAATAAGTTAGCTTGATTTCATTTCTAGACGCCTAAAACCTAGAGTAAGATTCTTTGTTTTTGGGTTAAGACGTTGCCCCTATTCCATCCGCGGTATTGGGATAGTTGGAGTCTTACTATGTTATCCTTTGAATTTCCAGTAAGATTGGTTTCACGGGTCATGGATTTCCAGTAAGATTGGTTTCATGGGATTTTTGGGAGTAAGAATCCCGGTCCTAACATAGTAGAAAGTTCGATCGCGTAAGATGCGTTCGTACGAGCATAGTCTGGTCTAGAATATGAATGATTGTGCCAAAGATAGTTGGTTAGGTTGTTTGAGCCGAGTTCACGTTTTTGGGTTGTTCTCGTACTTTGATTATTGATGTTGATTATTTGGTTTATGCTATGTACATGTGTATTCCAATTAGGGTGAGTCAGTTATGTTACTCGCCACTGATGGTGGACTGTTGTCTGTTTTACAGGTAATTCTGATGACGATATACTTGCTTAGCTTTGGGTTGGGCGAGCGACGTTTATTCTTTCCGTTTTTGATGTATTCTCTATTTTCTGTTGCTTATATAGATAGTATCGGACTGTTGTAAAGGGTTTATACGTTATTTCTGGACTCTGACGTGTAGTTGGAGTTAAATGCATTTCGGTATTTTCAGTTTGACTTTTGGACTGGTTATGTACAAACTTGTGGGTATTTGTACTTTTATGGCTTAATAATAATATTTCGAGGAATTAGTTATAATTCTTAAGTATTTTAAGTTGTAGTTTATAACTATTCGACTCGTCGGTTTCTTCCGCGCCGATTTAAGCGAGTCGGGTCGTTATAGTTGGTATCAGAGCCAAATAGGTTTTAAGTGAAGTTTTTAGGATTTGAGTTAAACCCGGGAGTTGAGAGCTTTACTTGTCCCTCTGTAATTCAACATAGGCTTAATGTAGATGAGAATGTTAGGCCTGTAAAGCAGAAGAAGAGATCCTTCTCTGCTGAAAAGAATGTAGCTATAGCTAATGAAATAAACAAACTATTATTAGCAGGGTTCGTGGAACCTTGTGACTACCCCGAGTGGCTTGCTAATGTTGTAATGGTAAAAAAGGCAAACAGACAATGGCGGATGTGCGTTGATTTTACAGACCTCAACCGCCATTGCCCAAAAGATTGCTACCCACTACCAAGAATAGATCAGTTAGTAGACTCCACAGCTAACCACGCACTACTTAGTTTTATGGATGCTTTTTCAGGATACCACCAGATTAGCATGCTTGAATCTAACAGACCAAAGACCGCCTTCGTAACAAAAGCCGACGTCTACTCCTACAAAGCCATGCCTTTTGGGTTAAAAAATGCAGGAGCAACATAGCCAAAATTGGTAGACATGGTATTTAAAAAGCAAAAAGGGAGGAATGTAGAAGTATATGTGGACGACACAATAGTAAAGAGCAAAACGCCAGGAGAACACCTGGCTGACTTACGAGAGACCTTCAACATATTAAGAGAATACAAAATGAGACTTAATCCAAAGAAATGTGTATTTAGGGTCACATCCGGGAAATTTTTAGGTTTCATGGTGTTTGAAAGAGGCATTGACGCCAACCCAGATAAAGTAAAAGCAATAACAGACATGGAAGAGCCAACCAAAATCAAAGATGTGCAGAAGCTGACAGGCAGGATGGCAACCCTCACTAGATTCATGGCAAAATCAGCTTCTCAAGCCCTGCCCTTCTTCAAGGTGCTAAGATCGAACAAAACATTCGAATGGGGACAAGAGCAAAGAGACGCTTTCAAAAAGGTCAAAGAACACCTCAAGACGTTACTGACAATGACACGTCCAGAACAAGGAGAGAAACTAATACTATATGTCTCAGCAACAGACGCCACTATAGCTGCCGTCCTACTGGTTGAAAGGGAGAAGACACAACTGCCGGTTTATTTTGTCAGTCATGTACTGACCGGGGCAGAGACCACATCAGTGGGAAAGCTAGAATTCGCAGTAATGGTGGCGGCAAGACGCTTGTGACCATACTTCGATGCCCACTCGGTCGTAATACCCACCAACCACCCACTGGAAAAAGCCCTACAAAAACTTGCGGTCTCAGGAAGAATGATGAAATGGGGAATCGAGCTGTCGGAATTTGACATTTCATTCAAGCCACGAAACGCCATCAAGGCTCAAGCATTGGCGGATTTCATAGCAGAAACGCAATTCTCGGTGACAGATCCTTTGCAAATATGGACAGTGGCAACAGACGACTCTTCATGCAATACTGGTTCTGGCGCCGGCATTGAAATTACCAGTCCAGACGGCACAGTACACCGCTATGCCCTACGTTTTGACTTCAAAGCCACCAACAATGAATCCGAATACGAGGCACCAATAGCCGGCATTCAAATATGCATAGCCGCTGGGGCTAAAAGATCTAAGTTAATCACAGATTCCCAGTTGGTTGCAACTCAAAAGGCACAGCAGAAGCCCGTGAGCCTACAATAGTAAAATACAGGGACCACCTAAAACAGTTGATTCAACAGTTAACCTCTTTCGAACTACAGCTGGTACAAAGAGACGAGAACCAAAAAGCCGACGCCCTAGCAAGGTTGGCAACCTCCCAACTCTCTGATTTAGGAGGGAATGTCATGATCGAGGTACGTCGTCACAAGGCCACCGACTGTCTAACGGTGGTAGCTATAGACATACTGGGAGGTGAATGGTTTGATGATATCCTAGAATATAAAAACTCAGGGATCCTACCGACAGACAAAACGCAAGCAACAAAGGTTAAGAGACAGGCAAGCTGGTATTGTGTATTCCAAGGCGCACTTTACAAAAAAATCTTTTCACCTTCCCCTGCTGCGATGTGCAACAAAGATAGAAGCCCAAAAAATTATGGAAGAAATCCACGAGGGTATTTGTGGCAATCACATAGGTGGAAAAGCATTAGTATTGAAAGCCATTCGAGCTGGCTATTACTGGCCTCACATGTTGAGGGACTCTCAAGCATACGTCAAAAGATGCGATAAATGCCAACGTTTTGCTCCCATGAGAAACACACCGCCAAATGACTTATAGCCAATACTTAATCCAATACCATTTGCCCAATGGGGGATGGACATACTAGGACCGTTCACCAAAGGCAAAGGAGGAAGAAAATTCTTAATAGTGGCAATAGACTATTTCACCAAGTGGATAGAGGCTATACCGACAGTGACTATCACAGCTGCTCAAGTAAAAAAATTCATTTGGGAACAGGTCATCACCAGGTTTGGACTCCCACAAGTGATAGTGTTTGATCACGGTACACAGTTCGATTGCAAACCCCTTCAACAGTACCTGGAGCCTCTGAATGTGACGACCCGACTCGCTTAAACTAGCGCGGAAGAAACCAACGAGTCGAATAGCCAGAACTAACAAACTAACATACTTCAAAATTAAAACTGTAATAACCCGAAATTGTGGGCCAGAAAATTTCGCGGATATTAATATTAATTGTTTAATTTTAAGTCCAAAAGGCCCATTATTTTTGGACTGTTTTTATTTTAAATCTAATCTTTTTCCTTAAATTGGGCCAAAGACCCAATTTTCTCTTCTTAAATTCTCTTGGCCGGTTTCTCCTATGGTATTGGGCCAATTTTTATTTTTCTTTCAATCTATTTTAATTAGTTAATAATTAAATTAATTTATCTATTTTCTTAAAAAACCCTAGATCTTTTCCTAAACCCATTCAAAGTTTGTTGTCAAACCCTAACTAATTCCCCCTCCTTCTCCCTATCTCACGGTAGCCCTAATGCCTCCATTAGGGTTTGTTTTTGTTGGCTTCTTTCTCTATAAATAGGATCCTTACACCCACTTGGTTCCTATTTAATCATTGTACACTTAAACTCTGAAAATATTTTTCTCCCCTTCTTTCCTCTCAAAAAAGTCGAACTCCTTAAGGAAAATTCATCAATAGTGAATTTTTCGTGCCTTGGAAATTTTAGCGATTTAAGGTAACTACGCTAGCCTTTTTAATCTATGGGTAGCTAATCACATAGTTAATTAGGATGTAACATGAAAATTGTAGGATTTGTTCTTATTAAAAGTCGTGTGGTATATATATGTTTCTTGAATTGATTCTTGTATTTTCTTGAATTAGTATGATGATCTTGCATGTTTAATCAATTAAATTGTTTAAATTAAATCTTGATAATTGTATATTATTCGAAATGTTGCATAATAATTTATCAAATCTTGATCTTGTTTTATCTCCTAATTTTCGAGTGGTATAAGTATGAATCAATGATGTTTTCTTGAATTATTTTGATAATCTTTAATGTTGTTAATTATATTAAAGTCTTGAATTGAAGAATTAATCTTGTTATGATGTTTTTTTTCGAGTGATGTATGTGTATAAAGGTATGATTTTTGATCTTGTTTTGTATATAATCATGATAATTTTAGTTCTTGAATGAATCTTGATTTTGTTATTGCCTAAAATGTCGAGTGGTATTATGAGTAAAAAGAATTGATTTTGATCTTGTTTTATGATTAATCTTGATGATTCTATGTTAAAAGCATGATTTAATTATTGTTGTTTAGTTTATTTAATTAAATCTTGTTGATTGGAATGATGTAAATTAATTAATTAATTATTGTCAAAAGTTAGTGAAAATGTCGAGTGAGTGAGAGCTAGAAAAATGGAATTTTTATCATGTTTTAAGTAATTCTAGTGGTTAATTAACTATTTAGAATAATTTATTAAGTGATTATAAGATAAATTATATGAACTTAGTTAATTAATGTCTTGTTTTGAAGAAAGTCGAATGGCCTTAAGAATTCAGTGTAATTTTGGACTTATAATATTTTAGGGATAAACAATTATAAAAGTTACAATTGAAGGAATTAGCAGGAATAGATAATAATATTATTGTTATTATTATTATTAATATTAGGAATCAGTAGGGATAAGTTATATAGGATATGATATGATTTTGGGGATAGTATTTTATAAGTTTTAAGACATAAGATACTACTAGGGTAAGAAAGAAAACAGAGTAGGAGGATTATGAATTGTTTCGATCTCTGGCTAGGAAAGACTTGGTATTTAAGGTGGCCAATATACGTGCCGCACCTCTCTTTCCTGGGACTTCGAACGGTTTATTTCCGAATACGGTCACCTAGTATTTCCCGATATAAGATATGATATAAGATAAGATATGAAGATATAAGATATGATAAGGATGCCCACTTGATGATACACGAGTCGTCAAACTGGGTTAAGTCGAGGCCACTGCTCAATGGGACGAACACACGAGTTCCCCCGAGTAGTTCTGGGTCTTAGGATATGTAGTCGTCTAGTAGTAGTACACGAGCTACTATTAGGAGTTATGGCCATAACTTAGGCTTAGTGGTGCACACGGGATCCACTACGGGTTGAGTACACGAGCTCATCCCGGCATGTTCTAGGAAAGTTGTGGTGCACACGGGATCCACAACGAGTTATAGTGACCGGTCCGCCAAAGATGAAAATGTTATGTTATGAAACGATATGATAAGATGATTTATGAAATGATAAGTTATAAGAAGTATTAAGATATAATATAAGGTGATAATGATGTAAGTTAAGAACCAGAGGTAGGGTAGCTTAGGTTATATTATGTATAAGTCTTCCGCTGTGTATGAAATGAATTTGTATACTGTATGTATTACATCCGTATTCTGGCAGGTATTCATATGTATGTATATGTATTTCTGTACGTATCGCATGTGTTTTCAATGTATGTTTGCTAGTATGCATGTATGGTTTTCATGAAACATTCTATGCTATTATGTGTTTGGCGGTCCCTTGATTAAACGGGACAGCCTAGTTACTCCCCACTGACGGTGGACCCCCCCCTCAGGTTCAGGTGATGATGCTGCGGCATGACGTGGGCTTCCGCTGGTTGGGCTTATGAGTGGACAGTTCCAGTAGTTACCCTAGATTAGATTTAGTTTTAATAGCATTTAAAGACAATTTAATAAGTTTATTTATGACCCCAGCATGTTGGGGCAGTATATGACTATTTATGTAATTATTATTTATAGTATTTATTTTTGGACCTTGAATAATTTAATAAAGGAGTCTAGTTATTTAATTATTTAATTATTTGATTTAAGTTTGATAGTTTAATTGTTTAAGTGATGATCCGAACGTCGATTTCCCTTCGTCAATCGACACTTAAAAAGTCGGGTCGTTACAAAAACAATACCTCAAAATACTTTATTACTAATCCAAAAAGTACAAATACCCACAAGTTTGTACATACTAATCCAAAAGTCAAACTACTACTACTAATAAACGTAACTCCAAACACATGTCAGAGTCATAACAAAAGTATACAAGTATCACTACTATAGTCCAAAACTAACTGAAATCATAGAACAACAGAAATACAACTATATCACAATAACGGCGCTCGCCTAACCCAAAGCTAAGCAAGAACTTCATCATCAGAATTACCTGAAAAATAACGACAGTCCACCGTCAGTGGCAAGTAACATAATTGTCTCACCCTAACGGGAATACACAAGAACATAGCATAAGCCAAATATCCAAATCATAACATCAAATCATGCGAAATCATACAAATACATGCTTGACTCAACTAACTTAACCAAACTTATCTTTGGCGCAATCATTCGATCATAAACTAGACCGGACTATGCACGTACGAACGCCTCTTACGCGAACGAACTTTCCAACTATGCCAGGATTGAGAATCTTACTCCCAACCCCATGAAACCAATCTTACTAGAAATCCATGTCACAGACGACATAGTGGTAATCACTATCCCAATATCGCGGTTAGGATAGGGGCAACGTCTTAACCCAAAAACAAAGAATCTTACTCTAAGTTTTAGGCGTCTAGCTACGAAATCAAGCTAATCTTTAACTATCTTTAAATCTTTAATCCGAAGTTTACATTCTTAGTTACTTCTTAAGTTGCATCTTACGCCTTGACTTAAGAAAATAACATGCAAACCAAACATCTTAGAACATCTTATCACTTTCTTTAATCCTTTCTTTAACTTTCTTTAACTTTCTTGAACTCTTAAGACTCAATCAAGAACTCGTAAAGACTCTTAAAGAACCCATCAAGAACTTCAAAGAACTCATCAAGAACTCATCCAAGATTCAAGATCTTTAATCAAGAACTCAATCAAGATTCAAGAACTTCAACCAAGAACTCATTCAAGAATCAAGAACTCAACTAACATCATCATAATACACGCATACTTCAAATTAAACCAACATAAGAGATCATCAACTTACTATCATCCAAAATTCACCAAACTTGAACACGATTAACATAAACTAAATACCAACATAATCATTCATAAAATCATCATATTCAATCATAAAATCATCATCAAACCACTTAAAAATCAAATTACATTCATACTCAAAAACATGATAAAAACTTCATTTAAACTAATCTTACTCATTTAATCTATACTATGGAACAAAGTATGCCAATTAAGTTGAGAAAGTATGTTACCTTATTAGAAGATACACACAAAATCAACACAAGTTACAACCCGGAACTCGAACCACACGAACCACCCACAAGTCTTGCACACGAGCACGCACGGTTTGGCTTGAACCACTATCACGGACCACCGTCTTCACTCGTGCCACCACTCGACCCACATGGCACCACTGCCCAACTGCACCACCTCACTCGAACCACCACACGGCCAGACCACGAGCACGGCTGCTGTTGCACGGCTGTCCCACACGAGCCACCACCGCCACGGACCAACTGCATGGCCACGGTACACGAGCACGAACCACCACCGTGCACCACTCAAACCCCACACGTTCAACACGATCAACCCACTCGAACAAGATCCCAAAACCAACCCGAACTAGAAATCTTGATTGGAAATCAAAGAGATTATTGTGTTTGAGGTTACTTAAAGATCAATAAGATATGAATCTTTAAGTTTTGGGTTTAAGAAGTTGATGAACAAATTGGTGGAGATTATGGCAAAAAAATGGCGTGAAAGTGGAGAGCAAAGTGGAGGTGTTTTTGTGTTTGATCTTTTGATGGCAAGTGTTTAAGTTGGCAAGGATGGCAAAATGAGGTTTAAGCCTTACTAACTCATCTATTTATAGAGTTAGTTAAGGTGTGAACACAAGGCAAGTGGCAAATCCTTGCCATGCACATAAGGGGGGCCGGCCAAAGCAAGAGAAAAGGGCCAAATTGGGCTTTCGCGATTAATTGGGCTAATTTAAAAAAAGTGCATGACTAAACATGCTTAAATCGATTTAGCCCAAAATATTAAATAATTAATTAGAAAATTAAATAATAAAAATTCTAATTAATTAAATAATAATTAAAATAAATAATAATAACCACAAATAAAAATAATTCGAATTAAATCGAAATTATTCACATAAAATAAAATAAATAGTTCAAAAATAAATTTGAACCATACATAGCAACACATAAATACACATAATCATACGGCAGAAATACCAATAAAATCAGGGTCGTTACACTGAAAGTCAAGATGGCGTAAGCTTCTGTTGCCCATCCTCAAAGTAATGGGCAAGCAGAAGCCGCCAACAAACAGATTCTGAATGCACTAAAGAAAAAGTTGGAGGACCTAAAGGGTCAATGGGAAGACCTCATACCTGACGTACTCTGGGCAAATAGGACATCAGAGAAAGAGGCGACGGGAGAGACGCCATTCAGGAAGCATTACTACCGGTAGAGATAGGATTGTCGTCCTTCAGGGTCCAAGCTTATCAACAAGAGTTGAACGATGCCTCACTACGGCAAGACCTAGATCTACTGACTGCTGAACTCCGTCAGGCGGCATATACAAGGACCAAATCACACGAGCCTACAACAAAAAAGTTCATCATAGACCTATGCGAGTGAACGACTTGGTCCTAAGGAGAACGGACGCCACAGGCAAACAAAACAGAGAAGGAAATCTAACAGCCAACTGGGAAGGCCCCTACCGTATCACAAAGACGGTAGCACCAGGGGCCTACAGGTTAACATCATTGGACGGCAAGGAGCTAAAAAATACTTGGAATGCTAGGGTCCTCAAAAAGTACTATGTGTAGTTTTATTCCATGTAAACAATTTTAATAAAATAAAAAAAAAGAGGCCAAAGAGCCACATTCCTGGTCTCGAACTCTATTTCACGCATACACATAGCTATCATAGCTAAGGCCACAGGCCATAGCCAAAAGGTTGGATGGTTAGCTAACAAAGCTAAGGCTAAGGCCTCCGCCATCCAAATGCCTGGCTAAGTATAAGGTGGGACAGCCAGTGAGATGCCCACATAGCTATCACAGCTAAGGCCACGGGCCACAGCCAAAAGGCTGGATGGTTAGCTAACAAAGCTAAGGCTAAGGTCACTGCCATCCAATGCCTGGCTAAGTATAAGGTGGGACAGCCAGTGAGCTGCCCACATACCTATCGTAGCTAAGGCCACAGGCCATAGCCAACAGGCTGGATGGTTAGCTAACACAGCTAAGGCTAAGGCCACTGCCATCCAAAAGCCTGGCTAAGTGTAAGGTGGGACAGCCAGTGAGCTCCCACAAAGCTATTAAGAAAAGAATTAAAAAAGTATTTCTTAAAAAGCATAATAAAATTATAATTACTAAAACAGATAATTATAATTTTAGATATAATGAAATTATATTTTCAAATATAATTAAATTATAATAAAGTAATTACTAAGACAGATAACTATAATTCTAAATATAATGAAATTATATTTTCGAATATAATTAAATTATAATAAAGTAAATTACTAAGGCAGATAATTTTAAAGTATCAAAAGGCACATATATACAAATTGAAAAACCATCATTTAGCTAAGGAAAAATATTTACATTTTCATTTCAAAAGCCAGTAATGACTGGCAGCATATTACAACTATTTTTGCTCTACTGGACTGGCAGCCCATTTTACAACAAACAAAAAACAAAAATCTACTTATGTACAACAAAAAGTTAATTAATTAAAAGTTAGAACCAAAAGAAGACACAGGAGAAGGATGCCAAACTCGTCAATCTGCCTTGTCTGCCGGATCCGCCACAGGCTGGCTGCCCCCTTTCACAGCCTCAGATTCAGCAGCATCATCAAGAACGGCAGGCACGCTAGTTACCCTAGGAGACAGGTTCCCAACATGCTCCTCAGGGAAGACGTCAGCCTCGTTAAGAGGTTGGCTGTTGACGCCCTGGGCAAAGGCACCTTCAATTGCCACCCAATCCAAGTCAGGATGCAGGGACAGCATGCACCCCATAGCGGCCACCCAGCCGCCATCAAAGCGATTTGTACAAAAAAGACGAAGGCTGGGGGATGCTATGAAGTCTTCCACAACCTTTTTAGCTACCCCATCAACACCATCATTGGCTTTTTGGATGGCAGCTTTAGCACTGGCTTCCACGACCGCCACCTCTTCACGGGCCCTCTTCCTTTCAGCTGCGACCCGATTCCTAGAAGCTCCGACAGAGGTCTCGGTGTCATGTTTGGCAATCACGGCACCGACAATGACATACCTCAATAACTCCTGTGCAGCTTCTGCATCGGCCTTTGCCCTGCCCCCAGCTCCCTCCAGCTCTGACACCCTCTTATTAAGCCGCGAGATCTCCTCGTCCCTTTTAGCTAAGGACGTAGAAGCATCAGAAACCTGGCAACTCCAACCCTCCACTACCAGCCCCTACTTCTCCAAATCCTCATTCAAGGACTTGTTGACGGCGTCCAGGGAGTCTGTGAACCTTCGAGAGGCATCCAGATCAGCCGCCAAGGTAAAGAACGCCTCAGCTAGCTCCACAGCAGAGTTAGATGCCTGAAAGGACGAGGTTGTTAGGAAAGCAAGGTTATGAAGTTAACAAAACAAATAAGCAAGTTAATACTTACACAGGCTACATCATGACATAACGCCTGAGCAGGGTTCACCCATCTCTCACCGCTACAGTCTGTCGGCAACCTATTCGCCCTCAGCAACCGGTAGCCCAAATCACCACCGGCCTGGCTAAAATCCGCCATCAACGACTCGTTGATAGCAACATCTGGCTCAGGCCGGAATTCTGGCCCAGCAGGTCTCGGCCCCGGCTGGAAATTAAGGGGTATGTCAAGGTGGCCATACCCCCAAGAACCACGTCGGACAAAGACATCCTCCGGAATGGGAAACCCGAAGGAACCAATTCTTTTCTCCGGCTCAAGGGCGAACAAGCCGCCTTCACCCAAATGAAGAACGACAGTACTTCGCACCAACTCTGGGCCAATGTACTGAACACAGGTTTTAGGGGAGGCCGACAAGGAATTCTAAAAGAAATTAGTACCATAAGTGGAAAATATATAAAAGAAGAGAAGAAAAGGGCAAGATAAAAAATAAATAAAATAAATAAACAAATAAGATACCTGGTTGGCAGCAGACTCTCCATCCAAATAGCTGGCATCCCCAGCTCCAATATTTTCATCATTCGCCGGCGCTTTTAAATTATTTTCATGAGCAAGACGTCGGACTCGCTCTATGTCTGCAACATTGGTTAACTCTTCCAACTCACACCCTTCTGCAGATAAAGGAGTGAGAGGGGTAGCAGGCCTCGCTGCTGCCTCCGGGACGACATCAGCAGCATCGACCTTGTCAGTACCGCCAGCTGCCACATTATCTTCAATCCCAACCCCACTGGACACCACATCAGTGGTGGCTAGAATTGACGCAGCGCTGCCGCCGACGTCAACAGTCATGGTAGCCCTAGAAACAACAGCAGGTAGGGCTGAGTAGAGTGCGGTCTGAACCGCACCAAACCGCAAATCAAACATCAATTGTGCGGTTTGGTTTGGTTTGCGGTTTGAAAAGTGCGGTTTGGTTTGTAATTTTACCAAACCGTAATTTTGCAGTGCGGTCTGGTTTCCGAAAATTTTGAAACCGCACCAAACCGCAAACCGTAATTTTTTAAATTGTTCTAAAATATTTAATTTCATACTTTTTATTTAGCCTACTACCCTACTGAAATTATGCCTTTTGTTTTTTCTTGGGCCTTATCTAGTTGTTTAAACCCGCAACTATCTAAGGCTTATCTAACTCTTTAAGGCTCTAACAAAAAATAAATCTAGGGTTTATTTTTTCTTATCAATTACTAATTATAAAATTAAAAAATTAAAAAGTGGGTTAAACCGCAAACCGCACCGCACCAAACCGTATTTTGCGGTGGGGGTTTGGTGCGGTTTGATATAAATTGCGGTGCGGTGCGGTTTCAAAAAATGGCAAACCGTAATTTTTCGGTTTGGTGCGGTTTGACGTCCAAACCGCACCAAACCGCACCGCGCTCAGCGCTAACAGCAGGGCCTGAGGCCTCGACTGATGGCTCGTTTGGTTACAGCAACTGTGACAGCAGGCGCCGATGCTTCAGTTGCCACCTGGCTGGCAGCCCCAACTTCCCCATAAGTCTTAACAACCTTCTGAGGCCTCTCAGGAGATGCCGCCCTCTGCCTTTTTCTCTGTTGGCGGGCAACAGTTATAGTTCTACCCCCCCTGGCAGATGAACTTGTCTTAATAGGGGCAGCAGGAACTACCGCCTTCTTCTCAATAGGACGGCTAACAACAGCCGCCACACGCCCTCCGCAATGGCTAGGAGCATCCCTACCACCCCTGCCGCGACCGGCATCCCCCGAGGTAGACCCACGTGCTCTCTGCTCTCCTGCCATCGTTGGCGGCCGCAGCTTGTCAAGGTTTAGATCTGCAAGCAAAAAAATCACATAGAGAATATGAGATTTACAAACATAACAAAGAAAACTGACAGACTCAAAAGCAAATTCAGTTCAAACAGAAATTAAAAGCATATATATGCCACCAAAAGGAACACCGACAGCTCGGCATTACCAGTTAAAGGGGCACCTATCTCTCCACACAGACCGACAACGGCAAGCGGTCGGCTCTGCACAATTTAATCACCAGGTGGCGTCCAATTAACAGGAATGCCATCCTTGGAATTAAAATAATTGACGGTTCTTTCTTCTTCATCCGTCAATTCCCGAAACGGCAGGTGACCCATGGTGGATCTTGGCATGGTAAACCCCAAAGGCATGTCGATACGAACACCTTCAGGAGCCTTAATCCAGAACCACCTCCCCATATAATGCTTCAAGGAAGTCTTCTTGGGCCACACCAGTCATTTGTTAGTAGCACTTTGAAAAGTGTAGCAGCCAGGAGCCAAGCTGTTGCGTTTAACGTTCATCAATGAACGAATGACGTTCAAATACACTTTCATCCTTAGATACCGACAGGTCCATAATACCGACACCAACATACGAAAAGATAACGGACCCAATTGAGCCAAACTGATGGAAAAATTCTTCATAACGGATTCTATGGCCCAGTCAAACGGGCACCACAATCCAAACTTGAAATGATCTAGAAAAACCGCAAAAAAACCCGTCGGCGGCTGAACAATCACGTCCAACGGCTCCGGGATGGCAATTTCCCAATTGCTGGGAAAATAATGTTCCCTCTTGAACCACCTCATATATCCTTCCCTGCCACCATTCCACTTGTCGATCTCGGAGTACCAATCACTCTCCAGATGCAGCACAACCGGGTGATCCTTACGGAATGCACCCTCACCAAAATTCAGTTCCTCATATTCGAGGGCATGAATATGAGGCAAACCCTGCTGCCACTCGCGGCTAGCTTCTTGCCAAGCCGTGTTTACTCCTACAGCAGCCTTTGCTGTCGTCTCTTTCTCTGCAGAACCGCACAAAAGAAAGACAAATAGTAGTGAGAATATAAGAATAGACAAAGAACAATTACCTAGAGCAGCAAAAGGATTAGGCCGTGAAGGATCTTCGTTGGAGCCGTATTGGTTAAACTCCAGACTGGAACGAATGGAAGAGAACCAATAGTGCTCTGACGCCCCCACCTCCAAGGTTATGCCGGTCCAACGCAACACTTCACGAAGGATCCTCACATCCCTTTACTGCTCATGATTGAACTCAAACGAGTCACGTGTCCCCTCGCAATCCGCCAAATTGTGAGCCGCCAAACCAAAATGAGGAAGTCGTCTTACCTTAACGGATTTTTTCCCTCTATTTTTTTTGGCTGGCGGTTTTTTTATCCAAAATATCCTTTCTTAATTGAATCGGATATCCTGGTTTTGGAGGGCAGTATGCAAGTTTCCACATGATACCGCCAAGGCCCTTTGGGATGGCCGCAACATCAGATGAGTATACCAAGGAATTTCCAGAATTACCTGCTTGACCCTCCTCCACAGGAGACGACAACAACAAATCGTCTGACTCACTTTTCTGCGGTGACCCACCGCTATTAGGGTCGCTCTCCAGTATTCGGCTGTCGTTCTGATTATCACTGGCGTCCGATATTTTTCTTTAAACTGTCATGCGACAAATTAATCCACAAAGAAGCCCAAACAGACAACATTTTTATGTCAAAGTGAGGGGGATAAAAGTAAGCAAACCGTTTCCTCTACCCCCAATTATCTAATTACGACACACAAAAAAAAAACTTCTTTTGAAGTGTGAGAAATCAGCATGCAAGTTCAAACACAATTCGAAAATGGAAAATTAAACTCATAAATATAGTTAAAAACTCGAAATACGTCAATTACCTGGCGTCCGGTGAGAAGATATGAACTTCACAAAATAAATGTCGAAGTAGCTTCGAAAATGGTGGGAGAAGAAGAAGAAAAGTATGAAGTCTGAAAGAAATCGCCTTGCAAGGAAAGGAGAAAAGTTGAGAAAATTTTTTCGAAAATTTTTGAAAAGTGTAAATGAAGAGGCGGGTAAATGTGCAACGCCCATTTATACCACGCACTGGGTCCACCAAAAAACTTTTTAACTTCAACTGGACACGTGTGGGTAAATGCTACAATTACAGGAAGCCAACATCTTGTGGCGACTTATTTTTACAAAAGCATCCCCACTTTTACAAACTGCAGATACTTTTTGTGGGGGCTAGTTGTATGGGGGCCTATCGGTACACCGATAGGACCACCTTACTAACGTCCCCACTAAGATATCGACCGCCAGTACCTAATGGTGCCGGCCTCACATGATCCTAAGTCCACTAAGATATCGACCACCAATACCTAACGGTGCCGGACTCACATGATCTTAAGTCCACTAACAGAGTCCAACAGCAAGACTGCCGGTCTTTAGTAGAACCACCTGGCGGCCCTCAAGGACGCCATTTAGGCATATGTGCCTTGCCCATCGACGAGCTAACTTGCTCCAAACATACAACCCATACGCCCGGTCTCGGTGGGACACGCACGCCAGCAGGCCTAAACGTGGCCGTCAAGAAACCAACTCATCTCCTATAAATAGGAGATGAACTCACCAATAGAAGGTAGACATGAATCCACCTACTCTCTCTCTCTCTCTCTCTCTGTCTCTCTCTCTCTCTCTCTCTCAAATCTAAAAACCATTTACTGACTTAAGCATCGGAGGGTCTTTCCCCGGAAACACCCCGGGGTCAGCTCACCGTTTGTTCATTTTGGCAGGTTAGCACCACTGTGGCCACCAGGAACGCCACCTCAACCAGAGTCACATAAAGGTTGCCGGAACATTAACAATCATAGTATCAAGCCGAATAATCTTACAGTTATCAATGCACTACAAGAAATATGGAAAATTCCATGTGAAATTTATAACCTCATTCAAGACTTTAATCTGAAAATTAAGTTGTTTGAAAGTTGCTCCATTAACCACAATTTTAGAGTGTCTAACAAGGTAGCTAACTACTTAGCCTACATAGTAACAAAAAAAAATCCTCATTTAAAGTGTTCATTTCAAGAATTTGATGATGAAATCTCTCTTATCATCTTAAAGGATATTTTGAGATGGTCATTCTAGTGGATCACTTCTATCTTCTTCTCCTTAAGAAAACAAGAGGGTGTACGATACAATTTTTTAGGAATGTGCGTTTTTTTATAAAAAGCTAATAGTCCCACATTTTGGTGGTCTGAGCAAAATAATTTCAATATTAATTTATTTCAAAATAATTGTACCTTTATATATCATTTTCATAAAATAATTTCACCCAGTAATTTTTTTTCTTCTAAAAAGGCCAGATTTTGGGTAACATGGTCCATTTTAAGAACAAAGTATATTAATGTAGGATTATTTAAAAATAAATTAAAGATGAGATTATTTTGAGCAGATTACCAAAAAGTAGAGTTAAAATAATCAACTTTTTCTAATTTTTAAGGTAGTAAAATGTTGGAAAAGCATGTTAAAATTTCTCATCATTGTGTTCAATTCGTTTTGATTTGTGGTTCTCATCCGTTTCAAATTAAATGTTTCATTTTCCTTTTTTGCTCGTCTCAAATAAATGTTTAATTGATATTTTTTTATTACTTTTGTTCATATGACCCACAAAAACAAATACCGCATACATTTATACCCAAAAAGTATACTTTTTCTATTTTTTTATTTTTTTTTAAAAACATTTTTCAACTACTACTGGCCATAAAAATCTACACTTTCTTAAAATTGACCCAGGAGGGAGTAATATTTTAAGCTTTAACACCTTATGGGCCGGGCAAAAGTTAGATAAATATATTCCTAGAAAGTAGAAACCTACCAGCCAAAATATTTTATTACTAGGTTAGCACACGTGCGGATGCACGGCTTTTTTAAAAAATAATTGATAAAATTATGTTTCAGTAATGATATATTGTGTAAGTAAAAGCTAAGTCGAAATAAATGAAAAAATAATAGTTTTTTTCTTATTCTATTATTTCATATAATGTTTGTTTGATAAAAATAAAGAAATGCAAATTTGTAAATAAGCACAATGTTGTTATGATGTTAAAAAAACTAATGCAAGCATGCAACAACTTTATGTTGTGAAAATTTTAGTAAGATTGAATATTAACAAATAAGGCGCAACAAATACCTTAACAAATTATTTGCCGCAGTTATTAGGATAACCCCTAATAAATGTCGCAAATAAGGCGCATCAAAATGTAAGTTTTATACTATTATAAGTTGTAACTAAAATCAAATATTTATATTTAAACACCAATAAGGGTGCGTTTGATTCAACTTATTTAGCATTATAATACTTAAAAAAATCATATTGGATAAAAAAATTCAGATAAGATCAGACCAGATAAAAAAAAATTGATCAGATCAGAAAAGTTAAAACTATAAGTACAATAAAAAAAAAATTAGCTCATATCAGAAAAAATTCAGATAATTGACCAAATCAAAAAAATCAGATCAGAAAAGTTCTAATAAGATCCGAAAATATTAGAAATGTTTAGTTCATATTAGATTAGATGAAAAAAAATTAAAGGAAAAAATTAAAGAAAAAAACCAATAAATAGAGAGAAAGGTTTTTAAAAAAAAAAAATCAAATGAAAGTTTGGAGGGAAAAATTTTAATGAGAAGGTGACATGTGGCAGTTGATGATGTCAGCGGTTTTTGTTTTAGTAATAGTTATAGATCGTAAATTGTAATAATAATAATGTACGATGATGCCCATTCAAAAAAATAAAAAATAATGTACGATGATGCTTGATTAGCTGTATGTAAGTAATCTGACCAAAGGTGTATTTAATAATTGTGTACATTAATTATTTTGTCTGTTGTACATTTTTTTTTAGAAAGGTAAACAAGTGAAATTATGATCTCTTTCTCTCGAACACATATCATAATTTATCTAAAACTAAGACATAAGAGAACTTAACATTCAAAAAGGGGGTCGATGTCGATATATGTAGGGGTCCAAAGCCCGAGGGACACAATATAATCTGCAGTGTGATTAGCTTTATGAAAGACGTGGCCAAAAGAGTATGCCGTAAAATCTCGGAGGATAGAGCGAATGTCATCCATTAGCAGTTGGATTTTCCAAGGACAGTTGAAATGACCCTACAAAACACGAATAATAGTCAGGTTATCACTTGTCTATTGTACACTTATTGACTTATGTTTATATCTACTAAATTTGTTGCCACTAAAAAATAAACTTTTTCCCTCCCAATTCCCATAATTTCCCTCCTCCCTCCTTATTTTTACTTTCTAGCTTTCATCTTTTCCAATGCAATTTTTTTAAAAGTTTTCTTTATGACATACACCTTCTCATTTCCAACTTTTTAACCATTTTGAGTTTTTTAGTAATTAAAATAACTTAACTTAATTGGGTGGCTTTCAAAAAATACAATATTTCTGTTATTATTTTTTTTTCCAGTTTTCGTTCTTATTAAAATGTTTATTTCTTTCACATAATTTTCTTAAAAAAAATCTAAGTTTTAGAATATTTGTTTATTAAAATTACATATTGGTACATAATTTATAAATAATGTTTTGATTTTAATAATATAAGCGGACCTAATTTTAATTTTTAGAACATGCCCCTAAAATTTTTGGGGCGACCCTGTAAAAAAAAAAGAAGTAATACTTAATTAGGTAAGAAAATTAATGAAATTAGAAGTACATGTTTTTTCCACACAATTGATGATTACAAGAAAAATTATTTAAATCGTTTAATATATAAGACTAACTGATTTCAGTCTCCTTACATGTATATATATGCAAAAATTTAGTTATTATGGCTTCTGTAACAATTTTCAATTATTTGATTATACAATTACAAATTAAACAAAAAACTGATTATTTTTTGTACTAATTAGGGTTGAAAAGCCTCAAAAACTACTTTTATTTGAGAAGTGATTGGCTAATATTGATTTTTGATTGGTCAATAATACATTAACTCCTTAATTTTATGTAATAATATAATTTCTCTTTTTAACTTATTACAAATATGTTATGAGCTTCAATTATAACTTCAAATCATTGTTTTATATATGAGACAACTTGAGCACTTTCATTAGTATCATATTTTCTTTATAATAGTAAATTATAAGAAAATTAAACTGTGCATTGCACGGGTATTATCTAGTACTTGTATATGTTAATAACATGTACTCCGTACAAGTACTTAGTGATAATAAGTTTGTACTCATTTTGTTCCCGTTTCTTTTTATGTTTGATTTTTTTAATATATTTATATAATTGTATGGGATCTTGTTTGATTTATTATATTAAAATGTATTAGTTATTTTTACGCACGTACTGCGTGTGTTGAGAAGATAAATACTACAAGAGGAGGTGAATTGTAGTTTGAGAAACTAGCGTAGATTTTGCAGAATTATTAAAAGAAACTCAACAGAAAGAAATAAATGAGAGATTCTCAAAAACACATAAATCTTCTTTCAACTCAATAAGAAGTAAAACTGTAACCCACTCAGGATTTCCTCTTCATTATATTAAGGCAACACCTTAATATAATATAACTCTATCAAATTCTTCCACGAACTTGATCTACCCATGCAATTAATCCCTCAATCGATTGCACTATCTCTTTTTCTCTTCTCTCTAACTTAACACTAAGTCACTGTTTTTTTTTTCTTGAGTTTACTCAAACCCAAATCCCCATTACAACTCGAAATAAAATAAGAACTCTAATACTTTGGCAACAAGAAGACACAATGGAATATTTAGCTCAAGTATGTTGAAGTGTGTTAATGTCATGTGTAAGAATGATGTCACGACAGTATCAATACACCTAGATGACTTGGAGAGCAAGTCCTACAAATCCACGTACTTTCTAAAATTGAGGAAGAGTTGGACCGGTGGAACTTGACTGCTAGGACATGGAACATGTCAAGTTCACGTCCAACTTAGCTCCTAAAAAGCCTCCAATTGAATTTGACTTCTTCAAAAGTTATTAACAGTTTTAAACACGCACAAAAATAGTTTGTGACCTCCTAAAATTACTCAACAAACTTTTACTAAAAATCAATTTTTTTAACGTAAAAACCAAATTTGTTGTTCAGTTTTCAACATCCAAAAACTCTGATTTTTAATTCCTTTTAAAAATCATTTTAATGAAAAATATTTATTTTAGTTTTATATAAAAAGACAAACATAATTTTTATTAAATGTCATTAATTCCATATTTTATATTCCACTGATTAAACTACATTACCAAAATAGTACAAAGATGCCTAAAAATACGCATGTACAAGACATCTCTAGTTCCTTCAAGAGTTTGCTCCGACGCTCAAGTTTCTCCACTGAAGTTCCTTCGACTCTAAAGTTTCTTCTTCTCGATTTTCTCTTAATTAACTTCAACCATAACTTGCAAGGACTTCAATCTTCATTTAGATCATCATAAAGCTTCCAAGCTATATATAAAAGTCAATCTAAAAACCAAAATACTTAAACACACATATTAAAGTATGAGTTTGTCTAAGTAAGTACAAGTGATCATCAAAACATTAAATATAAAATCCAACAAAGTGCGGTCTTAAAATTTGTTAACAACGTAGGTTGACAATAAAATTAATAAGTTGTCACATAATTGTAAAAAACTTTTAAATAATTTTTTTTTGATTTTTTTAAAAATTTAATATAGTTTTTTTTTTCTTTTCGCTCTTACATAGTAACTATGTTGCAAATTGAGTAAATAATTTATTTCTCTAAAAGATTTATCATTTATGATTAATTTTACAATTAATTATACTTGCAATTTTTAAAATTGTGATTACTTGTTTTAAATAAAGCTATTAATGATTTCAAATATCAATATTGAAGATTTTAGTACACAAATGATAAAATTGTCCCTAACTTGAGTAACAATTATGAAGGATGAGTAAGTGTAGTGTGGTAATCTTCTTGGACACCGTCGCGATCTCATCCCTTCCCTTATACAATAGAGATAAAGAATTGGGTTATGACTTAGTTCTAAGCCCCCCACGTCCCATGATCAATGTCACGAGTTCGATCCTTACTCCAGCATTATGTTGGATATTTCCCCTTCCCCTTCCCCTTTGGGCTATGCAAAAAGTGAACATAAAAACAATGGAGCGGATGAAGTCAGGCCCGTTCCTAGGGCAGGGCAGGTGGGGCGGCTGCCCTAGGCACAAGTTCAATTAAATGGTTTAAGGTGAATTTTACAAAAAAAAAAAAAATGAAAAAAATACTCCAAGTGTAGTAAAACAAAAATAGGCAACAAGTCATTAAGTCAACAACTCGAACGCATGCATCAATTCGCATATCTCGAGTATAATCTTCAACTTCCTTCATTCACTAGCATAATCTTCTACTTCATTCATAATTTAATATTCTCATATATCAAGATTTTTATTACAAAATTTGTATTCAATTTCTATTTTGATTTTCAATTCCTCAATTATCGTTCTTTTAAATCTCAAATTCAATTTTCTTCTTTCCCCAAAATTGTTTCTTCATCTAATGAAATCCCTAATTGAAGGATGAAGATTATCATTAACGATCATTTATACAGATTCAATTTCTACATAACAATTTGTCTGTAAAAAGCCATTTTTCATGTATATGCCCTTCAATATTATTGCATTGTAATAGATTAATTCTAGATTATGTATTATTTTCTTCTTCCAAATCTAATAAAAATGAAGTATAGCAAATCGAAGTCTCACTTATTGCACACCCTTAAATTTTATATTTTTAATAGTAGTTATTCAATGGGGCCCCATATTGTGATCTCGCCCCTAGGCCTCTGTATACTCAGAAACGGGGTTGAGTATATGATTAGTTAGTTGTATATTATATTAATACTCCCTCTATCCCTTTTATTCGTAACATTGATTTTTTCACATCTCCCAACACACAACTTTAAATAAAAATATATCCTTAAATTCACATAATAAAAAATTTAAAAACTTATATATTAAAAAGTATGCATCGATCCGAATCAAATGATATCCCATTTGACTATATTTTTTCTTATATCTAAAAATTTAAAGAGACTCAAGGTTAAAAAGATCAAATCCAAATGCCTGGTGAATAAACTCCAACCGATCTTACATGAGCTAGTCATTGAAGAGCAAAATGCCTTTGTCCTAGGCAGGCAACTTATGGATAGCTCTTTCTTGGGACATGGCCTTCTGCATTGGGTAAAACACCAGAATTCAGGTCACAACTATGTTGCTACAATGAAACTCGACTTGAGTAAGGCTTATGACCGAGTAAGCTGAGATTTTCTTGAAAAACTTCTCCATAAAATTCACTTTCCTTAACCCTGGGTTAATCTCATCATGGAGTGTGTAAAAACGATTTCATATGCAGTCTTAGTCAATGGCTCTCTCACCACCACATTCAGGCTACAAAGAGGCCTACAGCAGGGGGACCCCCTATCCCCATTCTTATTCATTCTGGTCAAGAATACCCTTTCTAAGAACCTCCAAAAAGCAAGTAGAGACAAATGCCTTCAAGATATTAAAGTGAGCTGATCAGCCCCAGAGGTCAACACCCTGTTCTTTGCAGATGATGCACTTTTCTTCTTCAAAGCCGATATAAGCTCTTCAGCTATAATTAAACAGATTTTGAGTAGTTTCGTAGCCACTTCGTGGGAGATAATAAACTTCCATAAGTCTTTTGTTCTATTCAGCTCTAACACTCCATCCAAGTTCACCAGAATGATCAAAAGAAAACTGAAAATGCAACAAAAACATGAGACGGGAACCATACTTCTCTCATTGATAAAGTGAAAACCAGAATCAAAAAAAAAAAAATCTCCTACCATAGCCTCTTGTGCCACAAAAAGTCTCTTGAAGGCAGTGGATAAACTAAAGGATGGAATCAAATTCAAAAGTCGGAAGAGGGGATAAGGTTCGCATTCAAGATGACCACTGGGTTGGGACAACCTGATCTGAATCAAGATTAAAACTCAACGTTTAGCAGACCCTAACATTCCCTCAAAGGTCCAGGAATTAATTTCCAGAAACTGAACATGGTCGGGCTCTAAAATATGGAAGTTCTTCCACAAGCCTGATGCAATCAATATTATCTCAACCTACCTGCCGAAATCGAACATAGAGGATGATACCTATTGGGCCCTATCCCATGATGGAAACTATACTGTTAAATCAGGTTAAGATCGAACTTCTCGATCATGTGACCTCCAATGTCCCAACCTCCAATTTTTGAATACAATTTTCATATGAAAACGTTTTATACCCTACCAAACAGGCTGCCCTTAATTAAAGAAAGCCAAAAAATGGAATCAAATTACAAACCCTACCAAATCGATTCTTCATGACTATAGTTACATTGAAGAAGAACTTATTTGATTTGTTACTTTTCTTTAATAACTATATATTGTAGATGTTGTATTACATTCGAGTAAAGAAATTCTTTCCTTAAAAAAAAAAGTTAGGAAATTCTAATGAAAATCTATCTTTTCCTTTAATAAAAATAAAATAACATTCCTTAGGTAAAATCTAATCACAAGCCAAATTTTTTAGCACAACAAAATTGTAAATAACTGAAAAGAAAATGCAGATAGATAAAGAATTAAAACATAGATCGATGAAAAATGCTAGCTTGAATGAAATTCTATCTAGCAACTGCAATAATCATTCTCGTTGCACTTGATTGCCTTCCATGATGTTGCTTGGGTCGCAGCGCCATCGACCATGATGAACATCACAGGGAAAGAAACTCAGATTTGGACAGTCGCGAATCTCTAATCGACTAATATTAGGAAATACCAATTTGAATTCATCCCAGTCACAATGTAGTTTAGGCAGATACCTTAGATCTAATTCCTTGACACTGGTAAAGCAGTGTGTATTTGATGAATATAGCTTACAATGTCCTCCACCTCTAATGTAGAGTTTCTCAACGCAATTAGCTTTTTCACTGAGTAGCCCCAACAGTAGTGTTACTGTGCTTTCTGGAGCAGCTCTCAACTCCAGCTTTTTTAGCTGTTTTGGGAATTTTCGGAAACTGCAGTCACTACTGGCATCAGTGGGACTCCCAACCCACGCAATCCTTAAACTCTTAAGCTGTTGCAATTTGCACAAACAATCCATATCTTCTTCTGTAGGAAAATTCATCCTTCTAGCGCGAACGCTTAATTTAATCAGCTCTAAAAGCATGCTCAAATCTTGGAATGTACAACAAGACGACGAAACATCCTTTTTGGGTTTAGTATTTGAGTTTCCGTCTTGGAGATTATTCATCGTCGGAGTTGATGAATTTGTATCAGGAGTGACTACGAACCCCTTGAGCACTTTGAGCTTCGACAGTGAACCGATTCCTTTGGGAAGTTGACCGAGCAAGAAGCACTCTGACAAATCAAGATGAGTAAGGTTGATCAGTAATTTAATGTCTTCCGGAAGAGTCTCCAAGTTGTGACAAGCTTTCAAATCCAGCACCCTCAGATTCTCATTCTTGCAAATTGATTCGGGTAGTTTCGTAATTCCAGACACTCCTTGAAGGCTTAACAGCCTTAGTTCACCAGAAGACTTCAAATGCTTAAAGTGCTCAATGTCTTCAACCAGAATGTAATTTTCCGGGTTATCAAGACGACTACCAAGGTGTAGGACTTTAACACTCTTCATCATTTTGGAGAGGTAAGCAAAGGTGTTCTCATTGAGCGTTTCTTCTTGGATGTTAAGCACCGCTTCAGGCACGAAGTTGTCATCCGGGGGTGCCTCGGATTCGTGTCGCCACTGGTTATTACATTGCATCACACTCCAAGATTCCTCTTTTTCTATTTTCCCCAAGTTGATCATTTCTTGTCTTACCATCTCGCGAACCCCATCATTCATGAAGTAACGATTCCAGAACCTTTTGTTGTCTAACGAGCGCTGTATAAACCCCATGGAAACAAACTTGGCCAACATGTCAATACCCTGATTGGGATTCTCTGTTAGATCCATCCCCATCCACCAATTGATGAGCTCTCTTTTCTTCAAAACGGTATCATTGGCTAACAACAAAGATGCGCAAAATAAGTACCTTTTCTCTGTAAATCCAAGATCTTCAAAAGCAGCAGGATAACTCATAGAGAGTAACTCATAATCAGAACATTCAGCCGGAACAGAGGAAGAAGCAGCTGTGGCAGAGTGGGCAGCAGAGGACTTCAAGTTGTTAACCCTCTTTTGAAGATCAGGGTCATTGATCTTGAATTCTTCAATAGTAAGCTCAACTCGGTCCACTAATTTACCGATTGATTCTTTGGGGAAGAAAGATCTACCATGGGCGTTGCGGATCCCAACCAGTAACTTTTCAATGGCAGCTTTAACCTCCTGGTGGCTCACGCTCACACCATTCGAGCCATTGGTGGGTTTCGCCTGTTGCAATAGGCCAGCTAGAATCTTACCCTGAGTTACCAGGCACGCAAGAGGCTCCGAGGGGGTGGTTGACATGGTGGATGCCTGGAGTGGTGTGGTTGGTTCCCAAATTAACAACGAAGACAATCTCCGTATTTTTTCTAGTGCCGTTGATTTTTTTTTCCCATCAACCACCTATTGTCCACCATCATGCTCTTCTGACCTCTTGTTTTTATTTTCTTTGATCTCACAAATAACAATGTCAATTTGACACAAAACTTATGCCGCGTTGCTTTTTAATTTCAGTTAATTTAATTTAAGTTCATTTAATTTAAATTCATTTCAGTTCAGTTCATTATTTTTATTATTATTATTATTAATTTTGGGCATCGTTTTTCGCACGACGATTTTTGGATTGACTTTTTCGGCGTTGATTATTCGTCCGACTTTTCCGGCGACGATTTTCGCAACGCGTTTTTCGGCGACGGTTTTCGGAACGACTTTTCCGACGACGGTTTTCGGACTGACTTTTTTGGCGGTGATTATTCGGCCGAGTTTTTCGGACGACGGTTTTCAGGTCGAGTTTTTCGGCGACGATTTTCGGAACAATTTTCCGACGACGGATTTCGGACTGAAATTTCCGGCTGTGATTATTCGATCGACTTTTCCAACGAAGATTTTCAGGCCGAGTTTTTCACCGACGGTTTTCGGGACGACTTTTCTGACGAAGGTTTTCAGAATGACTTTTCCGGCGGTGTTTATTCGGTCAACTTTTTCGGTGACGGTTTGGTCAAATTTTTCGGCGGAACTTTTCCGACAATGGTTTTTTAGGCTGATTTTTCCGGTGCTGTTTTTTCGACCAACTTTTTCGACGTCGGTTTACGGGGGCGACTTTTCCGACAGTCTTTTTTCGATCGACTTTTCGGCGACAATTTTCGGGCCAACTTTTCTTGCGGTCTTTTTTCGACCAACTTTTTCGTCGACAATATTCAGACAGACTTTTCCCCTTATGCTTTTTTTCAACCAAATTTTGGACGGTGGTTGTTGGTCTGAATTTTTCGGCGGTGGCTTTTTTGGACAAAATTTCCCCCCGAAGGATTTCAAGCCGACTTTTCCGGTGGGCATTTTTCGATCGATTTTTCCGACAACTGTTTCGGACAGATTTTACGCCGGTGTTTTTTCAACCGACTTTTCGAACTTTTTTTCGAATGCTGTTCAAGCAGAGTTCACAAAGGAAAATGTCACAAAAACATTATCTCAGACGATCTTTACGTCGATGTCGCTGTTGACTGGGGTTTGCATTTTGCTACTTTGGAATGAAAATGAACATGAGATAGGTTTTAGGGTTTACATTTAAGTTAATTTCATTTAATTTAATTTCGATTAATTTAATTTAAGTTCGGTTAATTTAACTGATTTATAACAAAAACTCGTATAAAAATCTAATTGAACAAAATCGCATTGATGAGACTCAACTATGTTAACTAAAATTACCCCTCAAAAAACATTTACTTAAAATTAACTAAATTGATAATAAATTTAATGCTAACCCCTATTAAATTTTTAACAAAAATGAATTGCATTTGATTGAATGATTTTCATGTCTTTAATCTCTATTATATAAGCCAAGGGGGAGTCATGGTGTCCCCCCTCGAAAAGTCCATATTACCCTTTATAACTTTCGAAAATCTCAATTTGCATCACTCCTAATTATTAAGGAAATTTGTTACAATTTTTGTACTTTTTAAAATGAAAATAGTACAAAATATAAAATTCAAAAAAATAAAACAAAAATACAAAAATCCATATTTTTAAATTATCCATAAATAGACATCCATGTTGATATATTTCATCAAATAAAAATTTTGTATTTTGATTATCGTAAAAATTTGGTAGCCAATAGAATAGGGAAAAATAAATTAAAAAATTTTCTTTTGTTCATTGTTGTGGGATGACCGAATGAGAGGGAAAAGATTTGTTTCTGATTATTGAATGAGTGTGAATTTGACAGATTTTTCAATTTTTCGAATAAATAACCTTTATTTTATTTTGTTTAGACAAATTAATATATGTGTTTAAAATATCATCGCACGCAAAGTGTGCATAGAAGGCTAGTCTAATAAAATATTACTCTTCCCTCCTTTTTTAGGGGTTTTTTCCCTCCTTTAGCTCCCAAATTCAAATGAAAATATAAAATTTTCCTCTTAAATTCTAATGAAAATATTGGTTTTCATTCTTAATAAATTCTAATACCATCTATTTCCTTTAATGTTGTTGTATTGGGTATGTGGGGTAGGAGTAAAAAATAGATAGAGTGTGTGGAGCCATTTACTATAGAAGGAAAACAAGGAAACTTTTGGGGACATCCAAAGAAATAATTGTAATACCCCAAAATTTCGGGATATTTTAAAATTTTCATAATTAATTAAATATATAATTAATTGACTATTTAATTGATTATTATTTAATTAATTATTAACTTTATTTGTAGCAGTCCAGTTATTTTGGATCATGACCCAACCTTTTTATTTTATCTTATCAAAACCCGAGCCCAATTATTCCCTTTGATTTTTGTGTTACACGGTTTCCCCTTTCATTCTTTTCTTGTTTCTTTAATTTCTTTTATTCATTATTATTATTAAACCTTTATCTATTTTATAAGTATGATTTCTTGTATTTATATATTCTTTACGTAGTGTTAAGTCTTCCGCTGCGTACGTCTGACAGGTATGTATTTGTATGTATTTTGAGGTGTATACTGATATGTATTGTACGTGTATTTTACGTGTATTATGCGAGTACTTGTATGTATTTTCGTATGTATTTTGTTTGTATTTTAATACGTAATTTATCTGTATTTTATACGTATGTTGTATGTATTTCTAACCGTATTTTGCAGGTATTTTTATACGTATTTTGTCTGTATATTTATACGTATTTAGTCTGTATTTTTATACGTATTTTGTACGTATTTTTGTACGTATTCTGGTATGGATTTTTATACGTATTTATATGTATTTTTGTATGATTTTCTTGATTTGATTCTATGATATTATGCGGCTAATGGTCCCTCATTTAAGCGGAACAACCTAGTTACTCGCCACTGACGGTGGACCCCCCATTTCAGGTGATGAAGCCGAAGCGTAAAGTGGGCTTACGATGGTTCGGGATGTGTGTTTCGATGAGATTTAGGGAACCCGTAGTCTGTTTTATGTTTTCTATTTATTCTTTTATTAGTGTGTCCCAGCCTGTTGGGAAAGAACATTAGAGTTATGTATTATGGTATTTAATATTGGACTTTTGGGATATTATTTTGTTTAATTAGTTGAATAAAGGGATTAGTGGACTTTAATTATTATTATTGATATTTAATTTATGTTGGTAATGATCCATTTGTTGATTTCCTTCGTAAATCGACAGTCTATAAAAGTCGGGTCGTTACAGTTGGTGCCTGAGCATAGGTTAAGACCCTAAAGTTACTTCTTCATAAGTGACTTGGAAAGATGAGCACTTTATGAATCGCGAGTGAAACTTAGACTAAAATGGAAACCTAGTGAGTGAAGTCATGGGTAGAAGCCTGGGATAAGATATTTTATCGTTTTCCGCGTTTTCTAACGTCATTATGTGCTTACGTGTGATTATATTAACCTGAAACGTTGTCTTGTAGAATGTCAACTCCGGAACGTAGTTCGAGATTCAGACCCCGAGCTCTAGAGGATGCTATCCTCACCATAGCACAAAAGAGTGTTCAACCTCCAAGTCATCAATCGTGCTTCGATCGGGTTGCATGACTTCGTCCGCCGGTCTATGATGGGGCAGCAGACCCGACCGTTCTCGAGAACTGGATTCGAGAAATGCGGAAGCTGTTTGATGCCTTAGCATGTTCTGAGCGGGAGAGGGTTCCGATCGCATCCTACTATCTAAGGGGCGAAGCTGACAACTGGTGGAGTGCATTGCGGGCCAACCCCCAGACTGAGCTAGAGCTGAACTGGGACGTGAAAGGTGTGCCGTGTACCTATCAAAAATAACCTAACTAGACCTCCTAATAATGTAGTAGGGCAAGTAAGGGTCGATCCCACATAGACTAACAATTGATTCAGAATAGTTATATTGACTTCAATTTACGCTAAATAGGTAACCAAAATAAGTGGAGAAGAATAAATCTACTTACTAAACTCATTAACTAAAACGATTGAAATTAATAAGAATGAATCAAGAATTGAAAGCAATTCTAGGTCTAGGAATCCCCACTAATATGAATTAATTCCCTTCTCCCTTAATTAAACAACAAATAATTCATAGGATAGATGCGCCCTAATAATACTAAAGATTTCTTTCGACAATCAATAGCTTCCCTAAAATTGCAATCCAACCTATTTTCATGGATTCATGGATAGACTGGTTTGGCATTACACCCCGAGTGGCGAGTATACAATGAAGTCTGGGTACAAATTTGCGAGATATTCGAGGGTGGGAAGAGATGCTCCCTCATCGTCCACTTCCTCGGCGACATTTTGGAAGAAGTCGTGGAGCTTAATGTTGCATCCCAAAATCAAGGTCTTTGTTTGGAGGGCTTGTGTTAATGCCTTACCTTCTAAAAGTGGTATGGCTAGGAGATTGAAGGATATGGATGACAAGTGTAGTAGCTGTCAAACTGCCTCTAAGTGTGTTTTACATATACTGTATAGATGCCCGGTTGCCCCTCGTGTCTGGAGCTATTTTAGGTTTGATGTGTCATACCCAAGGGTTGGAAGAGCATCTTCTTTTTTGGAATGGTGGGATGCTATATTGGATTTATTTGAGGATGATGAGTGCTGCAAGGTGGGAGTTATTTGTTGGGCTCTTTGGACATCTAGGAATGAATCTCTTTTCAAGGAAAAGCCCAAAAGCACTGATGAAATTTTTGCAGTAGCAATCACATATTACTCAACATTTGTGAAGACGCTGACTGGGGAGGATGGGTCGACAGGGGTTGGCGGTCACCGAGGTGATGAATTGAGTGTGAGTTGGTAGCCGCCCCGTGGAGGGGCTGTCAAAATCAATTGTAATGTTGGTTATGTGGGTAATGGCGTGATAGGGTTGGGTGTAGTGATGTGTGATAAGCATGGCGATGTGGTGATGGTGGCTGTGCATCAGGTGCAGAGTGGTCAGTGAGGGTGGCGGAGGCGAAGTTTGTGCTTTTCGACATTAAGGTGGTGCTTCATGGTGGCTATGACAAGGTGGTGTGTGAGAGCGATTGCCTGGACATCATACAATATTTGCAAGGAAGGAAGACCTTCATTAATGCTTTCTCTTTAGTTATTGTTGATATTATGTCTTGTTGTTATTTGTTTAATGATATTGGTTGGAGCCATGTTAAACGAAAGGGCAATGTGCCTGCCATGCCCTAGCTAAGTACTCTCCAGTTGTGTTGGGTGATCGTATTTGGGTCAATGGGAGTCTTGATTGTATTGCGGATGCAGTGGCTTGTGAAAACTTTATTCTTAATTAATTAATTAATCTTTTTCTTTCAAAAAAAATAAAATAAAACTTTCTAAAATAAAAACAAAAAGGCATTAATTTTGACATGGAGAAAATATTAAGCTTTTATATGATGCGGGAAAGAACCAAAGCAATTTGTTAACTCATCTAAACCGCAGCATAAACCCTCTCCATCAAATGCATTTTTCTATTAGTGTACGGGCAACATGAATTAGCATAACATTGTTTTGAAGCAAAACAAGTTGGGGAGCTATTTCTTCCAATAAAAAAAACGAGAGAAAAAAAAAGAAAAAAAAAAGAGAAAAGAGCACCAATGTTATGGGAGTTTTAGTGTTTTACTAAGTAGTTAGTAAGGGTAGCATTTTAGGTAAATAAAAGAATATTAATAAGTTTGTAAAATTAGTTGTCTTTAGTTGTAATAAGTAATGGTGTATAAATACATGTAATATTGTGGCTTAAGGCGTCATTAATAATAATAACAATACTTCTTTAATCTCCTCTTATCTCTTAATCTTTTCTATCTTCTTCCTCCCTGTTTCTTGTTTCTGTGTCTTAGTTCTATCCCTATCTTCTATCATTTCTGTCTGTTTCTATTTCAATTTTATTCTATTGTTTGTGTGGAGCAAGAATCATAGTTTGTACCGCAACAACCAAATTCCAGGAAAAACCAATGGCGGAGCTCAATCCTGCAACCGTAGAAACTGTTTTGACAACAACTATTTATGCAATAGAAGATGCGATCTCAACAATTACGAACAAGTGGATCGCTAGACGTAGTCTTTGGGAACTGAGAGAGTCGTTGATCTACATGAGGGGTTTGCTTACGGGTATAGCGAGCGAAAAAACCAGTAGTGTTGAATTGGAATGCTTGCTTAAGTGGATTAATAATCCTGTTTATGATGCTAGTGATCTAATGGATGAAATCCTCACTGTGGCAAGGAGCAAGCAACTCTTTACCAAGGGTGGTCGTCGAGGTAAATTGTGTGAAATGGTGCGAAGCGTCCTTTCAGCTAAAAAATCAGTCATACATGATTATAAAATGAGAATAGAAGTTGAGAAAATTAGGAAGATATTCAAAACTGTGACTATTGAGAGATTATTTTGGGATGTAAGTTTAGTTGGGAGATTATTGGGAAGATATGACAGTGATGGCTATCAACCTCCTAGGAGGAAAGAAGAAACAGGTCCTTTTGTATTTACGGGCGAGAATATTGGGAGGGATGAAGACGTGCATCGCATTGTGAAAATGGTGCTAAACAAAGATGTTGAAACGAATCTGCAATGCCTAGCTGTAGTTGGAGTCGGGGGGTTGGGGAAAACTACTCTTGCCCAACTTGCGTATAATCACCCCAGGATCAAGAAAGAGTTTCATCTTAAATCCTGGGTTTATGTAGGAGATGATTTTAATTTGATGTCAATTTTACAAAATATACTTGTAAAATTGACTGGTCGAGAAAGTGAAATTACTTCAATGGATGCAATCCGTGCACATCTAAAGGAGATAATTGAGGGGAAAAGGTATTTTCTTGTTTTAGATGATGTTTGGAATGAAAATAGAGAAGCGTGGCTCATCCTTGATTATTTCCTACGCTCTATTAGTGGACCTGGAAGCATGATTCTTGTCACTACACGTTCTCTAAAGGTAGCAAACATTGTAGGTACTGAACCACCATATGAATTGCAACCTTTGTTACCGGAGCACTCAATGGCTTTATTTTCAAGGATTGCATTTGGTACTAAGTATGGAAGCTCCCCTGACCTCATTGAGATAGGGGAAGAGATTGCTCGATCATGTTCTGGTGTTCCTCTTGCTATAAGAGTTGTAGCAGGTTTACTCTATGGTCACGATGAAAAGAGGTGGAAGAGCTTTTTGCACAAAGGATTGGCAATTCTGGGACGAAGCGACAATCCTATTATGGACGTTTTAAAAGCTAGTTATGATAATCTTCCATCTCCAATAAAGGCTTGCTTTATCTATTTAGCTTTGTTTCCCAGAAATTATGTCATTGATAAACACATGTTGATTGATCTTTGGATGGCACAACAGTACACTATTATTGAATTTGAACCACAAGATACCTCTCGAAGAGAGATTGCAGAGGATTGTTTTGTTTTTTTGCAAGATAGATCTTTTTTCTGTGACTTTCAAGAAGATGAATATGGTGAAGTTGTCTCCTGTAAAATCCAAAACTTGATGCATGACCTTGCTAAAGGAGTTGCAGGAAGAGAAATTTGTGAAACAAGTGCTGATGCAAACAATTTGAGCTCTGAAGTTCGACATCTAACTCATGCAGGAGCTATATGGGAAGAGAGCTCCTGTCCTGTGGCTAAGATCCATTCTTATCTGCAGACCTTGTCAGTTCACTCTCCAGTAACCACTGTAATAGCAAGCTGTAGATGCCTACGAGCTTTGGACCTGCACGGTTCAGACTTTGAATACTTGCCAGATTCAATAGGCAAACTGTTGCATCTAAGGTATCTCAACCTTTCTAAGAATGTCAATCTCAAGGAACTTCCCAAATCGGTCACTAAGCTTTACAATCTGCAAACATTAAATTTATATGGTTGCTATGGATTACAAGAGTTGCCAGAAGATTTGAGCAACCTAGTAAATCTGATGAACTTGTATGTAAACTGGGATGCATTGTCTTACATGCCTCCAGGTATGAATGAGTTGACCTCTCTGTACACTCTAACCAGCTTCGTTGTGGCAGACAAGAGCTTAAGTGGAAAGAAATGTGTTGGTCAGCTGAAAGATCTGAGCAGTCTTACACATTTACAAGGCCACATTAATATCTCTATTCCTGAAAATTTTTCAAGTATAGAGGATGATGACAGGAGTACAGGAGTTCTGCAGAACATGGAACGTCTGAAAGCAGTATCAATACTATTCCATGGTACCAGTTTTGAGGAGAATCAAAATTCAAGTATTAACCAAGAAACTCTTCTGGGGACACTACATCCACATTCTAATCTCAAGGGGTTGACATTGTCAGGGTACCAGGGGATGACCATGCCAATGTGGGGAAGGCATGATAACTTGGCGAGGTTTCTGCCAAATCTTATCAGGATTGAACTTAGATCATGCCAGGGATTACAGCATCTTCCTCAATTGGGTGAACTGATGCATCTGAAATCATTACTACTACATAATTTGAGGAACTTAGAGTACATAGAGAACACAAGCAGTTGTAGCAGTCTTGAAGGTATCTTTTTCCCAGCTCTTGAACAACTGGAATTGGTGAATCTTCACAAGTTAAAAGGTTGGTGGAGCAGGGTAGAATCAGTTGATGACAATTCTGTTGATCAAAGCAATAGTTGGCAGCAACCATCATTTCCATGTCTATCAAAATTAACAGTTCAGTCGTGCTATGACCTGACAGTAATGCCACCATGTCCAAGCCTAGAAACACTGTCTTTACGATGGTACAACGACAAATTGCGAATAATAGTGGGCAATGATCATGAAGGATCACCATTCACCTCTTCTCCCTATCCGTCAGTGGTGCAGTGTGGCAAATTCGATGTCAAATTAAAGGAGGTGGAAATAGACAACAAGGGCTATCTGGAGTCATCTACGAGGATGCTCCTTGATTTGGACAAGGAACTACCGAATTTGTCAGAGGATGGCGAGGTAATAAATTAGTCTGTTCAATATGGAATGCTAGCTTAATTTGTATCAAACATCCATTTGTCATTTGTTTTGACTACTTAATGCATCAATGATACACCGATGTGATATTTGCTATGTAAGGATTACATATTTGCATACATGAAGTAAATTATTGAATATTGTTGGGTTGTTGCTCCCGCAGATTACATATTTCCCTTCATTTGTGTGCATATGACCTGTTGCGTTGTTTTGCCCTCTACTTAATGTCTGTTCAATATTTCTTTGCAAAACTCATTTTACTATGATATAATGGCCTCAATGCCTCATTGTCCTGCAAATTCCGTTAACTGACTACCAATATGCTATGTTTGTTTGTCATAGATTTTGTCTTCGTGAGACGGGAAACCCCTGCAAAAGAGAAGGTGATTGAAAAGAAAAGATAATACTTGCTTCAAGAAGTACTCCGATCCTACTCCGATATCATATGTTGTGCAGTGGTATGTGCCTGCTAGTATCACTAAATTGTGTTGGACTTCTTCTCTCAAAGAAATTAAAGCATGCTGTTTTCAGCATCTCTCAAATGTTCAAGTACTTCTTCATTCTGGATTTGTGACTGCTTTAAACTTTAATTTTCCATTATGTACAAAAAATTACTAAGTTGATTTCCGTGTGTAGTTGTTTCCTCTCTTAGAAAGTTTGTATTTTTATTACTATTACTATTCTCAGATTTTGCCTCTAAGTTTTTACCTTTCACTTGAAAGGGTTTTTCTTAGTTGAGGCTTTTAGGATAATAACAATTGGATTAGTGTGAAGAAATCCAAGTTATGGAATGTGGGATTTATTTGTTAATGCTAGATTTTTTTATTTTTTGGCTTGTTAGCTCATTAGATTGGTTTCCGTTATTGTTGAATCATGTTTGATTTGAATGATGACAAACCAGTTCTCTATACTTGATGTATATGCATATTTGTGTATGAACAGGTTGAATCAAGTGAGGACTCATCAAGGCAACCATGAAAGCCTTGAGATACTTAAAGATTAGAAGCCAAGAGCTTGGAGCTATTTATTTTTATATTTCTAGGATCTTCTTGTAAAATAGGCTTAGGAAAATACTCTTAGTGTTTTTAAGTAAAGAGCAAAAAGACTTTAAGTTTACATCCAGTAAAGAGAACAGGCTAAAAACAAGCTAAGAACAGGCAAAGAACAAGCTTGGAACAGTTCCCTTTATCAGATGTAGACTTAGTAGTACTGAGACCACTATGGGAACAGACCTCAGTAATACGCACGTGATCCGTACAAATTTTAGTGTTCAAAATTATTTTTGAAAAATCAGTTGAAAAATATGGATCACTCGTGTTTTGGAAATCTGCCAAATTGATCTACAAAATCAGCTTAGAAATGTACTTGTTTGGACTCTAGTGTACTTGTGGAAGGAGACAAAGGTCTGAAACAGATGCCTTTCTACTTGTGTCAGCTGAGCCTGTTTGCACATTTTAGGCAAGTCTCCAAGCACACTTTTAGATGACGGTTTTTTCCTTGCCTATATAAACAATCTTTTGAAAAAGCCCTAAAAGACTTTTGCTCTCCAAAGAAAACCAAGTCATATTTTCTGAGAGTCTATCCTTAGTGCAAAACTATCTCCATATCCATCTTTTAGAGAAAAACTTACGGAGATTTAAGTTTGTAATATTTGAACCACTTAGAGGGAAGTGGTTGGGGAGTGTTATGTAAACACTGAGTGAACTGTTAGAGTTAACAGTTGGGGAATTAAGTGTTACAGATTTGTAGCATTTAATTGAGTGTGTAACCTTGTTATTATTCAGAGTTGATTAATAATATTTGTGAGAGAGTGGAGGACGTAGGCTTGTTCAGAAGCCGAACCTCGTTAAATCCTTGTGTCCCTACTCTTTATTTACTGTTCGGTCGTTGTTCTCACAAAAAGATAAACAAACTTAAAAATCGATTGAAAAACATACATACTCAATTCAACCCCCTTCTTGAGTATACATTGAACTAACAATTGGTATCAGAGCCTAACTTCTCAAAGGGTTAACTACCTAGAGGAGCAAGAAGATGTCTATTCAAGATTCAAACAGTTCGAGACTCCCCAAGTTCAATGGCACCAACTACTCCTGGTGGAAAAACTGCATGAAAAATCTTATCATTGGGATAGATTATGAATGTTGGATGATAGTTAAAAATGGATCCAAGTCCATTCTCAAGAAGAATCAAGAAGGATTCATTGTTCCCAAGTCAGAAGAAGAATATACAAGTGAAGATTACAAGAAGCTGGAAAAGAATGCAAATGCAATGTCACTTGTTCAACAAGGAATTGCAGAATGTGAGGTAAATCGAATTCTAGCTTGTTCTTCTGCAAAAGAAATATGGGATACACTAGAGCTTGCATATGAAGGCAACTCAGAGGTGAGAAGGTCAAAAATTGACATGCTTATGTCAAGGTATAAGGTCTTTGAAATGACTAGGGATGAAAACATAAAGGACATGTTTACAAGGCTCATGACCATTGTAAATGAACTAAAGTCATTGGGAAAGACCTTCTCAAGTGAAGAGTTGGTGAGGAAAATGTTAAGAAGCTTATCAGGGAAGTGGATGCCCAAGGTCACAGCCATACAAGAAGCAAAGGATCTTACTTCATTATCTCTAGAACAACTTATTGGTTCCTTGATAACTCATGAGATGTTGGTAGATTCAAAGTCTGAATCTAGCTTAAAAGGCAAGGAGATGGTTCTCAAAGAAGAGGAATCGGAGGAAGATGAAGATGATATCAGTCTCATGGCTAGAAGAATTGAAAAATACCTTAGGACAAAGTCCAATGATAAGTTTTCAAAAGGAAGAAATAGTTCTGGACAATTCAGAAAAACCAGTCCCAATGTTGGTTGTTTCAAATGTGGGGAAATGGGACACAGAATCAAGGAGTGTCCAACATGGAAAAATACCAAAGGAAATCCTGGAGTCCGGACTGAGAAGAAGGTTTTCAAGAGAGCTATGTTGTCTGCAGTTTGGGGAGATTCAGAATCAGAGAATGAGGAAGATGAAGAAGCAAATCTCTGTCTAACTGCTTTCACATGCACAGACCAGTCTGAGGTTAGTTTGGAAGAAGAAGAAGTTCTCTATCTCATAGCTGGTGGAAGCACTTCAGATGACAACCAGGTATGTTTTAATGATTTAAAGGCAAATATGCATAACCTAGATAGAGATGAACTACTTGACTATCTTGAATTCACCATTGATCAATGCATTAGTGTTGGCTCTACTTATCAGAACAAAAAAAAGAAACTAAAAGAAACAGTTCGAGAATATGAATTACGTGGTGCTAGATCTGCTGAACTTGAGCTTATTTGTGAAGAACTTAAAGAAAAAAATCATTGAACTTGAAGTAACAGCAGATCAGCATAAAATGGAGCTTGAGGCTAGGGGTGCTTATTGAGCTGAGCAGCTCGCGAGCTATTCGAGCTCGACTTGGTCAAAACTCGGTCAAAGCTCGACTCGATATGGCTCGTGCTCGCTCGAATTAGCTCGAAACTCGATAATTTTACAGGTTAATCAATAATTTTCTATGTGAAATCATTGAAAATAATTTAATATAATAAATAAAGAAAATTTTGTTTGACACTTAATATAATAAATTAATATACTTTAAGAATAAATAACTTATCTAAAGAAAAAAGAAGATAATCATTAATTTTCTTTAAAAAAATTGAAATTCAATAGCGCCAAAACATTAAACGAGCAACTCGTTATCGACTCGAGCTCGACTCAAAACTTAACGAGCACGAGTCGAGCAACCCCCAGCTCGAGATCGACTCGCTCGATAAGCACCCCTACTTGAGGCATTAAACTCCAAACCAGTCCCTAAAGAGGATGAACTTTTTGAAAAAATTGAAAAGGGGTTTAACGAGCTCAAGAAATTCATAACACATAATTCAAACTTTGAACTACTAAAAGACACATTTACCTTGAGTAAATCTGATGTCATACTTGCATATGACCATTTAATAAAAAAACTTGAAGATTTACACAAGGAACATAGTGAGCTTAAGGGTTCTGAAGAGACTGGTTCTCCCACTGCCTTTGATAAGGTTTTGGATGTTTTACATGATGAGTGCATAGCCAAGATATGTGATCTTGAGGCTGAACTCATCCTGCTAAAACAAGAAAACATCAAGAAGACCAGTGACGAACCAGATCCCTCCCTGGTCTCAAGACTACAGGATGAACTTCAAAAGACTAGACTTGATTTAAAATCTTTTGAGAAACAAAATGAAGTTCAACTTGAGAGGCTTGAGAACAAGGACAATGAGTTAACAGATTGTATGAACCAATTGAACAAAATGTTAGATGCTTAGAAAACCCTAAACATCCTCACATCCCAACCTGGAAATTCTCAAAGGATTGGTTTAGGGTATTCTGGATCTAGTTCTACAACTGTTCTAGGAAGAGACAACACAAGGCTGGATGAATTCAAGAAAGGCAAGTATATATTTGCCAAGGATATGCATGTTTGTACCTATTGTGGTAAAAGTGGTCATGTTACTAACAACTGCACTAAAAAGAAACATGACAAGAAAAACGAAACCTACACCAAATAGGTGTGGGTTAGGAAGGTCAAGGTTGAGAATGTTTCAAAGAACAAGGAACCTAAGATGGTCTGGGTTCCTAAAACTAACCTTTAGTTTTCTTGTGCAGGTACGAGTGAAAGGAAAGCATACTGGTATTTGGACAGTGGTTCCTCAAGACACATGTCCGGGGATAAAGAACAATTCCTTGCACTCACTGCATTCGAGGGAGGGTGTAACTCCCCAGATTTTGGGCTATTTTCGTGTTTGTTTGCTGGTAATTATTTTGTTTCGGTGCATGGTCTAAATTTATTTAGACTATTTTTATGGCTTGAGTGTAACCATTTTATTTAATGGTTTATTATTTCTTAATTTTATTTTATTTTAATTAATTAGAATTTTATTATTTAATTTTCTAATTAATTAATCAGTTTTGGGCCAAGTGCGAAATTATTCATGATTAGTCATGAATTAGTGCAAATGGCCCAAGTGATCAATTTGGCCCTTGTGTAAGCGCATAACCGGCCCCCTTGTGTTGATGGCAAGTTTTGCCACTTGCTTCATGTTCACACCTTAACTAACCTCTATAAATAGAGGAGTTAGTAAGGCCTTAAGACCATTTTGTCATTTGCCATCATTTGCTCTTGCCACCAAGTTCAAAAGCCAAACACTCCCTCCATTTGTTCTTGATTGCCACGCCATTTTTGGCTCTAAACACCCAACTTTGTTCATCATCTTTTCTAAACCCATACTTAAAGATTCTTCATCCTTTGATCTTTAAGTATCAAAACACAACCTAAACTTAATTGGTTCGTTCAAGATCACTAGTTGGGTTGGTATTTTGGGTGTTGGTTCAGGGTGCAAGTGTGTGCATGATAGAGCTTGTGCAAGAAGTTGTGTGGGGTGTCGGTGCAGCGTGGGGCAGCCGTGCAGTGGCAGTGGCGCCGTGTGTGTAGCAGTAGGCAGCCGTGTTGTTGCTGCCGAGGTGCAAGGCTGTGAGGAGCCGTGTTCATGTGCGAGGGTAGCCGTGTATTGATGGCCGTGTAGGACTCGTTCCGGGCAGCAAGTTTGCGTACGTTTTTGTGTCTAATCTTCATTGAGGTAACATACTATCTCAATCTAATTGGTATACTATAATTCATAGTATAGATTAAATGACTTGGTTTGGTTTTTATGAAGTTTTAATCATGTTTTTAAGTATGATTGATAATCTGATTTTGAAGTGGTTTTATGATGATTTTAAGGTTTTAAAATGATGATTTCATGATTGAAAGTTTATTATTAAGTTTTATGTTAATCTTATTCAAGTTTGGTGAATGTTTGAATGATAGTAAGTTGATAATTCATGTGTTGTTTCATGCGTGATGATGATGATGATTATGGGATTAGTTCTTGATTGAAGATCTTGAATCTTGATTTAGTTCTTGATTGAATATCTTGAATCTTGATGAGTTCTTTATGAATCTTGATGAGTTCTTTATGGTTTCTTGATGAGTTCTTGGTCGAGTCTTGAAAGTTAAAGGAAGTAGTATTAATTAAAGAAAGTGTCAAAGAAAGTTAAAGAATGGATGAAAGAAAGTTGATTAGTGTTGGTTAGACTCAAGAATAAGGCGCAAAGGCAATGTTGAGGATAACTTCGTGATTTAACTGGTTATTTTCAAGAATAAGGCGCAAAGGCAATCTTGAAATTAACTAAGTTATGGTGAAAGTTTAAAGTTTTAAAAGTTAAAGATTAGCTTGATTTCACTATTAGACATCTAACTCGTAGAGTAAGATTCTATGTTTTGGGTTAAGACGTTGCCCCTATCCTGTCCGCGGTACTGGGATAGTTGGAGTTCTTATTATGTCGTCACTTGGACATGAATTTCCAGTAAGATTGGTTTCATAGGGTTGGGAGTAATATTCTTAATCCTGGCATAGTAGAAAGTTCGATCGCGTAAGAAGCGTTCGTACGTGCATAGTCCGGTCTGGTATGTGAATGATTGCACCAAAGATTAAGTTTGTTGGTTAATGGTCAAGTTAGTCGAGTCGGCATTATTAGTGGTTGTTATTCATTATTGGTATTATTGCTTGATTCGCAGGTTGATGTATGTTTCGTATGGTATGATGTGTTGGTTGGTTTGATTTATTCTATGACCTTGTGTATCCCCGTTAGGGTGGGACAGTTATGTTACTTGCCACTGACGGTGGACTGTTGTTTATTTTTCAGGTAATTCTGATGATGAGGTCCTTGCTTAGTTTTGGGTTGGGCGAGCACCGATGTTGTTTTCTGGTTTTTGTATTGTTGTCGTTACTTTATTTAGCTTTGGACTATAGATCCAGTATTAGTGTGTTTTTCTACACTTTAGTATGATTTTGGAGTTGCATTTATCAGTAGTAGTAATATTGATTTTTGGTTTAGTTATGTACAAACTTGTGGGTATTTGTACTTTTGGTTTAGTAATATGATCTTTTGAGGATTTGTTTTTAATTTTAAGTAATTTGATTTGTTAGTTCTGACTATTCGACTCGTCGGTTTCTTCCGCGCCGGTTTAAGCGAGTCGGGTCATCACAGTTGGTATCAGAGCCGGATAGGTTTTAAGTGAAGTTTTAGGATTCAATTTAAACCCGGGAGTTGAGAGCTTTACCATTCCCGAGTGATAAACCCCAAATTAAGATTAAGTAAAGGGAGGAAGAGTGACGGGTATAAGAATCCGGGATCAGACTCTTTTTTCCTACTTTCTTTTGTGTGTATTCTTGACTTGAGTGTTGATTGTTGATTCACATTTTTGTTTATTTTGTCCTTATCGTGTTACGTTTCGACATGTCCTCACCTCGCCGGTCCAGTTCGGGACGACAGAGGTTACGAGCGCTTGAGGAAGCGATTCTTACGCTAGCGCATCTTAGTCGTCAGCTATCGGGATCGCAGTCGACGTTCGATCGTATCGCTCGTCATCGACCACCAACTTACGATGGGGTTTCCGACCCTACGACGTTGGAGAGTTGGATCCACGAGATAGGGAAGCTCTTCAACGCTACGTTTTGCCCGAGCACGAGAAGGTGCAAATCGCCGCTTATTATTTACGTGGAGAGGCCAATAACTGGTGGACGGTAGCTAAGGACGCGTGCTTGCCCTTGCATTCGATGTCGTGGATCGAGTTCGTCGATAAGATCCAGGAGCGATTCTACCCCGATGAGTTGCGGTGGCAGAAACAGGAGGAGTTCCTTACTCTTACTCAGGGTAAGATGACAGTTCAGGCGTACACCGATATGTTCGCCAAGCTAGTTTCGAGGATTCGCGTTCGTATGATCAGCAGTGGAGCGAAGTCGTTACGACAAGTTTATGAGGTAGCACTCGACATTCAGGCGTCTGTTATCGAGGAGGAAGCGAGCAGGAAGAGGACCCCGACCCCGGTGACGTCGCCATATTTCGAGAAGCCCCGATTTAGTGCTCCTAGCAGTACCCCCCTCCGACCACTAGTACGCATTAGTGTTTCGACGATTCGAAGTATAGAGGCTGCGGCAAAGAATTCCACCCAGGGAAGTGATGTGATGACACGCCCGGTGCATGTTTCATCGGTTGGAAGGGAGGCCATAAGGCGTCAGTTTGCCCGAGAAGAAGCCAGGCACCGAGTTCAAGCAGCCTCCGTCACCGACTAAGTCTCCAATGAAGAATCGAGTTTATTGTACGGCTGAGGCAGAAGCAGAGGTCTAGCTAGTTATAGTCGCAGTTCCCTTATTAGTTCGTTTATAACTCTCCCTTCTGGAGAGGATTTTGTTTGTCAGCCCAAGTTCCGAGGATTACCTATCGTTTTAGCTGGAGAGCAGGCGACGACCGATTTGAAGGAATTCCCGCTGATGGAGTTTGATGTCATTATGGGCATGGACTGGCTGTTGAGGTATCGAGCGATCATTCGTTGCCGAAATCAGTCAGTGACATCCCGAAGACCGGGCTTTTTCGTACGAATACGACCACTACGAGTTTTGAGGTGATGCCCGTCGGTCTCGCTAACGCTTTACCTGTGTTCATGGATCGGATGAACCGGACTTTTCATCACTTACTCGATAAGCGCGTCGTAGTCTTCTTCGATGATATCTTAGTCTAAACGAGAGACGAGTCTGAGCATGCAGATCATCTCCGTATAGTACTAAGGATATTATGGAGCAATAGGTGGTTCGTGAAACTCTCCAAGTATGAGCTCTGTCTTCGCGAATTTGCATTTTTAGGTCACATATTCAGCAAGGAAGGTGTTAAGGTAGACCCGGCTTAAGCTAATAGGGGTGTAAATATGGTCAGAAAACCGCTTCGACCGACCGTTTTCGACCGAAATCTTATTGTACCGAACCTATTTTGACCGACCTTACGACTGATGTACGACTAACCCTATTTTCTTTATTGAACTTATTTATGAGTACCATCATCGTTATCATGAGTATCATTATCAATTCGTTGTGTTGCTAATTGTTATCAATATTATTATCATCCTTGTTATCGTCAATTCATCATTCAGGACCATCTATCATATTGATCATCATCATCTTAATCGACATCATAAGTTCTTAACCATTTATTATAAGCGTCATAATCCATCACCATCATCCATGCCATCATCATCATCATTCATGATCATTATAATCACTTATTATCATCCATCATCAACGTTATCATCACCATACATGATTGAGTCCATCATAATTCATCAACATTATTCATGTTGGCCAACATCGTGATCAACACCGATTCACCTTGCACCATCCACCGTGATTATGACCGTCGTTGTTATTACCATCCATCGTTACTATGATTGATCAGATAATAATTTATGCCATTGACTCACCATCATATCGTTATTTCTATTGTTACCATATATGTATTATATTGCTTTTATAGTGATGATGGCAAGTTTACAACGATAAATTCCATCCTCTTAGCCATTGAGATTCTAATAAAATATATTTTTATTATATTATAATCGTAGCCATCCCACTCATCATAAATTGATGTAGTTCATCGAGATTATTCTTTGATTTCTGTATATAATATTTATATTAGACATCTATTAACGTCTTTGTTATTCTCATCATTCAAGGGTGGGCATAGTTTTCGATCCCAATATTCTAAGTCAGATATTCTGAGCCAACTAACCCGAAATATCAAAATCTGATATGGATTTTGAATTGATTGATTGTATTGGAATTTTGATTCGATCGTTTAAGACTAACACATTCCTTCCTACTTTTGACCTTGATCGACCAATTATAATCCGCATACCAATTTTGACCGATCAATTATAACCCGTATACCAGTTTCCGACCATTTGACCATTTTTACACCTCTAAAACTTAAGGCTATAGTTGAAGGGAGTAGCTCAAGTATGTGACGGAGGTTCGTAGTTTCTGGGTTCGTAGTTGAATCAGGGGATAGTCTTTACTCCTATTCTTACCTTCCGAGCGACGAGGAGGATCTCGAGGTCTATAGTGGTGCGTCTAAGAATAACTAGAGCATATTCAGGACTTCGACCGAACGCTTTTCGATCGTGCAGGCAAGACGAGCTGAGTGGCTGAAGCATCAAGTCGCGAGGATCGATTGAGCTTTAGTGGAAGCCGAAGTTCCGTCAGATTTCGTCTGACTTTATGTGTGCCGAGCCCGGAGTGTTGATGGTGGACAGTCTCCTTTGCTTGAATTTCGGGACGAAATTCCTTTAAGGAGGGGAGATTGTAACGCCCCAGATTTTGGGCTATTTTCGTGTTTGTTTGCTGGTAATTGTTTTGTTTCGGTGCATGGTCTAAATTTATTTAGACTATTTTTATGGCTTGAGTGTAACCATTTTATTTAATGATTTATTATTTCTTAATTTTATTTTATTTTAATTAATTAGAATTTTATTATTTAATTTTCTAATTAATTAATCAGTTTTGGGCCAAGTGCGAAATTATTCATGATTAGTCATGAATTAGTGCAAATGGCCCAAGTGATCAATTTGGCCCTTGTGTAAGCCCATAACCGGCCCCCTTGTGTTGATGGCTGATACGACGTCAGGCTGAACCTCAGCCTCCACCTCGGTCATACAGTAGACTCGGTTCTTCACCGGAGTCTTCGTCGGTGCCGGAAGCTGCTTAACCTCAGTGCCTGGCTTCCTCTCGGGGCATGTCGACGCCTTATGGCCTTCCTTCCTGCATATATAACATGATATGGGCGAACCATCGCACCGCTTCCCTGGATGGAAGTCTCGGCCGCATCCTCTGCACTTCGAGCCATCGAAACACTAATGCGTACTAGTGGTCGGAGGGGGGTACTGCTAGGAGCACTAAATCGGGGCTTCTCGAAATATGGCGACGTCACCGGGGTCGGGGTCCTCTTCCTGCTCGCTTCCTCCTCGATAGCAGACGCCTGAATGTCGAGTGCTACCTCGTAAGCTTGCCGTAACGACTTCGCTCCACTGCTGATCATACGAACGCGAATCCTCGAAACTAGCTTGGCGAACATATCGGTGTACGCCTGAACTGTCATCTGACCCTGAGTAAGATTAAGGAACTCCTCCTGTTTCTGCCACCGCAACTCGTCGGGGTAGAATCGCTCCTGGATCTTATCGACGAACTCGATCCATGACATCGAATGCAACGGCAAGCACGCGTCCTTAGCTACCGTCCACCAGTTATCGGCCTCTCCACGTAAATAATAAGCGGCGATCTGCACCTTCTCGTGCTCGGGCAAAATGTAGCGTCGAAGAGCTTCCCTATCTCGTGGATCCAACTCTCCAACGTCGTAGGGTTGGCAACCCCATCGTAAGTCGGAGGTCGATGACGAGCGATACGATCGAACGTCGACTGCGATCCTGATACCTGACGACTAAGATGCGCTAGCGTAAGAATCGCTTCCTCAAGCGCTTGTAACCTCTGTCGTCCCGAACTTGACCGACGAGGTGAGGACATGTCGAAACGTAACACGATAAGGACAAAATAAACAAAAATGTGAATCAACAATCCACACTCAAGTCAAGAATACACACAAAAGAAAGTAGGAAAAAGAGTCTTATCCCGGATTCTTCTACCCGTCACTCTTCCTCCCTTTACTTAATCTTAATTTGGGGTTTATCACTCGGGAATGGTAAAGCTCTCAACTCTCGGGTTTAACTTGAATCCTAAAACTTCACTTAAAACCTATTCGGCTCTGATACTAACTGTGACGACCCAACTCGCTTAAATCGGCGCGGAAGAAACCGACGAGTCGAATAGTCATAACTAACAACTCAAATACTTAAAAATTAAAACTAATACCTCAAGATATTATTATTATAATCCCAAAAGTACAAATACCCACAAGTTTGTACAATATTAAACCAAAATTCAAACTATCAAATCTAATATACGAAACTCCAAACACATGTCAGAGTCCAAATCAAACGTATACAAGTCCATACTACAGTCCAAAACTATCCAAAATCAATAAACAATGAAAAATACAACAAATCATAATATCGGCGCTCACCCAACCCAAAGCTAAGCAAGAACCTCATCATCAGAATTACCTGAAAAACAAACAACAGTCCACCATCAGTGGCGAGTAACATAACTGACTCACCCTAATGGGAATGCACATGAACATAGCACAAATCAAATATCCAAATCACAACACCAAATATGAGACAACTGTCCAAAATAAACTCGACTCAATTATCTTATCCAAACTTATCTTTGGCGCAATCATTCATAGACTAGACCGGACTACGCACGTACGAACGCATCTTACACATTCGAACTTTCTACTATGTTAGGAAATGAGAATCTTACTCCCAAGTCCCGTGAAACCAATCTTACTGGAAATCCACATCCGAAGACAACATAGTAAGACCACCAACTATCCCAATACCGCGGATGGAATAGGGGCAACGTCTTAACCCAAAAACATAGAATCTTACTCTAAGTTTTAGGCATCTAGTTACGAAATCAAGCTAATCTTTAACAAATCTTTAATTCTTTAGCATCTTTTATCATAACTTAATTAATTTCAAGAATTGCCTTTGCGCCTTTATTCTCGAAAATAATCAGTTAAAAACACGAAGTTATTCCCAAGATTGCCTTTACGCCTTAATCTTGAGTCTAACTAATACTAAACCACTTTCTTTAATCCATTCTTTAACTTTCTTTAACATTATCTTTAACTTTCTTTAAATCAATACTACTTTCTTTAACTTCCAAGACTCAACCAAGAACTTATCAAGACTCATCAAAACTCGACAAGAACTCAAAGAACTCAACCAAGATTCATAAAGAACTCATCCAAGATTCAAGAACTTCAATCAAGAACTCAATTAAGATTCAAGAACTTGAACCAAGAACTCATCCAACACACTCGAATCACACGCATATCTCAACTTATAACCATGAAATTACCAACTTACTATTATCCAAAATTCATCAAACTTTAACATAATCATCATGATCATAAATCCAACATATTCAATCATAAAAGAATCATATTCAATCATTAAGTCATCATTTAAACAACACAAAATCAGAATTACATTCATACTCAAGAGCATGATCAAACTTCATTAAAAACCAATCCTATTCATTTAATCTATACTATGAAACATAGTATGCCAATCAAGTTGAGAAATTATGTTACCTTTTTTGAAGATTAACACACCAATTCAACACAAGAAGCTGCCCGGAAAATGAATCGCACGAACCCAACACGGCACACACGGCACGGCTTGGCTTCAACCCACACGAACACGGCCACACACGGCACCACTGCACCACCTGGTCACGGCCATGGCACGGCTGCACCACGGATGCACCACCACCACACACGGCTTCCCACGAACACGAGCACCACCACGCACGACCAAACCCACACGAACATGATACACGAACAACCCGGAAATCAACCCAAACTAGTGATCCTGATTGAAACAATTGAGTTTAGATTGTGTTTTGGATACCTAAAGATCAATAGACTTTGAATCTTTAAGTTTAAGGTTAGAATTGATGATGAACAATTGATGGCTTGTTCATGACAAAAATGGCGTGTGGACTAAGGACAAGAGAGGGAGTTTGTGTTTTGAATTTGATGGCAAGGGATGGAAAATGTGTTTAAATGAGCAAATGAGCATAAAAGGTCATCAAGCCTTACTAACTCCTCTATATATAGAGTTAGTTAAGGTGTGAACACAAAGCAAGTGGCAAATCCTTGCCATGCATGAGGAAAACCGGCCCAAGCAAGAGAAGTGGCAAATTTTGGGCTTTCGTGATCAATTGGGCTAATTTACATTAATTACATGATTAATCATGCATAAATCGATTTAGCCCAAAATATTAAATAATTAATTAGAAAATTAAATAATAAAAATTCTAATTAATTAAATAATAATTAACATAAATAGTAATAACTGCAAATAAAATAAATCGAATTAAATCGAAATTATTCACATAAAGTAAAATAAATAGTTCAAAATAAATTTCAACTATACATACATCACATAAATACACACAAGTCATGGCAGAAAATATCATGAAATCAGGGTCGTTACAACATTACTATCGTTTTTTTTAAAAACGATACTAATATCCTCCATTAGTATCGTTTTTATTAAAAACGATACTAAGAATTTCTCTATTACTATCCTTTTTACCAAAAACGATACAATTATAGCATTATTACTATCGTTTTTCTAATAAACAATACTATTGGGGCGATACTAATAGACAATTTTCTACTAGTGTTATGAACCACGAGTGAAACTTAGCCTAAAATGGAAAACCTAAGTGAGTGAAGCCATGGGTAGAAGCCAGGGATAGGATATTTTACCGTTACCGCTCTTTCTAACGCCTACATGTGTGCTTATATGTGTTTAATAACTTGAATTGTCGTGTTACAGAATGTCGACTCCAAGGCCTAACTTCAGACTCTGACGCCGGAACCTAGAGGATGCTATCCTCAGGCTGGCCCAGAACAGTGTACGAGCTCAGAACAACCAATCGTCCTTTGATCGGGTTGCACGACTTCGTCCTCCGGTCTATGATGGGGCGGCAGATCCGACCATTCTCGAGAACTGGATTCGAGAGATGCAGAAGATGTTTGACGCCCTGGCATGTTCCGAGCAGGAAAGAGTTCCGATGGCGACCTTCTATCTTAAGGGCGAAGCGGATAATCGGTGGAGTACACTACGGGCTGATCCCGAGACAGACGTAGCGCTGAGTTGGGAAGACTTCACCCAGAAGCTTCAAGATCGGTTCTATCCTGAAGAACTGAGGTGGCAAAAGCAAGAGGAGTTCCTCTTATTCAACCAAGGCAGTATGTCCGTCCAGGCCTATACGGACAAGTTCACGGAACTCTCTCGGTTTTCTACTGCGGTTATACCATCTGAACCTGAGCGAGTTAGGAGGTATATAAAGAAGATGGATCCCCGCGTCTGAAGTCATGTGATTAGCAGTGGTGCGAAGACTTTTCAGCGGGCATATGAGGTGGCTCTTGAAATTCACGCGTCGGTAACCGAGGAGGAATCTGGGAAGAAGAAAGGGCCTGCGGTTTCTACACCAGCACCAGCTAAGAAGCCTCAGTTCGAGAAAAGTCAGAGGTCTCAGCAGAGTGCCCGATCAGCTCCGAGTCAAGGCCTGAGAGTCTTTCAGGGCTGCAAGAAGGAGTTTCACCCGGGTAAGAGATGTGATGGGACACCGATAGTGTGTTACGGATGTGGTCAAGAAGGTCACAAGTCTACGGCCTGCCCCAAGAAGCAATCAGTAGCGACAGCTAGTCAAGCACCGGTCAAGAACAGGATTTTCTGTATGACTCAGGAGGAGGCAGATGCTCAACCCGATGTGGTCACGGGTACCTTCCCTGTTCATAATATTACTGCTTATGTTCTGTTTGATACTGGTGCTACTGTGTCTTTTGTTGCCAGTTCGTTTATTGTGAAAGCTAACCTGATGGGAGAGTCTCCTGTCAAATCTGTGATAACTCTTCCTTCGGGAGAGGACTTTGCTTGTCTTCGGGAATACAGGAATGTTCCTATTGTGATCTCGGGGGTACAGTTCGAAGCTGACTTGAAGGAGTTTCCTATGATCGAGTTCGATGTGATCTTGGGAATGGATTGGTTACCAATGAATCAAGAGACTTTCCGATGTCAAGATCCAGCTGTCACCTTGCGTGGTCCAAACGCAAGAAGGGTAACCTATGTCGGGAAGCCAATAGGGAAGGGTGTGAAGATAGTGTCCGCAATGAAAATGCGCAGTCTGCAGCGCAATGGTGAGACGGTATACCTGTGTCAAGTCAAGGATGTGACCAAGTAAGAACATCTAGAAGCCATTCCGGTTGTTCGTGAATATGCGGATGTGTTCCCAGAGCAGTTGCCAAGGATACCACAAAAAAGGGAAGTGGAATTCAACATTGATTTGGTGCCCGGAACTGCTCCGATTTCAAAGGCTCCATATCGCATGGCTCCGGCAGAGTTGAAGGAATTGAAGACCCAGTTGCAAGATCTTATCGACAAGGGTTTCATAAGACCCAGTGTGTCTCCTTGGGGTGCTCCGGTATTGTTCGTGAAAAAGAAGGATGGTAGCATGAGGTTGTGCATAGATTACTGGGAGCTGAATAAAGTGACCATCAAGAACAAGTATCCTCTACCCAGGATCGAGGATTTATTTGATCAGTTGAAGGGAGCCAGTCTCTTCTCCAAGATTGATCTCAGGTCGGGGTATCATCAGATTCCAGTAAAGCCGGAAGATATACCGAAGACCGCGTTTCGCACTAGATATGGGCACTATGAGTTTGAGGTGATGCCGTTTGGTCTGACTAATGCTTCTGCTGTTTTCATGGACCAGATGAATCGGACTTTTCATCATCTCTTAGATGTGTGTGTGGTGGTGTTCATCGACGATATTCTGATTTATTCGAAGAGTTAGCAAGACCACACACGGCATTTACATTTGGTGCTAGGTATCTTACGGGCTCAGAAGTGGTTCGCAAAGTTGTCTAAGTGCGAGTTTTGGCTTAAGGAGGTAGCCTTCCTAGGGCATGTGATCAATGTGGAAGGTGTCATGGTGGATCCAACCAAAATTAAGGCAGTGGTGGAATGGCACAGTCCCAAGAGTGTGGCCGAAGTCCGGAGTTTTCTTGGCCTAGCAGGTAAATTGAAGTACTTAATATAGCTAATATATTGTCTATGCCGGAATACTTACCTGTGGAGTTTGTATGGATCAGGTTACTACCGGAGATTTGTGAAAGATTTCTCCAAGGTAGCAGCACCTATGACCAAATTGTTGCACAAGGATTGCAAGTATGTGTGGACTAAACAATGTGAAGAAGCTTTTCAAGCCCTCAAGCAGAGTCTTGTGTCTGTACCCGTGCTTGCTCGACCGACAAAAGGTGTAGGTTTTGAAGTCTACAGTGATGCGTCAAAGAAGGGTCTAGGTTGTGTTCTAATGCAGGAAGGCAGGGTGCTTGCATATGCTTCGAGACAACTCAAGATTCATGAGCAGAACTATCCTACTCACGACTTAGAGTTGGCAGCTGTGGTGTTCGCTCTGAAGATTTGGCGACATTATCTCTATGGAGCTACTTGCAAGCTGTTCACCGATCATAAGAGTTTGAAGTACATCTTCACGTAGAAGAAGCTCACAATACTCCTTATTCGGTGCATCCAGGTGGTGGGAAACTCTACAAGGACTTGAAGGAATTTTTCTGGTGGCCGAGGATAAAGTAGGAAGTCGCAGACTTTGTTACACGGTGTCTTACTTGCCAGAAAGTCAAGATTGAATACCAGAGACCAGGTGGTTTGTTGAAGCCGTTGCCGATACCCACGTGGAAGTTTGATTCCATATCCATGGATTTTGTGGTAGGATTACCAGCGACATCTACCGGTTTGGACACTGTTTGGGTTATCGTGGATCGTTTGACTAAGGTCGCCCGATTCATTCCAATGAAGATAACTTGGTCGATGGAGAAGATGGCGGAAGCTTACTCGAGGGAGATTATACGGTTACATGGTGTGCCTAAGGATATCGTGTCTGACCGAGATCCCCGATTTTTGTCACGGTTCTGGAAGTCGTTACAAGATGCTTTTGGAACTAAACTTAATTTGAGTACAGCTTTTCACGCAGCTACGGATGGGCAGACGGAACGGACCATCCAGACGCTAGAGGATATGCTACGAGCTTGTGCGTTAGATTTCCAGCAGTCTTGGGTTAAGTCCTTGAGCTTGGTGGAATTTTCGTACAACAACAGCTATCACGCCAGTATTAAGATGGCTCCTTATGAGGCGTTGTATGGGCGTAAGTGTCGCAGCCCTACTTGTTGGAGCGACATCAGTTACGCTTTGGTGATTGGTCCTGATCATATCAGGGATACGGTTGATCAGGTAAAGATCATCAGGGCAAGGTTACAGGCAGTCAAAGTCGGCAGAAGTCTTATGCTGATCGTCGTCGGAAGCCGTTGGAATTCCCGGTTGGGGATAAGGTTTTGCTGAAGGTATCTCCTATGAAGGGTGTGGTTCGATTTGGCTAGAAGGGTAAGCTCAGGCCTAATTATGTAGGACCATACGCGATTCTGGAGCGAGTTGGTGAGGTTGCTTATCGGTTGGCGATGCCTCCGGATCTGTCGAGGGTTCATGATGTGTTCCATGTGTCTCAGCTACGGAAATACGTCAACGATCCTTCTCACATTATTCCGGTAGAATCGTCAGAGATTGAGCCGAACTTGACCTTCGAGGAAAGGCCGGTGCAGATTTTGGACCGCCAGGATCGTATGTTGCGTCGTAAGGTGGTGCCTTTGGTTAAGGTGCTTTGGCGTAGTCAGAAGTTCGAGGAGTCTACCTAGGAAACGGAAGCTTCGATGAGGGATAAGTATCCCGAGCTTTTCGAAGCAGGTATGAAGTTGTTGTTTCTTCTTGTTGTTGTTTATTTCTATTGGTTGTTGTGTTTGCTTGTTTTGTTGTTGTGTGCGTTTATGTACGTATTGAGCTTCGTTAAGTAAATTTCGAGGTCGAAATTTATTTAAGGAGGGGTGACTGTAATAACCCGAAATTTAGGGCCAGAAAATTTCGCGGATTATTGACTTTATTTTTCTGTTCTTAGTCCAAAAGGTCCGTTTAATTTGGACTGTTTGTGTTATTCCATTATCTTATCTCGAAATTGGGCCCGATGACCCAATTGTCCCTCCCTCTTGGCCGGCCCTTTTACTCTTGGCCAAGGTTATTTTTTTTTCTTTTCTTTTTAATTCATTATTAATTAGGTTTATTTAATTAATAATATTATTATTTATTTAATTAATTTGAATAAGTAAACTCCCTAACCAATTTCACCACTCCCTTTCCCTATTTTTCCTCCACCTCACGGCTCCGCCTCCCTTTTGTTGTTATGGTTGTTTCTTTCTTTTTCTATATATATTTAAGTTAAGGCTAGCAATTGTATTTTACCTAATTGCAAAAGCTCTCAAAAAAAAACCTCAAGAACCCTAAAACTTTCTTTCTTTTCTCTCTTTTGGCCGTGAGTTTTCAATCACCAGAGGGTGATTTTCTTGGAAATTTTTGCGATTTGAGGTAACTAGACTCTCTCATTTAAATTTGGAACAAGTTTTCTACATAATTTATTAGGATTAAATCATGAAAATTGTTAGGAATTAGTATCATGTACACCTAGAAACTTCGAACCATATGATATGATATTATGCAATTTTTCTTGATATTTTTATGTAATCTTTACGAATCTTGAATTGTTAAATAAATTTTAAGCATGAATTAAATTATTTAATTGTAAGTTTATGATGAATATTTGCATGACAATTTATCAAAACTTGTTCTTGAAGTGCCGTATGAATGTCGAGTATTATGAGGATTGATTTGATGATTTTTGTGATATTTTCTTGAGTTAATTCTGTAACGATCCGACTCGCTTAAATCGGCGCGGAAGAAACCGACGAGTCGAGTAGTTAGAAACTACAACTCAAAATACTTAAGAAATAAAACTAATTCCTCAAATATTATTATTAAACCACAAAAGTACAAATACCCACAAGTTTGTACATAACTAGTCCAAAAGTCAAACTAAAAGTACTAAAATACAAGTAACTCTAACCACACGTCAGAGTTCAAAACAACTTATAAAAGTCCATACAATAACGTATAAAGTCTATACAATACGTCAATACTATCTATAAACAACTGAAATGGAAAGTACATCAGGCAATAGAAACAATAAACGTCGCTCGCCCAACCCAAAGTTAAGCAAGAGTATCATCATCAGAAATACCTGAAAAATATACAACAGTCCACCATCAGTAGCGAGTAAGATAACTGACTCACCCTAATGGGAATACACATACACATAGCATAAATCAAATAGACAACATCAAATCAATAATCTAGAGTACAAGATCAACCCAAACGTGAACTCGACTCAAACCAACCTAATCAACTATCTTTGGCGCAATCATTCATATTTTAGACCGGACTGTGCTCGTACGAACGCATCTTACGCATTCGAACTTTCTACTATGCTCGGATTTGAGAATCTTACTCCCAAACCCCATGAAACCAATCTTACTGGAAATCCATGTCCCGTGAAACCAATCTTACTGGAAATTCACAAAGATCACATAGTATGACTCCAACTATCCCAATACCGCGGATGGAATAGGGGCAACGTCTTAACCCAAATACAATGAATCTTACTCAAAGTATCAGGCGTCTAAAAATGAAATCAAGCTAATCATTAATTAAATCTTTAATCATTTTAATCATCTTATTATTCAACCTAACCAAATTAAGTTCAAGAATTCGCCTCTAGCCTTGATTCTTGAAGATAACTAGTTAAAACATCGAAGTTATTCTCAAGAACTGCCTCTAGCCTTAATCTTGAGTCTAACCAATCATAATCCAACATTCTTTACTCATTCTTTAATCAACTTAGACACTTTCTTTAACTTTCTTTATCATTTAAACCATTTTCTATAACTTTCAAGACTCAACCAAGAACTCATAAAGACTCCTCAAGAACTCATAAAGAACTCAAAGAACTCATAAAGAACTCATTCAAGATTCAAGATCTTCAATCAAGAACTCAATCAAGATTCAAGAACTCAATCAAGAACTCATCCAACCTCATTCAAACCACACGCATAATCAACATAAAAACTATTCGAAATCATCCTTTCAATTATCCAAAATTAACCAAACTTTAACACATTAGTCATGATCATATTACAACATATAATCAATCATAAAATCATGAAAAACCTTTATCAAAACCTCATAAAATCACTCAAAAATCAGAATACAAATCATACATAAAATCATGAATAATCCACAATAAACAACCCAAACATGCATTTAATTCATACTATAAACATAGTATACCAAATAGGTTGAGAAAGTATGTTACCTTGTTGAAGAAAACACACAAAAATCAACACAAAAAGTTGCTGCCCGGAACAAGACACACACGGCCAAACAACACGGCTAACCCACGTACTTGCACTATCACACGGCTAGACCACGAACAACACGGCACACTTGCACGGACTGCACCCACACGAGCACACACACGGCCTGCTGCACACGGCACCACCACGAGCACTTCTGCCCAGTCAGCACGGCCACCACTGCTGCCCCACTGCACGGCTGCACCTGCATGACACCACCACACTGCACACACGGCCTGCACGACTTTACCACACGGCTGCCACCATACGAACCCCACACGTGCACACGATCCCCCACTCGAACACGTACCCAAACTCAACCCGAACTAATGATCTTGGAAGAAATAATTGGGTTTAAGATTGTGTTTAGGATACTTAAAGGTCAATAGGGTATGAATATTTAAGTTTTGGGTTAAGAATTTGATGAACACTTTGATGGGACCAAAGTGCCAAAAATGGCGTGGAGTTAGAGCAAATGGGAGGGAGTTTTGGTGATTGAACTTTGATGGCAAGTGCATTAGATGGCAAATGAGCAAAATGAGGTTTAAGCCTTACTAACTCACCTATATATAGAGTTAGTTAAGGTGTGAACACAAGGCAAGTGGCAAGCCTTGCCATGCCACTAGGAAAACCGGCCAACAAGGGGGAAATGGGCCTAAAATGGGCTCTCGTGATCAATTGGGCTAATTTGCAAAAACCGCATAACTAATCATGCAATAATCGACTTAGCCCCAAAATATTAAATAATTAATTAGAAAATTAAACAATAAAATTCTAATTAATTAAATAATAAATAACATAAATAATAAAAACGGCAAATAAAATAATTCGAATTAAATCGAAATTATTCACATAAAATAAAATAAATAGTTCAAAAATACATTTGAACTAGCACAGAAATACACATAAATACACATAATTATCGGCAAAAATACCTATAAAGAATCTGGGTCATTACAAATTCGATGATCTTGATTATTTAAATTGCTAACTAAAGTCTTGAATTAAAATTATTATCTTGTTCAGTTCTCTAAAAAAGTCGAGTGGCCCAAACATTAAAAAAGGAAATAAAATCTGATTTGCATGAATGAATCTTGATGATTCTTGAATTAGTATTAGAAATCTTTAATTTAATCTTTTATTTAAGTATGTTATTGTTAATTCTTGAATTAAATCTTGAAGTATAATTACACTAAAAATGCCGTGTGGTTCATGGGTATAAAAAGAATGATTTTGATCTTGTTCTTGATTAATCTTGATAGTTTTATGTTAGGGTATGATTTTAATTATTAATATTAAGTTTAATTGATAAATTATTGATGATTATATTTAATTAATGTGAAGTATAATTCTTGAATAATCTCATTGAAAATGTCGAGTGGTACAACATGGGAAAATGGGATTTTTATTATGTTTTAGGTAATTTATGTTGATAATTGTTATTTAATATGATTTATTGAATTGTTTGTATGATGATTTAATGAATTTATTTAATTATTAATGTACAAGTGAAAATGTCGAGTGATCCAATAGAGTTTGATCAATTTTAAGTTTGTTTTTTACTGCTAATAATATTGCAAAGTAATTTTAGGAATTATAATTATTACTATTATAAATATTATAAATAAAGGAATTATCAGGGATAAGTAACAATATGAAGGGAAGTAATAATATGTCAAAAGGGTTAAATTACAACATGATAATAATTTCAGGGATAATTATCATAATATTTATTATCATTATTATTATTATTATTAAGGAAGTCAGTAGGGATAAGTTACAATAGGAAGGAAAGTATAATAAGATAATAATAGGGAAGGAAAGGAAACAGAGTAAAAGGATATTGATTTGTTTCGATCTCTGGCTAGGAAAGACTTGGTATTTAAGGTGGCCAACATACGTGCCGCACCTCTCTTTCCTGGGACTTCGAACATTTCGTTTCCAATTATGGTCACCTAGTACTTCCAAGCTTAAGAAAGATAATAAGTATTAAGGACGCCCCTTTGATGGCGCAAAGGTCATTAAACAGGTTAAGTCGTTGCCACTGCCAGACTGCGGTATCTGTGCAGTTCTTGATTCTAGGATATGTAGTCGTCTAGGTGGTTCTCGCAAAGGAGGGCTATTTAGGGGTTATTGCCATAGCTTAGGCTTAGTTCTCGCAAAGGAGGGCTACGGTTTGGATACACGGGTCTACCCCGTCATGTTTTAGGAAAGTTGTGGTGTACACGGGATCCACAACGAGCTATAAAGACCGGTCCGCTAAGAAGATAAGACGATATGATATGTTAAGATAAGAAGCTATGTTATATGATATGTTATGATAAGATGAAAAGTTAGCTAAGATATGACATGAAGTTATTTATGATAAGATAAGAATAAAATAGAATGTATAAAATGATATGTATAAGTCTTCCGCTGTGTACGTCTGTATATGTATAAGTATGAATATGTATTTGTACGTTGTGAGTATTTGGGTGTGTACGTATACGTATATGTATTTGTATGTTGTACATATTTTGTGCCTGTATTGTATACGTATTTTGTATGTACTCTAACCGTATTTTGCAGGTATTTCCATACGAAAGGTATACGTATTTTTGTACGTATTTTTATACGTATCCTGTATGTATTTTTGTACGTAATGTTATATGTTATGTATGGTTTTCATGAACGATTCTATGCTATTATGTGGTTAGTGGTCCCTCATTTAAGCGGGACAGCCTAGTTACTCGCCACTGACAATGGACCCCCCCCAGTTTCAGGTGATGATGCAGCAGCTTAGAACGGGATTACGCTGGTTTGGGCTATGTGTGGAGGAGATCTTTAGTTTGACCCTAGTCTGCATAGAAAAATTAATAATATTCTTTTGCTAGTAGTTTATCCCAGCCTGTTAGGAAGACATATTTAATTCATGTATTTTCAGCATTTTTGTAGACTTTTGGATTGTTATTCAATATTTAATTAATAAAAGATGCCATAGTTTCTTAATATTTCATTAATAATAAGTTTTATGTTTAAGTAATTATCCGTTCGTCTATTTCCTTCGTCAATCGACAATCTTAAAAATTCGGGTCGTTACAGCATCACAACCAAAAAGACATACCAAACAACAATGTTAGTCACACATCCACACAACAATCAAATACTCGAAAATAAGAGAAGAAAAAGAATAGAAAAGATTATATCCCGGTCTTTCTACCCAACTCTTCTCCCTTTACTTAACCTAAATTTTGGTTTTATCACTCGGGAATGGTAAAGCTCTCAACTCCCGGGTTTAACTGAAATCCTAAAACTTCACTTAAAACCTATTCGGCTCTAATATCAATTATGACGATCCAACTCGCTTAAACCGGCGTGGAAGAAACCGACGAGTCGAATAGTCAGAACTAACAAACTAAAATACTTAAAATTAAAAAAACAAACCTCAAAATGATTATATTACTAAACCATAAAGTACAAATACCCACAAGTTTGTACAACACTAATACCAAAAGTCATACTACTACCACTAACATACACAACTCCAAATATATGTCAAAGGATAGAAAATAGACAAGTACTGCTACTATAGTCTAAACCTAATCAAACTCGTAAAAACGACAATACGGAAACTACGTAACAACAAAGGCGCTCGCCCAACCCAAAGTTAAGCAAGAACATCCTCATCTGAATTACCTGAAAAACAACAACAGTCCACTGTCAGTGGCGAGTAACATAACTGTCCCACCCTAACGGAGATACACATAGACATAGTATAAACCAAACAAATCAAGCCAATAAAACATGCGATTCACACAACTTACATGCTTGACTCCACTAACTTGACCAATTCTTAACTTAGGCGCAATCATTTGTATACTAGACCGGACTACGCACGTACGAACGCCTCTTACGCGAACGAACTTTCCAACTATGCCAGGATTGAGAATCTTACTCCCAACCCCATGAAACCAATCTTAATGGAAAGCCATATCCGTAGACGACATAGTTGTAATCACTATCCCAATACCGCGGTTAGGATAGGGGCAACGTCTTAACCCAAAAACAAAGAATCTTACTCCAAGTTTAGGGCTTCTAGCAACAAAATCAAGCAATTCTTTATCTTTCATCTTTAATCTTTTATTTACATCTTAGTTAATTCTCAAGTTGCATCTTACGCCTTGACTTAAGAAATAACATGTAAACAACGAAGTTATCCTCAAGATTGCCTTTTCGCCTTTTCTTGAGTCTAACCATCATCGAAAACACTTCTTTAATCAATCTTTATCATTTCTTTTAACTTTCTTTGACTTTCTTTAATTCAAGACTCACTTTCTTTAACTTTAAAGACACCATCAAGAACTCAAAAAGAACCTTAAAGAACCTATCAAGAACTCATCCAAGATTCAAGATCTTCAATAAAGAACTCAATCAAGATTCAAGAACTTCAACCAAGAACTCATTCAAGAACCAAGAACTCATCCATACTTACAAAAGTACACGCATAACTTCAACACATTCTAACAACTTTTACATCAACTTTCTAGTAGCCAAAATTCATCAAACTTGAACATGATTAACAGTAAACTTAATATTAACATAATCCCTCATAAAATCATCATATTCAAAAATAAAATCATCATGAAACCACTCCAAAATCAGATTACAAAATACAAACAAAAACATGATCAAACTTCGAAAATAAACCCATACATGCATTTAATCTATACTATGGACATAGTATACCAATTAAGTTGAGAAAGTATGTTACCTTATTCAAGATTACACATAAATTCAACACAAACTTGCTGCCCGGAACGAGACACGCACGGCCTTAGTAACACGGCAACCACACGGCTTCAACACGGTTGCATCACCACCACGACGCACGACACACGGCCCCTGCTGCACGGCTACTGCACGGCCACCACCACGAACACGACCACCACACGAGCTAATAACGCGGTCCCCACTCGAACCACACAAACACGACCCAAAACCAAACCCGAACACACAATCTTGATCAATGGCAATGAAGTTTAATTTGTGTTTGAGTACTTAAAGATCAAAGGATGATGAATCTTTAAGTTTGGGTTTAGAAAGGATGATGAACAATTGATGGGTTTCAATAAGCCAAAATGGCGTGTGGAATGGGAGCAAATGGAGGGAGTTTGTGTCTTAAACTTTTGATGGCAAGGGTGATTAAATGGCAAAAGGATCATTAAGCCTTACTAACCCTCCTATATATAGAGGTTAGTTAAGGTGTGAACATGAGGCAAGTGGCAAAACTTGCCACTAATTACAAGGGCCAACCGGCCTAGCAAAGAGAATTTGGCCAAAATGGGCTTTCGATAAATAATTGGGCTAGTTGCTCTTTTGCAAGTCGAGTCATGCTTAAATCGAAAATGGCCCAAAATATTAAATAATTAATTAGAAAATTAAATAATAAAATTCTAATTAATTAAATAATAATTAAAATAAATAATAATAACCAAAATAAAATATTTCAAATTAAATCGATATTATTCACATAAAAATAAAATAAATAGTTCAAAAATAAATTTGAACCATACAATAAATCACATAAATGCACATAAACTTACAACAGAAATACCTATAAAATCAGGGTCATTACAACTGGCCTACCATTGCAGAGGTCAGTACAGAACACATACAGACCACTCTCTTTACTAGTTCTCCAAATGATGGTTCTGGCTATGTTATTGGTAAGCTAAGGGAACCAGTAATGAGGCTGTTCCATACAGTGGCCTCTAAGATAGTACTCCCTAGGGCTCAGGGCAGAATGGATGTGAGGAAGATGGATGCTGTGATTATCTACTGTCTCTATGAGAAAATTAAGTTAAGTCTCCCTGGTCTCATGCTAGCCCACATGGTTAGCATTCTGGAAAGGTCAAACCACTCTCTACCCTATGGTGCCTGGCTCACTTTGGTTTTCCAAAGTAGGAAGGTCCATCTAAGTGGTGAGGTTAAGAAAATGTCTGTCCTCTCCAACCAGATCCTAGGTCAGAAGGGGATGACTTTTGAGGGTGGTATGCTGAAAATGAAGGATGAAGAGGGGATGAAGGATGACTACAACAAATGATGGTTAGTGTGAATGCCCTGTGCACTTCTCTGGATGGATCATTAAAGAACATATCAGCACGGTTGGACTCCCATGAAGAAAAGCTTGCCTCCTCTTCCAGCATCAAGCCGAAGACCACCAAGAGACCAGTTCCCATCATTGCCCAAGTCAAGAAGAAGCAGCAGGAGGAGAGTGTGCAGAAAAAGAGGATGAAGATTCTACTGAGGATTCTGATGATGATGCTGACTCTAACTCCTCTTAGCTTACCCCCTACCCTACTAACATTTCTCCCAAACTATAGCTTCTCTAGTTTCTCTGAACAATTCCTAGTTTTAGTTTCTGACCATTTCTGCTAAACAATTTCTCTGCAGCATGGTCCTGGTCTGTATAATTAATTAACTTTTGTGTGCACTTTAACTTTTGGGATTGTGAGTTGCAGGCACTCACTTTTGGGACAACATCTCTAGAATGATGTGTTTATACTATGTTTGTATTTGACTTTACTTGTTGGCTTCTCCTAATTTGTGTGCTGTGATTGATTTTGTCATTTGATGAAGCCAAAAGGGGGAGTAGGACAGCTGAAGTTCCTGACAGGTGAAGTTCCTAGTGTCAGGTGTAGCAACTTGAACAAAGTTCAGACCTTGTTAGAGAGGGCCCAGATTTATGCCTTGGAGTATCTTGAATTCAGATCAAATGCTCCTATCCATCCCAACTGGAAGTATAACTTCCAAGTGAATCTAGAATTCTCTTGCTACACTTGATATTGATAAGTCTTGCAGGTTACAGGTCTAATGCTGAAACTCAATAATTAAATTGAGTAATGTGATGAGTGATTGACCCTTGTAATCAGTCTAATTGTGCTTTAGTCTGCTGTTTTTTTTACTCTCTGAGACTATGAATCTGACTACAGGCATAGTGCAAGACCAATTCCTCTGAACAGTTGTTTTATTTTGAAACAATTGGTTACTGTTCTTAGGGGGAACTTCATGGTTTGTCATCATCAAATAGGGAGAAATTGTTGAACCATGTTTGATTTGAATGATGACAAACCAATTCTCTATACTTGATGTCTCTGCATATTTGTGTATGAACAGGTTGAATCAAGTGAGGATCTTGTTTTTATATTTCTAGGATCTTCTTGTAAAATAGGCTTAGGAAAATAGGCTTAGTGTTTTTAAGTAAAGACCAAAAAGACTTTAAGTTTACATCCAGTAAAGAGAACAGGCCAAGAACAAGCTTGGAACAGTTCCCTTTATCAGATGTAGACTTAGTAGTACTGAGACCACTGTGGGAACAGACCTCAGTATTACGCACGTGATCCGTACAAATTTTAGTGTTCAAAATTATTTTTGAAAAATCAGTTGAAAAATATGGATCACTCGTGTTTTGGAAATCTGCCAAATTGATCTACAAAATCAGCTTAGAAATGTACTTGTTTGGACTCTAGTGTACTTTCCACTACATGTAGTGGAAGGAGACAAAGGTCTGAAACAGATGCCTTTCTACTTGTGTCAGCTGAGCTTGTTTGCACATTTTAGGCAAGTCTCCAAGCACACTTCTAGAGGATGGTTTTTTCCTTGCCTATATAAACGATCTCTTGAAAAAACCCTAAAAGACTTTTGCTCTCCAAATAAAACCAAGTCATATTTTCTAAGAGTCTATCCTTAGTGCAAAACTATCTCCATATCCATCTTTTAGAGAAAAACTTACGGAGATTTATGTTTGTAATATTTAAACCACTTAAAGGGAAGTGGTTGGGGAGTGTTCTGTGAACACTGAGTGAACTGTTAGAGTTAACAGTTGGGGAATTAAGTGTTACAGAGTTGTAGCATTTAATTGAGTGTGTAACCTTGTTATTATTCAGAGTTGATTAATAATATTGGTGAGAGAGTGGAGGACGTAGGCTTGTTGAGAAGCCGACCTCGTTAAATCCTTGTGTCCCTACTCTTTATTTACTGTTCTGTTGTTGTTCTCATAAAAAGATAAACAAACTTAAAAAACGATTGAAAAACACACATACTCAATTCAACCCCCACATCTTGAGTATACATTGAACTAACAATTATGCTAAACAAGAAGTCAAGAACCTTTGACCGAACCAAGTCTCCAATCTAATTATTCACAAATTTTGAAAAATTGAATCTTTAAACAAGAAACATAAACTTTGTTTGGATATTGACGCTAATGGTAATGACCCATGTCACCCATTGGCAGTAGTATTAAATCAGTTATGTATGGGATTACCATCTATTCTCAATAAATTTCAGTTGTTTGGTATAATGGGCGACTATCTCCAAAAATTAGGCATTTGAACACAATTAAACAGCTATATATATATATATACTAGTCGTTGATGCCCTGTGAAGAATAAAATGCAAACCTAGAATTTTATTGAACTGAGGATCAAGCAAATAGGTTTACAAGGAGTTAATTGAACTGAAGAAGTACAAAGCCTCTATTTATAGAGGAAAATAGAGAAGAGAAGAAAGAAAGAAACAGAACCAAGAAAGAAAGACAACAAAGAGTACTCTAACCACCTAATAAAAAAACTAACTAATATAAAACAATTAAGAATAATATATATATTCCTTCATCCCCCCTCAAGCTGGAAATGGACATAAGTCCAAACTTGGATCATAAAGGATGGTGTTGAGGAGAGCTTAAGGGCTTGGTTAATACATCAGCAAATTGATTTGAAGTGGCCACATGAGAAGTATCAAGAAACCCCTCTTCGATGTGTTCTCTAACATAGTGCATATCTCGCTTCAAATGTTTAGTTCTTTCATGAAACTTGGGGTTGTGAGCTAGTGCCTCTGCTGATTTATTGTCACAGTAGAGAGTGATGGGCAGTTGAATTTTAACCCCCAAGTCTTGTAGTAGACCTTCCAACCGTACCAGCTCACTAGTAGCATATGACATGCTCTTATACTCAGCCTCAGTAGAAGATTTGCTGACAGTGGACTGTTTTTTAGTCTTCCATGAGATAAGATGTGAACCCAAGAGTATAGCATATGCATTAAGAGACCTCGAAGTAAACTGACATGAACTCCAATCAGAGTCACTAAACGCAATCAAGGTCAAATTGTTTGATGCAGGGTAATACAGGCCATAATCTGTTGTGCTTCTGAGATACTTTAGAGTGTGTATGTGTTAGTTCAATGTATACTCAAGAAGGGGGGGGGGGTTGAATTGAGTATGTGTGTTTTTTCAATCGTTTTCAAGTTTTGTTTGTGCTTTTGTGAGAACAGCGAGAGAACAGTAAGCAAGAGTAAGGACACAAAGATTTAACGAGGTTCGGCTTCTAAACAAGCCTACGTCCTCCACTCTCTCACCAATATTATTAATCAACTCAGAATAATAAGAAGGTTACACACTCAATCAAGTGCTACAACTATGTAACACTTAATTCCCCAACTGTTAACTCTAACAGTTCACTCAGTGTTCACAGAACACTCCCCAACCACTTCCCTCTAAGTGGTTCAGATATTACAAACTTAAATCTCCGTAAGTTTTTCTCTTAAAGATGGATATGGAGATAGTTTTGGACTAAGGATAGACTCTCAGAAAGTATTACTTGGTTTTCTTTTGGAGAGCAAAAGTCTTCTAGGGTTTTTTGCAAAGAATGTTTATATAGGCAAGGAAACCGTTCCCTAGAAGTGTGCTAGAAGCTCCCCTAAATTGTGCAAAAGGATCAGCTGACACAAGTGTACAGTTACCTGTTCCAGACCTTTGTGTCTTACCACTGTTTGCAGCGGTTAATACCCAAAAGTTCAACAAGTACATTGTATTTAATGAGCTGATTTTGCAAATCAATTTAGCAGATTTCCAAAGTACAAGTGATCCAAATTTTTCAAATAAATTTTCAAAAATGATTTTGAACTCGAAAATCTGTACGGATCACGTGCGTAATACTGAGGTCTGTTCCCACAGTGGTCTCAGTACTACTAAGTTTACGTCTGGTAAAGGGAACTGTTCCAAGCCTGTTCTGTGCCTGTTCTTAGCTTGTTCTTGGGCTGTTCTCTTTACTAGATGTAAATTTAAGGTCTTTTTGCTCTTTACTTAAAAACAATAAGAATATTTTCCTAAGCCTATTTTACATGAAGATCCTAGAAATATAAAAATAAAAAGGCTCCAAGCTCTTGGCTTCTGATCTTCAAGTATTTCAAGGTCTTCATGATTGCCTTGATGAGTCCTCACTTGATTCAACCTGTTTATATACAATTATACATAGATATCAAGTATAGAGGACTGGTTTGTCATCATTCAAATCAAACATGGTTCAACAATTTCCCCCTATTTGATGATGACAAACCATGAAGTTCCCCCTGAGAACAGTATCCAATTATCTCAAAATAAAATAACTGTTCAGAGGAACTGGTCTTGCACTGTGCCTGTAGTCAGATTCATAATCTCAGAGAATAAAAAATATACAGCGGACTAAAGCACAATTAGACTGATTACAGTGGTCAGTCACTCATCACATTACTCAATTTATTATTGAGTTTCAGCATTAGACCTGTAACCTGCAAGACTTATCAATTATCAAATGTAGCAAGAGAAATTTCAATTTCACTTGGAAGAATTTTCTTCCAGTTGGGATGGGTACGAGCACTTGATTTGAATTCAAGATGCTCCTAGGCAAAAAGCGGGGCCATCTCTTAACAAGGTCTGAACCTTGCTCAAGTTGCTACACTTGATACTAGGAAGTTCACCTGTCCTATTCCCCCTTTTGGCATCATCAAATGACAAAAACAATCACAGCATAAAAATTAGGAGAAGGCAACAAGTAAAGTCATAAGCATAATATACACACAGCATTCTAGAGATGCTGTCCCAAATGTGAGTACCTGCAACTCACAATCCCAAACTGTTCAAGTGCACACAGAAGTTAATAAAATATACAGACCAGGACCATTCTGCAGAGAAATTGTTTAGCAGAAATGGTCAAAAACTAAAGGTAGCAATTGTTCAGAGAAACCAGAGTAATTGTTTAGAGAAACTAGAGAAAAGAAAGTTTGAGATTAATGTTAGTAGGGAAGGGGGTAGGCTAAGAAGAAGTGGAGTCAGCATCATCATCAGAATCCTCAGTAGAATCCTCATTCTCATCTTCTTCACTCTGCTCCTGCTGCTTCTTCTTGACTTGGGCTATGATGGGAACTGGTCTCTTGGTGGTCTTGGGCTTGAAGCTGGAAGAGGAGGCAAGCTTTTCTTCATCGGAGTCCAGTCGTGCTGTTATATTCTTTATAGAACCATCCAGAGAGGTGCACAGAGCATTGACACTAGCCATCATCTGTTGCAGTAATTCCCCATGTGTCTGCACCTGTTTGGATAGTGACTCAGTAGCTTCCTCAGACCTGGAACTGCTTGTCCTTCTGGCCCCTGTGACCCTGTCTTCATCCCTCATTTTGAGCATACCTCCCTCAAAGGTCATCCCCTTCTGACCTAGGATCTGGTTGGTGAGGACAGACATTTTCTTTACCTCACCACTCAGATGAACCTTTCTACTTTGGAAAACCAAAGTAAGCCAGGCTCCATAAGGTAGAGAGTGGTTGGACCTTTCCAAAATGCTAACCATGTGAGCTAGCATCAGACCAGGGAGACTTAACTTAATCTTCTCATATAGACAGTAAATAATCACAGCATCCATCTTCCTGACATCCATTCTGCCCTGAGCCCTGGGGAGTACTATCTTAGAGGCAACTGTATGGAACAGCCTCATTACTGGTTCCCTTAATTGGCCAATAACATAGCCAGCACCATCAGTTGGAGAACCAGTAAAGAGAGTGGTCTGTATGTGTTCTGTACTGACCTCAGGAATAGTTGGCCAGTTGTCCTTGGAATAATCACAGAATCCACCCCTTGGTACACCCAGTACCTCCCCTAGACTCTTCTTTGAAAGAGTGATGTCGACCCCCTCGACCTCACTCCAGACCTTCCCTTTCTCTAACTTCCCCAACTTAGAGTAAAATTCTTCAACACAAGTTTCAAAAGCATTTAGCCTCTTATCAAACAACCCTTCCCAGCCCTGGTACTCTATGGCCTCCTTAAACTCCTCTAAAAATGGTTGACTCATCCAAGACATAGGACATGAAAAACCAAATAAGACACCCCTACCACTTAATTCATACAGTGGTTCAGAAGTGGTCTTACCTTTTTTCTTGGCAGGATTCTTGTCAGAGGCAGAGGCAGCTTTCCTTTTCTTTTCTGCTGGCAGTTTGGTTGCAGGCTTGGGGCTCTCAGAGGCTTTGCCCTTCTTGGCAACACTTTTCACCCTTTTTCTCTTTTCATCCTTCTTCTCTTCAGAAACCACTTCAGCAGGTTCCTTCTTGATTTCTTCCTTACAGACCCTTGTCCTCAAGGGCCTGGTTCTTTTTCCTTGTTCCTTTTCACCTTGTACAACACCGGTGATCTCTACATCCATATCCTGAACATTGGTGTCATCATCCTTCTTTTCCATCTTTTCCTTTTCAACTTCCTTTTCTTCAGTGCTTGGCACTGGTTTCTGTGTGGTCTGTGGTGATGATGTGGGTGATTTTTCTGATGGTGGAGAGGGTAATAGGGTTGTTTCTTTTTTCGGTGGAGATGATGGTGGAGTTGTGAATTTTAGTGGTGACTGTGGGGGAGGAGTTTTGGCTTTTGTGGGAGATGGTGGTTTTAGTGGAGGTGAAGATTTTGTAGGCTGTGACGAGTGTTGTTTGGGTGATGGAGAGGGTGATTTCTTAGTTGGTGATGGTGTTTTCTGAGGTTGAGGTGGTGGTGATGTTTTGGGGCTTGGTGGAGGAGTAGATTTCTTATCGGGCTTGCATGTGCCTTTAGACTCAGCAATTGTTTCTGTTGTGGTTTGATCCTTGATTTTTTCTTCCTTTTCTTCTGTGTGGTGGTGTTCAGCAACCACTACATTTTCTGATTCTGTCTCAGCCTTAGAGGGTGTGAAATTTGGAGATTGGCTTAACCCACGACTTTTCTTCCTTGCAGCCTTGCTTTTCTTTCTTCCCATTTTGATTAAATTTGCAGAGTTGATGAAGGAGAGAGAAAGAAACCGAATTTGAATTCTTAAAGAGGATTTTGATGATGGTGCTTAGGGTTTGAGAGAAAGGATTACTTTGAGAGAGAAAGAGACAGTTAGAGGAATCAGTGTGATAAAATGAATTAAAATGGAGAAAACCGGCAGTTATTCGAACAGATAAAGTAGAAGTAACTTCTACACTGTTCACAACGGTCATGTGTCAGAACACTTAACTCCTCAATTTCAAAATCGAGAATTCAGCAGTAACTGATATAACCGATGTAGGGAACTGGTCTTACGATGGTCTGACGCTAATCTGAATAAATTAAAAAATTTAATGCAACTTATAATTAGGCAACTTAGAGATACCACACATTGGAACAGCATCAGCATAAGAATTTTGAGACCACTTGCATCAATGACATTAAGAGTTAACCAGCCCTGCTTATTTACACTAATGATCATAAAGTCAAACATAGCCAAAAAGTGAAAGATAAGTCCTAAGGAACTAGGATCTAATCCTTACCATACCAAGTAATGTGCGGAGTTTGACAAACACTTCCCTGCTCAGGGGTTTAGTGAAAATATCAGCCAATTGTTCTTCAGATCTGCAAAATTCAAGATTCACATTTCCTTTTTCAACATTGTCTCTGAGAAAATGATGTCTGATTTCAATATGTTTGGTTTTAGAGTGTTGGACAGGATTTTTTGAAATGTTTATAGCACTGGTGTTATCACACAATATGGGAACACTTCCGGAACAGACCCCAAAATCCTTAAGTTGTGTCTTTATCCAAAGCAATTGAGCACAGCACAAAGCAGCAGCTATGTACTCTGATTCAGCTGTGGATAAGGCCACTGAATTTTGTTTCTTAGATCCCCACGAAATGAGACAAGAACCTAAGAAGTGAGCCATTCCTGAAGTGCTCTTCCTGTCCACACTAAAACCAGCATAATCAGCATCAGTGTATCCTAAAAGATCAAAATTGCTTCCCTTTGGATACCATAAGCACATGTCCTCTGTACCACTTAGGTACCTAAAAATTCTCTTAACAGCTTTTAGATGAGACTCTTTTGGGTTGCTTTGAAATCTTGCACACAACCCAACTGAGAACACTATGTCGTGTCTACTAGCTGTTAAGTAGAGAAGTGAGCCAATCATACCTCTGTATAGCTTATCCTCAACATCCTTTCCTTTCTCATCTAGGCTCAGTTTAGAAGAGGTAGGGATAGGTGTGTCATAGGACTTGCTATCTTGCAGACCATATCTCTTGAGGAGCTCCTTGAGATACTTCTGTTGGTGGATCATGATTCCATCATCCACTTGCCTGATTTGAAGCCCTAGGAAGAAACCAAGTTCTCCCATCATGCTCATCTCAAATTCACTTTTCATTAAGTCTGCAAACTCATCACACAAAACAGAATTAGTAGCCCCAAACAAAATATCATCAACATATACCTGGACCACTAACAGATCTGTTCCCTTTTTCTTTAAGAATAGAGTTTTGTCCACTGAACCTCTCTCATAATGATTTTCAATAAGAAAGCTAGAGAGTCTCTCATACCAAGCACGAGGGGCTTGTTTGAGGCCATAAAGAGCTTTGTCTAACTTGTAGACATGATCTGGACAAACTCTATCCTCAAAGCCAGGGGGCTGTTCCACATACACATCTTCTTTCAAATAACCATTTAGAAAAGCAGTTTTAACATCCATTTGAAAGAGTTTAAAGTTCATGTGGGCAGCAAATGCAATCAAAATTCTTATTGCTTCAAGCCTGGCTACTGGAGCAAAGGTTTCATCATAGTCTATTCCCTCTTGTTGGTTAAACCCTTGAACCACTAGCCTGGCCTTGTTTCTGACTATAGTACCTGAGTCATCCATTTTGTTTCTAAAGACCCATTTGGTTCCAATAACAGACATCTCATTGGTTCTTGGTTCAAGATGCCAAACCTGATTTCTTTCAAACTGGTTCAACTCATCTTGCACGGCCAAGATCCAATCAGGATCAGTTAGAGCAATCTTATAGTCAGTTGGTTCTATGTGAGATAAGAAGGAGAAGTAAGCACAGAAGTTCTTCCAAACAGAATTTCTAGTTTGGACTCCTTTTGATAAATCACTAATGATTTGATCAGAAGGATGAGAGCTTCTTTGCTTAAACACATTCTTTCTTACAATATTTAAGTCACCTAAGTTAGAACCAATGTTTGTACTGGTTCCCCCTATTTCATTTTCATTTTGAGAGGGTGGACCAGTTTCTTCAGTGTTCTCTCCCACTTCATCTTCAGATGGATGGGCAGGAGAGTCACTAAGTTCAACAACCTGTTTAGCATTTCCCTCTGCTGCACCAGACTCATTGTTGTTTTCAGGAGGAGTTTGAGGGTCTGGTTCAGCAGTGTTCTCTATTTCAGCTCCAGTGAAGTTTGTCATTCCAATATTAAAGCCTTCATCATCATCTACCTGCACAGGCTTGTTGAACATGTTAGTTTCATCAAACAATACATGGATACTCTCTTCAACACACAAGGTTCTTTTGTTGAAAACTTTATATGCCTTGCTATGAGGAGAATACCCTATAAAAACAGCTTCATCACTCCTGGGATCGAACTTGTCCAAACTGGTCTTACCATTGTTGTGTACAAAACACTTACAACCAAATATCATTAAGTGTTCAATGTTTGGTTTTCGACCCCTTAGAAGTTCATAAGGTGTTTTTCTTAGTATTGGTCTTAGCATAACCCTATTGAGTATGTAGCAGGATGTACTCACAGCATCAGCCCAAAATTTCTTGGACAGACCACTCTCTAAAAGCATGGTTCTAGCCATTTCTTCTAGAGTGCGATTCTTTCTTTCAACAACTCCATTTTGTTGTGGAGTTTTGGGGGCTGAGAAGTTGTGAGAAACACCATGCTCCATACAATAGGTTATGAAGCTAGCATTATCAAATTCTGATCCATGATCAGATCTGATGGATGCTAACTGATGATTGATCTTGTCCTGGACTTGTTTCACTAGTATTTCAAATTCATCAAAAGTTTCATCTTTGTATTTCAAGAATATGGTCCAAGTGAAACGAGAGTAATCATCAACTAAGACAAATACATAACTAAAGCCATTTCTACTTTGTACACGTATAGGTCCACATGTGTACAAGTTCAAATGGTCTAGAGGAACTAACCACTTTCTTTGGTTTAAAAGATGATCTTACATGCTTGCACTTTGCACACTCTTGGCAGAGCTGGTTTGCCACATATTTGATATTAGGTAAACCTAATACCAATTCTTGTGTTCTCAATTTATTGAGCAAAGTGAAGCTAACATGTCCTAATCTTTTATGCCAAAGCCATTGATCATCCTCTACAACACTAAGGCAGAGGGCACTGTTTTGTGGAAGTTGATTTAAGCATGTAATATACACATTGTTATGCCTTGTTCCTTCACAGACCAGTTCCCCTGTCTTAGAGTTCACTATGTGACAAGTGTTTGATTCAAAATTCACTTTATTTCCCTTGTCACATAGTTGAGATATGCTCAAAAGGTTATGTTTCAAACCTTCTACATAGTAAACATTGTCAATTTCTTGGGAGAGTGACTTACCAACCTTACCTACTCCTTTGATAAGTCCTTTGTTATTGTCACCAAATGTCACGTGCCCTCCCTCGAATGCAGTGAGTGAAAGGAATTGTTCTTTATCCCCGGACATGTGTCTTGAGCAACCACTGTCCAAATACCAATATGGCTTTCCTTTCACTCGCACCTGCACAAGCAAACTAAAGGTTAGTTTTAGGAACCCAGACCAGCTTAGGTTCCTTGTTCTTTGAAACATTTTCAACCTTGACCTTTCTAACCCACACTTGTTGGGTGTAGGCTTATTTTTCTTGTCATGTTTCTTTTTGGTGAAACATTTGTTAGTAACATGACCACTTTTACCACAATAGGTACAAACATGCATATCCTTGGCAAATATATACTTGCCTTTCTTGAATTCATTCAACCACGTGTTGTCTCTGCCAAGAACAGTTGTAGAACTAGATCCAGAATACCCTAAACCAAACCTTTGAGAATTTCCAGGTTGGGATGTGAGGAAGTTTAGGGTTTTCTGAGCATTTAACATTTTGTTCATTTGGTTCATACAATCTGTTAGCTCATTTTCCTTGTTCTCAAGCTTCTTAAGTTGAACTTCATTTTGTTTCTCGAAAGATTTTAAGTCAATTCTAGTCTTTTAAAGTTCATCTTGTAGTCTTGAGACCAGGGAGGGATCTGGTTCGTTACTGGTCTTCTTGAGGTTTTCTTGTTTTAGCAAGATGAGTTCAGCCTCGAGATTACATATCTTGGTTGTGCACTCATCATGTAAAACATCCAAGACCTCATCAAAGGCAGTGGGAGAACCAGTCTCTTCAGAACTCTTGAGCTCACTATGTTCCTTTTGTAAATCTTCAAGTTTTTCAATTAAATGGTCATATGCAAGTATGACATCAGATTTACTCAAGGTACATGTGTCTTTTAGCAGTTCAAAGTTTGAATTATGTGTGATAAATTTCTTAAGCTCATTAAACCCCTTTTCAATTTTTTCAAAAAGCTCATCCTCTTTAGGAACTGGTTTGGAGTTTAATGTCTCAAGTTCCATTTTATGCTGATCTGCTGTTATTTCAAGATCAGAAATTTTTTCTTTAAGTTCTTCACAAATAAGCTCAAGTTCAGCAGATCTAGCACCACATATTTCATACTCTCGAACTGTTTCTTTTAATTTCTTTTTGTTGTTCTGATAAGCAGACCCAACACTAATGCATTGATCAATAGTGAATTCAAGATAGTCAAGTAGTTCATCTCTATCTAGATTATGCATGTTTGCCTTTAAATCATTAAAACATACCTGGTTGTCATCTGAAGTGCTTCCACCAGCCATGAGACAGAGAACTTCTTCTTTTTGCAAACAGACTTCAGACTGGTCTGTGCATGTGAAAGCAGTTAGACAGAGATTTGCTTCTTCTTCTTCTTCATCATCTTCTGATTCTGAATCTCCCCACACTGCAGCCAGCATAGCTCTTTTAAAAACCTTCTTCTCAGCCTTGACTCCAGGATTTCCCTTGGGATTTTTCCATGTTGGACACTCCTTGATTCTGTGCCCCATTTCACCACATTTAAAGCAACCAGTATTGGAACTGGTTTTCCTGAACTGTCCAGAACTGTTCCTTCCTTTTACAAACTTACCCTTGGACTTTGTCCTAAGGTATTTTTCAAAACTTCTTGCCATAAGACTTATATCATCTTCATCTTCCTCAGATTCCTCAGCTTTAAGCACCATTTCCTTATTTTTTGAGCTAGATTCAGCCTTTGAATCTACCAACATTTCATGAGTCATTAAGGAACCAATAAGTTGTTCTAGAGAAAGTGAAGTCAGATCCTTTGCTTCTTGTATGGCTGTAACCTTGGGCATCCACTTCCCTGATAAGCTTCTTAACATTTTTTCCTCACCAACTCTTCACTTGAGAAGGTCTTTCCCAATGAATTTAGTTCATTTATAATGGTCATGAACCTTGTAAACATGTCCTTTATATTTTCATCTCTAGTCATTTCAAAGACTTCATATTTTGACATAAGCATGTCAATTTTTTACCTTCTCACCTCAGAGTTGCCTTCATATGCAAGCTCTAGTGTATCCCATATTTCCTTTGCAGAAGAACAAGCTAGAATTCGATTTACCTCACATTCTGCAATTCCTTGTTGGACAAGTGACATTGCCTTTGCATTTTTCTCCAGCTTCTTGTAGTCTTCACTTGTGTACTCTTCTTCTGTCTTTGGAACCATGAGCCCTTCCTGACTCTTCTTGTGGATGGACGTGGGTCCATTTTTGACAATCATCCAGCACTCATAATCTATCCCAATGATAAGATTTTTCATGCAATTTTTCCACCAAGAGTAGTTAGTGCCATTGAACTTGGGGAGTCTTGAACTGTTTGATTCTTGAGTAGACATCTTCTTGCTCCTCTAGGTAGTTAACCTTTTGAGAAGTTAGGCTCTGATACCAATTGTTAGTTCAATGTATACTCAAGAAGGGGGGGTTGAATTGAGTATGTGTGTTTTTTCAATCCTTGTCAAGTTTTGTTTGTGCTTTTGTGAGAACAGCGAGAGAACAGTAAGCAAGGGTAAGGACACAAAGATTTAACGAGGTTCGGCTTCTAAACAAGCCTACGTCCTCCACTCTCTCACCAATATTATTAATCAACTCAGAATAATAACAAGGTTACACACTCAATCAAGTGCTACAACTATGTAACACTTAATTCCCCAACTGTTAACTCTAACAGTTCACTCAGTGTTCACAGAACACTCCCCAACCACTTCCCTCTAAGTGGTTCAGATATTACAAACTTAAATCTCCGTAAGTTTTTCTCTTAAAGATGGATATGGAGATAGTTTTGGACTAAGGATAGACTCTCAGAAAGTATTACTTGGTTTTCTTTTGGAGAGCAAAAGTCTTCTAGGGTTTTTTGCAAAGAATGTTTATATAGGCAAGGAAACCGTTCCCTAGAAGTGTGCTGGAAGCTCCCCTAAATTGTGCAAAAGGATCAGCTGACACAAGTGTACAGTTACCTGTTCCAGACCTTTGTGTCTTACCACTGTTTGCAGCGGTTAATACCCAAAAGTTCAACAAGTACATTGCATTTAATGAGCTGATTTTGCAAATCAATTTAGCAGATTTCCAAAGTACAAGTGATCCAAATTTTTCAAATAAATTTTCAAAAATGATTTTGAACTCGAAAATCTGTACGGATCATGTGCGTAATACTGAGGTCTGTTCCCACAGTGGTCTCAGTACTACTAAGTTTACGTCTGGTAAAGGGAACTGTTCCAAGCTTGTTCTGTGCCTGTTTTTAGCTTGTTCTTGGGATGTTCTCTTTACTAGATGTAAACTTAAGGTCTTTTTGCTCTTTACTTAAAAACAATAAGAATATTTTCCTAAGCCTATTTTACATGAAGATCCTACAAATATAAAAATAAAAAGGCTCCAAGCTCTTGGCTTCTGATCTTCAAGTATTTCAAGGTCTTCATGATTGCCTTGATGAGTCCTCACTTGATTCAACCTGTTCATATACAATTATACATAGATATCAAGTATAGAGGACTGGTTTGTCATCATTCAAATCAAACATGGTTCAATAGTATGTAACGACCCTGATTTTGGTTGGTATTTCTGTCGTATGTTTATATGTATTTATGTGATTTTATGTATGGTCCAAAATTTATTTTTGGACTATTTATTTTATTTTATGTGAATAATTTCGATTAAATTCGAATTATTTAATTTTGATTAATTATTATTTGTTTTAATTATTATTTAATTAATTATAATTTTTATTATTTAATTTTCTAATTAGTTATTTAATATTTTTGGGCCAAATGCTATTTAAGCATGATTAGTCATGCAAGAGTGCAATTAGCCCAAGTATTTATCGAAAGCCCATTTTGGCCCATTTTCCATGCCATAGCCGGTTTTCCCCCTTGTTAAGTGGCAAATTTTGCCACTTGCCATGCATTCACACCTAACTAACTTCTATAAATAGAAGTACTTAGTAAGGCCTTGAGAGCATTTGCTCAATTGCCATCTTAAACACACTTGCTCACCAAAGTTTAAACAAAAAAACTCCCTCCATTTGTCCCCTTGTCACACGCCATTTTGGGCTCAATTGTCCCAACAATTGTTCATCAATTTTTTCAAACCCAAACTTAAAGATTCAACTTCCATTGATCTTCAAATAATCAAAAACAAATTAATCTTCATTGCCAATTATCAAGACTTGGGTATTTGGTTCGTTTTGGGGTTGGAGCTCGTGTGGGTTGTTCGTGGATCAAGTGGTGGTGCACGGTGGTGGTCCGTGGTGGTGCCATGCAAGAGCTGTGTTGGTGTCGTACAAGAGTCGTGGTGGTGCCGTGCTGAAAAGGTGGTTCGTGGTTATAACGACCCGAATTTTATGGACTGTCGATTTACGAAGGATATCGACAAATGGATCATTACCAAACATAATTTCAAATAATAATATCATAATTCAAATCTAATAGTTCTTTTACTAATTAAAGGAATGAATAATATAGTCTAAAATCCAAAGGAAAACTCTAAAATACATAATAAAATACTGTTCAATCCCAACAGGCTGGGATAAATACTTAATAAATAAAAGAAATGCATAAACAGACTCCGGGTTCACTAAACTAATCTCTTCAACACTCATAACCCGATCTGTACGAGCCGACTTATGCGTCAGCTTCATCACCTGAAATTGGGGGGGTCCACTGTCAGTGGCGAGTAACTAGGTTGTCCCGCGTAGAAGAGGGACCATTAGTCATATAATAGCATAGAACCAAATCAAGAAAACCAACAGGAGCACACGTAAACACTTATAAACATACAGCCATCATACGTGCAACGTACATACAAAATACAGATAAATACAGATATAATACGTACATAAATACGGACCAAATACTTGTCATATACATATACATATCAAATACATACCAATACAGACATACGCAGCAGAAGACTTGCTTATACATAATCAATGCACAAATACACGTAATTATACATAAACTCATATAACAGAATCCTTCCCGTGAATTACTTATCTTGCCATCTTTTACCCAAATCATCCTTCTTTTCATCATCTTAATGGACCGGTCATCAGCTCGTTGAGGATCCCATGTGCACCCCAACTTTCCTAAAACGTGCCGGGAAGAACGCGTGTATTCAACCCGTAGCCCTCCTTTGCAAGAACTAAGCCTAAGCTATGGCCCTAACTCCTAAGTAGCAGCCCGTGTACTACTACCTAGACGACTACACATCTTAAGATCAAGAACTGCCCAGAGACCGCAGTAGGGCAGTGGCTTCAACTTAACCCGATTTAGTGACCCGTGTATCACCAAATGGGCGTCCGTATCTTATCTTATCTTTTCTAGAGGCCATCATGAGACCACAAATTCATCATTCATCTTTTCTAAAGGCCATAGTGAGACCACTAGTTAACAATCATCTTTTCTAAAGGCCATCGTGAGACCACTAATTAATAATCATCTTTTCTAAAGGCCATCGTGAGACCACTAGATAACAACTTATCATATTCCTTCCTTTTAGTTATATTATTACTTTCCTTCATGATACAACTTATCCTTTTTAATTCTTTTTATTCCTTTAATCGTAATAATTCCTAAAATTACTTCTAAATTATTCTAAGCCAAAAATTAAACTAAAACTGATCAATATTCAACATGGACTACTCGACATTTTGAGGATAAAACAAAAATTAAATAAGTTCATCAATTAGTCATATAAATAATTAAATAAATCAATTAATTGAACAAATATTCTTAAAACTATCAATCATCAATTAATATTGCTTAAAGCATGATAAAAATCCTATTTTTATTGCTTGGACCTACTCGACATTTTCAGAAATAAAACCATAATTAAATAAATTCATCAATTAATCATATAAACAATTCAATTAATCATCTAAATTAACAATTAGCATCAAATAATAATTAAATCATGATAAAAATATTATTTTTCATCCATACTCCACTCGACACACATATATACATATTTAAAATTGATTCTTTAAATTATATAAATACAAACATCTATAATTAAGTCTAAAAACTAATAATATCAATTAAAAATCATGCTTTAATCATCATACTATCAAGATTGGATCAAGAACAAGATAAAAGTCAATCTTTTATACATGGGAACCACTCGACATTTTTTTTAGGGCAAGTTAATTAGTACAACAATATTAAATTCAAGAATTGATCATAACATGATAAAGATTAAAGATTAATTAAAGATTAAACAATATCATTCAAGATTCATCAAGATTCTTTTACAAAAATCAGATTTTTAATCCCCTAATTTATTTTATACTACTCGACATACATAGAGGACAAACAAGAAAATATTTCTTTTAATTCAAGACTTTAATATATCAATTAATCAATTAAATTCATCATAAAAATTCAAGAAAACAACTTAAAAATCACCATAAACATGTTCATCACATTCGGCCATCAAGAAATAATTCAAGAAAAATATTTCAACTATTTTCATACAATTAGTCAATACAAGATACAATTGAAGAGTATAATATATGCATTAATTTAATTAAAACAATTAAAGATTAATCAAGATTGCATAAAATATCAAGAAAATAACATAAACATATCATACATATGGTTAGAATATTACTAACCTATCATGATACTATTCCTATTAATTTTCCTAATTCAATCCTAATTAACTATATAACTAACTTGTTCCTGATCTAAATGGGAAAGTCTAATTACTTGGATTAGGAAGAAAACCAAGAAAATTTACTCCTTAGGCTACTCGAAAATACACACCTAAGAAGGGAGTTTTAGGGTTCTTTTGTGAGCTTTGAGTTGAAATGAAAATAAATGATCAGTTTAGGGGTTTTGTTCCCTATTTAATAATAAAGAACCAAAGAAAAGAAAATAAAAGAAATAAGCCCTATGGGGCCGGTTACCAAGAGAGAGAAAAGGGGAAAAGATAAGGTCGATTGAGAAATTCAAGAAGACCCGGTAAAAGTCAACAGATAAAGATTAAATTAATTAATTAAATAATTAATTATCTGGTTCAAAGTAAAAGGAAATAAATATCCTTTTTAATCAATAGGGGACGGCCAAACAAGGAGTAAAGTGGGTCATGGGCCCGGCTCCCGGATAAGATTGGCGAAATAAAAATAAACAGTCCAAATAATTGGGCCTTTTGGACTTAGAATATTAAAATAATAATAATAATAAACTGCGAAATTTCCTGGCCCTAAATTTCGGATTATTACAGTGGTGGTGGTTCGTGTAGGCCGAGGTGGTGGTGCGTGCAAGCCGTGCCCAAGATCGTGCCGTGTGTGTGACCCTGTGCATTGTGGTTTGGCCGTGCGTGTAGTTCGAATTCCGGGCTACAAGTTGTGTTGATTTTGTGTTTAATCTTCATTGAGGTAACATACTTTCTCAATCTAGTTGGTATACTATGATTCATAGTATAGATTAAATTATTAGATTAGACCGTTTTAGTGTTATGTGTTCATTTTTGTGTATGGATTATAATCTGATTTTGAATGATGAATTATGGTGATTTTCTACTTGAATATGTATATTTTCATGATTGAATATGTTAGTATTATGTTTGATGTTGTTCATGCTCAAGTTTTATGAAGTTTTGATGATCTTAAGTTGATGAATTTTATTGTTGAACTTGATTGGTTTTATGCGTGTGATATGATGAGTTTGGGATGAGTTCGTGATTCTTGAATGAGTTCTTGATTGAAGTTCTTGAATCTTGATTAAATTCTTGATTGAAGTTCTTGAATCTGGGATGGGTTCTTTATAAGTTCTTGGTCGAGTCTTGAAATTAAAGAAAGGTTAAAGAAAGGTTAAAAAAAGATTAAAGAAAGGTTAAAGATCGTTTTAAAGAGGTTCCAAGTTTGTTGGTTTACATGTTGTTTCTTGAGTCAAGGCGTAAGATGCAACTGAAGAATTAACTAAGAGTGTAAACTTCGATTTAAAGTTAAGAAGAGCTTGATTTCTCTACTAGATGCCTAAGACTTAGAGTAAGATTCTATGTATTTGGATTAAGACGTTGCCCCTATCCTATCCGCAGTATTAGGATAGTTGGTGGTCTTACTATGTTGTCTTCGGATATGGATTTCCAGTAAGATTGGTTTCATGGGGTTGGGAGTAAGATTCTCAATCCTGGCATAGTAAAAAGTTCATTCGCGTAAGATGTGTTCGTACGTGCGTAGTCCGGTCTAGTATGTGAATGATTGCGCCAAAGTTAAAATTGTGTTAATTAATGGTTAAGTTAGTTGGGTAAGCTTGAGTAATTGTTGTTGTATGTTGATGGTAGTATGGTATGTCGGTTCGCACGTTTGATGTATGTTGGTATGTTTGATTTAGTTGTTTGGTTTGTGCTATGTTCATTTGTATCCCTGTTAGGGTGGGACAGTTATGTTACTCGCCACTGACGGTGGACTGTTGTTGTTTTTCAGGTAATTCTGATGATGAGGTCCTTGCTTAGCTTTGGGTTGGGTGAGTGCCGTTGTTATTTAGCTTTTGTATTATTGTTTTACTATTTCCTAGTTTTGGACCATAATTGCAGTACTCGTGTATTTCTCTAACTCTGGCCTATATTTCGAGTTTACATTTGTTAGTTGTAGTCATGTGACTTTTGGGATTAGATATGTACAATCTTGTGGGTGTTGTATTTTGGTTTAGTATATATATACATTTTGAGGTGTGTTTTTAAATTTTGAGTATTTTAGTTTGTTAGATCTGACTATTCGACTCGTCGGTTTCTTCCGCGCCGGTTTAAGCGAGTCGGGTCGTCACAGTGTAAAACAGCTCTAAGATGAGGTTCCCTAGGATAGTTCATGAATTGACTAAGGTGATGAACTGCATATGATAGATCTGGGCGAGTAATACTCAGATAAATTAGTCTTCCAACAAGCCTTCTATAAAGATCTTCTGCAATTCTGTACCTTGATCCAGTGACAGCTTCAATCCAACAGACAAAGGAGCATTAACTGGAACACAATCTGTCATTCCTGCATCCTGCAAAACATCCTCGACGTACTTCTTTGGGGATAAAAATACCCCTTGTGAGTTCTTTTTAATTTCAATACCAAGAAAATAGCTTAATTCTCCTAGATCTTTAATAGTAAATTCATGATCAAGGGCCAATTTAATAGAATTGATTTGAGAATTGGACGTACTTGTAATCCGAATATCATCTACATAAACTAATATAACTAAGAATTCTCCCTGTTTTGATCTAGTGTATAAAGAATAATCTTGTTTGGATTGAACAAAACCAAGAGATTTTAAAAAACTTATTTAACTTCTTGTTCCACTGCATGGAAGCCTATCTTAATCCATATAAAGACTTAAGTAATTTGCAAACTTGGCCTTCTTTGGCCTTAACATATCCTGCAGGGGGTCTCATATAAATTTCTTCATCAATATACCCATGTAAAAATGCATTATTAACGTCTAATTGGTGCATAGTCTAATTGTAACGACCCGACTCGTTTAAATCGGCGCGGAAGAAACCGACGAGTCGAATTGTTATAAACTACAACTCGAAAACTTAAGAATTAAAACTAATTCCTCGAAATATTATTAATAAACCACAAAAGTACAAATACCCACAAGTTTGTACATAACTAGTCCAAAAGTCAAACTAGAAATACCGAAATACAAATAACTCCAACCACACGTCAGAGTCCAAAAATAACGTATAAGAGTCCATACTATTATTCTAATACTATCTAAAAACAACAAGAATAGAAAATACATCCAACAATAACAATAAACGTCGCTCGCCCAACCCAAAGCTAAGCAAGTACATCGTCATCAGAATTACCTGTAAAACAAACAACAGTCCACCATCAGTGGCGAGTAACATAACTGAATCACCCTAATGGGAATACACATGAACATAGCATAAACCAAATAATCAACAACAGTAAACCAATAGTACGAGAACAACCCAAACGTGAACTCGACTCAAACCAACCTAACCAACTATCTTTGGCGCAATCATTCATATACTAGACCGGACTATGCTCGTACGAACGCATCTTACGCATTCGAACTTTCTACTATTTTAGGACCGGGAATCTTACTCCCAAAAATCCCATGAAACCAATCTTACTGGAAATCCATGTCCCGTGAAACCAATCTTACTGGAAATTCAAAGGATAACATAGTAAGACTCCAACTATCCCAATACCGCGGATGGAATAGGGGCAACGTCTTAACCCAAAAACAAAGAATCTTACTCTAAGTTTTAGGCGTCTAGAAATGAAATCAAGCTAATTATTATTAATCATTTTATCATATTAATCAACTCAACATAACGTAATTAAATTCAAGAATTGCCTTTGCGCCTTGATTCTCGAAAATAATTAGTTAAACAACGAAGTTATTCTCAAGATTGCCTTTGCGCCTTGATCTTGAGTCTAACCAACCATAATCCATCATTTAAAATCCATTCTTTAACCAATTTAGACTCAATCTTTAACTTTCTTTAATTAATAACCCACTTTCTTTAACTTTCAAGATTCAACCAAGGACTCAAAGAACTCATCAAGAACTCATAAAGAACATAAAGAACTCATCAAGGACTTATAAAGAACTCATTCAAGATTCAAGATCTTCAATCAAGAACTTAATCAAGATTCAAGAACTCAAACAAGAACTCATCCAACACATTTATACCACACGCATATCATCCATGTACCACATGAAAATCCAACTAGAACTTATCCAAAATTCATCAAACTTTAACATAATTATCATGATCATAAAACAACATATATATTCAATCATAAAATCATAAAAACCAACATCATAATATCATGAAAACCATATAAAAATCAGATTAGAAACAACACATAAAATCATGATTAAACATCACCAAACAACCCATACATGCATTTAATCTATACTATAATCATAGTACACCAACAAGGTTGAGTAAGTATGTTACCTATTGAAGATTACACACAAATTCCAACACAAAAACTTGCTGCCCACGAACATGACCCGCACGGCTGCCCAGCCTTCACGCACGGCCAATACGAACAACCCACACGATCTCACCCTCACAAACAAGTTACACGAACAAGCCCAAATCCAAACCCGAACTAATGATCTTGATTGAAATTGTTGGGGTTTAAATTATGTTTTAATACTTAAAGATCAATAGAGGTTGAATCTTTAAGTTTGGGATTAAAAAGATGGATGAACAAGGATTGGGGTTCATGAAGCCAAAAGTGGCGTGTGAGTATAAGGCAAGTGGAGAGAGAGTTTGCCTTTTAAAAGGTGATGGCAAGGGATGATCAAATGGAAAAAGGATCCTCATGCCTTACTACTACTTCTATTTATAGAAGTGAGTTAGGTGTGAATGCATGGCAAGTGGCAAATCAAGCCACTAAAAGAGAGAAAACCGGCCATGGGCTTGCTCAAATGGGCTCAAAGTTCACTTGGGCCATTTGCACTAATTCATGACTAATCATGATTATTTTCGCACTTGGCCCAAAACTAATTAATTAATTAGAAAATTAAATAATAAAATTCTAATTAATTAAAATAAAATAAAATCGAGAAATATTAAACCATTAAATAAAATGGTTACACTCATGCATTAAAAATAGTCTAAAATAAATTTAGACCATGCACCACAACAGCAATAACTACAAGCTAGCAACACGAAAATAGCCCAAAATCTGGGGCGTTACACCAATTCTTAAAAGTAGCAAGGGAAATAACAACTCTAACTGTAATGACCCTGATTTTATTGGTATTTTTGCCGATAATTTATGTGCATTTATGTGTATTTATGTGTTAGTTCAAATTTATTTTTGAACTATTTATTTTATTTTATGTGAATAATTTCGATTTAATTCGAATTATTTTATTTGCAGTTTTTATTATTTATGTTATTTATTATTTAATTAATTAGAATTTTTATTATTTAATTTTCTAATTAATTATTTAATATTTTTGGGCTAAATCGATTTATACATGATTAATCATGTAATTTACGTAAATTAGCCCAATTGATCACGAGAGCCCATTTTAGGCCCATAATCCCCTCTTGGCCGGTTTTCCTAATGGCATGGCAAGGCTTGCCACTTGCCTTGTGTTCACACCTTAACTAACTCTATATATAGAGGAGCTAGTAAGGCTTTTGCTCATTTTACCATCATTTGCTTTTGCCTTCTTAATCACATTTGCAATCAAATTACAAACACAAACTCACTCCATTTGCTCTCCTCTTTCACGCCATTTTGGAGCAATTGAACCCATCAATTGTTCATCATTTTTCCTAGCCCAAAACTTAAAGATTCAAAGTCTATTGATCTTTAAGTGTTCAAACACAATCTTAAACACAATTATTTCATTCAAGATCTCTAGTTCGGGATTGGTTTTGGGTTCGTGTTCGTGTGCACGTGTGGGTATTCGAGTGGGTGCCGTGTGTTGAAGCCGTGTGTGCAGTAGTGGTTCGTGTGAGAGGCCGTGCTGTAGTGATCGTACAGTGAGGGTGGTGCAGTGGTGCTCGTGGTGGTGCCGTGTTGAAGGCCGTGTGCAGCGTCGTCGTGCCGTGTTGATAGGGCCGTGTGAGTCGAGTTTCCGGGCTGCATTTGTGTGTTGATTTGTGTGTATATCTTCAATAAGGTAACATACTTTCTCAACCTTGTTGGCATACTATGATTATAGTATAGATTAAATGCATGTATGGGTTGTTTGGTGATGTTTAATCATGATTTTATGTATTGTTTCTAATCTGATTTTTTATGTGGTTTTCATGATATTTTGATGATGGTTTGATGATTTTATGATTGAATATATGTTGTTTTATGATCATGATAATTATGTTAAAGTTTGAAGAATTTTGGATAAGTTCTAGTTGAATTTTCGTGTGGTATATTGAGGATATGCGTGTGGTATGATTGTTTGGATGAGTTCTTGATTGAAGTTCTTGAATCTTGATTGAGTTCTTGATTGAAGATCTTGAATCTTGAATGAGTTCTTTATGAGTTCTTTGAGTTCTTTATGAGTTCTTGATGTGTTTTGATGAGTTCTTGGTTGAATCTTGAAAGTTAAAGAAAATGATTAAAGTGTTAAAGAAAGTTAAAGATTGAGTCAAAGTTGGTTAAAGAATGTATTTTAAAGTGATGGATTATGGTTGGTTAGACTCAAGATCAAGGCGCAAAGGCAATATTGAGAATAACTTCGTGTTTAACTAATTATTTTCGAGAATCAAGGCGCAAAGGCAATTCTTGAATATAGTTATGTTATGAATGAGTTGATTAAAGTGATAAAATGATTAATTAATAATTAGCTTGATTTCATTTCTAGACGCCTAAAACTTAGAGTAAGATTCTTTGTTTTTGGGTTAAGACGTTGCCCCTATTCCATCCGTGGTATTGGGATAGTTGGAGTCTTACTATGTTATCCTTTGAATTTCCAGTAAGATTAGTTTCACGGGACATGGATTTCCAGTAAGATTGGTTTCATGGGATTTGGGAGCAAGATTCTCGGTCCTAACATAGTAGAAAGTTCTAATGCGTAAGATGCGTTCGTACGAGCATAGTCCGGTCTAGTATATGAATGATTGCGCTAAAGATAGTTGGTTAGGTTGGTTTGAGTCGAGTTCACGTTTTGGGTTGTTCTCGTATATTTTTATTATTGTTGTTGATTATTTGGTTTATGCTATGTTCATGTGTATTCCCATTAGGGTGAGTCAGTTATGTTACTCGCCACTGATGGTGGACTGTTGTTTGTTTTACAGGTAATTCTGATGACGATGTACTTGCTTAGCTTTGGGTTGGGCGAGCGGCGTTTATTATTGTTGTTGGATGTATTTTCTATTCTTGTTGTTTTTAGATAGTATTGGACTATTGTATAGACTTTATAAGTTATTTTTGGACTCTGACGTGTGGTTGGAGGTATTCGTATTTTGTTAGTTTTAGTTTGACTTTTGGATTAGTAATGTACAAACTTGTGGGTATTTGTACTTTGAGGTTTAATAATAATTGAGGTATTAGTTTTAATTCTTGAGTTTTCGAGTTGTAGTTATAACAATTCGACTCGACGGTTTCTTCCGCGCCGATTTAAGCGAGTCGGGTCGTTACAGTTGGTATCAGAGCCGAATAGGTTTTAAGTGAAGTTTTTAGGATTTGAGTTAAATCCGGGAGTTGAGAGCTTTACTATTCCCGAGTTGTAACGCCCCAGATTTTGGGCTATTTTAGTGTTTGCTTTCTTGTAATTAGTTTATTCCGGTGCATGGTCTAAATTTATTTAGACTATTTTAATTGCTTATGTGTAACCATTTTATTTAATGGTTTAATATTTCTTAATTTTATTTTATTTTAATTAATTAGAATTTTATTATTTAATTTTCTAATTAATTAATTGGTTTTGGGCCAAGTGTAAAATTAATCAGGATTAGTCATGAATTAGTGCAAATGGCCCAAGTGAGCATTGAGCCAATTTGTTTAACCCATAACCGGCCCTCCTTGGTTGTATGGCAAGTTTTGCCACTTGCCTTATGTTCACACCTAACTAACTTCTATAAATAGAAGTAGTTAGTAAGGCTTTAGGATCTTTTGTTCATTTGCTCATTTAATCACCCTTGCCATCACTTATTAAAGGCAAAACTCTCCCTCCTCTTGCCTTGTTCTTTCACGCCATTTTTGGCTAGTGAACCCAACCATTTGTTCATCTTTTTTCTCAACCCAAAACTTAAAGATTCACCCTCTATTTGATCTTTAAGTGACTAAAATCGCATTAGCCTTCATCATTTTAATCAAAACTTCGGGTGTTCGGGTTTGGTTGGGGTTTGGTACGTGGTCCAAGAAGAGGACGTGTGTGCAGTAGTGGGCCGTGCAAGGTGCAGCAGTGAGGACCGTGCAGTGGCAGCGGTGGTTGTGCGTGGAGTCGTGGTGGTGTCATGTCCGTGCGTGGTGGACCGTGTTGCTTGGAGCGGTGTGGGTATTTTCCGGGCAGCAAGTTTTAAGTATTTATCTTGTTGATCTTCATCAAGGTAACATACTTACTCAACCTTGTTGGTATACTATGATTATAGTATAGATTAAATGCATGTATGGGTTGTTTGGTGATGTTTATTCATGATTTTATGTATTGTTTCTAATCTGATTTTTATATGGTTTTCATGATATTTTGATGATGGTTTTTATGATTTCATGATTGAATATATGTTGTTTTGTGATCATGATAATTATGTCAAAGTTTGATGAATTTTGGATAAGTTCTAGTTGGATTTTCGAGTGGTATTAGAGGATATGCGTGTGGTATGATTTGGTTGGATGAGTTCTTGATTGAAGTTCTTGAATCTTGATTGAGTTCTTGATTGAAGATCTTGAATCTTGAATGAGTTCTTTATGAGTCTTTGATGAGTTCTTTATGTTCTTTATGAGTTCTTGATGGGTTTTGATGAGTTCTTGGTTGAATCTTGAAAGTTAAAGAAAATGATTAAAGTGTTAAAGAAAGTTAAAGATTGAGTCAAAGTTGGTTAAAGAATGTATTTTAAAGTGATGGATTATGGTTGGTTAGACTCAAGATCAAGGCGCAAAGGCAATATTGAGAATAACTTCGTGTTTAACTAATTATTTTTGAGAATCAAAGCGCAAAGGCAATTCTTGAATATAGTTATGTTATGAATGAGTTGATTAAAGTGATAAAATGATTAATTAATAATTAGCTTGATTTCATTTCTAGACGCCTAAAACTTAGAGTAAGATTCTTTGTTTTTGGGTTAAGACGTTGCCCCTATTCCATCCGTGGTATTGGGATAGTTGGAGTCTTACTATGTTATCCTTTGAATTTCCAGTAAGATTGGTTTCACGGGACATGGATTTCCAGTAAGATTGGTTTCATGGGATTTGGGAGTAAGATTCTCGGTCCTAACATAGTAGAAAGTTCGAATGCGTAAGATGCGTTCGTACGAGCATAGTCCGGTCTAGTATATGAATGATTGCGCCAAAGATAGTTGGTTAGGTTGGTTTGAGTCGAGTTCACGTTTTGGGTTGTTCTCGTATTATTTGATTATTGTTGTTGATGATTTGGTTTATGCTATGTTCATGTGTATTCCCATTAGGGTGAGTCAGTTATGTTACTCGCCACTGATTGTGGACTGTTGTTTGTTTTACAGGTAATTCTGATGACGATGTACTTGCTTAGCTTTGGGTTGGGTTGGGCGAGCGGCGTTTATTATTGTTGTTGGATGTATTTTCTATTCTTGTTGTTTTTAGATAGTATTGGACTATTGTATAGACTTTATACGTTATTTTTGGACTCTGACGTGTGGTTGGAGTTATTCGTATTTTGTTATTTTTAGTTTGACTTTTGGATTAGTAATGTACAAACTTGTGGGTATTTGTACTTTGAGGTTTAATAATAATTGAGGTATTAGTTTTAATTCTTAAGTTTTCGAGTTGTAGTTATAACAATTCGACTCGTCGATTTCTTCCGCGCCGATTTAAGTGAGTCGGGTCGTTACACTAACTGTGGCCAATTTGGCAACAGGAGAAAAAGTTTGGTTAAAAACTTCCCCTTACTTTTGTTGATATCCAATAGCAACTAATCTGGCCTTTAATCTTTCTATAGAACCATCTGGTCTCAACTTGGTTTTATAAACCCATTTAAAATTGATAGCTCTTTTTCCTTTAGGTAAGTCAGTTAGGATCCAAGTCCCATTTGATTCTAAGGCATCAATTTCCTCATTCATAGCATCTACCCAATCTTTGGAATTCTTAGCTTGGCTATAAGAACTAGGTTGTCTATGAGCATTAATGCTAAAAGATTGTGATTCACTAGAATATTCTTTGTGATCATTTCTGTGAGGAACATAATCAAGAAAAAAATCATCATATTTAGAAGCTTTCTGTATATGTCTTTGCTTATGAGTATTATCATTTGAATTGGAAAAAGAAATTTTATTAGAACCAATAGACTCAGTAATACTATTTCCAGAATCTTGTAAAGGAGATAAATCTATTCTAGAATTAGTTATTGGGGTGAAAACCTGTTCTGATGATCTAGCTAACAAATCATAATTAGAGGAATCATTTGAGTCACTAATTTGAATAGGGCAAATATTAGAATCTGTCCTAGAATTGCATTGTAAGTCAAAAGAACTTCTATGTGTAGCAGAATCAGTCCCAAATCCTACCATATTTGGTTGTTTGTGTATATTGGGAACATTTTTATTTTCTTTATGAAAAGGAAAACAAGTTTCATAAAAGACTACATCCCTTGACACAAAACCCTTTTTGTTTCCAAATCAAACAATTTATATGCCTTTGAACCATAAGGATATCCCACAAACATGCATTTCTTACCTCTTTCATCAAACTTATCTTTTGTTCTTTCATTATTGTAAGCATAAGCTAGGCAACCAAAAACTCTCAGATTTTCATAACTTGGTATTTCTTTAAATAATATTTCATATGGGGATTTCCATCCTAGGACTTTAGTTGGCATTCTGTTAATCAAATAGGTAGCAGTTAACAAACATTCCCCCCAAAATATCTTTGGCAATTTTGCTTGAAATCTCAAGCATCTAGCAACTTCTAACAAGTGCTTATGTTTTCTTTCCACTCTACTATTTTGTTGAGGGACTCCAGGAACACTTCTTTGATGAAGTATCCCTTTTTCTCTAAAAATTCCCAAACATAGATTATTTATAATTTCTGTTCCATTATCTGTTCTAATAGTTTTAATTCTGGTATTAAATTGAGTTTCAACCATAGCAAAGAATCCTTTAATATGAGTAAGCTAAGAACTTGTTCTTTATTATTTAGCAAGTAGGTCCAGGTTATTCTACTATGATCATCTAATATGGTTAAGAAATATTTTTCTCCTCCCATAGATGTGACTTTGTATGGTCCCCATAAATCCAAGTGAATTAAGTTAAAGCATGCAACAGCTCTATTAGTACTACTATAGAAGGGCAACTTGTGAAATTTGGAAGCATAACATACATGACAATTATACTCCTTTAAATTTTCACACTTACAATCTGAAATATGAATCATTTTGGACAAAGATACATGACCAAATCTAGCATGTAAAACATCCAACTTTACAACATTTCTATATTTCTTATCCACACTAGTAGATGTTTTTTATGGCAATAAAGCTTCACCAAAACAAACTACCTTATTCTTTTCTATCCTATCCTTCTTGCTACTATTGCTAGTGAAACAAAATAGTACTACCTTACCTTTGACCATCACCAAGCAGTTTTCCATTAGATTGGTCCTGAAACCAACATTTTTCATCATAAAAAATTACTTGCACCCCTAATTGTTTAACAAGTTTTCCAATGGAAATCAAATTATACCTAAATCCTTCTACAAATAAACCATCTTGAAGAATTAAATGATCATTTAGAACTATATTTCCTATAATATAAACAAGTTTGAATGTTCCATCTGGTACACCAACCCTTATAGGCTTATTCAAGTTTCTTTTATTAATTAGCAAGTTAACATCAAAAGTCACATGGTCAGAAGCACCACTATCAATTATCCAGATAGATTTAGCATTACCATTTAAATTCTTGCAAGCAAAATGAAGTAAATCTTTACCTGTACAATTTAGCTACATAGTGATCACATTTTCTGTCATACTTTTCCTGCTTCCAATCCACCCTGTTTCGAATTCTTGAATTCTTTGAGGCAACCCTGCTGACAGGCTTCTTCCAGTCAGTTTTATTCTCATATTTTTCAACAGCCAAAACACTACTTTCCTTAGACATATCATTATCAGCAGCTACCTCCTTCTGAGCTTCAATTTGAAGGGTTATGGAATAAGCTTTGTTAATGTTTGGCAATGGCTCCATAGAAAGAATATTGGTTACAGTGTTGTCATATCCTGAGTTCAGTCTCAACAAGAACTGCATCACCTTGTCTTCTGACTCCAATTCATTCAACCTCTTGACATAATTGCATGTGCATTTAGCCAATGCTCCACAAGTGCAAACAAGTAGCCTTCTCAAACTTTGAAGTTCATCCCACATATTCTTGATCTTACTGTAATAACTCAAGATCGACATATTTTCTTGTTTTAAGAGCTGCTAATTCTTTCTTGAGCTGATATACTAATGGTCCATTTTTTTGTCCAAATCTTTCGTTAATATCTTCCCAAAGCTCAAGTGAAGTCTGATCATTAGACTCAAAATCTTCAGCTAAATCTGCTTGCATGGAACTCAAGATCCAACTTCCAACCATATAATCTGCTCTTTGCCAACGAGCATAATTCTTATCAGTATCTTCTGGCTCCTTCAATGTCCCAGTTATAAACACTAATTTATTTTTCGCAGCTAATGCTCTCCTGATTCCTTTTCTCCATCTGTTAAAATTCTTTCCATTAAAAACCTTTGCAACCAACGAACAATTCCACTACTAGATAAAAGAGCATTTGCAACGCTCTTTTGCAACGGGTTATATTTTTGCAACAACTTTAGCAACGAGTTTTTAATAACAGTTGCAAAAAATGGGAAAAGGCAACGGGGTAATTGAAACCCGTTGCAAAAAACTAGAATAGGCAACGAGCTGAGAATAGGCAACAGCTTTAGCAACGGCCTAATGCATAGCCGTTGCCAAAAGTCGGTGAAATATTTTTTTTTGATGTGGGTGAAAAAATTAAATATACTCCGTACTTTAATTTCATTTCCCTCTTTGATTTCCCACACACTACACGCATTCTCCTCTTTCATTTCCCACCCACTGCACGCATACTCCTCTTTCATTTTCAGTTTCATTCATTTCCCTCTTTCACCCCCTCCTTCATTTTCATTTTCTCTGATTTGGAGCAACATCAAGGTTTTTATTTCAACGGCTTTAGCAACATCGATAGACACAGAGGCTATCGGCTTTAGCAACATCAAGGGTTTTATTTCAAGGTAACCTAGGTTTTATTTCAATTGAATCTGATTTAGGGTTTTATTTTTCCTTCAAAATTTTGTTCTTCAATCTAACCTAGGTTTTTATTTGCGAAATTAAATCTGCTGGTGGTCGCGGTGGTTGCTATCGGTGGTTCCTCGCGGTGGTTGCTATCGGTGGTTCCTCGCGGTGGTTGCTATCGGTGGTTTGTCGTGGTGGTTGCTCGCGGTGCTCTGTTGTGGTGGTTGCTCGCGGTGGTTGCCCAGAACTAACCCTGCTCGCGGTCGCCTAGAAATCTGCTCGCGAAGCTCGGGGTGGCTGCTCGTGGTGGACACCCAGAAGTTAGTGTTGACAGGGACGGTTGTGATGGTGAGTGAACAATTTTCATTATTAATTTGGCTGCTCTGATTTTATGGCTTGTTGTTGCGAGATTTATAGCTTGTTTTGGCATAAGATTAATTTGGCATAAACTTAATTTGTTTTGGCTTGTTTCATGTCCAAACAGATTTTATATTAAGTTCATTTTCATAAAACATTAATTTTATGATGTGTTCATTTTATAAAATTTGGTGTGCTAATTTTGGCATAAGATTAATTTATTTTGTTTTTGACAGACCATAAAATCTGAACAACACATTTTGGCTTGAACTTTTATGAAATATGTTATTGCGAGATTAATTTGATTTTATGACAGACCATAAGATTAATTTTTGTTGTTGCAACAACATATTGCATATCACTATTGTTGACAGACCATAATTAACAACTTTTATGAAATGAAAGTTTTGGCTTGTCAACACGTTTTGGCTTGAACTATTGAAATATGTTGTTGCGAGATTAATTTGATTTTATGAAATATGGTCTGTCAACAATAGTGATATGCAATTATGACAGACCATAAAACACATTTGATTTTATGAAATATGTTGTTGCTAATTATGGTCAGTCCACACATCTTTAGCAACATTAGATTTTTTTATGTTGTGTTCATTTTATGAAATATGGTGTGCTAATTATGGTGTGCTAATCTTATGCTTTCATTTCATAAAAGTTTCTTGAAATAAATTGAAGGCTCCTTGATGCTAAGTTTGCTTGGTTTTAGTACTCTTAACTCATTTAGACAATTTTGGTGGAACATTTTCGCTCTTAACATTTTCCCTATCATCATAAGCAGCATCGTTGTGTACCTTATGAAAAGATAATATAAGCAGAGTTAAACTATAAATATTTCCCCATTGATAATCAAGTAGCATGACTAAAAAAGATCCTACATTATAATGATCATGAATAGACAAGATATAAATCTAAAGAATAGCAAGCCAGGTAAGGGTGATGGTAATAGACTATGAAGGAAGAGAATACACTATAGCCCTACCAGCCCCCTGACCACCCCCTGCCCTCACCCTACAGTCCCCCTCCTGCCCTGCAGCCTTGCCAGACCCCTACCCACCCCTTGCCTTCACCCTAAAACCCCTCTACAGCCCTGCCAGCACCCTGCCCTCACCTTACAGCCCTTTCAGCCCCTTACCCAGCCCTGCCAGCCCCCTTCTTACCCCTACCCTCACCCTACATCCCTGCCAGCCCCCTTTCCCACCCCCTGCCCTCACCTTACAATCTCCCTCCATTCCTGCCAGCCCCCTACCCACCCCTTCCCTCTAAGATCGAGCGGCCTGAGACACGTGATACATTCTAGACTAGTATAGATGTACAAGCATGACAATTAATCATAGATCATTTATACCCAAAAGAAGCAAGCAAAGTCAATAAAGATATGGCTTTTAAAGTGCAAACTATCTTTTTTTTAAGTAACTTTTATAAAATATCACATAGTATAAATAAGAAATTCTTCAAAAAGTACAAGGTGCACAATAATTGAGGTGATCTTTATGTAACTGTCATGGGATTGTATCTCAAATTAACGAAGTTCAAAGGGCATTGTTTTAGTAAAATAAAGATAATGATGAATGAGGAAGTGAATCTCAATTGCTCCACTTGCCTTTTCTAAATACTAATCTCATTGGTGCAAGAATATCATATGGGGGTTGTATGGCATAAAACAAGTCGAAAATGTAAGCAAATATTGCATTACAATATGCATAAACCTGGAATCCAAAGAGTAAAAGTTCATGAATATATTAATCAAATAAGAATTAATGCACCCTTATAAAAATGTAAAACAAATTAACACTATGTAAATTAGTTAGTCTTAACTTAACTAAAGATCGGGTAGCATGAACCTTCATTGTTGCAATTGCCTTAACAAACAAGTAAACTGATAAAATACAGTTAAAAACAATTCACTCCAGGCCACTTTCTAAAAAATCACAGTAAACAAAAGCCCCAGATCCTACTTTACTGCACAAGTGCTCAATGCTTGCAAGAACTCATAAATATAGTTAAAACAAATAACCAAGAATATGTAATTGAAAGTAAAGTGGAATAATACAATATAATCATGGAATCCCATGTAAAATTCCAATCATTACTATTACCAGCAAAATTATAGATATCCAAATATAAAAAGAAAAACAATTAGTTTATGAATTTTAAATAGGTTATGACCAACATTAAAAAGACTAAATATTGAGATAGTTTAACATATATGATACTTAAATAGTAGTTCATATATGAATCATGCCATTAACATCCCAAACTAGCAAGACATTTCAGCAGCCTTAACCTACAATTGCAGTAGCCTGTATTTTATTTTATTTTATTTTTTTTGTGTTGGTTTGGATCTTGTGCTGATTATAGTTTATATTGATTTTGTTGAGAGTGTATGGTAAAGAACAATTTATATATATATGGTTTGAGGATATGTTGGTACATGTTGTTTTCAGGAAATTATTAATGTAAATAGTCTTTCCTTTATAACAGGTGCTTGTGGAAGGAAATGACGTAGAGGAGGTGGGGAATGATATTGAGCTTACATAGCAAAATCTGGAGGATAGTTGGCTCTATATCTTTTTGGACATAATTGTATTTGCATATCTAATTAAGATGTATGGTGAAGAATGTTATTGGTTGTACTAGAGGATATATACAAGCTAGACTTTAAAGTTTTTAGTTTTTTGATGTAACAAGTGATTTTTGAATTATGAATATTCCTATGAAGTTTGTATTAATATATATAATTATCATTGGTTTCTAAATCCTTATGAGATTAATTTGTCATACTATTATTCATATATATATTTGTTCAAATATTATCATAGCATTCTTTAAAAAATAAAAAAAAAAATTGGGCAATAGACAAATTATTAGAGGTGTTGCAAAAGGGTGGATTTTGGCAACAAGCAATATTAGCCGTTGCAAAAGATGGGAAAAATGGGTTGCCATAAGCTTTAACAAGGTGATTTAGAAGCCGTTGCAAAAGATTAACTTTTGGCAACGGCCATGGCCTGCCCGTTGCAAAAGATTAGCTTTTGGCAACGGCCATGGCCTGCCTGTTGCAAAAGGTTCAAAAGCCGTTGCTAAAAAGCTTTTGCAACCCCAGAGAATGCAACGGGCAACAGCCGTTGCAAAAGCCTTTTGGCAACGGTTTTTGTGATCTTTAGCAACGGATTTGGGGGTTGCAAGAACTTTTTTTTCTAGTAGTGTTCGGATTATCTGAATTAGTTACATGCAAAGGATCTGCAAAAGCCTCATTAGAAATTGCAGAAATATCAGTTGAATCGTCTGACATAATTCCAGAATTAGGAAAAGAATAGTCTCAAATTGTCGAAAAATGGCAATGGCTTTTGCAAAGAAATTTCTCAAGTTGAGATCTGCTATGATACCATGAAGAATAAAATGCAAACCTAGAATTTTATTGAACTGAGAATTAAGCAAAAAGGTTTACAAGGAGTTAATTGAACTGAAGAAGTACCAAGCCTCTATGTATAGAGGAAAGCAGAGAAGAAAGAAAGAAACAGAACCAAGAAAGAAAGACAATAAAGAGTACTCTAACCACCTAATAAAAAAAACTAACTAATATAAAACAATTAAGAATAATATATATAATCCTTTACCCTAAAAGGGTAATAAACTGTTGGCTAATTATTGTCCACTTTTTCATGCTAGAAATATCTGTTCAAAAATAAATTTGCAAGTATATAATATATAATATCAAGTCATATAATGTATAATATCAAGTCAGTGAAATAACTCTATAACTATGATTGTAAAACAAATTCAATGTACAATACAAAGGCAAAACAATTGTAAAACTATTGTCATAGTAATCATGGGCATTGCTCAACACTTCAATATTCAGGCGCTAATCGATGGGAGTAGAGAGTGAACTTTCTGAGTACGTTTAACAGTGATGAAAGGTAGTAGTAGCTCCCTAGGAAGTTTGCTTTAACATTATTATATACCACGAATCCTTGTCTTTAATTTGGATCACTCACCACATGCAAGTATGCGACTGTCGCTCTTTCTTCTCCATCTTCCTCTCAAGCTAATTTGCATGGGCACAGAAGCAAAAAATATATTTAGCAATTTGGATATTTTAAATGTTCAAAATATCAATGAAATTCTACAATTTGTACAGCATCAAAAGACATGATTTTAAAACGCAAACACAAAACCGCAAGATGAAGAATGTTTAAAAATAGATCTAATCTTTAGCGTAGGTTGTTTAATACAAAGACCACAATTCATTTTCGTCTTCCTCACCATAAGATTTAGTATGGTCGGTCAAAGATCATTATGCATTCAACACTGATCTTCCAACAAAAATGGAACCTTGCCAAACCCCTAGTATGGGACTGGATAAGAAAAAAGCTATTAGATTAGTATATTGTTTGGGGATTGTCTAGGTAAATAAGAAAATTACTCTTTTTGAGGACTGGTGATTTCCGCACTCCAAAAATTGATTTCCGCACTCCACCTTATATAGTATTAACCCGGGTTACTATATATACAATTACTAGGTTACTATCGGGGTTGGCCCGCAATGCGCTCCACCAGTTGTCAGCTTCGCCCCTCAGATAATAGGATGCGATCGGAACCCTCTCCCGCTCAGAACATGCTAAGGCATCTAACAGTTTCCGCATCTCTCAAATCCAGTTCTCAAGAATGGTCGGGTCTGCTGCCCCATCATAAACCGGCGGACGAAGTCGTGCTACCCGATCGAAGGACGATTGATGGCTTGGAGGTTGTACACTCCTTTGTGCTAATGTGAGGATAGCATCCTCTAGAGCTCGGCGTCTGAAACGAGAGGTGGAGTTGACATTCTACAAAACAACTTTTCAAGTTAATATAATCACACATAATCACATAATAACGTTAGAAAACGCGGAAAAACGAAGAAATATCTTATCTAGGCTTCTACCCATGGCTTCACTCACTAAGGGTTTCCATTTTATGCTACGTTTCACTCGTGATTCATAAAGCGCTCATCTTTCCAAGTCACTTATGAAGAAGTAACTTTAGGGTTTTAACCTATGCTCTGGTACCAACTGTAACGACCCGACTTTTCTAGACTGTCGATTTACGAAGGAAATCGACAAATGGATCATTACCAACATAAAACTCAACAAGCATATTATAATTAATGTCTAAAATTCCCTTTTATTAACTAAATACTGAAATAATAATCCCAAAAGTCAGTAAATAAAATACCAAAATTACATAGTACTACTGTTCCATCCCAACAGGCTGGGACACACTGATAAATGAATAAATAGAAAGCATAAAGTAAACTATTGGTTCGCTAAAACTCAACGACACTCGCATCCCGAACCAACTTAAACCCACTTTACGCTTCGGTTTCATCACCTGAAATGGGGGGTCCACCGTCAGTGGCGAGTAACTAGGTTGTCCCGCTTAAATGAGGGACCATTAGCCGTATAAAATCATAGAATTAAATCAAGAAAACCACATAAAAATACATGTAAATTTGTACAAAAATACATACAAAATACGTCTAAAATACATACAAAAATACGGTCAACATACGTATAAATACGTACAAAATACGAATTAAATACGTATAAAATACCTGCAAAATACGGTTAGGAATACATACAATATACGTATAAAATACAAATACAAATACGTACAGAAATACATATAAAATACGGATACGGTACGTACATCAATACAGACAAAAATACTCATCAAATACTCATACATGCATACACATATCAAAATACCAAAAATACATACAAATACAGAATTAACAGACGTACGCAACGGAAGACTTAACAATACGTAACCAACACCTAAATACACGAACACATACACATTCATCACATAAATACGTAAATACACATATAGACATATCCTTCCCGTGAAATACTTATCTTGTCATATTTTACCCAAAAATCCTTCTTTTCATCATCTTAATGTACTGGTCATTATAGCTCTTAAGGATGCTCGTGTACATCCCAAGTTTCCTAAAACGTGCCGGGAAGAACCTGTGTATTCAACCCGTAGCCCTCCTTTGCAAGAACTAAGCCTAAGCTATGGCCAATATCTCCTAAGTAGCAGCCCGTTTACTACTACCTAGGCGACTACACATCTTAAGATCCAGAACTGCCCAGAGACCGCAGTAGGGCAGTGGCTTCGACTTAACCCAATCTAGTGACCCGTGTATCACCAAACGGGCGTCCGCATCTTATCTTATCTCATCTTATCTTATCGACATGACCATCTTGAGACCAATACTTCTTATCTTATCCTTTCTTATCCTTTTAGACATATTATTACTTTCCTTCGTATTGCAACTTATCCTTATTGATTCTTTTTATTCCTTTAATCATATTAATTCGTAAAATTACCTTCTAACTTATTATAAGCCAAAAATTAAACAAAAATTGATCATACCCTACTTGGACCATTCGACATTATATAACCAAAATATTAATTAAATAAATTTATCAATTAATCATATAAACAATTAAATAAATCATCTAAATTAACAAATAACAACAATTATTGCCTAAAACATGATAAAAATCCTATTTTTCATACACTACACCACTCGACATTTCCATAAGAAAATACTAGAAATTACTCTTTAAATTAATTTAATACAAACATCAATAATTAATATAAAACTTAATAAATAGCAAAATAAATCATGCTTTAAACATTAAATTATCAAGATTGGACAAGAACAAGACCAAAATCATTACTTAGTTAAACATGAATCACACGGCCTTCTTGGCTATAAAATAATATCAAGATAAATCTCAAAAATCAATAATATCATGATTAAATTAAAGATTAATTGAAGATTAACATCAACAATTCAAGAACTATCAAGATTGATCATAAAAATCAGATTTTTAATCCCCTGAAATGACCTAGGCCACTCGACATATACATAATACATGAACAAAACAATTCTTTTTAATTTAAGACTTTAATTAGCAATTAAATAATCAAGATTGTCATAATTATTCAAGAAACATCATAGAAATTATTCGAAAATCCTCATGTATCACTCGACAATTTCAAGAAAAATCAAGAACAAGATTCAACATATTATCATACAATAATTCAATATAGGTATACAATTAAATACATTATTTCATGCATAGAATTAAATAAAACAGTTAAAGATTCATAAATATTCATGAAATAATAAGAAAATATCATATTAAACTACATCACAAAGGTTTGAAAATTCAATCCCTATCATGATATTAATCCTATCAATTTTCCTAATTTAATCCTAATTAATTATACCACTAAATTGTTCCTGGTCTAAAGGGGATAGTCTAGTTACCTGGATTAGGAAGAAAGAACAGAAAATTCACCCTTGGCCACTCGAAAAAATACACGGCTAGTTGGGAGCTTTAGGGTTCTTTTGCGAACTTTGAGTACAGTTGAAATGAAAATAGGTGATTGGGTTATGAGCTTTGTTCCCTATTCAAATAATAAAGAACAAACGAAAAGGAAAAAAATGAAAATAAACCAAAGAAAACCCTAGGGGCCGTGAAACTGGAGAAAAGAGGGGAAAAGATTAGGGTCGGTTTCTCCGGTTGAAAAGTCGGTTGAGGAATTAAAGAAGACCGAGTAAAAAGTCAACCGATAAGAAATAAATAATTAATTAAACAATTAATTATCTAATTGAATAACAAAAAGAAATAAACATCCCTTTTTAATATAATGAGGGCCGGCCATTAGAGGAACAAAATAGGTTATGGGACCCGGTTCCCGGATAAGATTGACGAAGAAAAAATAAATCGTCCAAATATTTGGGCCTTATGGACTTAGAATATTAAAATAATATAAATAAACCGCAAAATTTTCTGGCCCTAAATTTCGGGTTATTACAAGTAACCCCTCAAACATGATAAGAAACCCCTCAAACACGAGTCAGTAACCCCTCAAACATGATTCAGTAACTCCTCAAACATGAATTAGTAACCCCTCAAACATCATAAGTAACCCCTCCAAAATGATAAGTAACCCCTCCAACATGTATTTGTAACCGCTCAAACATTAATTTGTAACCCCTCAAACATGAATCTGTAACCCCTAAAACATGAGTCGGAGTGTTTAATTTAACACTCAAGAACTTAGATAGTATTTAATTTAAAAATAAGAAAGTTATATATAACACCTTTTCAATTGCTTTTGTCATAGCCAAATCTTGATCGGTGAATATTGTAATAGGATCAACATTGCCCATAGATTTCTTAATGTTTGCAATACCCACTGAAATGTGTATGTTGTTTCATTTGTAATGAATGCACAACCAAACATGATATTTTGCCAATGATGATTTATTCATACTATTGGTGCACAAATCAAATCGTATTTGATTGTACGAAATATAAAAAATTACTATATCACCAAATGTAACTGTAATGACCCTGATTTTTATTGGTATTTTTGCCGATAATTTATGTGCATTATGTGTATTTATGTGTATTTTTGTGTTAGTTCAAATTTATTTTTGAACTATTTATTTTATTTTATGTGAATAATTTCGATTTAATTCGAATTATTTATTTTCAGTTTTTATTATTTATGTTATTTATTATTTAATTAATTAGAATTTTTATTATTTAATTTTCTAATTAATTATTTAATATTTTGGGCTAAATCGATTTATACATGATTAATCATGTAATTTATGTAAATTAGCCCAATGGATCACGAGAGCCCATTTTTAGGCCCATTTTCCCTCTTGGCCGGTTTTCTTAAGTGGCATGGCAAGGCTTGCCAGTTGCCTTGTGTTCACACCTTGACTAACTCTATATATAGGAGAGTTAGTAAGGCCATTGCTCATTTTGCCATCAATTGCATTTGCCATCATAATTAAACACAACTCCCTCTCATTTGCTCCCATCTCACACGCCATTTTTGGCTAGTAAACCCATCCAATTGTTCATCCATCTTTTGAATCCCAAACTTAAAGATTCAAACTCTATTGATCTTTAAGTGTTCAAACACAATATCAAACACAATCATTTCATTCAAGATCACTAGTTCGGGTTGGTTTTGGGTCTTGTTCGTGTTCGTGATCAAGTGGGTGACCGTGTGGTGGCTCGTGTGAGAAGCCGTGCTGCAGGGGTCGTGTGCACGTGGTGGACGTGCTGCAGAGGTCGTGTTCGTGGCCGTGTTCGTGGTGGTGCCGTGTGTGCAGGCCGTGTGTGTGTCGTGTGGGTGCAACTCGTGGAAACCGTGCCGTGTTGCTTGAAGCCGTGTGGTGTTTTGTTTCCGGGCTGCATTTGTGTGTTGATTTGTGTGTTAATCTTCAATAAGGTAACATACTTACTCAACCTTGTTGGTATACTATGATTATAGTATAGATTAAATGCATGTATGGGTTGTTTGGTGATGATTATTCATGATTTTATGAGTTGTTTATATTCTGATTTTTATGTGGATTTCATGATATTTTGATGTTGGTTTTATGATTTTATGATTAATTATATGTTGTTTTATGATCATGATTATTATGTTAAAGTTCGATGAATATTGGATAAGTTGAATGGTAATTTTCGTGTGATTCATGATGTTATGCGTGTGGCATGAATGTGTTGGATGAGTTCTTGAATCTTGATTGAGTTCTTGATTGAAGATCTTGAATCTTGAATGAGTTCTTTATGAGTCTTTGATGAGTTCTTTCAAGTTCTTTATGAGTTCTTGATGAGTTCTTTGAGTTCTTGGTTGAATCTTGAAAGTTAAAGAAAGTGGGTTGTTAATTAAAGAAAGTTAAATATTGAGTCTTAATTGGTCAAAGAATGGATAATAAATGATGGATTATGGTTGGTTAGACTCAAGATCAAGGCGCAAAGGCAATCTTGAGGATAACTTCATTGTTTAACTAGTTATTTTCGAGAATCAAGGCGCAAAGGCAATTCTTGAATTTAATTATGTTAAGATTGAGTTGATTAATATGATAAGATGATTAAATAATATTTAGCTTGATTTCATTTCTAGACGCCTAAAACCTAGAGTAAGATTCTTTGTTTGGGTTAACACGTTGCCCCTATTCCATCCGCGGTATTGGGATAGTTGGAGTCTTACTATGTTATCCTTTGAATTTCCAGTAAGATTGGTTTCACGGGACATGGATTTCCAGTAAGATTGGTTTCATGGGATTTTTGGGAGTAAGATTCCCGGTCCTAACATAGTAGAAAGTTCGAATGCGTAAGATGCGTTCGTACGAGCGTAGTCCGGTCTAGAATATGAATGATTGCGCCAAAGATAGTTGGTTAGGATGTTTGAGTCGAGTTCACGTTTTGGGTTGTTCTCGTACTTTGTTTATTAATGTTGGTTATTTGGTTTATGCTATGTTCATGTGTATTCCCATTAGGGTGAGTCAGTTATGTTACTCGCCACTGATGGTGGACTGTTGTTTGTTTTACAGGTAATTCTGATGACGATGTACTTGCTTAGCTTTGGGTTGGGCGAGCGACGTTTACTGTTGTTTTTGTTGTATTTTCTATTTCTGTTGTTTATAGATAGTACTGGTATGTTGTATGGACTCTTATACGTTGTTTTTAGACTCTGACGTGTGGTTGGAGTTACTCGTATTTTAGTATTTCTAGTTTGACTTTTTGGACTAGTTATGTACAAACTTGTGGGTATTTGTACTTTTGTGGTTTATTAATAATATTTCGAGGAATTAGTTTAAATTCTTAAGTATTTTGGGTTGTAGTTTATAACTATTCGACTCGTCGGTTTCTTCCGCGCCGATTTAAGCGAGTCGGGTCGTTACAGTAACTACCCGTAATTTAGCAGCGTTGTTTTCGGAGAAAACAACAATCACATATCATTAACTTCTAAAAACTTCGAAGTTAGGTTCATAAACTACAGCGGAAGCTCTATAACTTAATCATATTATTCATTAAAAACTGTTAATTGATCCCAAAATATTTATTAACCAAAGTCCTTTACTATTACAAAATAAAGAAAAGACTACTAAAACAAATAAACATAATCTAAACTAGTCATCGGGTCACTTCTAAGCTGGCTAGCTCACAATCCCAGCCCATACGTAGCCAAAACTCAATTACCACCTGTACCTGAAATAGAATGGGGGGTCCACAGTCAGTGGTGAGTAATAGATTGTTCTACCTAATCAGTAGAACACAATTAGTAACATAATAATCAGAATAGGTCATCTGAACAGTTGAACAAGTCATCATGCAAAGAAATCATAATGAACACATCAAGTACGCAGCGGAAACAATCATACATCTTTAACATAACCTTCAACTCAGCTTAACCATATAAAGACTTCTATTCCTCATCATCAGCTCTTCTATCCTTTCCTTTCAGGTGCTAATCCATGACCAGTCATATGCTCGTAGGGGAAACCTTAATTCTTCCCCAACTTTCCTTGCTCATGCCGGGTCAACCACGAAGATCTACTCCCCAAGCACTGGGATCAAGAACTGTCCCCAATCCGAAGATAGGACAGTGGCTTCGACTATGCCTATATTCATGGCAACTTAAGCCACTAGATAGGTAGTCACTTCATAGTTAATCATCTTTTCATTCAATTCAATTCTGTTCTATTTTGTTTTGTTCGGTTCAATTCTTGATTCCTTTTCACAATTCAATTCCTTTTGACACAACTTTTCTTCTAATAAATTCTAACTCATCTTATCTTGACCCAAAACTCTAATCCTTTTCATAATCCACTCGACGTTTATCACCTTAATAACAATAATTAACTTATACTCTTAAATAAACCAAATATCAAACTCATAACTTAATAGAATTAACCCATAATAGTAACAACTAACAATCATCGACAGATAATACTTAAAACAACATAAAAATCCTATCTTTCTCACACACAACCATTCGTCATTCAACTTCTTATACAACAAAAATTGACACTTTCGATATTAACAACAATCATCATCAATTCGTCATAAAAAAACTTAACAATAATTCATGTAATCATGCTTGGAACAATAAATCATAAAATTAGAATCATAACAAGAACAAAAATCAAACCTTTTAATACATAGCATACACGGCATAGGGGGGTATAATACAACTTCAAGATTCAATTCAAGAAAACAACGCATCAGGATCAATTTCAAGATTATTTCCAAGATTATCATAAAAGAATCATTAAAGATCAAGATTACAACTTAAAGATCAAGATTGCGACGTAAAAATCAAGACTTTCATCAAGAACCTATTCGACAATCACAAGAAACACACGGCTCATTCCACACATCATTCAAGATCGTTCAATAATTTAATACAACAATTCTATACTTGCAAGAACCATAAAACAAGCATCGATTTATCATAAAACATGCATATAATTTATCAAATCATCATTGAAATACTTAAAAACCATTCGGCTATCACCTTAATAAACTTTCAATTAATTCAAAATACAATCATCATAATTCTATGCAATCCTACGTTGTTCTAACTATTCCAAATCGTATTCTAAAAACTATGAAACTAATCTATCCTAAAGATTAAGTAAAAGCAATCCAATTACCTTTGAAGGAATGATATGGTTCGAATAATCACCAAGGTTAACGATTTCTTTGTGTTCTTTAAGGTTTCTTTAAGGTTCTTGATCAATCTTTAAGGGTTGAAGCAATAGAAAAAGGTTAGGAATAGTTTTAATGATTGATCTTTGAAGGATGATAATTATTGAAATTGGTTGTTGTAGTTCTTCCTATTGGCTGTGTAAAATGAAAAGAAAATAAGAGTCTATGTTTACTATAATTTAGTATGCAAAGTAGAAAGAGTAACAAAAATAGGGTTTTTCTAGAATAGATCAAAATAGATGTAACATTTAATATATAGGGTAGAACAAATTAAAGAAATTAATCAACAAGAAAAGATGGGGTGACCGAAAATATTGAAGGGAAAAAGGGTTAAGAGTTACTAAGATAGTAGCTGGCGATCTGAACTCGTTCATCATCCGGAAATCGGTTGCATCGAATAATTTTCCCATCTCCCGAATCCAGCTCTCGAGCACCACGGGGTCAGAAGTGCCATCATAGGTAGGGGGTCGATGACGGGAAATCCGGTCAAATGTAGTTTGACCGCTGGTCAACTTGGCTCCTCTCTGAGCTATGCTAATGACTGCATCCTCTAACATACGGCGTCGGTCACGGCTACTAAGTGAAGGTTCCGGACTTGCCATTCTTCAAAACAATGCACAAGTTATGGAATCAAAAGACAACTTAAATTTAACTCAAATCATCGCAAAATAATATAAAATAACTTATCCCATAGCTCTACCCAAGTCAACACTCACTTAAGTTCTTGTGGTAAAGCTAACTATGTTATCTCTCGGAATCATAAAGCACACATTCTCACGGGTTACTTATGATGAAGTAACCTAAGGTTTCAGCTCTGATACAAACTGTAACGACCTGTAATTTAGCAGCGTTGTTTTCGGAGAAAACAACAATCACAGATCATTAACTTCTAAAAACTTCAAAGTTAGGTTCATAAACTGCAGCGGAAGCTATATAACTTAATCATATTATTCATTAAAAATTGTTAATTGATCCCAAAATATTTATTAACCAAAGACCATTACTATTACAAAATAAAGAAAAGACTACTAAAATAAATAAACATAATCTAAACTAGTCATCGGGTCACTTCTAAGCTGGCTAGCTCACAATCCCAGCCCATACGTAGCCAAAACTCAATCACCACCTGTACCTGAAATAGAATGGGGGGTCCACAGTCAGTGGTGAGTAATTAGATTGTTCTACCTAATCAGTAGAACACAATTAGTAACATAATAATCAGAATAGATCATCTGAACAGTTGAACAAGTCATCATGCAAAGAAATCATAACGAACACATCAAGTACGCAGCGCAAACAATCATACATCTTTAACATAACCTTCAACTCAGCTTAACCATATAAAGACTTCTAATCCTCATCATCAGCTCTTCTATCCTTTCCATTCAGGTGCTAATCCATAACCAGTCATATGCTCGTAGGGGAAACCTTAATTCTTCCCCAACTTTCCTTGCTCATGTCGGGTCAACCACGAAGATCTACTCCCCAAGCACTGGGATCAAGAACTGTCCCCAATCCGAAGATAGGACAGTGGCTTCGACTATGCCTATGTTCATGGCAACTTAAGCCTCTAGATAGGTGGTCACTTCATAGTTAATCATCTTTTCATTCAATTCAATTCTGTTTTATTCTGTTCTGTTCAATTCTTGATTCCTTTTCACAATTCAATTCCTTTTGACACAACCACAATAATTATCTCATACTCTTAAATAAACCCAATATCCAACTCATAACTTAATAGAATTAACCTATAATCGTAACAACTAACAATCATCGACAAATAATACTTAAAACAACATAAAAATCCTATCTTTCTCACACACAACCATTCGACATTCAACATCTTATACAATAAAAATTGACACTTTCGATATTAACAACAATCATCATCAATTCGTCATAAAAAAACTTCACAATAATTCATGTAATCATGCTTGGAACAATAAATCATCAAATTAGAATCATAACAAGAACAAAAATCAAACCTTTTAATACATAGCATACACGGCATAGGGGGGTATAATACAACTTCAAGATTCAATTCAAGAAAACAACGCATCAGGATCAATTTCAAGATTATTTCCAAGATTATCATAAAAGAATCATTAAAGATCAAGATTACAACTTAAAGATCAAGATTGCGACGTAAAAATCAAGACTTTCATCAAGAACCTATTCGAAAATCACAAGAAACACACGGCTCATTCCACACATCATTCAAGATCGTTCTATAATTTAATACAACAATTCTATACTTGCAAGAACCATAAAACAAGCATCGATTTATCATAAAACATGCATATAATTAATCAAATCATCATTGAAATACTTAAAAACCATTCGGCTATCACCTTAATAAACTTTCAATTAATTCAAAATATAATCATCATAATTCTATGCAATCCTACGTTGTTCTAACTATTCCAAATCGTATTCTAAAAACTATGAAACTAATCTATCCTAAAGATTAAGTAAAAGCAATATAATTACCTTTGAAGGAATGATATGGTTCGAATAATCACCAAGGTTAACGATTTCTTTGTGTTCTTTAAGGTTTCTTTAAGGTTTTTGATCAATCTTTAAGGGTTGAAGCAATAGAAAAGGGTTAGGAATAGTTTTAATGATTGATCTTTGAAGGAAGATAATTAAAGAAATTGGTTGTTATAGTTCTTTCTATTGACCGTGTAATATGAAAAGGAAATAAGGGTCTAGGTTTCCTATAATTTAGTAAGCAAAGTAGAAAGAGTAACAACAATAGGGTTTTTCTAGAATGGATCAAAATAGATGTAACATTTAATATATAGGGTAGAACATATTAAAGAAATTAATCAACAAGAGAAGATGGGGTGGCCGAAAATATTGTAGGGAAAAAAGGGTTAAGAGTTCCTAAAATTTAGTAGAAAAAAAATAGGAGAGCAAGAATAAAAACAGGATTTTTGGAAAGGTCAAAATAGATAAAGAATAATAATATTGGTTAAAGCAACTAATAAAATAATTAAAAGAAAAGCAACAAAGGGGTCGTGGGGTTTGTATGAATAAAAGGGTCAATGACCTCCTAAAGTTTAGTAGGAAATTTAGGAGAACGAAGGTAAGGTTTTTAAATGGGATCAAGTAATTACGAAAGATAAAGATCAAGCAAAGCAATTAAATTAATTAATAAGAATTGAAGGAAAATAAATAAGGGAACCGTGATTATAGATTGAATAATAGGAAGTTAGTCGGCTCCTAAAATCTAGTAGTGGGAATAGGTTAATAAAAATAGGGTTTTTAAGAAAAGGTCTAAAATAGATATATGTTAATAATTAAAACAATAATTGAATTGAATAAGTGAAGGAAGTATTTGTATAGGGAAAAAGAGGAGTTTTTATTTTGTAGTTTGTTATTTGTAGTTTAGTTTTTATTTGTGGTTTAGTTTTTTATTTGTAGTTTTGAAATAAAATAAAATAAAAACAAAGGGGTGATGATCCCTAAAATCTAGTAGGGAGAATAGGTAAGCAAGGATTAGGGTTTTAGACTTACTTATAAAATAGATAAAGGTTTAATAATAATATTGAATAAAAGAAATTAAAGAAACAAGAAAAGAATTAAAGGGGAAACCGTGTAATACATAAATCAAAGGGAATAATTGGGCTCGGGTTTTGGCAAGATAAAATAAAAAGGTTGGGTCATGATCCAAAATAACTGGACTGCTACAAATAAAGTTAATAATTATTTAAATAATAGTCATTTAAATAGTTAATTAATTATATATTTAATTAATTATGAAAAATTTAAACTATGCCGAAATTTCGGGGTATTACACCAAATATTTTGTAATTTTCAAACATTTATGAATTCCTCCAATATATTGCGGTCAGTTTGTTTTCTTTCTCACCCCCTCCCAATTTAAATCTAAAAAAATAATCTGAATCCTAATATTGCTTTTGATACATATCTTCAATGACATTTTTTGCATCTCCTCCCTCAATTTCTTTCATTTTCCTCCTTGAAATGTAGTTGTAATGATCTTTCAAAGTTTGTCCTATTGATTGTATATCACCTGCTTCATGAGCCATGCTTCAAGTTGAATGATTGTGCTGGTCTTAAAACACTATCCAACATAAGGTCTATTGCATCAGCTTTTTCTGTTGTCATATTTCGTTCCGACCTTTGAGAATGTTGCAAATTTTTTCTTGTCAACTCATGATTATGTTTCGTGATATGCACATAAACGTCCCAAGTACCATCTTTAACTTTGACCCTTAGACAAGCACCACAACCTGTTCTAGTTACCGGTACTTGCTTCCTTTTTTTTGTTTTTTCTTTTTTGGTTGTTGATTCCTAATTTTGATATGTTTTTCAATGATCTTGGAGTACTTGTTTTGGTTTTACTAGTGCATCGAAAGCCCTCTTTCGAACACATCCACTCTTTTGATCTGATTGTTCTATTAACACCTTGTGTCCATCTTGTTGTTGATTTTCTTACTCCAAAGCCTTCTGCATGAGCATATGTCCTGTATGTATCATATATTTCTTGCCATGATTAAGTGCGATTACTATGACTAAGTTAGATAGTTAATGGGGTTACAAGTATAAGTTAGTGGGGTTAATTATTGTAGGCTATCGGTTAAAAAATTTATAGTACAGTTTTACTAAATTAATTATACGTAACTATCAAATATCTATATCAGATTACTAAGTATGATTATAAGGGGTTGTCAAGTATTTATATTGAGTTACTAAGTATTTTATGGGGTTACTAAATGTTTTTAAAAGGGCTAAAATTTTAATGTTATAAAACTATATCAATATGGTTCTCTAATTGTAGAGAATTAAAATATATAAATTTTGGTATTTTTATTTTATTTTTTGGAGTTGTATTTTTTGTAATATATGCAATTGGAAAAAAATTAAATACTTTCTCTCTCCTAACATGATTTGGAAATTGTGAAAGAAGTCCATATTTGATTCAGATTACCCGCGTGTTTGCTTTTTTTACTAACTCACAACCTTTTTTTATTTCACTGACGTGTGGCTGGTTGTACCAGAGACCAACTGAGAACATAAATAAAACCCCTCAGTTTCACTTTCCTCTCAATTCACGCATTCTTTCTTTTCACTCCACCATCCCCACGCAACCTCCCTCACCCCAATCCTCACATTTCCAAGATATCTCAAGTTTTCAGATTTGAAGCATTAGTTATTAGATCAATTGGGTTTGATTTTGAAACCCTAAATTTTAACCAAACATTCACAGAGCTGCACTACTAGCCTGCCGCCGCCGCCACCGTGCGTGAACCCCGATCACCACCACTAGTGCTTCTGATATTTAGTGATCATTGATCAATTATTATATTCCCTATGCATTAATTTGTTTGATTTGCTTCAATGAGGTCTGTGTAGTTCATATACTCATTGTCAATTTTTTTTCTGGGTTCATTATCATCTAATTTTTGTATATTTGAAGAGGTGATTTTTTACTGTAGTTGATAAAAAAATGTTTTTGGGTTTTGTAAAATTTACTATACCTGTGTTTTGTTAGTTATATCCTCTTCATTTCTTACTTTTTTATCTCGAATCTTCAGTTGTTATAGATGAAGTTCACCATTTTTTTAAAAAATAATATTTGAAAAAACTGCTAGTACCATTTGTGGTTTCTGAAACGCTACTTGGGTTAGTGGTTTTTCATCAAATTAAATCTTGGAAAAAAAGAATTAAAATGACGTGGACGGTATGAAGGGAATTGTATAAAGTATAGTTGCATTTCCGGAATTGAGAGTTTTTGTGGCATTATTCAAGGAAAGAGTTCTCTAATCATTGAGATTATGATAATTTAAAACAAAATCCACCAAAACAATCACAAACGTGATCTTAAATTTCGACATTGTTATATTGCCATGATAACCAATGCAACAACTTACTGCATTCGTTCTTTTTTCTCCTCTCCTTTTTTTTACTTTATCTTATTAATTGAAATACCTTAACTTCTTAAGTGATTTTTTTGGTGATTTTCATTACATAATTAATGTTCTTCTACAGTTCTACAGTTCTACATGTTTACTTGAATCTATTATAGATTTACATTGGTGTAGCTATATAGTTAATTGAATGATGTTAACTGTTAGAAATCAGAATATTTTGTGTATATTCTTATATAGGAAGGTTTAATTATTCTGATTTACTAGCCATAGTTAGTGATATTTACTTTTATTATTCATAGCTAAAATAGGCAGGAAAAGGTGTATATAATGATGTAATCTGTTCTATACAAAATATACAAAAAATTCAGTATTACATTTTATCTTGGTATCAGAGCCGGGTTCCGATCTCCGGTGACCGACAACCCATTAGCTTCATCATCTACCATGGAAACCGACAGCAAACCGTTGTCCCAAAACAGGTTACCATGGAAGATTTGTTGCAATTACTGTCACAATTAAACAGCAACAAACCCACATCAGAAAACGTGAATCAAGCCACCCAGCCCATCCAAATTCCAGAAAACTAAACAATAAAAACTTCACAAAATGGGCAAAACTAATGCAGCTAGAGCTCAACGGCAGGGGAAGGCTCAGTCACATCACAGCCTCCCCGCCAAGCTAGGATGATCCAAATTACTCCAAACAGGTTAAAAGGGACTCACTCGTTATGTCCTGGATAATTGGGAATATAGACTCAGAGCTGCAAAATCAGTTTCTAGACTATCCTACCTCGAAGGATTTGTGGCAAGGAATAGAAACCCTCTATGGTGGGACGAAGGATGGGCTTCATATCTTTCATCTTACGGTCAAAGCCAACAAAATCCAACAAGAAGGAAACCCAATTGAAGTATATTACAGCAAGCTTACCGGAATTTGGAAGGAAATAGATCGGCGCTCACCAAACCCAATGAAGGATCCAGAGGACAAAACGATTTACAATCGGATTATACAACAAAATCGGTTGTATCAATTCTTGGCAGGGGTAGATGAAACCCTCGACAAGGACCGGCGGGACATCCTCAACCGAGATCCTCTCCCTACACCAGAGGATGCCTTCGGTATATCAGGAGAGAAATTCACAAAAGAGGGGTTATGAACTCAGCACCACCGAGACCCTCAACAGTAGAATCATCGGTAATCGGTAGTGGATTCGCTGTGAAGAGTCGAATGGAGAGACCTAATTTCTGTCGTGAAGATGATAAAATGGGACTCAAATGCACCCATTGTGGAGGAACAAGACACACAAAAAAGGATGCTTTGAATTGATAGGGTATCCAGAATGGTGGGGGATTGCAAGAAGAAAGGAGAGAAGAAGAGCTCAGGCAACACAGTGGATGCCTTCACTGACGGAGGAGCAGCAGCGAAGGAAGAAGGCAGTGAGGACTCGGATGATGCCGCCGCAAGGAGAGAGAAGGAATCAGGTATAAAAGGAGGTGAATGTATGAAAACCCTAGGTTCTTTTTATAATGTTGATTTACATAACTCATTTGAGCTCCTTTGTCATGACCCACAAGAAAACCAAGTGGAACAAAATCAGAAAAATGAATCCAAGTCCACAAAAAACCATGACTCTTATAAACAAACTAAAATGGCCCAAAACCAAACTAATAAAACCAACCATTCGAATATAGGGTTGGTATGCAAAACAAATAAAAATACTAAATGGATTTTTTATTGTGGAGCAACTGATACTATGACATTTGATAGTAATGATCTAGAAAAAATTCAACCACCAAATAAAAACCACATTTAAACAGCCAATGGAGAAAAAATCAAAACAGAAGGGTCAGGGACTGTCCAAATTTCTGATAAAATTAAATTACACAATTGTCTATTTATACCAAACCTATCCCACAAATTACTTTCCTTGAGTCAATTGACAAAGGAGTTAAATTGTACAGTTATTATGAACTACCACCAAGAAGCACAAGAGGAGTTCCACGAAAGAGATATGACCCAGAACTTGAATCAAAAAGGTCATTATACCCAGTAAACAGACTGGGAGAGGCAAATCTGTCTAAAGAAGCAAAGGCCTTCAGTGCAGCTCTATACTCCGAAACCATTCCCAAAACGGTAGAAGAAGCTCAGAATAAAAGAATTTGGAAATTAGCCATGGAAGAAGAGATAAATGCACTTGTCCAGAACAAAACATGGGAAAAATGCACACTGCCTACTGGAAAAAGGGCGGTTGGTTGTAAGTGGGTCTTTACAATAAAAAGCAGAGCAGATGGCAGCATTGAAAGGTATAAGGCTCGATTGGTTGCAAAAGGATATACACAGACCTATGGAATAGACTATGATGAGACATTCTCCCCAGTAGCAAACTTCAACACCATTAGAGTCTTGTTTTCAATAGCAGCAAACAAAGACTGGCGCTTATATCAATTTGATTTAAAGAATGCCTTTCTTCATGGAGATCTAACTGAGGAAGTGTTTATGGAGGCCCCACCAGGATTCTCACATGGTTTTAAAAGGGGAGAAGGTTGTAGATTACAAAAGGCCCTGTATGGGCTAAAACAGTCACCAAGGGCTTGGTTTAGAAGGTTCACTGTTGCAATGAAAAAGTTTGGGTACAAGCAAAGCAATGCAGACCACACTCTGTTCCTAAAAAGGAGAGGTAATAGAGTAACCTGTCTTATCATATATGTTGACGATATGGTTATTACAGGAGATGATGCAGAAGAAATAGATTTACTGAAGAGCAAGCTGTTTAAGGAGTTTGAAATGAAAGATCTTGGTAAACTACAGTATTTCTTGGGAATAGAAATCCTCAGATCAAAGTCAGACATCTTTATATCCCAAAGAAAATACATTCTAGACTTCCTAACAGAGACAGGTATGATAGACTGCAAACCATCTGATACTCCTATGGCGATGAATCATGGACTTCAAATTCTAGAAGATGCTGAACCAGTGAACCAAACCCAATATCAGAAACTTATCGGGAAACTAATATACATATCTCATACCCGGCCAGATTTAGCTTATGTTGTTGGAATAGTCAGTAGATTCATGCATAAACCTCAGAAACAACATCTTGAAGCAGTATATAGAATTCTGAGGTACCTAAAAGGGACTGTAGGAATGGGAGTTATGTACAAGAATCATGGACACCTAGATCTCCATGCCTTCACTGATGCTGATTGGGGAGTAGATCGAGATAGTAGGAAGTCTACTTCAGGGTACTATTCCCTTGTGGGTGGGAACTTAGTATCATGGAAGAGCAAGCGACAAAAGATTATGGCCATGTCCAGTGCCGAAGCAGAGTTTAGAGGAATTGCAAAAGGTATCACTGAAGTTCTTTGGCTCCGAAAACTCTTGAAAGAACTAGGATATGCTCTTAAGAAAAGATGCAAACTATATTGTGATAATATGGCAGCAATAAACATATCCAAGAACCCAGTCCAGCATGATCGCACCAAACATGTGGAAATAGATAGGCACTTCATCAAAGACTACCTAGAAGAAAAAATCATAACACTACCATTTGTCCGATCTGAAGATCAGCTAGCCGACATCTTAACTAAGGTTGTTTCCACGAAGGACTTTTTCCAGACACTAAGCAAGTTGGATGTTGGAGATCCTACCATCCAACTAGAGGGGGAGTGTTAGAAATCAAAATATTTTGTGTATATTCTTATATAGGAAGCTTTAATTATTCAGATTTACTAGCCATAGTTAATGATATTTACTTTTAGGAAAAATTAACAAAAATAATCCCAACTTTGGTTGGTCTTCCGTTTTTAATCCCAACTTTTTGAAAACCAAAAATAATCCCAAATTTCTCTTTGGTTTTCCATTTTTGGACCCTCTTCAAATTTTAACCTACAACTACCGGTACGGTTAAAATTTGAAGAGGGTCCAAAAATGGAAAACCAAAGAGAAAGTTGGGATTATTTTTGGTTTTCGAAAAGTTGGGATTAAAAACGGAAGACCAACCAACGTAAACATGCAATAAAAACCCTTAAAAAAACCAAGAGCAACATCATTCAAACCCATAAACATCCAATAAAAACCATTAACACAGATTTTTGCAAAAACCTAATTTCAAACCACATAAATTCAAACCCATAAAATTTCAAACTTAACAACCTAAATTCAAACTCGGAAATTAAATACCCTAAATTCCAACAACAACAATTCAAATAATTTTACAAAATTGTATTTACAAAGTAAAAAAAGAACCTGGGTTTGATTATATGAGATTTTTTCCACTGGAATGAATTGGGTTAATGAATTGGGTTACACAAGATCATAGAATAAATCAAATAAAACAACAGTTAATCAAACATGCCAACGTACATCAAACATACGAACCATCATAGCAAGCTACCGACAATAACAACATCACTTAATCATGCTCACACGACTAGCTTGACCATTACTCATCTTCCTTATCTTTGGTGCAATCATTCACATATTAGGCCGGACTACGCTCATACGAACGCATCTTACGCGATCGAACTTTCTACTATGCTAGGATTGAGAATCTTACTCCCAACCCCATGAAACCAATCTTACTGGAAATTCAAAGGATAACATAGTAAGACTCCAACTATCCCAATACCGCGGATGGAATAGGGGCAACGTCTTAACCCAAAACATAGAATCTTACTCTATGAAATAGGCGTCTAATAGTGAAATTAAGCTAATCTTTAATCTTTAAATCTTAATCAATTTAATCAACTCAATCATAACATAATTAAATTCAAGAATTGCCTTTGCGCCTTGATTCTCCAAAATAATCAGTTAAACACGAAGTTATTCTCAAGATTGCCTTTGCGCCTTGATCTTGAATCTAACCAACATTAATCCTTTACTTTTAATCCATTCTTTAACTCAATCTTTAACTCAATCTTTAACTTTCTTTAACTATTAAACCACTTTCTTTAATTATCAAGACTCAACCAAGAACTCATCAAAACTCATCAAGAATTCAAAGAACTCATCAAGAACTCATAAAGAACTCATTCAAGATTCAAGATCTTCAATCAAGAACTCAATCAAGATTCAAGAACTTCAATCAAGAACTCATCCAACAAACTAGCATCACACGCATATCATCAACGTACTACTCGAAAATCATCAATTTAAACTTATCCAGAATTCATCAAACTTTAACACATTTATTATGATCATAAAATAACATATTCAATCATGAGATCGTTAAACCCATCATCAAAATATCATGAAAACAACATAAAAATCAGATTAGAAACCATATACAAAATCATGATCAAACTTCACCAAATAACCCATACATGCATTTAATCTATACTATAATCATAGTATACCAACTAGTTTGAGAAAGTATGTTACCTAATCAAATATAAACACGTAGATAATCCTCAAAACTTGCTGCCCGGAACGAGTCACCTTTGGCCAGCAACACACGCAGTACGGCTCACGAACACGGCCAAGCACAACTGCCTCACCATGAACCACCACCGCACAGACCAGCCCTGCACCATCACGTCCCAGCCACGTCCAGCCATGGACCTCTTGACCCCCACTGCCCCCTACACACGGCTGCCCAGCAGCCCTTTACACGGCCACACCACCAACCACGAGCACCACTACTTAAAGCACGAACCCGAACCCCAAACAAGACCCGAACATACGATCTTGATCGATGACAAAGAGGAACCACTAGTACTTGAATACTTAAAGATAAATGGATGAAGAATCTTTAAGTATGGGTTTAGAAATAATGATGAACAAAGTTGGGTGTTTACCAAGCCATATAGGCGTGTGGAACAATGGTGAAAGGGGAGGATGTTTTGCCTTTAAAAAGTGATGGCAAGGGTGATTAACTGAGCAAATGAACAAAGGATCCTAAGGCCTTACTAACTCCTCTATTTATAGAGGTTAGTCAAGGTGTGAACATGAAGCAAGTGGCAAAACTTGCCATCAACATAAGGAAACCGGTTATGGGCTTAAACAAGGGGCTAAAATTATCACTTGGGCCATTTGCACTAATTCATGACTAATCATGATTAATTTTGCACTTGGCCCAAAACTAATTAATTAATTAGAAAATTAAATAATAAAATTCTAATTAATTAAAATAAAATAAAATCAATAAATATTAAACCATTAAATAAAATGGTTACACTCATACATTAAAAATGGTCTAAAATAAATTTAGACCATGCACCGCAACAAAAATAATTTCAAACTAACAATACGAAAATAGCCCAAAATCTGGGGCGTTACAATCTCCCCTCCTTAAAAGAATTTCGTCCCGAAATTCAAGCAAAGGAGACTGTCCACCGTCAACTAACCGGGCTCGGCACACAAAAAGTCAGACGAAAACTGACGGAACTTCGGCTCCCACCAACGTTCAACCGATCCTCGCGACTTGATGCTTCAGCCACTCAGCTTGTCTTGCCTGCATGATCAAAAAGTGTTCGTCGAAGTCCTGAACATGCTCCAGCATTCTTCGATGCACCACTATAGACCTCGAGATCCTCCTCGTCGCTCGAAAGATAAAGATAGGAGCAAAGTCTATCCTTTGATTCAACTATGAACCCAGAACTACGAACCTCCGTCACATACTCAAGCTACTCCCCTCGACTATAGACTTAACTCTTAGAGGTGTAAAAACGATCAAATGGTCGAAAACTGGTATATGGGTTAGAATTAGTCGATCAAGGCCAAAAGTAGGACGCAACCAGTTTGTCTTGGATGATCGAACAAAATTCCAAAACAATCAATCCATTCAAAAATCCATATCAGGTTTTGACATTTCGGTTTAGATGGCTTAGAATATCTGGATCAGAATGTTGGGATCGAACGATGCCCACCTTTGAATGATGAGAATAGCAAGGACGTTAATAAAAGTCTGATATGAATATTATATAGAAATCAAAGAATATCTCGACGAACTATATCGATTTATGAGGAGTAGGATGGCTACGATTATAAAATACGAAAAAAAAAAAAATATATATATATATATATATATGGCTACAATAGAAATAATGATATGATGGTGTGTAAATGGCATAAATTATCCATTGATCAATCCGAGTGATGATGGATGATATTAACAACAATGGCCAAAAACACGGTGGATGATGCAAGGTGAATCGGTGTTGATCACGATGTTGGCCAACATGAATAACGTTAATGAATTATGATGGCCTCAATTATGTATGGTGATGATAACGTCGATGATGGGTGATCATAGATGATAATAATGATCATGATTGACGATGACGATGACATGGACGATGATAATGGATTACGACACTCATAATCAATGGTTAAGAACTTATGATGTCGAATAAGGGGATGATGATCAATATGGTAGATTGTCCTGAATGATGATGAAGACATCATGGATGTTAAAGAATTGACTATAACAAGGGTGATAACGATATTGTTAACAATTAGAAGCAACAACGAATTGATAGTGATACTTATGTAACAATGATGGTACTCACAAAATAAGTTTCAATAACGGAAAATAAGGTTAATCGTAAATCAGTCGTAAGGTTGATCAAATAGGTTTGGTACAATCAGATTTTGGTCTAAAACGGTGGGTCAAAGCGGTTTCCTGACCACAATTACACCCCTATAAGCTTTAGTCTGTTCTACCTTAACACCTTCCTTGTTGAGTACGTGACCCAAGAATGCGATTTCGCGAAGACAGAGCTCCCACTTGGAGATATTCGCGAATCACCTACTGCTCCATAATATCCTTAGTACCATACGGAAATGATCTGCAAGCTCAGATTCGTCTCTCGTTTAGACTAAGATATTATCGAAGAAGACTACGACGCACTTATTGAGTAAGTGATGAAAAGGCCGGTTCATCCGATCTTTGAACACGGGTAAAGCGTAAGCGAGACCGACGACATCACCTCAAAACTCGTAGTGGTCGTATTCGTACGAAAAAGCGGTCTTCGGGATGTCACTGACTGATTTCGGCAACGAATGATCGCTCGATACCTCGACAGCCAGTCCATGCCCATAACGACATCGAACTCCATCAGCGGGACTTCCTTCAAATCGGTTGTCGCCTGCTCACCAGCTAAAACGATAGGCAATCCTCGGAACTCGGGCTAACAAACGAAATCCTCTCCAGAAGGGAGAGTTATAAACGAACTAACGGAAAACTGAGACTCCATCGAACTGGACCTCTGCTTCTGCCTAGGACGTACCACAGACTCGATCCTTCATTGTGGACATAGCCGATGCCGAAAGCTCCTCTCTTGCCGATGGAACATGCCATAGGCGTGCCGTCACATCGCTTCCGTGGGTGGAAGTTCTTGGCGCAACTTCTACACCTCGAACCATCGAAACCCTAATGCGAACTAGCGGTCGGAGGGGGTACTGCTAGGAGCACTAAATCGGGGCTGCCCAAAGGATAGCAACATCATCGGGGTCGGGTTCTTCTTCTAGCTGGCATCCTCTTCGATAACAGACGCCCGAAGGTCGAGTGCTACCTCGTAAGCTTGCCGTAACGTCTTCGCTCCACTGCTGGTCATATGAATGCGAATCCTCGTATCCAGCTTCTTGACGTAACGCTTGACCTGCTCCTCCTCGGATGGAACGACCGACGTAACAAACCTTGATAATTCGGCGAACCTATCGGGGTACGCTTGAACTATTATCTTACCCTGGATGAGAGTAAGAGACTCCTCTGGTTTCCGCCACCGCAACTCGTCGGGGTAGAACCTCCTCTGGGCCTTAGCTACAAACTCGTACCACGGTATCGAATGCAGGGTAAATGTGCGTTCCTAGCTATGCTCCACCAGTTATCGGCCTCTCCTCGCAAGTAGTAGGCGACGAACTGGTCCTTCTCGTGCTCGGACAAAACGTAGCGTCGAAGAGCTTCACTATCTCGTGGATTCAACTCTCCGACATCGTAGGGTCGGCAACCCCATCGTAAGTCGGTGGTCGAAGACGAGCGATACGATCGAACGTCGACTGCGATCCCGATGGCTGACGAATAAGATGCGCTAGTGTAATAATCGCTTCCTTGAGCGCTCGTAATCTCTGTCGTCCCGAACTCGACCGGCGAGGTGTGGACACGTCTAAACGTAACACGATAAGAACAAAATAAACAAAAATGTGAATTAACAATCCACACTTAAGTCAAGTATACACACACAAAAGAAGGTAGGAAAAAGAGTCTTATCCCGGATTCGTCTACCCGACACTCTTCTCCCTTAACTTATTCTTAATTGGGTTTATCACTCGGGAATAGTACAGCTCTCAACTCCCGGGTTTAACTTGAATCCTAAAAATTCACTTAAAACCTATTCGGCTCGGATACCAACTGTAACGACCCGACTCGCTTAAATCGGCGCGGAAGAAACCGACGAGTCGAATAGTTATAACTACAACTCGAAATACTTAAGAATTAAAAACTAATTTCTCAAAATATTATTATTAAACCTCAAAAGTACAAATACCCACAAGTTTGTACATAACTAAACCAGAATGTTATTATTAATACTACTAACAATATGAACTCCAAACACGGTCAGAGTTAGAAATTACAAACTATAAACAAGGTCCAAAATTATAAACGAAATACAAACTAAACAAATTTAAAGAGCATCGGCACTCGCCCAACCCCAAGCTAAGCAACACCGACACCATCAGAATTACCTGAAAAGTGAACAACAGTCCACCGTCAGTGGCGAGTAACATAACTATCCCACCCTAACGGGGATACACAAGATCATAGAATAAATCAAATAAAACAATAGTTAATCAAACATGCCAACGTACATCAAACATACGAACCATCATAGCAAGCTACCGACAATAACAACATCACTTAATCATGCTTACACGACTAACTTGACCATTACTCATCTTCCTTATCTTTGGTGCAATCATTCACATATTAGACCGGACTACGCTCGTACGAACGCATCTTACGCGATCGAACTTTCTACTATGCTAGGATTGAGAATCTTACTCCCAACCCCATGAAACCAATCTTACTGGAAATTCAAAGGATAACATAGTAAGACTCCAACTATCCCAATACCGCGGATGGAATAGGGGCAACGTCTTAACCCAAAACATAGAATCTTACTCTATGAAATAGGCGTCTAATAGTGAAATCAAGCTAATGTTTAATCTTTAAATTTTAATCAATTTAATCAACTCAATCATAACATAATTAAATTCAAGAATTGCCTTTGCGCCTTGATTCTCGAAAATAATCAGTTAAACAGGAAGTTATTCTTAAGATTTCCTTTACGCCTTGATCTTGAATCTAACCAACATTAATCCTTTACTTTTAATCCATTCTTTAACTCAATCTTTAACTTTCTTTAACTATTAAACCACTTTCTTTAATTATCAAGACTCAACCAAGAACTCATCAAAACTCATCAAGAATTCAAAGAACTCATCAAGAACTCATAAAGAACTCATTCAAGATTCAAGATCTTCAATCAAGAACTCAATCAAGATTTAAGAACTTCAATCAAGAACTCATCCAACAAACTAGCATCACACGCATATCATCAAAGTACTACTCGAAAATCATCAATTTAAACTTATCTAGAATTCATCAAACTTTAACACATTTATTATGATCATAAAATAACATATTCAATCATGAGATCGTTAAACCCATCATCAAAATATCATGAAAACAACATAGAAATCAGATTAGAAACCATACACAAAATCATGATCAAACTTCACCAAATAACCCATACATGCATTTAATCTATACTATAATCATAGTATACCAACTAGGTTGAGAAAGTATGTTACCTAATCAAATATAAACACGTAGATAATCCTCAAAACTTGCTGCCCGGAACGAGTCACCTTTGGCCAACAACACACGCACAATACGGCTCACGAACACGGCCAAGCACGGCTGCCTCACCATGAACCACCACCGCACGGACCAGCCCTGCACCATCACGTCCCAGCCACGTCCAGCCATGGACCTCACGACCCCCACTGCCCCCTACACACGGCTGCCCAGCAGCCCTTTGCACGGCCACACCACCAACCACGAGCACCACTACTTAAAGCACGAACCACTAGTACTTGAATACTTAAAGATCAATGGATGAAGAATCTTTAAGTATGGGTTTAGAAATAATGATGAACAAAGTTGGGTGTTTACCAAGCCATATAGGCCTGTGGAACAATGGTGAAAGGGGAGGATGTTTTGCCTTTAAAAAGTGATGGCAAGGGTGATTAACTGAGCAAATGAACAAAGGATCCTAAGGCCTTACTAACTCCTCTATTTATAGAGGTTAGTCAAGGTGTGAACATGAAGCAAGTGGCAAAACTTGCCATCAACATAAGGAAACCGGTTATGGGCTTTAACAAGGGGCCAAAATTATCACTTGGGCCATTTGCACTAATTCATGACTAATCATGATTAATTTTGCACTTGGCCCAAAACTAATTAATTAATTAGAAAATTAAATAATAAAATTCTAATTAATTAAAATAAAATAAAATCAAGAAATATTAAACCATTAAATAAAATGGTTACACTCATGCATTAAAAATAGTCTAAAATAAATTTAGACCATGCACCGCAACAAAAATAATTACAAGCTAACAATACGAAAATAGCCCAAAATCTGGGGTGTTACAGTTGTGGCCCAGGAATATGTTATATACTTTATCAGATGTATTAGCGTCGTTTAATTAATGTACATATAATGATACCTCAATGTATCTAATTTCTCACATTTCTCACCATAAGCACCTTTCTCACCGGAACACAACCCTATATATATAAGTTTTTTTAAAAAAAAAGAAAAAAAAAGAGGATAAAGGTGTACATTTGTAACGACCCGACTTTTATGGACTGTCGATTTACGAAGGAAATCGACAAATGGATCCTTACCAAACATAAATTAAAATAATAATACCATAATTTAAGTCTAATGGTTCTTTTATTAATTAAAGGAATAAATAAGAGTCTAAAATCCAAAGGAAAACTCTAAAATACATAAATAAATATTGTTCAGTCCCAATAGGCTGTGATAAATACTTAATAAATAAAAGAAATACATAAACAGACTCCGGGTTCACTAAACTAATCTCATCAACACTCATAACCCGATCCATACAAGCCCACTTATGCATTAGCTTCATCACCTGAAATTGGGGGGGTCCACTGTCAGTGGCGAGTAACTAGGTTGTCCCGCTTAGAAGAGGGACCATTAATCATATAATATCATAGTATCAAATGAAGAGAAATCAATAGAACGCATGCAAACACATATAGTCACACAATTATACGTACATACATACACTTACATATACTAAACATCTCCTGCAAATCAGGGTTAGAATCATGTACAAAATACATAACAAATACTAATACAAACATACGCAGCGGAAGACTTAATCATACATATCATCATACATATCATAACAACAATAACCGTCCCGTGATTACTTATCTTATCGTATTTTACCCATCAATCCTTCTTTCATCTTCTTAATGGACCGGTCATCAGCTCATTGAGGATCCCGTGTGCACTCCAACTTTCCTAAAACGTGCCGGGAAGAACCCGTGTATTCAACCCGTAGCCCTCCTTTGCAAGAACTAAGCCTAAGCTATGGCCATAACTCCTAAGTAGCAGCCCGTGTACTACTACCTAGACGACTACACATTTTAAGATCAAAAACTGCCCAGAGACCGCAGTAGGGCAGTGGCATCGACTTAACCCGATCTAGTGACCCGTGTATCACCAAATGGGCGTCCGTATCTTTTCTTATCTTTTCTAAAGGCCATCGTGAGACCACTAATTAGCAAGCAATCTTTTCTAAAGGCCATCGTGAGACCACTAATTAGCAAGCAATTTTTTTCTAAAGGCCATCGGGAGACCACTAGTTACAGTTAATCTTTTCTAAAGGCCATCTTGAGACCACTAATTAATCATCTTATCTTATCCTTTTCTTTAGTCATCTTAATTTCCTTTAACTGTATTAATTCCTAATTTACATTCTAAGTTATTATAAGCCAAAAATTAAACTAAAACTGATCAAAAATAATAAGGAGCCACTCAACATTTTCGTAATACAAACAATAATTAATTCAATTCTTTAAATAATCACATAAATCATTAAATCAATCAATTAAATCAACAAATAATCATAAAAATTGCCAATCATCAATTATTATTACTTAAAACATGATAAAAATCCTATCTTTATAATCTATACCATTCGACATTTTTGGAAGCATCATAATAATTAAATAAATTCATCAATAATTCATATAACAATTTAATTAAACATCTAAATTAACAATTAGCATCAAATAATACTTAAAACATAATAAAAATACTGTTTTTCATACATGCAACACTCGACATACATATATACATATTCGAAATTGATTCTTTAAATTAAATAAATACAATCATCAATAATTAATTCTAAAAACTAATAATATCAATTAAAAATCATGCCCTAAACATTATACTATCAAGATTGGATCAAGAACAAGAGAAAAATCAATTCTTATATACATGCAACAACTCGACATTCATAGGGTTTATCACACTTCAAGATTAATTTCAAGAATTTACCAATAACATGATTTAATTAAAGATTAATTAAATATTTAACATAAAGATTCAAGATTTATCAAGATTAATTATAAAAATCAAACCTTTATTTAGTTAAAACTGTAATGACCCAGATTTTATTGGTATTTTTGCCGATAATTATGTGTGTTTTTGTGTTAGTTCAAATTTATTTTTGAACTATTTATTTTATCTTATGTGAATAATTTCGATTTAATTCGAATCATTTATTTTCATATTTTATTATTTATGTTATTTATTATTTAATTAATTAGAATTTTTATTATTTAATTTTTCTAATTAATTATTTAATATTCTGGGCTAAATCGATTATTGCATGATTAGTCATGTAAATTATGTAAATTAGCCCAATGGATCACGAGAGCCCATTTTTAGGCCCAATTTACCCCATGGCCGGTTTTCTCAAGCATGGCAAGGCTTGCCACTTGCTTTGCTTTCACACTTAACTAACTTCTATAAATAGAAGTAGTTAGTGAGCCATGACACCATTTGCTCATTTGCCTTTAAGCACCCTTGCCATCCAATTTCAAAACACAAAATCCCTCTCCTTTGCTCTAGTTCCACACGCCATTTTTGGCATTGATCATCATCAAATTGTTCATCCATCTTTTGAATCCTAAACTTAAAGATTCAAAGTCTATTGATCTTTAAGTTCTAAAACACAATCTAAACCTCAACAATTTCTTTCAAGATCACTTGGTTGGGTTGTTTTCCGGGTTGTTCGTGCTCGTGTGGGTGTTCGTGGTGGTGACCGTGTGGTGCCGTGTTGAGGCCGTGCAAGAGTGCTGGTTCGAGTGGTGAACCGTGCTGAGTTGCTCGTGTGAAGCCGTGGTTCGTGGTGGTGCCGTGTGCCTGCGTGATCAAGGCCGTGTGTGTAGTTCGTGTGGGTCGAGTTTCCGGGCTGTATTTGTGTGTTGATTTGTGTGTATATCTTCAATAAGGTAACATGCTTTCTCAACCTTGTTGGTATACTATGTTTATAGTATAGATTAAATGCATGTTTGGGTTGTTTGATGATGATTACCATGATTTTATGTATTGTTTACATTCTGATTTTTATATGGTTTATATGATATTTTGATGATGGTTTTCATGATTTTATGATTGATTATATGATGTTTTATGATCATGGTAATTATGTTAAAGTTTGATGAATTTTGCATAAGTTTAAGTGGGATTTTCGTGTGTTTTAAAGGTGATATGCGTGTATTATAAGTATATTTGGATGAGTTCTTGATTGAGTTCTTGAATCTTGATTGAGTTCTTGATTGAAGATCTTGAATCTTGAATGATTTCTTTATGAGTTCTTTTTGGGTTCTTTGAGTTCTTTAAGAGTTCTTGATGATTTTTTATGAGTTCTTGGTCGAATCTTGGAAGTTAAAGATAATGGTTTAAAAGTTAAAGAAAGTTAAAGATTGTGTCTAAGATGTTTAAAGAATGGATTAAAGATGATGGATTATGGTTGGTTAGACTCAAGATCAAGGCGCAAAGGCAATCTTGAGGATAACTTCGATGTTTAACTAGTTATTTTCGAGAATCAAGGCGCAAAGGCAATTCTTGAATTTAATTTAGTTATGATTAAGTGAATAAGTTGATAAGTTGGTTAAAATGATTAATAATAAGTTAGCTTGATTTCATTTCTAGACGCCTAAAACCTAGAGTAAGATTCTTTGTTTTTGGGTTAAGACGTTGCCCCTATTCCATCCGTGGTATTGGGATAGTTGGAGTCTTTCTATGTTATCCTTTGAATTTCCAGTAAGATTGGTTTCACGGGACATGGATTTCCAGTAAGATTGGTTTCATGGGATTTTTGGGAGTAAGATTCCCGGTCCTAACATAGTAGAAAGTTCGGTCACGTAAGAAGCGGTCGTACGAGCGTAGTCCGGTCTAGAATATGAATGATTGCGCCAAAGATAGTTGGTTAAGTTAGTTTGAGTCGAGTTCACGTTTTTGGGTTGTTCTCGTACCTTGGATTATTATTGTTGTTTATTTGATTTATGCTATGTGCATGTGTATTCCCATTAGGGTGAGTCAGTTATGTTACTCACCACTGATGGTGGACTGTTGTTTGTTTTTCAGGTAATTCTGATGACGATACTCTTGCTTAGCTTTGGGCTGGGTGAGCGACGTATATTGTTTCTGTTTTGGATGTATTTTCTATTTTCAGTTGTTTATCGATTGTATTGGACTGATGTACGGAGTTTTATACGTTGTTTTTAGACTCTGACATGTGGTTGGAGTTACTCGTATTCTAGTATTTCTAATTTGACTTTTGGACTAGTTAAGTACAAACTTGTGGGTATTTGTACGTTTTTGGTTTATTAATAATATTTCGAGGAATTAGTTTAATTTCTTAAGTATTTGGAGTTGTAGTTTATAACTATTCGACTCGTCGGTTTCTTCCGCGCCGATTTAAGCGAGTCGGGTCGTTACAAAAACACACAGCTTCGTTAGAACAAAAATATGAGACCAAGATTAATTTCAAGATTCAATAATAACATGTTTTAATTAAAGAATAAATTAAAGATTGTTATATTAATTCAAGATTGATCAAGATTAATCATAAAAACCAGATTTTTAACACCCTAAAATATCCTAGGCCACTCGACAATCCAAGGATATGAACAAGAAAAATATTTCTTTTAATTCAAGACTTTAATATACTAATTTAGCAATTAAATTCATCATAAAAATTCAAGAAAAAAACTTAAAAATCATCAAATTCATCTTAATCATACACGGCTATCATGGAATAAATCAAGAACAGGATTTGACAAATTATCATGCAATTATTCAATATAAACATGTAATCATAAATATTAATTTATGCATAGAATTGATCAAAGCAAATAAAGATTCATAATGACTCAAAAAAGATCAAGAAAATATCATAAACTCTACATCATATGGTTCGAAAATTCTAAACCTATCATGATACTAATCCTATCAATTTTCCTAATTCAATACTAATTAACTATACAATTAAATTTTTCCTGATCTAAGGGAGAAAGTCTAGTTACCTGAACTAGGATGAAAATAGAAGAAAATTCTTCCTTGGGAGTTCGAAAAATACACGGCCAAGGGAGAGACTTTAGGGTTCTTTTGTGAGCTTTGAGTTGAAATGAAAATAAATGATTAGGGTTCAGGTTTTGTTCCCTATTTAATAATAAAGAACAAAAGAAAATAAAATAAAAGAAATAGGGAGAGGGGGCCGTGAATTACAAAAGAAAAGAGGGGAATTAATCAGTCGGTTGAGATATTAAGGAAGACCAGGTAAAAAGGTCAATAGATGGAAATTTAATTAATTAATCAGATAATTATTTATCTGCTTTAAAATAAAAGAAACAAATATCCCCTTTTTTAATGATAAGGGCCGGCCAAGCAGGGGAATAAAATGGGTTATGGGCCCGGCTCCCGGATAAGATTGGTTAGATAAAATAAACAGTCCAAATTATTGGGCCTTTTGGACTCAGATTACTAAAACAATATAAATAATAACGCGAAATTTTCTGGCCCTAAATTTCGGGTTATTACAACATTGATGATATAAGCTAGTAGAAATAACTTAATAAGTAGGACATGAAAATGTATCTAGAAGGAACCAGAAACAAGAAGCTTAAGGGATCCATATTTACAGTAGTCATTGTTTGATGGTTTTTTATGGTATTATTTATTTAGAAAAACAATCTCACAAGTTGAGGAGCCCCTCGGAATTTTGAACAAGGACTTACAAGATTTTATTGCAGTCCCTAGTAGTTCATCATCTCTTTTCTTGTACCCTTTTGTAACACGTATGAGGAGCTTCTCCAAAACAATTGTATCTATAACAACTATTAAAAGGTGCGCAAAGCACCGTGAATGCGACTCGTAGGATTACCACTCAAGCATCAACTTTCACCATTGTTACGCCACGTAGGATTGCGCGCCACATACACAAGCATTATGCCACATGGGATTTTCACACAAACATTATTAAAAAATGATTACGCTAAGATTCGAGCTAATGGATAGACACTTACCATCTTAACCAACTCTAATTATTGTTTTTTAAGAATATTGTTCCATTGTTAAGATTCCCTTAAAACTCAATAATATGTCGTGTGACCTTTGACCCACTAATCTATACGAAATGAAAAATTTATTGTTTAAAAAATTTAAAAATAACTAAAATAAGACCCTTTTGATACACAAATAAAAATTATTATCATTCAACAATAAGTTCTTGAATCTTACAATATTTTAACTTCTTCCATCACAAAATAGACTTTATCTTTGATAATAAACGTGAGATAATATTTTAAAAAATAATTTAAATATGTTATGATTACCTATCTTATAATGTTAAATTCATCAACTATGCCATTTCATTTAATTAAGAAATATAATTAGAGAAAATTTGAATCCAACTTTATCCTACTAGATTACACACTTAGAAACTTAACTAAATTTGATTATTGTCTTATATATCCCTTTTTTTTAAAACATATTGTTTTATTGTTAAATCATTTCTTCTTTTATAATTCTTATTGTGCGTATTCACAACTAAATATTAAATGTAATTTTTTGGGATTTCATAGCCAAACTTAATTAAATCAATTAAAGTTGGGTCAATCACTGAAATTTACTTTAAAATACAACTTACAATTTTTAAAAAAAGAATTAAATTTCCTAGTGTATTAATTTGTAGAACTTTACTATTAAGATATTTCGTTATTGTTTTAAGTTTCAAAACTCGCATAACTATCTTTATAACCACAATTTTATTCACTACAACATTCCGTGTTTTTAACGTCCGCCATCTGCGGACGTTAAAAAAGCGGATAGCGGACGTTAATATATTTAACGTCCGCCAACGAACTTTATACAACTGACGTATTTTTTTTGGTCACTAATCTGGTGTTTAACGTCCGCCTGATATGAAAAACGTCCGTTTATGGCGGACGTTATTCTTGCGTCCGTCATTAATGGACGTTAAAAAATAATTAACGTCCGCCTACCAAAGCGGACGTTAATCAAGATTAACGTCCGCTTTATTTAAAAAAAAGCGGACGTTAAATAGCCTAGGCCCCACTTGCAAATTCGCTTCTAAGGTGGACGTAATATAACAATTGACGGACGCTAAATTTTTTTTAATTAATTTGAATTAATAATATTCAATATTATATTTAAATATAATTATTACATTCATAATTTATAATTATTTGCTACTTCCGTGCAATTCACACGTTTTTTCATTCGTTGACTATCTATCTGCTTCATTCATACAAATACATGTTCCATTGCATGTTATAAATATCCATACACAATTTTTCATACAAAGTTTTTACTAATTAATATTTCATATAATACCAATCCAATCTAATACAATTAATATTCATACAAATTTGTTAGTAGTATTTTTCAAATACTAATAAAAAAAGAAAGTAAATCGAGCTAAGTTGCACATGCTACGCTGGCCAGTGAGCCGTCATCTGGGCCGCCGCCCGGTGGCCGACGAAATTGAGAGATGTCTACACCGCTACATTGGCTTAAGACATTGCAGTACAACTCTAGCAACTTCTGCATCTCGGCCACCTTCTGTTTTTCCTTATCTCTCTCTCGTTCTATATCAGCAAGTCGGTTGTTCAATTGATCTATTACGGAAAGAGTGCTTGAAGGGTTGTTCGCTCGACTTTGTCGGTTGTTCAATTGATCTAATTCCCAATCCAGCGACTTTGCCCCTTTTCATACCACCGACTGTTTTAAAAAAACCTCATTTGGGGTCTTTTGGACACCACTTGATTCACATTCAGCATGGTTTTTTTCATCTCTCCTGCAAACATTGAGGCACGTGCAAAACATATAACTAAGTCATTTCATGATTTCCAGCTACATGCATGTTCTAAAACATATAATTGAATAGATCAACACTGATTGGCATGGCTTAGGTCAAGTTAAAGGCATTTCGGAACAATAAGGAGCCAAAACGGCCATTTTGGGTCGTTTTGGAGCGTTTTATTACCCAACTTCAAACTAATCAACTCATTTCATGATTTCAAGCTACGAACATGTTGTAAAACATATAAGTGAATAGATCAACACTCATTGGCATGGTTTAGGTCACGTTAAAGGCATTTCGGAACAATAAGGAGCCAAAACGACCATTTTGGGTCGTTTTGGAGCGTTTTATTACCCAACATAAAACTAATCAAGTCATTTAATGATTTCAAGTTACTTGCATATTCTAAAACATATAAGTGAATAGATCAATACTCATTGGCATGGTTCAGGTCAAGTTAAAGGCATTTCAGAACAATAAGGAGCTAAAACGGCCATTTTGGGTCGTTTTGGAGCGTTTTATTACCCAACTTAAAACTAATCAAGCCATTCATGATTTCAAGCTACGTGCATGTTCTAAAACATATAAGTGAATAGATCAACACTCATTGGCATGGTTCAGGTCAAGTTAAAGGCATTTCAGAACAATAAGGAGCTAAAACGGCCATTTTGGGTCGTTTTGGAGCGTTTTATTACCCAACTTAAAACTAATCAAGCCATTCATGATTTCAAGCTACGTGCATGTTCTAAAACATATAAGTGAATTGATCAACACTCATTGGCATTGTTTAGGTCAAGTTAAAGGCATTTCGGAACAATAACGAGCCAAAACGACCATTTTGGGTGGTTTTGGAGTGTTTTATTACCCAACTTAAAACTAATCAAGTCATTTCATGATTTCAAGCTACGTGCATGTTCTAAAACATATAAGTGAATAGATCAACACTCATTGGCATGGTTTAGGTCAAGTTGAAGGCATTTCGGAACAATAAGGAGCCAAAACGGCCATTTTGGGTCGTTTTGGAGCGTTTTATTACCCAACTTCAATCTAATCAAGTCATTTCATGATTTCAAGCTACGTGCATGTTTTGACACATATAAGTGAATAAATTAACACTCATTGGCATGGTTTAGTTCACGTTCAAGGCATTTCTAAACGATAAGGAGCCAAAACGACCAATTTCAATCTAATCAAGTCATTTCATTATTTCAAGCTAGTTGCATGTTCTAAAACATATAACTGAATAGATGTGACCTGAATACTTACCAGAATACGCTTTGCTCGATCACTTACTACTACCTTCCCCTTGCCAGCTTCATCTCGAGCATGCGTATCTAGGTACAACTCCGCAGCAGTGGGTAGCCTTCCTCCACTTTTGGCGGCCTTCGGAAACATATACATAGAATTTGATTAACTTTTGAAGAAAATGACACTACTGTACGTTATTTTAGCAACATACTTACCAATTTACGTGCACGAAGCGCTGATGACATAGATCCCTGACAATGAGAGGGGGGTATGGGCTTGCTTAGATCACCACCTACCCTATTTATCTTTGCCTTTACAGACTTTTCCTGGTAGGAAGGATCCTTTGCATTCTCCATCATCTCCTAGTGGACGTCCAAAGACATCCACCCAGGTGGGATTCCTTTCTTCTTCTTCGTGACATAATTGTGTATGTCCTTCAATCGAGTTCCGGCTTTCTTATCAAAGCCCCTTCTAGCCTCAACTTCGATCTCTGGTTTCAATTTGTAATAATCCTGCAAAATCATAAAAACAAATAATTTTTAAACAAATTATAATACAACTAATTAAAAAAATTCAATCGTACCTTGAAAACATTGTACCACTTATCTTTGGTCGCGTTATCGACCATTGAATAGTTCCTCCACGGTTTCTGAAAATACTTCTTCATGCCGTCTATGATGGATCGTGCTACTGTGGAATCATTAAACCTTGCAAACAAAATATCATGTTTTCAGCAACAATATTAATTACATATGCAAACTAAATCCAACTACACAAAATATACTAAACTGTACTTACCACAGTCCTTCAGGATCCAACTCCTTCTTGCCTTGCGAAGGAGGTGTATCCTCACCCAAGGACTCGTGATCGTGGTCATCATCTTCTTCTTCCGCCCCAAACCAACTTGTTCTTCATGAGGTATAGATGTAGACGTTCCTTCTTCTGTAGATGACGATCTACCTCCACCACCCTGCGGTCTTCTACCTCCGCCTCTTCTTCCACCTCCACCAGAAGACATCTGCATGCAACATGTTATAAAATAATAAATTGTTAATATTAGAACAATGTTATGAAATAAGAACAAATATTATTATCATGACATGAAATTATTTTAAATTATATTAAATGACATAATCATAAAATTACAATAAATAATTTTTAATATATATTAATAAGTGAAATTACAATAAGTTAAATTGTCATTACAATGTAAAATGTTTAATGAAAAACATAACACAAAATAACTAAAATGTCTGGAACACATCAAAATCATCCTCCTCCTCTTCGTCATCGTCACTAAATTCATCACCCGCATCGTTTCTGTCATCAGTGTCCTCTTCAGATTCAGAACTTGAAGCATCAAATACAACTATCTCATTGTCGCTTTCGTCATCAACACCATCATATTTAGGTATCTCATCCGGAGCACAAAGTAGAGTGGGAGCATCGATTGTTTCCTCTTGCAATACTTCCAAATCCACCGGGGCATCAATATCTGACCGAGCCTTTGTTTTAAATACAGCCCACCATTGCGTTTTATCCCTCTTCAGACTAGGATAAGGTGCATAGTACACTTGACTCACTTGATAGGACAAAATAAAAGGGTCATATATAGGGTATCTCTTTGTGTGATTGTAATAACCCGAAATTTAGGGCCAGAAAATTTCGCGGTTTATTTATTTTATTTTCATATATATTCTAAGTCCAAAAGGCCCAAATATTTGGACTGTTTTATTTTTATTTCATTATCTTATCCGGGAACCAGGTCCCCTGACCCATCTCCTCCCCTTGGCCGGCCCCTTTGATCATGGCCAAGGATATATTTTTGTTTCCTTTTCAATTATTTACTAATTCAATAATTATTTAATTAATAATATTTTTAATTATTTAATTATTTAATTTGTAATTTGAATTAGTACACCTAGTCTAACCATCCTTGCTTGGTCTACTAAAATCACTCAACAAACCCTATTATTCCTCCCCATTCTCACGGCATTTTCCCCCTTCTTGTTGTTGTTTGTTTTTTTTTTTTGTTATTTTATTTATTTAATAAAAGAATAACAATTCTTTTATTTCTTTTACCCTAATCTCAAAAGTTCTCAAAACCCTAAAATATTCGTAAGTCTAGCCATGTATTTTCAAAGCACAAAGGGGTGATTTTTCTTGATTTTCTTGCTAATCTAAGGTAACTAGACTTTTCTTCTTAAATTTGGTACAAGTTAATTATATAGTTAATTAGGATTAAGCTGGCAAAATTGATAGGATTAGTATCATGATCACCTAGGATTTTCGTGTGATGTATGATGAATAATATGATGTGATTTTCTTGAATTCTTTATGTAATCTTTATGTAATCTTTAATTGTTTAATTAATTATATGCATGAATTAAATTTTTTAATTGTATGTTTATGATGAATAATTGCATGATAATTTTTGTTTCATGTTCTTGAATTTTCGAGTGATTGTCGAGTGGGATGATGAATTTTAAAGATGATTTTATGATATTTTCTTGAATTAATATTATGATATTGATTGATAATTGTTAATTAAAGTCTTAAATTAAGATAATTGTATTTGTTCATGTAATACCCAAAATGTCTAGTGGCTTAGTATTTTAAGAGAGATTAAAAATCTGATTTTTGTTATTAAATCTTGATAAATCTTGATTTTGTGTTGCTAATCTTTAATTTAATCTTTAATTGATCATGTTATTATAATTCTTGAAAATTGTTCTTGATGTTGTTAAAAAGCCTCTTGCCGTGTGTTACTATGTTAAAAAGAATTGATTTTTTATCTTATTCTTCATTAATCTTGATTATCTAATTTTGTTGCATAATTTATTTATTAATTAAGTTAATTTATTTAATTATTGATGATTATATTTAAATTGAATTGAAGTATAATTTTTGTTATTTTGCATTGATAATGTCGAGTGACTTAAAGTAGGAAAAATAGGATTTTTATCATGTTTTAAGTAATTTATATTGTTAATTGTTATTTTATATGATTTATTAAATTAATTATATGATGATTTTAGGAATTTATGTAATTATTTTTGTGTTAAGGAAAATGTCGAATGGTCCCTTGGATTTTTGATCAATTTAAGTTTGATTTTTGACTTATAATAATATTAGAATAATTTTAGGAATTATTATTATTATTATTGATATAATTATTATAATTAAAGGAGTCAGTAGGGATAAGTTGCAATATGAAGGGAAGTAATAATAGGAGAAAAAGGTAAATTACAACATGATAATAATTAGTGGTCTCAAGATGGCCTTTAGAAAAGACTTTAAAAGAAATAGTGGTCTCACGATGGCCTTTAGAAAAGATAATATATATTACAGACGCCCCTTTGGTGATACACGAGTCATTAATCGGGTTAAGTCGTTGCCACTGCCTGTAACGACCCGACTTTTCTAGGTTGTCGATTTACGAAGGAAATCGACAAATGGATCGTCACCAAATTCTAGGATCATTTATTCATTTACCATCCTAATGCACTTGCTCATTAAGTTTAATCACCAAAATTTTCCCTCCACTTTCTCCCTTTGCCTCACGCCATTCTTGAGCAATTGAACCCATCAATTGTTCATCATTTTTCCTAGCCCAAACTTAAAGATTCAACCTCAATTGATCTTTAAGTACCAAAACACAATCCTAAACACAATTATTTCATCCAAGACCATTAGTTCGGGTTGAGTTTGGGTGCGTGTTCGTGTGGGTGTTCTTGTTCGTGTGTGGGGTCCGAGTGGTGCACGGTGGTGGTTCGTGTTCGTGCTCGTGGTTGTGCAGCAGGCTCGTGTGTGAAGCCGTGTGTGCAGTGGTTCGTGGTGGTTCGTGGTGCTCGTGGTGGTGCCGTGTTGAAGGTCGTGGTGCTCGTGTGTGTGTGCCGTGTCTAGAGGCCGTGTGTGACGTGTTTCCGGGCTGCATTTCTTGTGTTGATTTTGTGTGTATTCCTCAATAAGGTAACATACTTTCTCAACCTTGTTGGTATACTATGTTTATAGTATAGATTAAATGCATGTATGGGTTGTTTGGTGATGATTATCCATGATTTTATGTATTGTTTATATTCTGATTTTTATATGGTTTATATGATGTTTTGATGATGGTTTTCATGATTTTATGATTGATTATATGTTGTTTTATGATCATGATTATTATGTTAAAATTTGATGAGTTTTGGATAAGTTGAAGAGTAATTTTCGTGTGGTTCATTTGGTGTTATGCGTGTGGAGTAACTAGTGTTGGATGAGTTCTTGATTGAAGTTCTTGAATCTTGAATGAGTTCTTGATTGAAGTTCTTGAATCTTGAATGATTTCTTTATGAATCTTTAATTAGTTCTTTGAGTTCTTTATGAGTTCTTGGTTAAATCTTGAAAGTTAAAGATAGGAGTTTAAAAGTTAAAGAAAGTTAAAGGTTGTGTTTAAGATGTTTAAAGAATGGATATTGAGTAATGAATTATGGTTGGTTAGACTCTAGATCAAGGTGCAAAGGCAATCTTGACGATAACTTCGTTGATTTAACTAGTTATTTTCGAGAATGAAGGCGCAAAGGCAATTCTTGAATTTAATTTAGTTATGATTGAGTCGAATAAGATGATTAAAATGAATAATTAATAAGTTAGCTTGATTTCATTTCTAGACGCCTAAAACCTAGAGTAAGATTCATTGTTTTTGGGTTAAGACGTTGCCCCTATTCCATCCGTGGTATTGGGATAGTTGGAGTCTTTCTATGTTATCCTTTGAATTTCCAATAAGATTGGTTTCACGGGACATGGATTTCCAATAAGATTGGTTTTCATGGGATTTTTGGGAGTAAGATTCCCGGTCCTAACATAGTAGAAAGTTCGATCGCGTAAGATGCGTTCGTACGAGCATAGTCCGGTCTAGAATATGAATGACTGCGCCAAAGATAGTTTGTTAAGTTAGTTTGAGTCGAGTTCACGTTTGGGATGTTCTCGCATGTATTAGTTTATTATTTTTGATTATTTGATTTATGCTATGTTCATGTGTATTCCCATTAGGGTGAGTCAGTTATGTTACTCGCCACTGATGGTGGACTGTTGTTTGTTTTACAGGTATTTCTGATGACGATGTACTTGCTTAGCTTTGGGTTGGGCGAGCGACGTTTTACTGTTGTTGTTGTTGTATTTTCTATTTCAGTTGTTTATAGATAGTATTGGACTGATGTATGGACTTTTATACGTTGTTTTTAAACTCTGACGTGTGGTTGGAGTTACTCGTATTTCGGTATTTTTAGTTTGACTTTTGGACTAGTTATGTACAAACTTGTGGGTATTTGTACTTTGAGGTTTAATAATAATAATTGAGGAATTAGTTTTTAATTCTTAAGTTTTCGAGTTGTAGTTTATAACAATTCGACTCGTCGGTTTCTTCCGCGCCAATTTAAGCGAGTCGGGTCGTTACAACTTATGTACAAACTTGTGGGTATTTGTACTTTTGTGGTTTATTAATAATATTTCGAGGAATTAGTTTTAATTCTTAAGTTTCCGAGTTGTAGTTTATAACAATTCGACTCGTCAGTTTCTTCCGCGCCGATTTAAGCGAGTCGGGTTGTTACAGTTGGTATCAGAGCCGAATAGGTTTTAAGTGAAGTTTTTAGGATTTGAGTTAAACCCGGGAGTAGAGAGCTTTACTTTTCCCGAGTGATTAAACCAAATTCTAGGATTATCTGAAGGGAGAAGAGTTGGGTAGAAAGACCGGGATAAGATTCTTTCTATTTCTTTTCTTTCCTTATGTTGATTATTTGACTTTGGTGGGGTATTTTGACTAACATTTGTATCCTTGTTATGTCTTTTGTTGTGACGCGTTGCAGCATGTCTACACCTCGCCGGTTGAGTACTGGACGACAGAGGTTGCGGGCACTCGAGGAGGCGATCCTTACGTTGGCGCACCATAGTTGTCGTACGCCGAGTACGCAGTCGACGTTCGATCGTATCGCACGTCATCGACCTCCTAGTTACGATGGGGTTGCCGACCCCACTACTTTGGAGAGCTAGATCCGCGAGATGGGGAAGCTCTTTGACGCGACGTTTTGTCCCGAGCACGAGAAGGTGCAGATCGCCGCTTACTACTTATGTGGAGAGGCCGATAACTGGTGGACGTTGGCTAAGGACGCGTACCAGCCGTTGCATTCGATGACTTGGACCGACTTTATCGATAAGGTCCAGGACCGTTTCTATCCCGACGAGTTGCGGTGGCAGAAACAGGAGGAGTTTCTTACTCTTACACAGGGTAAGATGTCTGTCCAGGCGTACACCGATCGATTCACTGAGTTGTCGAGGTTCGCTACGTGTTGAACCATGTTTGATTTAAATGATGACAAACCAATCCTCTACACTTGATGCCTATATGTACTTGTATATCTATATGTATTTGTATATGAACAGGTTGAATCAAGTGAGGACTCTTCAAGGCAACCATGAAGGCCTTGAGATACTTGAAGATCAAAAGGCAAGAGCTTGGAGCTTTTTATTTTTCATTTCTAGGATCTTCTTGTAAAATAGGCTTAGGAAAGTATTCTTAATGTTTTTAAGTAAAGAGAAAAAGAGCTTAAGTTTACATCCAGTAAAGAGAACAGGCGAAGAACAAGCTAAGAACAGGCTCAGAACAGGCTTGGAACAGTTCCCTTTACCAGATGTAGACTTAGTAGTACTGAGACCACTATGGGAACAAACCTCAGTATTACGTACGTGATCCGTACAAATTTTGGGGTTCAAAATTATTTTTGAAAATTCATTTGAAAATTTGGATCACTTGTACCTTGGAAATCTGCCAATTTGATTTACAAAATTAGCTTCGAAATGTACTTGTTTGGACTTTAGTGTACTTTCCACTACATGTAGTGGAAGGAGACAAATGTCTAAAACAGATACCTTTCTACTTGTGTCAACAAGGCTGGTTTGTGCAAATTAGGCAAGTCTCCAAGCACACTTCTAGAGGACGGTTTTTTCCTTGTCTATATAAACTATCTTTGCAAAAAAAACTCCAAAAGACTTTTGCTCTCCAAAGAAAACCTTGTAATATTTTCTGAGAGTCTATCCTTAGTGCAAAACCATCTCCATATCCATCTTTAATAGAAAAACTTACGGAGATTTAAGTTTGTATTATTTGAACCACTTAGAGGGAAGTGGTTGGGGAGTGTTCTGTGAACACTGAGTGAACTGTTAGAGTTAACAGTTGGGGAATTAAGTGTTACATAGTTGTAGCATTTGATTGAGTGTGTAACCTTGTTATTATTCTGAGTTGATTACTAATATTGGTGAGAGAGTGGAGGACGTAGGCTTGTTTAGAAGCCGAACCTCGTTAAATCTTTGTGTCCCTACTCTTTATTTACTGTTCTTTCGTTGTTCTCTCAAAAACATAAAACAAACTTTGAAAACGATTGAAAAAACACACATACTCAATTCAACCCCCCCTTCTTGAGTATACATTGAACTAACAATTGGTATCAAAGCCTAACTTCTCAAAAGGTTAACTACCTAGAGGAGCAAGAAGATGTCTACTCAAGAATCAAACAGTTCAAGACTCCCCAAGTTCAATGGCACTAACTACTCCTGGTGGAAGAATTGCATGAAAAATCTTATCATTGGGATAGATTATGAGAGCTGGATGATTGTCAAAAATGGACCCACGTTCATCCACAAGAAGAATCAGGAAGGCCTCATAGTTCCAAAGACAGAAGAAGAGTACACAAGTGAAGACTAAAAGAAGCTGGAGAAAAATGCAAAAGCAATGTCACTTGTTCAACAAGGAATTGCAGAATGTGAGGTAAATCGTATTCTAGCTTGTTCTTCTGCAAAGGAAATATGGGATACACTAGAGCTTGCATATGAAGGCAACTCTGAAGTGAGAAGGTCAAAAATTGACATGCTCATGTCAAAATATGAGGTTTTTGAAATGACTAGAGATGAAAATATAAAGGACATGTTTACAAGGTTCATGACCATTGTAAATGAACTAAAGTCATTGGGAAAGAGCTTCTCAAGTGAAGAGTTGGTGAGGAAAATGTTGAGAAGCTTATCAGGGAAGTGGATGCCCAAGGTCACAGCCATACAAGAAGCAAAGGATCTGACTTCTCTTTCTCTAGAACAACTTATTGGTTCTTTGATGACTCATGAAATGTTAGTAGATTCAAAGGCTGAATCTAGCTCAAAAAACAAGGAAATGGTGCTTAAAGCTGAGGAATCTGAGGAAGATGAAGATGATATAAGTCTTATGGCCAGAAGGTTTGAAAGATACCTAAGGACAAAGTCCAAAGGTAAGTTTGTAAAAGGAAGGAACAGTTCTGGACAGTTCAGGAAAACCAGTTCCAATGCTGGCTGTTTTAAATGTGGTGAAATGGGGCACAGAATCAAGGAGTGCCCAACATGGAAAAATCCCAAGGGAAATCCTGGAGTCCAGGCTGAGAAGAAGGTTTTCAAAAGAGCTATGCTGGCTGCAGTATGGGGAGATTCAGAATCAGAAAATGATGAAGATGAAGAAGAAGCAAATCTCTGTCTAACTGCTTTCACATGCACAGACCAGTCTGAGGTCTGTTTGCAAGAAGAAGAAGAAGTTCTATGTCTCATGGCTGGTGGAAGCACTTCAGAAGACAACCAGGTATGTCTTAATGATTTAAAGGCAAACATGCATAACCTAGATAGAGATGAACTACTTGACTATCTTGAATTCACTATTGATCAATGCATTAGTGTTGGGTCTGCTTATCAGAACAACAAAAAGAAATTAAAAGAAACAGTTCGAGAGTATGAAATATGTGGTGCTAGATCTGCTGAACTTGAGCTTATTTGTGAAGAACTCAAAGAATAAATTTCTGAACTTAAAGTAACAGCAGATCAGCATAAAATGGAACTTGAGACATTAAACTCCAAACCAGTTCCTAAAGAGGATGAACTTTTTGAGAAAATTCAAAAGGGGTTTGATGAGCTCAAGAAATTCATCACACATAATTCAAACTTTCAACTGCTTAAAGACACATGTACTTTGAGTAAATCTGATGTCATACTTGCATATGACCATTTAATTGAAAAACTTGCAGATTTACACAAGGAACATAGTGAGCTCAAGAGTTCTAAAGAGACTGGTACTCCCACTGCCTTCGATGAGGTTTTGGATGTTTTACATGATGAGTGCGTAGCTAAGATCTGTGATCTTGAGGCTGAACTCATCTTGATAAAACAACAAAACGCCAAGAAGACCAGTGACGAACCAGATCCCTCTCTGGTCTCAAGACTGCAGGATGAACTTCAAAAGACTAGACTTGACTTAAAATCTTTTGAAAAACAAAATGAAGTTCAACTTAAGAGGCTTGAGAACAAAGAAAATGAGCTAACAGATTGTATGAACCAATTGAATAAAATGTTACATGCTCAGAAAACCCTAAACCTCCTCACATCCCAACCTGGAAATTCTCAAAGGTTTGGTCTAGGGCATTCTGGATCTAGTTCTACAACTGTTCTTGGCAGAGACAACACATGGTTAAATGAGTTCAAGAAAGGCAAGTACTTATTTGCCAAAGATATGCATGTTTGCACATATTGTGGTAAAAATGGTCATGTTGCTAACAAATGTTTCACCAAAAAGAAGCATGACATGAAAAACAAGGCCTACACCCAACAAGCTGGGGTTTGGAAAGTCAAGACTGAAAATGTTTCAAAGAACAAGGAACCCAAGCTGGTCTGGGTTCCTAAAATTAACCTTTAGTTTGCTTGTGCAGGTACGAGTGAAAGGAAAGCCATATTGGTATTTGGACAGTGGTTGCTCAAGACACATGTCCGGGGATAAAGAACAATTCCTTTCACTCACTGCATTCGAGGGAGGGCACGTGACATTTGGTGACAATAGCAAAGGACTTATCAAAGGAGTAGGTAAGGTTGGTAAGTCACTCTCCCAGGCAATTGACAATGTTTACTATGTAGAAGGTTTGAAACATAACCTTTTAAGCATATCTCAACTATTTGACAAGGGAAATAAAGTGAACTTTGAATCAAACACTTGTCACATAGTGAACCCTAAGACATGGGAACTGGTCTGTGAAGGAACAAGACATAACAATGTGTATATCACATACTTAAGTCAAATTCCACAGAACAGTGCCCTCTGCCTTAGTGTTGTAGAGGATGACCAATGGCTTTGGCATAAAAGATTAGGACATGTTAGCTTCACTTTGCTCAACAAGTTGAGAACACAAGATTTGGTGATAGGTTTACCTAACATCAAATATGTGGCAGACCAGCTCTGTCAAGAGTGTGCAAAGTGCAAGCATGTAAGATCATCTTTTAAACCAAAGAAAGTGGTTAGTTCCTCTAGACCATTTGAACTTGTACACATGGATTTATGTGGAACTATGCGTGTACAAAGTAGAAATGCTTTTAGTTATGTATTTGTCTTAGTTGATGATTACTCTCGTTTCACTTGGACTATATTCTTGAAATACAAGGATGAAACTTTTGATGAATTTGAGATACTAGTGAAACAAGTTCAGAACAAGATCAATCATCAGTTAGCATCTATCAGATCTGATCATGGATCAAAGTTCGATAATGCTAGCTTCATAACCTATTGTATGGAGCATGGTGTTTCTCACAACTTTTCAGCCCCCAGAACTCCACAACAAAATGGAGTAATTGAAAGAAAGAATCGCACTCTAGAAGAAATGGCTAGAACCATGCTTCTAGAGAGTGGTCTGTCCAAGAAATTTTGGGCTGATGCTGTGAGTACTTCATGCTACATACTCAATAGGGTTATGCTAAGACCAATACTAAGAAAAACACCTTATGAACTTCTAAGGGGTCGAAAACCAAACATTGAACATTTAAGGATATTTGGTTGTAAGTGTTTTGCACACAACAATGGTAAGACCAGTTTGGACAAGTTCGATCCCAGGAGTGATGAAGCTGTTTTTATAGGGTATTCTCCTCATAGCAAGGCATATAAAGTTTTCAACAAAAGAACCTTGTGTGTTGAAGAGAGTATCCATGTATTGTTTGATGAAACTAACATGTTCAACAAGCCTGTGTAGGTAGATGATGATGAAGGTTTCAATATTGGAATGACAAATTTCACTTGAGCTGAATCAGAGAACACTGCTGAACCAAACCCTCAAACTCATCCTGAGAACAACAATGAGTCTGGTGCAGCAGAGGAAAATGCGACACAGGTTGTTGAACACAGTGACTCTCCTGCCCATCCATTTGAAGATGAAGTGGGAGAGAACACTGAAGAAACTGGTCCACCCTCTCAAAATGAAAATGAAATAGGGGGAACCAGTACAGACATTAGTTCTAACTTAGGTGACTCTAATGTTGTAAGAAAGAGTATGTTTAAGCAAAGAAGCTCTCATCCTTCTGATCAAATCATCAGTGGTTTATCAAAAGGAGTCCAAACTAGAAATTCTGTTTGGAAGAACTTCTGTGCTTATTTCTCCTTCTTATCTCACATAGAACCAACTGACTATAAGATTGCTCTAACTGATCCTGATTGGATCTTGGCCATGCAAGATGAGTTGAACCAGTTTGAAAGAAATCAGGTTTGGCATCTTGAACCAAAAACCAATGAGATGTCAGTTATTGGAACCAAATGGGTCTTCAGAAACAAAATGGATGACTCAGGTACTATATTCAGAAACAAGGCCAGGCTAGTGGTTCAAGGGTTTAACCAACAAGAGGGAATAGACTATGATGAAACCTTTGCTCCAGTAGCCAGGCTTGAGGCAATAAGAATTTTGATTGCATTTGCTGCCCACATGAACTTTAAACTCTTTCAAATGGATGTTAAAACTTCTTTTCTAAATGGTTATTTGAAAGAAGATGTGTATGTGGAACAGCCCCCTGGCTTTGAGGATAGAGTTTGTCCAGATCATGTCGATAAGTTAGACAAAGCCCTTTATGGCCTCAAACAATCCCCTCGTGCTTGGTATGAAAGACTCTCTAGCTTTCTTATTGAAAATCATTATGAGAGAGGCTCAGTGGATAAAACTCTATTCTTAAAGAAAAGGGGAACAGATCTGTTAGTGGTCCAGGTATATGTTGATGATATTTTGTTTGGAGCCACTAATTCTGTTTTGTGCGATGAGTTTGCAGACCTAATGAAGAGTGAATTTGAGATGAGTATGATGGGAGAACTTGGTTTCTTCCTAGGGCTTCAAATCAAGCAAGTGAATGATGGAATCATGATTCACCAACAAAAGTATCTCAAGGAGCTGCTCAAGAGATATGGTCTGCAAGATAGCAAGTCCTATGACACACCTATTCCTACCTCATCTAAATTGAGCCTAGATGAGAAAGGAAAAGATGTTGAGGATAAGCTATACAGAGGTATGATTGGCTCACTTCTATACTTAACAGCTAGTAGACCAGACATAGTGTTCTCAGTTGGGTTGTGTGCAAGATTTCAAAGCAACCCAAAAGAGTCTCATCTAAAAGCTGTTAAGAAAATTTTTAGGTACCTAAGTGGTATAGAGGATATGTGCTTATGGTATTAAAAAGGAAGTAATTTTGATCTTTTAGGATACACTGATGCTGATTATGCTGGTTTTAGTGTGGACAGGAAGAGCACTTCAGGAATGGCTCATTTCTTAGGTTCCTGTCTTATTTCATGGGGATCTAAGAAACAAAATTCAGTGGCCTTATCCACAGCTGAATCAGAGTACATAGTTGCTGCTTTGTGCTGTGCTCAATTGCTGTGGATAAAGACACAACTTAAGGATTTTGGGGTCTGTTCCGGAAGTGTTCCCATATTGTGTGATAACACCAGTGCTATAAACATTTCTAAAAATCCTATCCAGCACTCTAAAACCAAACATATTGAAATCAGACATCATTTTCTCAGAGACAATGTTGAAAAAGGAAATGTGAATCTTGAATTTTGCAGATCTGAAGAGCAATTGGCTGATATTTTCACTAAACCCTTGAGCAGGGAAGTGTTTGTCAAACTCCGCACATTACTTGGTATGGTAAGGATTAGATCCTAGTTCCTTAGGACTTATCTTTCCCTTTTTGGTTATGTTTGACTTTTTTTATCATTAGTGTAAATAAGCAGGGCTGGTTAACTCTTAAATGTCATTGATGCAAGTGGTCTCAAAATTCTTATGCTGATGCTGTTCCAATGTGTGGTATCTCTAAGTTGCCTAATTGGAAGATGCATTAAAGTTTTTAATTTATACAGATCAGCGTCAGACCATCGTAAGACCAGCTCCCTACAACGGTTATATCAGTTATTCCTGAATCCTCAATTTTGAAATTGAGGAGTTAATTGGTCTGACACATGACCGTTGTGAACAGTATAAAGTAATTTCTACTTTATCTGTTCGAATAACTACTAATTCTCTTCATTTCAAATAATTCTTTCACTTTGTTTTCTATCACTAACTGTCTCTCTCTCTCTCTCTATTTCTCTCTCTCAAAGTAATCCTCTCTCTCTCAAACCCTAAAGCACATCATCAAAATCCTCTTTAAGAATTCAATCCGGTTTTTGTCTCTCTTCCTCATCAACTCAGCAAATCAAATCAACATGGGTAGGAAGAAGAACAAGGCATCAAAGAAGAAAAGCAAAGGACTAAGTCAGTCTCCGAGCTTCACTCCTTCTAAAATCGAGAAGGAATCAAGTACTGCTGTGGTCTCTGAACACCACAAAGAAGAACAAGAGCAGCAAAGAGTTAAGGATCAAGCTACTGAGGAAACAGTACTTGAATCAACGGTTGCATGTCAGTCCAAAGATAAACCAACTCCACCACCAAGCCCTAAATCATCACCACCATCTTCTCCACAAAAATCACCACCACCTCAACCTCAGAAAACACCCACATCATCACCACAGACCACACAGAAACCAGTGCTGAGCACTGAGGAGAAAGAAGAGTCAGAAAAGGAAGAAACAGAGGAGAAGGATGAAGGGCCACAAGCAGAGGACATGGAAGTTGAAATTACAGGTGTTGTTCAGGGGGGAGGGAGACAAGGAAAAGGACAAGGCCTTTGAGGTCAAGAATCTGCAAGGAAGAGATTAAGCAGGAACCTGCTGAAGAGGTTGCAAAGGGAAAGAAGGAGGAAAAGAAGAAAAGGGTGAAAAGTGTTGCCAAGAAGGGCAAAGCCTCTGAAAGTCCCAAGACTGCTACCAAGCTACCAACAGAAAAGAAGAGGAAAGTTGCCTCTGCCTCTGACAAGCCTCCTGCCAAAAAGAAAGGTAAGACCACTTCTGAACCACTATTTGAATTGAGTGGTAGGGGTGTCTTGTTTGGTTTTGCATGTCCAAAGTCTTGGACAAGTCAGTCCTTTCTAGAGGAGTTCAAAGAGGCATTAGAATTCCAGGGCTGGGAAGGGTTGTTTGATAAGAGGCTAGATGTGTTTGAAACATGTGTTGAAGAATTTTACTCTAAGCTGGGTAAATTAGAGAAGGGGAAGGTCTGGAGTGAGGTCGAAGGGGTCGACATCACTCTTTCAAAGAAGAGTCTGGGGGAGGTACTAGGTGTACCTAGGGGTGGGTTCTGTGACTATTCAAAGGACAACTGGCCAACAATTCCTGAGGTCAGTACAGAACATATACAGACCACTCTCTTTACTGGTCCCCCAAGTGATGGTTGTGGCTATGTTATTGGCCAACTTAGGGAACCAGTGATGAGGTTGTTTCATACAGTTGCCCCCAAGATAGTACTCCCCAGGGCTCATGGAAGAATGGATGTAAGGAAGATGAATGCTGTGATTATCTACTGTCTATATGAGAAAATTAAGTTGAGTCTCACTGGTCAGATGCTAGCTCACATGGTTAGCATCTTGGAAAGGTCCAACCACTCTCTACCCTATGGAGCCTGGCTTACTTTGATTTTCCAAAGTAGAAAGGTACATCTGAGTGGTGAGGTCAAGAAAATGTCTGTCCTCACCAACCAGATCTTAGGTCAGAAGGAGATGACCTTTGAGGGAGGCATGCTCAAGATGAGGGATGAAGATAGGGTCACAGGGGCAAGAAGGATAAGCAGCTCCAGGTCTGAGGAAGCTACTGGGTCACTGTCCAAACAGGTGCAGACACATGGGGAACTACTGCAGCAGATGATGGCTAGTGTCAATGCTATGTGCACTTCCCTGGGTGGATCTCTAAAGAACATATCAGCACGACTGGACTCCCATGATGAAAAGCTTGCCTCCTCTTCCAGCTACAAGCCCAAGACCACTCCAAGACCAGTGCCCATCATAGCCCAAGTAAAGAAGAAGCAGCAGGAGCAGAGTGTAGAACATGAGGATGAGGATTCCACTGAGGATTCTGATGATGATGCTGACTCCACTTCTTCTTAGCCAACCCCTTTCCTTACTAACATTAATTTCCAACTCTCTTTTCTCTTTGGTTTCTCTAAACATTTACCTTGGTTTCTCTGAACAATATTAGTTTTTGACCATTCTGCTAAACAATTTCTCTGCAGATGGTCCTGGTTTGTATAATTTTTTAATTTCTGTGTGCTTTGAACAATTGGGATTGTGAGTTGCAGGTACTCACATGTGGGACAGCATCTCTAGAATGCTGTATTAATATTATGTTTGCATTTGACTTTATCTGTTGCCTTCTCCTAATTTTTGTGCTATGATTGTTTTTGTCATTTGATGATGCCAAAAAGGGGAATAGGACAGGTGAAGTTCTTAGTATCAAGTGTAGCAACTTGAACAAGGTTCAGACCTTGTTAAGAGATGGCCCAGCTTTTTGCCTAGGAGTATCTTGAATTCAGATCAAGTACTCCTATCCATCCCAACTGGAAGAAATTCTTCCATGTGAAATCCAAAATTCTCTTGCTACATTTGATAACTGATAAGTCTTGCAGGTTACAAGTTTAATGCTGAAACTCAATAATAAATTGAGTAATGTGATTTGTGACTGACTATTATCATCAGTCTAATTGTGCTTTAGTTTGCTGTATATTTTTATTCTCTGAGATTATGAATCTGACTACAAGCACACTGCAAGACCAGTTCCTCTGAACAGTTGTTTTACTTTGAAACAATTGGTTACTGTTCTCAGGGGGAACTTCATGGTTTGTCATCATCAAATAGGGGGAAATTGTTGAACCATGTTTGATTTGAATGATGACAAACCAATCCTCAACACTTGATGCCTATATGTACTTGTATATCTATATGTATTTGTATATGAACAGGTTTAATCAAGTAAGGACTCTTCAAGGCAACCATGAAGGCCTTGAGATACTTGAAGATCAAAAGCCAAGAGCTTTGAGCTTTTTATTTTTCATTTCTAGGATCTTCTTGTAAAATAGGCTTAGGAAAGTATTCTTAATGTTTTTAAGTAAAGAGCAAAAGACCTTAAGTTTACATCCAGTAAAGAGAACAGGCCAAGAACAAGCTAAGAATAGGCTCAGAACAGGCTTGGAACAGTTCCCTTTACCAGATGTAGACTTAGTAGTACTGAGACCACTGTGGGAACAGACCTCAGTATTACGTACATGATCCGTACAAATTTTGGTGTTCAAAATTATTTTTGAAAATTCATTTGAAAATTTGGATCACTTGTACTTTGGAAATTTGCCAATTTGATTTACAAAATCAGCTTCGAAATGTACTTGTTTGGACTTTAGTGTACTTTCCACTACATGTAGTGGAAGGAGACAAAGGTCTGAAACAGATACCTTTCTACTTGTGTCAGCAAGGCTGGTTTGTGCAAATTAGGCAAGTCTCCAAGCACACTTCTAGAGGACGTTTTTTCCTTGTCTATATAAACTATCTTTGCAAAAAAACTCCAAAAGACTTTTGCTCTCCAAAGAAAACCTTGTAATATTTTCTGAGAGTCTATCCTTAGTGCAAAACCATCTCCATATCCATCTTTAATAGAAAAACTTACGGAGATTTAAGTTTGTATTATTTGAACCACTTAGAGGGAAGTGGTTGGGGAGTGTTCTGTAAACACTAAGTGAACTGTCAGAGTCAATAGTTGGGGAATTAAGTGTTACATAGTTGTAGCATTTGATTGAGTGTGTAACCTTGTTATTATTCTGAGTTGATTAATAATATTGGTGAGAGAGTGGAGGACGTAGGCTTGTTTAGAAGTCGAACCTCGTTAAATCTTTGTGTCCCTACTCTTTATTTAGTGTTCTTTCGTTGTTCTCTCAAAAACATAAAACAAACTTTGAAAACGATTGAAAAAACACACATACTCAATTCAACCCCCCCTTCTTGAGTATACATTGAACAAACACTACGTCTGTGGTTCCGTCGGAGAAGGATCGGGTCAAGCACTACATCAAGAAGCTAGATCCGAGGATTCGAGTTCACGTGATCAGCAGTGGAGCCACGACATTCCAGCAGGCCTACGAGGTAGCACTCGAGATACAGGCATCGACTACCGAGGAGGATTCGAGCAAGAAGAGAGCTCCGATTCCGACAACTACAGCTTCGTTTAAAAAGCCCCGTTTCAGCGCACCTAGCAGTACCCCTCCGACCACGAGTTCGCATAAGGGTGGTGATGGCTCGAAGTGTAGAGGTTGCGGCTGAGACTTCCATCCAGGGAAGCGGTGCGACGGTTCTCCTATCACTTGTTTTATTTGCGGTAAGGTAGGCCATAAGGCGTCGACATGCCCTGAGAGGAAGCCAGATTCAGAGGTTAAGCAGCTTCCAGCACTGACGAAGACTCCGGTGAAGAACCGAGTCTACTGTAAGACCGAGGCGGAGGCCGAGGTTTAGCCTGACGTCGTATCAGGTAGATTTCTTGTCTCTGGTGTGTTAGCATTAGTTTTATTTGATTCTGGTGCTACTATCTCTTTTCTGGCTAGTAGTTTCGCCTCGAGGTCTAATCTTCGTGGCAGCCTACCGATTAGTTCAGTTATTACTCTCCCTACCGGAGAGGATTTTACTTGTCAGCGCGAGTTCCGAGGAGTGCCTATCGTGATAGCTGGGGAGCAAGCGACGGCCGATCTCAAGGAGTTCCCATTGATGGAGTTTGACGTTATACTTGGCATGGACTGGCTGTCGAGGTATCGAGCAATCATTCGTTGCCGAGATCAGTCAGTGACATTCCGAGGATCTCAGGGCAACCGAGTTACCTACTCTGGGTTCGTCCTTAACAAAGGAGTAAAGGTAATCTCTGCCTTGAAGATGAGGAAGCATCGCCAGAAGGGCGATATGGTGTATCTATGTCAGGTACGAGACTTGACTGAGGAGCATCTGTTGGACGATATACCTGTAGCGAGGGATTTCAGAGACGTATTTCCTGATGAGCTACCAGGCGTTCCACCTAAGCGTGATGTCGAGTTTCATATCGACTTAGTACCCGGGATAGCGCCGTTCTCGAAGGCACCGTACCGGATGGCACCATCTGAGTTATTGGAGTTAAAGACACAACTCCAGGATTTGATCGATAAGGGCTTCATTAGGCCAAGTGTTTCTCCGTGGGGAGCACCTGTGCTCTTCGTGAAGAAGAAAGATGGTAGTATGCGCCTGTGCATAGACTACAGAGAGTTGAATCGGGTAACTATCAAGAATAAGTACCCGTTGCCTAGGATTGAGGACCTGTTCGATCAGTTGCGAGGAGCAGGAGTGTTTTCGAAGATAGATCTTCGGTCTGGATATCATCAGATTCCAGTCAAGAAAGAAGACATTTCGAAAACTGCTTTCCGTACTCGATACGGCCATTACGAGTTTGAGGTGATGCCCTTTGGCCTCACTAATGCGCCAGCCGTGTTCATGGACCAGATGAACTGGACGTTTCACCACTTACTCGACGAATGTGTCGTAGTATTTATAGATGATATCTTGGTCTATTCGAGAGATGAGTCTGAGCATACGGAACATCTCCGGATGGTACTTGAGATATTGACGAGTTATAAGTGGTTCGCGAAACTCTCCAAGTGTGAGTTCTGGCTTCGCGAAGTAGCCTTTCTAGGTCACGTGATCAGTAAAGAAGGCATTAAAGTAGACCCAGCTAAGATTAAGGCTGTAGTAGACTGGAGTAGCCCGAGAAATGTGGCGGAGGTTCGTAGTTTTCTGGGTTTGGCCGGATACTACCAACGTTTCGTCCAGGACTTCTCTAAGATTGCTAGGCCGATGTCTAGTCTCCTGCAGAAGGAGGTCCGATTCGTTTAGACGGAGGCTTGCGAGCAAGCATTTCAGCAGTTGAAACAGAGATTAGTCTCAACGATGAGGAGCGCTTCGAGGTCTATAGTGATGCTTCGAAGAGTGGCCTAGGCTGTGTGCTCATGCAGGGTGGGAAGGTCATCGCTTACGCATCGAGACAACTAAAGGTGCACGAGCGTAACTATCCTACGCATGACTTGGAGTTAGCGGCTGTAGTGTTCGCGCTCAAGATCTGGAGGTACTATCTCTATGGCGGTTCGTGTAGAGTATTCACGGATCACAAGAGCCTCAAGTACATCTTCACTCAGAAAGACCTCAATATGAGGCAGAGGCGGTGGCTTGAGCTGATCAAGGACTACGACCTGACGCTCAACTATTGCGAGGGCAAGGCGAACTTGGTCGCAGATGCACTGAGTCGCAAGCATCGCTTGAGCTTCAGTAGAAGTCGTGGTTCCGTCAGACTTCGTCTGACATCGATGAGTGCTGAACCTGATTTAATTCAGGAACTGCGCGAGGGTCAGCAGAACGACCCACAGTTTGCTAGGATTCGAGAGGCTATACGGCAAGGTAAAGCCGTAGGTTTCGAGATCCCTTCCGATGGTGGTATGCGCTTTCGAGGGAGATGGTGTGTACCGGACTGTTCTGATCTCAGGAATAGGATCATGTCCGAGGCACATAACTCTCCTTATTCTGTTCATCCCGGTGGTAATAAGCTTTACCAGGATCTTAAGGGCCAGTTATGGTGGCCTAAGATGAAGAGGGATGTAGCGGAGTTTGTAGCTCGGTGTTTGACCTGTCAGAAGGTCAAGATTGAGCATCAGAGACCAGGGGGTCTGTTGCAGCCACTACCTATTCCGACCTGGAAATTTGAGTCGATATCTATGGACTTCGTAGTGAGCTTACCCACTTGCAATGTCTTGAATGCTATTTGGGTCATAGTGGATAGGTTAACTAAGGTCGCTAGATTCATTTCGATGAAGATGACCTGGTCGATGGAGCGTCTAGCGGAGGCGTACATTCAGGATATTATCCGACTTCATGGAGTTCCGAGGGAGATTGTTTCTGATCGGTATCCGAGATTTCTATCTCGTTTCTGGAAGTCAGTTCAGGAAGCCTTTGGGACGAAGCTGAAGTTGAGCACCGCTTTTCATGCGGCGACTGATGGTCAGACTGAGAGGACCATCCAGACTTTGGAGGATATGCTTCGAGCATGTACTCTGGAGTACCATCATTCTTGGGTACGTATGCTCTGCTTGATAGTGTTCTCCTATAATAACAGCTATCACTCCAGCATTGAGATGGCTTCATACGAGGCCCTGTATGGCAGGAAATGTCGGAGTCCTATATGTTGGAATGATATCAGTGATTATGTGGCTTTGGGACCTGAGATGGTACGCGATACTATCGAGAAGGTTCGATTCATCCGGTCTAAGATGCAGGCCGCTCAGAGTCGTCAGAAATCCTACGCCGATAATCGACGTAGACCGCTAGCTTTCGAGGTAGGTGACAAAGTCTTGCTTAAGGTTTCACCATTCAAAAGAGTGGCACGCTTTGGTCAGAAGGGAAAACTCCGACCGAAATATGTGGGACCTTACGAGATACTAGAACGAGTTAGGGAGGTGGCATATCGATTGGCATTACCACCTAGTTTGGCTAATGTACATGATGTATTCCATGTTTCCCAGCTAAGGAAATATGTACATGATCCTACTCACGTGATTACAGCGGATCCGGTCGTGATCGAGCCGAATCTGACCTACGAGGAGCGACCCGTCCAGATCTTGGATCGGGAAGAGAGGACCCTGCGGCGTAAGCAGGTACCGCTTGTCAAGGTGTTGTGGAGAAATCAACACCATGAAGAAGGGACTTGGGAGACGGAAGCGTCCATGCGGCAGAAGTTGTAACGACCCGACTCGCTTAAATCGGCGCGGAAGAAACCGACGAGTCGAATAGTTAGAAACTACAACTCAAACCTAGGAAATAAAACTAATACCTCGAGATATTATTAATAACCAAAATGTACAAGTACCCACAAGTTTGTACAGTCTAAATCCAAAAGTCAAATTATAACTACTAAAAATACGAGTTAACCCCAACTACATGTCAGAGTCTTAAACTTCACATATAAAAGTCCAAAAGTAATGTAATAACATCTATACAATACTATCGCTAACTAATGCTAAGAAAACAGTAAATACATCATACAACACAAGAAACAACGTCGCTCGCCCAACCCAAAGCTAAGCAAGAACATCATCATCTGAAGCACCTGAAAAATACAACAACAGTCCACCATCAGTGGCGAGTAACATAACTGACTCACCCTAATGGGAACACACATGTACATAGCATAAATCAAACATCAATAATCACAATCAATCCCAAAAAGACACGAGAACATCCTCAAACTCGTAATCTCAACTCGACTCAACTCGATATCCAACCTAACTCTATCTTGGCGCAATCATTCAATTTCCTAGACCGGACTGTGCTCGTACGAACGCATCTTACGCGCTCGAACTTTCTACTATGCTCGGATTTGAGAATCTTACTCCCAAACCCCATGAAACCAATCTTACTGGAAATCCATGTCTTGTGAAACCAATCTTACTGGAAATTCACAAAGATCACATAGTATGACTCCAACTATCCCAATACCGCGGATGGAATAGGGGCAACGTCTTAACCCAAAAACAAAGAATCTTACTCTAAGTTTAGGGCGTCTAGAAACGAAATCAAGCTAATTAATTAATTAAACCTTTTAATCAACTTAATCATATTACCATCATTATTACCCAACATAACTAAATTAAGTCCAAGAATTGCCTAAAGCCTTGATTCTTGAAATAACTAACTAAAACATCGAAGTTATTCTCAAGAACTGCCTCTAGCCTTATTCTTGAGTCTAACCAATCATCATTCATTAATCTTTATTCATTCTTTAATCAACTCAATCCTAATCTTTAACTTTCTTTAACTTCTAATCCTTTTCTTTAACTTTCAAGACTCATCTAAGAAACTTAAAGAACTCCTCAAGAACTCATAAAGACTCATCAAGAACTCCTCAAGAACTCATAAAGACTCATCAAGAACTCATAAAGACTCATCAAGAACGCAAAGGTTCACTACGAGCTATAAAGACCGGTCCACTAAGAAGTTAAGAAATATGATAAGTTATGTTATGAAGATTAAGATAAGATAAGGTATGATATGTTATGAAGTTAAGATAAGATAAGACATATTATGTTAAGGATGATGATAACTAAGTTATAAGCATATGTATAATATAAGTTAAGTATGAAATGCAACGTACTACGAATAGTATAAGTCTTCCGTTGTGTATATCTGTATTTGTATGACTTAAGTATGTATATACAAGTGTATGTATTTGTATGTTGTACCTGTATTGTGTACGTATTTTTATACGTACCCTGTATGTATTTTTGTATGAAATGTTATATGTTTACGTGTGATTTTCGTGTACGATTCTATGCTATTATGTGGTTAGCGGTCCCTCATTTAAGCGGGACAGCCTAGTTACTCGCTACTGACGGTGGACCCCCCTAGTTTCAGGTGATGATGCAGCAACTTAGAACGGGCTTTCGCTGGATTGGGCTTTGTGTGGCTGAGATCTGTAGTTTGACCTTAGTTTATTTAGAGTTTTCAATAAGACTTTTATTCTAGTAGTTATCCCAGCCTGTTGGGAAAAACATCTTTAATTTATGTAGTTTTGATATTTATCTTTTGTAGACCTTTGGATTTTAATTATTGAGTTAATAAAAGATGCCCTAGTTTTCAAATATTTAATTAATGTTAAGTTTAATGATTAAGTAATGATCCGAATGTCGATTTCCTTTGTCAATCGACAGTTTAAAAAGTCGGGTTGTTACAGTTGGTATCCGACCCATAGGTTTGACCCTAAGTTACTTCTTCATAAGTAACTTCGTAAGTTGAGTGCTTTATGAATCACGAGTGAAACTTAGCCTAAAATGGAAAACCTAGGTGAGAGAAGCCATGGGTAGAAGCCGGGATAAGATGTTTCGTTTCGTTCCTCGTTTCTTTCGCGACTTTTCGTGCCTATGTTCGTTTGTTAACTTGATCGTTGCTTTCAGGATGTCGACTCCGAGAACCCCCAGTTTCCGTCTTCGTCATCGGAACCTAGAGGATGCTATCCTCACTTTGGCACGGAACAGTGTTCCTTCCGTGAACCCCCAGTCATCCTTTGATTGGGTTGCACGTCTACGTCCGCCAGTCTAAAATGGGTCAGCAGACCCGACCGTTCTCGAAAACTGGATTCGAGAGATGCGGAAAATGTTTGATGCCTTATCATGTTCTGAGCGGGAAAGGGTGCCTATTGCGACCTTCTATCTAAAGGGTGAAGCTGACAACTGGTGGAGTACACTACGGGCCGAACCCGAAACGGATCTGAATCTGAGTTGGGAGGCCTTCACCAAGAAGTTGCAAGATCGGTTCTATCCTGAGGAACTTAAGTGGCAGAAGCAAGAATAGTTTCTCACCTTCACCCAGGGTAGTCTGTCCGTCCAAGCTTACACGGACAAGTTCACTGAGCTCTCCCGGTTCGCAACAGCGGTCATACCTTCTGAAGCCGAGCGGGTCAAAAGGTATATCAAGAAGTTGAACTCTAGCATCCGGGTGCATGTGATCAGCAGCAGGGTGAAGACATTTCAAGAGGCGTATGAGGTAGCTCTAGAGGTCCAGTCCTCCGTTTCTGATGATGACTCAGTTAAGAAGAGGGTTACTTCGGTTCCAGCTCCAGCTCCAGCCAAGAAGACCCGGTTCGAGTCTACTCCGGAGCCTCAACAGAGTGCTCGACTAACCCCAAGTCAAGGCCCAAGGATCTGTCAGGGCTGCAAGAAGGAGGTTCACCCGGGTAAGAAGTGTGATGGGACTCCTATTGTGTGCTTCAATTGCGATGAAGCAGGTCACAAGTCCTTTTCCTGCCCTAAGAAGCGTTCAGAAGCAACGGCTAGCCAGGCACCGATTAGAAACAGAGTATTCTGCATGACACAGGAGGAGGCGGATGCTCAACCAGATGTGGTCACGGGTACCCTCCTTGTCCGAGATATTGATACGTATGTTTTAATCGATGCAGGTGTTATTGTGTTTATTTTCTTATGTTTGTTATTTGAGCTTCTTTAAGTAAATTTCGAGGTCGAAATTTATTTAAGGAGGGGTGACTGTAATGACCCGAAATTTAGGGCCAGAAAATTTCGCGGTTATTAGTATTGTTTTATTTATTTTAAGTCCAAAAGGCCCATTAATTTGGACTGTTTTATTTTATTTCTCTCTTTTATCTCAAATTGGGCCAATGACCCAATTTTTCCCTCTCCCTTATGACTTGGCCGGCCCCCTCCTTCCTTTTGGGCCAATGTTACATCTTTTGTTTAATTTAATTATTTAAATGATTTAATTAATTAAATTAAATAATTAATTTAAATCTTTTGAACCTAGTCTTCTAAGCCCTATTTGCTAGGTCCAACCTCCCCCATTTTTCTCTCTTTTCACGGCAGCCTTGCATTCGTTTTTAGGGTTTTGTTTTGGTTCATCTCTTCTATATATATGGCTTAGCATACCTACTTTGTTCCTAATTGCTAAAGCTTTAAACCCTAAAAGAAAACTATCCTCCTTTCCCGCAAAAATTAAGCCGTGCCATATTCACCCAAAGTGGTGAATTTTTGCCTTGGAATATTTAGCGATCAGAGGTAACTATGCTATCTCATTTAAATTTGGGACAAGTTAATTACATAGTTAATTAGGATTAAAAGCATGAAAATTGTAAAAGAATTAGTATCATGTTTTAGGGTAATTTTCGAACCTTATGAAATTTCATGAACTTGTTATTTTCTTGATTTTAGTATGAATCTTTAATTATTTTAAGGTATTCTATGCATGAATTAATTTATTTATGTGTATTGTATGAATAATTGCATGATAATTGTTGAATCTTGATCTTGATATTTCTTCATGTTTGTCGAGTGGTGTATGGGTTTTTAGCATGTTATTTTCTTGATGTTTTGATGAATCTTGTTTAATCTTTAATTGTTTCATGTTTATTTTAATCTATTTAATTGTATGATTGTATAAATTTGTTAAATTCTTGATCTTGATTTAGTCTATGATGCCGTGTAATTTTAGGATTATTAAAGAATGATTTTTGTCTTGTTTCTTTAATTTAATCTTGATATGTTGTATTTTTAGGATAGATGTAATGTTTAATAATAAATTATTATGAATTATTGTCAATTATATTTATTTAATTTAATTGAATAATTTTGTTAGTTAATTCCAAGAATGTCGAGTGGCATGAAAAGCAAAGAGTAGTATTTTTATCATGTTTTAGGTAATTTATGTAATTAATTGTATTTTTATAATTTATTAAACTAATTACATGATGAATTTATAAATTCATTTAAATTTTATATGATTATTTTCGAGTGGCCCTATTTTTATTTTGGTCAATTTTAAGTTTAATTTTTGACTTATTATAATATTAGAATAATTTTAGGAATTATTATTATAAATTTAATTATTAATATTTATTAAAGGAACTATCAGGGATAAGTTGTAATATGAAGGGTATTAGTAATATAACCCAAAAGGGATAAGTTGTAACATAATAATAATAAAAGGATTTCAGGATAGTTAATATATCTGTCACCCTAATATTTATTATTATTATATTATTATTTAAGGATGTTAGTAGGGATAAGTTACAATAAGAAAAGTATAATAAGACATTAATAGGGAAGGAAAGGAAACAGAGTAAAAGGTTATTGATTTGTTTCGATTTCTGGCAAGGAAAGACTTGGTATTTAAGGTGGCCAATATACGTGCCGCACCTCTCTTTCCTGGGACTTCGAACATTTCATTCCCGATTATGGTCACCTAGTACTTCTAGATATAAGAAAGATAATAAGTTAAGATCGCCCCTGCGATGACGCAAAGGTCATCAATCGGGTTAATAAGATAGGACGCCCCTGCGATAACGCAGAGGTTATCAATCGGGTTAAGTTGTTGACACTGCCAGACTGCGGTATCTGCGCAGTTCTTGATTCTAGGATATGTAGTCGTCTAGGTAGTTCTCGCAAAGGAGGGCTATTTAGGGGTTATGGCCATAGCTTAGGCTTAGTTCTCGCAAAGGAGGGATATGGGTGGGACGCAAAGGTTCACCCCGGCATGTTTTAGGAAAGTTGTGGACGCAAAGGTTCACTACGAGCTATAAAGACCGGTCCGCTAAGAAGTTAAGAAATATGATAAGTTATGTTATGAAGATTAAGATAAGATAAGGTATGATATGTTATGAAGTTAAGATAAGATAAGACATATTATGTTAAGGATGATGATAACTAAGTTATAAGCATATGTATAATATAAGTTAAGTATGAAATGCAACGTACTACAAATAGTATAAGTCTTCCGCTGTGTATATCTGTATTTGTATGACTTAAGTATGTATATACAAGTTTTTGTATTTGTATGTTGTACCTGTATTGTGTACATATTTTTATACGTACCCTTTATGTATTTTTGTATGAAATGTTATATGTTTACGTGTGATTTTCGTGTACAATTCTATGCTATTATGTGGTTAGCGGTCCCTCATTTAAGCGGGACAGCCTAGTTACTCGCCACTGACGGTGGACCCCCCAGTTTCAGGTGATGATGCAGCAGCTTAGAACGGGCTTTCGCTGGATTGGGCTTTGTGTGGCTGAGATCTGTAGTTTGACCTTAGTTTATTTAGAGTTTTCAATAAGACTTTTATTCTTGTAGTTATCCCAGCCTGTTGGGAAAAACATCTTTAATTTATGTAATTTTGGTATTTATCTTTTGTAGACCTTTGGATTTTAATTATTGAATTAATAAAAGATGCGTTAGTTTTCAAATATTTAATTAATGTTAAGTTTAATGATTAAGTAATGATCCGAATGTCGATTTCCTTCGTCAATCGACAGTTTAAAAAGTCGGGTCGCTACAATAGTCTTAAAAAGTCGGGTCGTTACAGCTGAAATGTTACACCAAAAGTCTACGAACAAATACTGAAAATACATAAATGAAACTGTCCTCCCAACAGGCTGGGATAAACTACTAGCAGAAGAACAAGAGTAAAAGTTCTACGCAGACTAAGGTTAATCTAGTAAACTCTGCCACACACAGCCCAAGCCAGCGCAAACCCATTCTAAGCTTCTGCATCGTTACCTGAAACGGGGGGTCCACCGTTAGTGGGGAGTAACTAGGCTGTCCCGCTTAAATGAGGGACCGCTAATCATATAATATCATAGAATCAACCGGGAAAATCATGCAAAAACTACGGAAATACATATATAAATACATACAAAAATACATACAGACATGCGTAGAGAATTGCGTATAAAAATACGTACAAAATACATGCGGAATACGTATAAAAAGCGTAAAAAATACGTATAAAAATACATATAAAATACGTATGAAATACCTGCAAAATACGGTTAGAATACATACACAATACGTATACAATACAGGTACAAAGTACGTATAACATACATATACAAATACATACGACATACAATATAAATACGTACAACATACAATTACGAATACGTACAACATACAAACGTAAATACGTACAACATACAATACTAGACGTACACAGCGGAAGACTTGTACTACAACAAAGCACATATACCTAAACATGAATTCCTACATACGACATACATACAAATACAGACGTACGCAGTGGAAGACCTCGAAATTCACATAATACATACATACAATCAACCTTTCACAAAATGCATATCTTATCATATCATATCTTATCATATCATAAACATCTTATCTTATCGTATTCAAATCATAACATTGGACCGGTCTTAAGCTCGTTGTGGATCCCGTTTGCACCACAACTTTCCTAAAACATGTCGGGGTGAACTCGTGTATTCAACCCGTAGCCCTCCTTTGCAAGAACTAAGCCTAAGCTATGGCCATAACCCCTAAATAGCAGCTCGTGTACTACTACTTAGACGACTACATATTCTAGAATCAAGAACTGCGCAGATACCGCAGTCTGGCAGTAACCCGATTAATGACTCGTGTATCACCAAAGGGGCGTCCGTAATATATATTATCTTTTCTAAAAGCCATCGTGAGAACACTATTTCTTTTAAGTCTTTTCTAAAGGCCATCTTGAGACCCCTAATTATTATTATATTGGCGCCTATACCGGCCGTCAATTCCTTAATACCCGGTAGAGCACACCAAAATTGGAAGTACTAGGTGACCGTAATTGGAACTGAGATGTTCGAAATCCCAGGAAAGAGAGGTGCGGCACGTATATTGGCCATCTTAAATACCAAGTCTTTCCTAGCCAGAGATCGAAAAAAATTCAATGTCCTTTTACTCTGTTTCATTTCCTTCATTATTATTATATTATTATACCATCCCTTCCTATTGCAACTTATCCCTACTGACTCCTTTAATTATAACAATTATAATAATAATATTAATTATTCCTAAAAATACCTTCTAATATCATCATGTTGTAAGTTACCCTTTTTGTCATATTATTACTTCCTTTCACATTGCCACTTATCCCTGATAATTCCTTTAATTATAATAATTATAATAATTCCCAAAATTACCTTTTAATAAGATTGTAAGTCAAAAATTGAACTAAAATTGTTCAAAATAAAATATGACCCACTCGACACTTTCAAGACCAAAATAATAATTAAATAAATTCATAAAATTATCATATAAATAATTTAATAAATAAAAAAATAACATTTAACAACATAAATTACCCAAAATATGATAAAAATCCTATTTTTATTCTTTTAAGCTACTCGACATTTTTGGTTGTAATTACCAAAATTAACACTTTAAAAATAATTAACTACAATGAACTTACCAATAATAATTAAAATTATACTTGAACATTAAATCATCAAGATTAAACAAGAACAAGATCAAAATCAAGCCTTTCTATTCCTACACCTACACGGCTTTTCATGGAATAACATGCCATCAAGATTAGTTTCAAGAATCAATATTAACATGCTTAAATTAAAGATTAAATTAAAGATTTCTAATACTAATTCAAGAATTATCAAGATTTAATTGTAAAATCAGATTTCAAATTCCTTCTTACCATTCAAACCACACGGCACACCTCAATATAGATGAAAAAAATAATTCTTTTAATTTAAGACTTTAATAAATCAATTAAACATTAAAGATCATCATAATAATTCAAGAAATCATCACAAAAATCATCATAATGTTACAAGTACCACTCGACATTCAAAGAATTATTCAAGAACAAAATTCAACAATTTTTCATACCATTATATAACATAAATATACAATTAAATAAATTATTTAAGCATAAAAATTAATTAAACATGTAAAGATTCATCAAGATTCATAAAAACATCAAGAAAACAACATGAATATAAAATGATGCCACTTGAAAATTCTTAGGTTAACATGATACTAATCCTATCAATTTTCCAAGTTTAATCCTAATTAACTATATAATTAACTTGTACCAAATTTAAGAAGAAAAGTCTAGTTACCTTAGCATAGGAAAGAAAACAAGAAAAAATCACCCCTTTGGAGCTTGGAGTCACACGGCCAACAAGGAACAAAAATTAGGGTTTTCTTTTGAGTTTTGTATCATGGAAAATTATATAAAAGAAAATAGGTTAAAAGCTTGTTCCCTATTTATAATATAAGGAACCAAAGAAAAGAAAAGAAAGGGGGGCCGTGAGTGAGGGAGTAAGAATAGGGGTATGGAGTAGTTTTAGGTAGACTTGGTACAAATGGTTAGAATAGGTTTCACCTAAATAATTAAAATATTATTAATTAAATAAAGATAGAATTATCTAATTATTAATAAATTAGAAAGGAAAAGAACTTTGGCCACAACATGTGGGCCGGCCAAGCTAAGAGGGAATTGGGTCTTTGGGCCCAATTTCGATATAAGGAGAAGAAATGGAAACAACCAGTCCAATTAAACGGGCCTTTTGGAATTAGAAAAATAAAATAATATAAATAAATCGCAAAATTTTCTGGCCCTAAATTTCGAGTTATTACACTGCCAGACTGCGGTATCTGCGCAGCTCTTGATTCTAGAATATGTAGTCGTCTAAGTAGTAGTACACGAGCTGCTATTTAGGGTTATGGCCATAGCTTAGGCTTAATTCTTGCAAAGGAGGGGTACGGGTTGAATACACGAGTTCACCCCGGCCCGGCATGTTTTAGGAAAGTTGTGGTGCACACGGGATCCACCCAACGAGCTATAAAGACCGGTCCAGTATTATGATTTGATTATGATAAGATAAGATATTTATGATATGAAACGAAATGATATGATATGATAAGATGTGTATTTATTGAAGAGTATTTTATAAGATATGTATTTTATAAAAGGTTGATTGTATTATGTGAACATCGAATATATATATATATTATTATGCTTAGTATTAAGTCTTCCGCTGTGTACGTCTGAAATTTGTATGTTGTATGTATTTGAATTAGTACGTTGTCTGCCTTCGTATTTGTATGTTATACGTATATGTATTTGTATGTTGTACGTATTTATATTTATATGTCGTATGTATTTGTATCTGTATGTTATACGTATTGTGTATGTATTCTAACCGTATTTTGCAGGTATTTTTATACGTATGTCTGTACGTATACTATACGTATCCCGTACGTATTTTTATACGTATTTTTGTACGCATTTTATGCGTATTTTTGTACGCTTTTTATACGTATTTCGCATATATTTTTGTACGTATTTTTATACGCAATTATCTACGCATGTCTGCATGTATGCTGTATGTATTTCCGTAGTTTTTGGATGAGTTTTCCCAGTTGATTCTATGATATTATATGATTAGCGGTCCCTCATTTAAGCGGGAAAGCCTAGTTACTCCCCACTGATGGTGGACCCCCCCATTTCAGGTAACGATGTAGAAGCTTAGAATGGGTTTGCGCTGGCTTGGGCTGTGTGTGGCAGAATTTACTAGATTAACCTTAGCCTGCGTAGAACTATTACTCTTGTTCTTTTGTTAGTAGATATCCCAGGCTGTTGGGAGGACAGTTTCATTTATGTATTTTCAGTATTTATTCGTAGACTTTTGGATTATTATTTCAGTATTTAGTCAATAAAAGAAATTTAGACTTGATTATTATATAAATGTTAAGTTTTATGTTTGGTGACGATCCATTTGTCGATTTCCTTCGTAAATCGACAGTCTAGAAAAGTCGGGTCGTTACAGTGATTGACTTCTACGAGTTTGTATTATTCATGAATGTTCATACCCTTATCAGTTTCCATCCAACTGCACTTAAATAAAATTGTTTTCTACACTCTAAGATTACCATGATAAACCAATTCCAAAACCTCCTCCAAGATGCCAAAGTAATCACTTTCTTCATGACTTTGTAAGCACACTCCGTAATTCATGGTTGACTTATTCTTGCCATATTCAAACGTGTGGAAGTTGTATCCATTGACATAGAACTGAATCCAATTCCTCACTTGTCTAGAGGGGCCCATTGCGAGCGCACGTATAACATCATCAGTTGCAACATCATCAGAACTTGGCATTCTCTCAAAAACCTAGTATTGTTGATTTAGTTAGTAAATAAAAAAGTCTTATTTATTTTGTATTTTAATAATTTGAAAAAACTCACATGTTCCTTGAACCATTCAGGGAAATCAGCTTCGCATTTGCTCCATACTTGATCCCTATCTATATTGGGTTTTGAATGAACAATGTTCTCCTCAAATTGTCTTTTCATAATAATATATATCCAATTCAAGTCAGTCATAAACACAATAAATGTTAATCAATAAACCCCTTGTCTACGTTTGAGCAACTTACCTTTCATAATCACTAGGGGTGCTAAAAAAAACCCGGCCCGATGACCCGATAACCCGCACAGTACCCGACGGTTTTTTTTTGAGAAAAAAATATTTTTTCCGGGTCAGGTACCCGGCCCGGTAAAACACAAACATCTCGGGTCGGGTAATGGGCCGCCCTTTAGTGATCCGGTACCCGCTAATTACCCGATTATTTTTTTAAATAGAACTTTTATGGGATTGGACTTACTTTTACTGTGATTATTGTTTTTTATTATTTATAGTGATTGTTTTTTTTATTACAAGATGTCAATTTAGCTACTTTACTGTAATTTAGACTACTACTCCGTAGTTGATTTAGAAGATTCTGATTCATTTATTTAAGTTATGTAGTTACTGTTATTTAGTTTGCACTCTTTTTGTTTATCTTATTGTTATTTTATTTATTTAAATATATGTCATTGTTATTTAGTTATTGTTTAGCTTATGTTAATGTTTATTAAATATGTTTAATCTATTTATTTAGTTATCCGGGTAACCTGTGACCCGACCCGAAAAAGTCGGGTACCCGAGACCCGGGTACCCGAGTTATCCGAGTCGGGTCATGGGCCGCCCAATCTATTACTCGACAACCCGGGTACCCGTATTTTCGGGTACCCGAAAACCCGGGTACCCGGATCTGAACGCCCCTAATAATCACTTAGGATGCCACTGTTTGCAAGCACATAAAGATGTGCTTTATCATACTCCTTGTCCAACAACCAGCGTTTCTGACCATGTGTTGTAGGTCGACCACAATCTTCCCTAAACATCTCAAGGATATTTTGGGATCATGTTGGGTATCCACATCTGGATTGACATTTGTTCCTAAATCCCTTGACATAGTGTCAACGCCAGGTTGAAAGTAGTTGGAGCAAAAGTTTGCTATCTCCTCAGTTAAGTAAGCGTTGTATATTCAACCTTCACCATGTGCTTTGTTTCCCACTTTACGCTTCAAATGGTTAAGAAACTTTCAATGACTTAAGCATAGTTAATTTGTGTTAAAAAATAATAGGTTCTAGATAAAAGTTAATAAAGTTGAATTACCTTTCGAAAGGGTACATCCACCTATATTGAACGGACCAGCAATTTTTGCCTCATAAGGCAAGTGAACCGGCAAATGCCCCATTGAGTTGAAAAATGATGGAGGAAAGATTTTTTCAAGCTTGCATATGATCTCAGGTATGTTTTTATATAAGCGTTCCATCTCGCTCACTTTGATAGTGGACGCACACAAGTCCCGAAAAAACTAATTGATTTCCGTCACTACCTTCCACACATGTAACGGAAGCAACTCTTGCAAACCAACCGGCAATAGCCTCTCCATGAATACATGACAATCGTGACTCTTCATTCCGTGAAGCTTACATGCACGAAGATCTACACACCTACTTAATTTGATGCAAACCCATCTGGAAACTTCAAATCTCGTACCCACTCACATAACACCTTTTTCTAATTCTTGTCAAGTGTATAAGGTGCTTTGGGCAATGTCTGCTTACCGTTTGCATCGTCAACCGGCTCCAATGGTCGGCATTTACATAAACGTGCAATGTCCTTTCTTGCATTTATATTGTCTGAAGTTTTTCCTTTGACGTCCATGAGAATGTTAATAAGTTGTTCAAAAAAGTTCTTCTCAATGTGCATGACGTCTATGTTATGACGAATAAGCAAATCCTTCCAATATGGAAGTTTCAACAAAATACTCTGTTTAAACCATCCCTTTTTCTGCTTCTTGATCGTTTTTAGTGTCTCGGGACTATCAGTTGCTTTGGGCAAGTCTTTCACACACCGCCACAATTCGTCACCAGACATTATATGTGGAGCCAGGTTATTTTCAACTTTGTTCTTACAGAAAGCTGTCTTGTTCTTTCGAAATGAGTGATCGGAAGGGAGAAATTGTCTATGACAATTAAACCACGTCACTTTACCGCCATGATCAAGCCAAAATGCCTTGCTTTTCTCCATACAGTACAGACATGCCTTTTTTCAAGCAGTAACTACCCAGACAACATACCATAAGCTGGAAAATTATTAACAGTCCACATGAGGGCGGCACGAAGGTTGAAATTTTGCTTCTGTGACGTGTCATAAGTCATTGACCCAACATGCCAAAGCTGCTTCAACTCTTCAACTAGAGGTTGCATATATACATCTAAGTTTCCCTTTGGATTTTTAGGACCGGGGATGAGCAAAGAAAGAAACATGAACGGCTTCTTCATACACATTAATGGAGGCAAGTTGTATGGTGTAAGAATGACAGGCTAACATGAATATTGTTGTCCAAATTTACCATGTGGAGAAAAACCATCGGTGTACAGACCAAGTCTAACATTCCTAGGCTCAGATGCGAATTCAGGAAAAGTTTTGTCAAAGTGCTTCCAAGCCTCACTGTCACTTGGATGTGCTAAAGTGCCTTCCGCTCGAGGATTCTTGGCGTGCCACGTCATTTCCCTAGCAATGTTCTTTGTTGCAAACAACCTTTGCAACCTCGGTGTGATGGGAAAGTATCTTAGAACTTTTACGGGAATAAGATTGCCCTTGGAAGTCTTCTTATACCTATCAGCTCCATATACACTACACTTATCTAAAACATCATCGTCCTTCCAAAACAACATACAACCTCTAGGGCATGTGTGTATCCTTTTATGAGGAAGTTCCAAGCCCTTAAGAACCTTCTTCGTGTCATAAAAGGTTCTACCCATTACATTGTCTTGTGGCATTGATTCATTCAACAAAGAAGCTAGCAAATGCGTCCATGCCGTTGAACCATGTTTGATTTGAATGATGACAAACCAATCCTCTATACTTGATATCTATATGTATTTGTATATGAACAGGTTGAATCAAGTGAGGACTCATCAAGGCAACCATGAAGGCCTTAAGATACTTGAAGATCAAAAGCCAAGAGCTTGGAGCTTTTTATTTTTTATTTCTAGGATCTTCTTGTAAAATAGGATTAGGAAAGTATTCTTAGTGTTTTTAAGTAAAGAGCAAAAGACTTTAAGTTTACATCCAGTAAAGAGAACAAGCCAAGAACAAGCTGAGAACAGGCATAGAACAAGCTTGGAACAGTTCCCTTTACCAGATGTAGACTTAGTAGTACTGAGACCACTGTGGGAACATCCCTCAGTATTACGCACGTGATCCGTACAAATTTTGGTGTTCAAAATTATTTTTTGAAAATTTATTTGAAAAAATTTGGATCACTTGTACTTTGGAAATCTGCCAATTTGATTTACAAAATCAGCCTTGAAATGTACTTGTTTGGACTTTAGTGTACTTTCCACTACATGTAGTGGAAGGAGACAAAGGACTGAAATAGATACCTTTCTACTTGTGTCAGCAAGGCTGGTTTGTGCAAATTAGGCATGTAATGACCCAGATTCTTTATAGGTATTTTTGCCGATAATCATGTGTATTTATGTGTATTTCTGTGCTAGTTCAAATGTATTTTTTAACTATTTATTTTATTTTATGTGAATAATTTCGATTTAATTCGAATTATTTTATTTGCCGTTTTTATTATTTATGTTATTTATTATTTAATTAATATTAGAATTTTATTGTTTAATTTTCTAATTAATTATTTAATATTTTGGGGCTAAGTCGATTATTGCATGATTAGTTATGCGGTTTTTGCAAATTAGCCTAATTGATCACGAGAGCCCATTTTAGGCCCATTTCCCCCTTGTTGGCCGGTTTTCCTAGTGGCATGGCAAGGCTTGCCACTTGCCTTGTGTTCACACCTTAACTAACTCTATATATAGGTGAGTTAGTAAGGTTTAAACCTCATTTTGCTCATTTGCCATCTAATGCACTTGCCATCAAAGTTCAATCACCAAAACTCCCTCCCATTTGCTCTAACTGCACGCCATTTTTGGAACTTTGGTCCCATCAAAGTGTTCATCAAATTCTTAACCCAAAACTTAAAGATTTCATACCCTATTGATCTTTAAGTATCCTAAACACAATCTTAAACCCAATTATTTCTTCCAAGATCATTAGTTCGGGTTGAGTTTGGGTACGTGTTCGAGTGGGGGATCGTGTGCATGTGTGGGGTTCGTATGGTGGCAGCCGTGTGGTGAAGCCGTGCAGGCCGTGTGTGCAGTGTGGTGGTGCCGTGCAGGTGCAGCTGTGCAGTGGGGCAGCAGTGGTGGCCGTGCTGACTGGGCAGAAGTGCTCGTGGTGGTGCCGAGTGCAGCAGGCCGTGTGTGTGCTCGTGTGTGTGCAGTCCGTGCAAGTGTGCCGTGTTGTTCATGGTCTAGCCGTGTGATAGTGCAAGTACGTGGGTTAGCCGTGTTGCTTGGCCGTGTGTGTCTTGTTCCGAGCAGTAACTTTTTGTGTTGATTTTTGTGTGTTTTCTTCAACAAGGTAACATACTTTCTCAACCTATTTGGTATGCTATGTTTATAGTATGAATTAAATGCATGTTTGGGTTGTTTATTGTTGATTATTCATGATTTTATGTATGATTTGTATTCTGATTTTTGAGTGATTTTATGAGGTTTTGATAAAGGTTTTTCATGATTTTATGATTGATTATATGTTGTACTATGATCATGACTAATGTGTTAAAGTTTGGTTAATTTTGGATAATTGAAAGGATGATTTCGAATGGTTTTTATGTTGATTATGCGTATGGTTTGAATGAGGTTGGATGAGTTCTTGAATCTTGATTGAGTTCTTGATTGAAGATCTTGAATCTTGAATGAGTTCTTTATGAGTTCTTTGAGTGCTTTATGAGTTCTTGATGAGTCTTTATGAGTTCTTGGTTGAGTCTTAAAAGTTAAAGAAAATGGTTTAAATGATAAAGAAGGTTAAAGAAAGTGTTTAAGTTGATTAAAGAATGAGTAAAGAATGTTGGATTATGATTGGTTAGATTCAAGATTAAGGCTAGAGGCAGTTCTTGAGAATAACTTCGATGTTTTAACTAGTTATCTTCAAGAATCAAGGCTAGAGGCGAATTCTTGAACTTAATTTGGTTAGGTTGAATAATAAGATGATTAAAAGGATTAAAGATTTAATTAATGATTAGCTTGATTTTATTTTTAGACGCCTGATACTTTGAGTAAGATTCATTGTATTTGGGTTAAGACGTTGCCCCTATTCCATCCGCGGTATTGGGATAGTTGGAGTCATACTATGTGATCTTTGTGAATTTCCAGCAAGATTGGTTTCACGGGACATGGATTTCCAGTAAGATTGGTTTCATGGGGTTTGGGAGTAAGATTCTCAAATCCGAGCATAGTAGAAAGTTCGAATGCGTAAGATGCGTTCATACGAGCACAATCCGGTCTAAGATATGAATGATTGCGCCAAAGATAGTTGATTAGGTTGGTTTGAGTCGAGTTCACGTTTGGGTTGATCTTGTACTCTAGATTATTGATTTGATGTTGTCTATTTGATTTATGCTATGTGCATGTGTATTCCCATTAGGGTGAGTCAGTTATGTTACTCGCCACTGATGGTGGACTGTTGTATATTTTTCAGGTATTTCTGATGATGATACTCTTGCTTAACTTTGGGTTGGGCGAGCGACGTTTATTGTTTCTATTGCCTGATGTATTTTCCATTTCAGTTGTTTATAGATAGTATTGACGTATTGTATAGACTTTTATACGTTGTTTTGAACTCTGACGTGTGGTTAGAGTTACTTGTATTTTAGTACTTTTAGTTTGACTTTTGGACTAGTTATGTACAAACTTATGGGTATTTGTACTTTTGTGGTTTAATAATAATATTTGAGGAATTAGTTTTATTTCTTAAGTATTTTGAGTTGTAGTTTCTAACTACTCGACTCGTCGGTTTCTTCCGCGCCGATTTAAGCGAGTCGGGTCGTTACAAGGCAAGTCTCCAAGCACACTTCTAGAGGACGGTTTTTCTTTGTCTATATAAACCATCTTTGCAAAAAACCCTAGAAGACTTTTGCTCTCCAAAAGAAAACCAAGTAATATTTTCTGAGAGTCTATCCTAAGTGCAAAACGATCTCCATATCCATCTTTAAGAGAAAAACTTACGGAGATTTAAGTTTTTAATATTTGAACCACTTAGTGGGAAGTGGTTGGGAAGTGTTCTGTTAACACTGAGTGAACTGTTAGAGTTAACAATTGGGGAATTAAGTGTTACATAGTTGTAGCATCTAATTGAGTGTGTAACCTTATTATTATTCTGAGTTGATTAATAATATTGGTGAGAGAGTAGAGGACGTAGGCTTGTTTAGAAGCCGAACCTCGTTAAATCTTTGTGTCCCTACTCTTTATTTACTGTTCTTTCATTGGTCTCTCAAAAACATAAACAAACCTTGAAAACGATTGAAAAAATACACATACTCAATTCAACCCCCCCTTCTTGAGTATACATTGAACTAACAATTGGTATCAGAGCCTAACTTCTCAAAAGGTTAACTATCTAGAGGAGCAAGAAGATGTCTACTCAAGAATCAAACAGTTCAAGACTCCCCAAGTTCAATGGCATTAACTACTCTTGGTGGAAAAATTGCATGAAAAATCTTATCATTGGGATAGATTATGAGTGCTGGATGATTGTCAAAAATGGACCCACGTTCATCCACAAGAAGAATCAGGAAGGGCTCATAGTTCCAAAGACAGAAGAAGAGTACACAAGTGAAGACTACAAGAAGCTGGAGAAAAATGCAAAGGCAATGTCACTCGTTCAACAAGGAATTGCAAAATGTGAGGTAAATCGAATTCTAGCTTGTTCTTCTGCAAAGGAAATATGGGATACACTAGAGCTTGCATATGAAGGCAACTCTGACGTGAGAAAGTCAAAAATTGACATGCTTATGTCAAAATATAAGGTCTTTGAAATGACTAGAGACGAAAATATAAAGGACATGTTTACAAGGTTCATGACCATTGTAAATGAACTAAAGTCATTGGGAAAAACGTTCTCAAGTGAAGAGTTGGTGAGGAAAATGTTGAGAAGCTTATCAGGGAAGTGGATGCCCAAGGTTACAGCCATACAAGAAGCAAAGGATCTGACCTCACTTTCTCTAGAACAACTTATTGGTTCCTTGATGACTCATGAAATGTTAGTAGATTCAAAGGCTGAATCTAGCTCAAAAAACAAGAAAATGGTGCTTAAAGCTGAGGAATCTGAGGAAGATGAAGATGATATAAGTCTTATGGCCAGAAGGTTTGAAAAATACATGAGGACAAAATCCAAGGGTAACTTTGTAAAAGGAAGGAACAGTTCTGGACAGTTCAGGAAAACCAGTTCCAATGCTGGTTGCTTTAAATGTCGTGAAATGGGGCACAGAATCAAGGAGTGTCCAACATGGAAAAATCCCAAGGGAAATCCTAGAGTCCAGGCTGAGAAGAAGGTTTTCAAAAGAGCTATGCTGGCTGCAGTATGGGGAGATTCAAAATCAGAAAATGATGAAGATGAAGAAGAAGCAAATCTCTGTCTAACTGCTTTCACATGCACAGACCAGTCTGAGGTCTGTTTGCAAGAAGAAGAAGAAGTTCTATGTTTCATGGCTAGTGGAAGCACTTCAGATGACAACCAGGTATGTTTTAATGATTTAAAGGCAAACATGCATAATCTAGATAGAGATGAACTACTTGACTATCTTGAATTCACTATTGATCAATGCATTAGTGTTGGGTCTGCTTATCAGAACAACAAAAAGAAATTAAAAGAAACAGTTCGAGAGTATGAAATATGTGGTGCTAGATCTGCTGAACTTAAGCTTATTTGAGAAGAACTCAAAGAAAAAAAAAAATTGAACTTGAAGTAACAATAGATCAACTAAAATGGAGCTTGAGACATTAAACTCCAAACCAGTTCCTAAAGAGGATGAACTTTTTGAAAAAATTCAAAAGGGGTTTAATGAGCTCAAGAAATTCATCACACATAATTCAAACTTTCAACTGCTAAAAGACACATGTACCTTGAGTAAATCTGATGTCATGCTTGCATATAACCATTTAATTGAAAAACATGAAGATTTACACAAGGAACATTGTGAGCTCAAGAGTTCTGAAGAGACTGGCTCTCCCACTGCCTTCGATGAGGTTTTGGATGCTTTACATGATGAGTGCATAGCTAAGATATGTGATCTTGAGGCTGAACTCATCCTGCTAAAACAAGAAAACACCAAGAAGACCAGTGACGAACCAGATCCCTCCCTGGTCTCAAGACTAGACTAGACTTAAAATCTTTTGCAAAACAAAATGAAGTTCAACTTAAGAGGCTTGAGAACAAGGAAAATGAGCTAACAGATTGTATGAACCAATTGAACAAAATGTTAGATGCTCAGAAAACCCTAAACTTCCTCACATCCCAACCTGGAAATTCTCAAAGGTTGGTTTAGGATATTCTGGATCTAGTTCTACAACTGTTCTTGGCAGAGACAACACATGGTTGGATGAATTCAAGAAAGGCAAGTATATATTTGCCAAGGATATTCATGTTTGTACCTATTGTGGTAAAAGTGGTCATGTTGCTAACAAATGTTTCACCAAAAAGAAGCATGACAAGAAAAATAAAACCTACACCCAACATATGGGGGTTAGGAAAGTCAAGACTGAGAATGTTTCAAAGAACAAGGAACCCAAGCTGGTCTGGGTTCCTAAAACTAACCTTTAGTTTGCTTGTGCAGGTACGAGTGAAAGGAAAGCCATATTGGTATTTGGACAGTGGTTGCTCAAGACACATGTCCGGGGATAAAGAACAATTCCTTTCACTCACTGCATTCGAGGGAGGGCACGTGACATTTGGTGACAATAGCAAAGGACTTATCAAAGGAGTAGGTAAGGTTGGTAAGTCACTCTCCCAAGCAATTGACAATGTTTACTATGTAGAAGGTTTAAAACATAACCTTTTGAGCATATCTCAACTATGTGACAAGGGAAATAAAGTGAACTTTGAATCAAACACTTGTCCCATAGTGAACCCTAAGACAGGGGAACTGGTCTGTGAAGGAACAAGGCATAACAATGTGTATATTACATACTTAAGTCAAATTCCACAGAACAGTGCTCTCTGCCTTAGTGTTGTAGAGGATGAACAATGGCTTTGGCACAAAAGATTAGGACATGTTAGCTTTACTTTGCTCAACAAGTTGAGAACACAAGATTTGGTGATAGGTTTACCTAACATCAAATCTGTGGCAGACCAGCTCTGTCAAGAGTGTGCAAAGTGCAAACATGTAAGATCATCTTTTAAACCAAATAAAGTGGTTAGTTCCTCTAGACCATTTGAACTTGTACACATAGATTTATGTGGACCTATGCGTGTACAAAGTAGAAATGGCTTTAGTTATTTATTCGTCTTGGTTGATGATTACTCTCGTTTCACTTGGACCATATTCTTGAAATACAAAAATGAAACTTTTGATGAATTTGAAATTCTAGTAAAACAGGTCCAGAACAAGATCAATCATGAATTAGCATCTATCAGATCTAATCATGGATCAGAGTTTGATAATGCTAGCTTCATAACCTATTGTATGGAGCATGGTGTTTCTCACAACTTTTCAGCCCCCAGAACTCCACAACAAAAAGGAATAGTTGAAAGAAAGAATCGCACTCTAGAAGAAATGGCTAGAACCATGCTTCTAGAGAGTGGTATGTCCAAGAAATTTTGGGCTGATGCTGTGAGTACATCCTGCTACATACTCAATAGGGTTATGCTAAGACCAATACTAAGAAAAACACCTTATGAACTTTTAAGGGGTCGAAAACCAAACATTGAACATTTAAGGATATTTGGTTGTAAGTGCTTTGTACACAACAATGGTAAGACCAGTTTGGACAAGTTCGACCCCAGGAGTGATGAAGCTGTTTTTATAGGGTATTCTCCTCATAGCAAGGCATATAAAGTTTTCAAAAAAAGAACCTTGTGTGTTGAAGAGAGTATCCATGTATTGTTTGATGAAACTAACATGTTCAACAAGCCTGTGAAGGTAGATGATGATGAAGGCTTTAATATTGGAATGAAAAATTTCACTGGAGCTGAACCAGAGAACACTACGAATCAGACCCTCAAACTCCTCCTAAAAACAACAATGAGTCTGGTGCAGCAGAGGGAAATGCTAAACAGGTTGTTGAACTCAGTGACTCTCCTGCCCATCTATCTGAAGATGAAATGGGAGAGAAAACTGAAGAAACTGGTCCACCCTCTCAAAATGAAAATGAAATAGGGGGAACCAGTACAGACATTGGTTCTAACTTAGGTGACTCAAATTCTGTAAGAAAGAGTATGTTTAAGCAAAGAAGCTCTCATACTTCTCCTTCTTATCTCACATAGAACCAACTGACTATAAGATTGCTCTAACTGATCCCGATTGGATCTTGGCCATGCAAGATGAGTTGAACCAGTTTGAAAGAAATCGGGTTTGGCATCTTGAACCAAGAACCAATGAGATGTCAGTTATTGGAACCAAATGGGTCTTCAGAAACAAAATGGATGACTCAGGTACCATAGTCAGAAACAAGGCCAGGCTAGTGGTTCAAGGGTTTAACCAACAAGAGGGAATAGACTATGATGAAACCTTTGCTCTAGTAGCCAGGCTTGAGGCAATAAGAATTTTAATTGCATTTGCTGCCCACATGAACTTTAAGCTCTTTCAAATAGATGTTAAAACTGCTTTTCTAAATGGTTATTTGAAAGAAGATGTGTATGTGGAACAGCCCCCTAGCTTTGAGGATAGAGTTTGTCCAGATCATGTCTATAAGTTGGACAAAGCTCTTTATGGCCTCAAACAAGCCCCTCGTGCTTGGTATGAGAGACTCTCTAGCTTTCTTATTGAAAATCATTATGAGAGAGGTTCAGTAGACAAAACTCTATTCTTAAAGAAAAGGGGAACAAATCTGTTAGTGGTCCAGGTATATGTTGATGATATTTTGTTTGGAGCTACTAATTCTATTTTGTGTGATGAGTTTGCAGACCTAATGAAGAGTGAATTTGAGATGAGTATGATGGGAGAACTTGGCTTCTTCCTAGGGCTTCAAATCAAGCAAGTGGATGATGGAATCATGATTCACCAACAAAAGTATCTCAAGGAGATGCTCAAGAGATATGGTCTGCAAGATAGCAAGTCCTATGACACACCTATTCCTACCTCTTCTAAATTGAGCCTAGATGAGAAAGGAAAGGATGTTGAGGATAAGCTATACAGAGGTATGATTGGCTCACTTCTATACTTAACAGCTAGTAGATCACACATAGTGTTCTCAGTTGGGTTGTGTGCAAGATTTCAAAGCAACCCAAAAGAGTCTCATCTAAAAGCTGTTAAGAAAATTTTTAGGTACCTAAGTGGTACACAGGACATGTGCTTATGGTATTCAAAGGGAAGTAATTTTGATCTTTTAGGATACACTGATGCTGACTATGCTGGTTTTAGTGTGGACAGGAAGAGCACTTCAAGAATGGCTCATTTCTTAGGTTCTTGTCTCATATCATGGGGATCTAAGAAACAAAATTCAGTGGCCTTATCCACAGCTGAATCAGAGTACATAGCTGCTGCTTTGTGCTGTGCTCAATTGCTTTGGATAAAGACACAACTTAAGGATTTTGGGGTCTGTTCCGGAAGTGTTCCCATATTGTGTGATAACACCAGTGCTATAAACATTTCTAAAAATCCTGTCCAACACTCTAAAACCAAACATATTGAAATCAGACATCATTTACTCAGAGACAGTGTTGAAAAAGGAAATGTGAATCTTGAATTTTGCAGATCTGAAGAACAATTGGCTAATATTTTCACTAAAACCCTAAGCAGGTAAGTGTTTGTCAAACTCCGCACATTACTTGGTATGGTAAGGATTAGATTCTAGTTCCTTAGGACTTATCTTTCCCTTTTTGGTTATGTTTGACTTTTTTATCATTAGTGTAAATAAGCAGGGCTGGTTAACTCTTAAATGTCATTGATGCAAGTGGTCTCAAAATTCTTATGTTGATGTTGTTCCAATGTGTGGTATCTCTAAGTTGCCTAATTGGAAGATGCATTAAAGTTTTTAATTTATACAGATTAGCGTGAGACCATCATCAGACCAGTTCCTTACAACAGTTATATCAGTTATTGCTGAACCCTCAATTTTGAAATTGAGGAGTTAATTGTTCTGACACATGACCGTTGTGAACAGTGTAAAGTAACTTGTACTTTATCTGTTCGAACAACTGCCAGTTTTTCTTCATTTTAAATCATTCTTTCACATTGTTCTCTATCTCTAACTGTCTCTCTCTCTCTCTCTCAAAGAAATCTTCTCTCTCAAACCTTAAGCACCATCATCAAAATCCTCTTCAAGAACTCGAATTCGGTTTCTCTCTCTCTCCTTCATCAAATCTGCAAATCAAATCAAAATGGGGTGAAAGAAGAACAAAGCTTCAAAGAAGAAAAGTAGAGGATTAAGTCAGTCTCCTAGCTTCACACCTTCTAAGATCGAGAAGGAATCAGGTACTGCTGTGGTTACTGAACACCATAAAGGAGAACAAGAGCAGAAAGAGGTTAAGGTTCAAGCCACTGAGGAAACAGTAGTTGAATCGAAGGATGCATGTCAGTCCAAAGAGAAATCTTCTACACCACCAAGCTCTAAATCATCACCACCACCTTCTCCACCAAAATCTCCACCACCTCAACCTGAGAGAACTCCATCACCATCTAAGCCATCACCCTCCACATCAAAAAATTCACCCTCTCCATCACCCAAACAACCCTCTTCACAGCCTACAAATTCTTCACCTCCACTAAAGCCACCATCACCCTCAAAAGCCAAAACTCCTCCACCATCACCACCAAAAGCCAAAACTCCACCACCCTTTCCACCACAAAAGGAAACAATCCCATCACCTTCTCCACCGCCAGAAAAGACACCTTCACCAACCCCTCAGATCTTAAAGAAACCAGTGCCAAGAACTGAGGAGAAAGAAGAGGCAGAAAAGGAAGAAAAAGAGGAGAAGGATGAAGGAACACAAGCAGAGGACATGGAAATTGAAATTACAGGTGTAGTTCAAGGAGAAAAGGAAACAGGAAAAAGAACCAGGCCCTTGAGGACAAGGGTCTGTAAGGAAGAGATTAAGAAGGAACCTGATGAAGTGGTTCCTGAAGGGAAGAAGGATGAAAAGAAGAAAATGATGAAGAGTGTTGCCAAGAAGGGAAAAGCCTCCGAGAGCCCCAAGCCTGCTACCAAACTCCCAACAGAAAAGAAGAGGAAAGCTGCCTCTGGCCCTGAAAAGACTCCTGCTAAGAAGAAAGGTAAGACCACTTCTGAACCACTGTTTGAATTAAGTGGTAGGGGTGTCTTATTTGGTTTTGCATGTGCTAAGTCTTGGACGAGTCAGTCTTTTCTAGAAGAATTTAAAGAGGCAATAGAGTTCTAGGGCTGGGAAGGGTTATTTGATAAGAGGCTAGATGTTTTTGAAACATGTGTTGAAGAGTTTTACTCCAAGTTGGTGAAGTTATGTAACCACCCCATCCGTAAGGTACGGTAGATTCAGCGGAAAGATGAGCACTCGGGCGAGGCGTTACGAACAAACTACAACTAACCATTCTAATTTTAGGGGTTCTAAGAAAAAGGTATTAGGAATTATTCAAATTTAAACTCAATTTTTTTTTTTTTTAAAGAAACCAGAAACTACTAGCGTCCATACACAATGCTGAAATAAAATAACCGAGGTCCAACACTTCTACAATAATCCGTGATTACAACAATGCATACTTAAATAAAGAGAATAACGTAAAAAGTCTTTCTAAGTCCAATATGATTGAAGTAGTCTAAGATGGCAAATGCTACTGGAAAGTTCCTAAAACCAACTCTCATGAAACCCGCCCACATAGTGATAATTCAGCAGTTAGTAATCATCTGAAAAATTTGACAACAATCCACAGTCAGTGGCGAGTAACTAACAGTTCTCCCCAACATAGAAATTCACAAAAATAGGAACATCGAAAATTATGCCATACACAACACAAGCAATCACCATATATTGCATATGAACATATAAACACGTAAGACATAGCTTGAATCCATCCTCCTGCATACACAAATTAGCTATACAAGAGAAATAATGTAACATCACTGACGGCGTTCAATTGTCATTCCAAATATTAATCTTTAATTAATTTTATTTTTGATAAACATAATTTCTTCTATTTATTATTCAAATTAAATTAGTTGTAGATGGAACGATCCAGAGTGATATCCCGCAGTACCACTTCCTAAGGTTTGTCAGGTAACCCTCAGTCGATCCAGCAGTCGACTGCTCTAAGAATGGCCAAACTCCCGGTGCTGGACGGATGTCCAAAATATGGACTTACACCTCCAGACCTCCCGGACGAAAACAATTAACCCAGGCAAGAATATAAAATAAATATCTCAGATCCCGCAGTCCAAGAAAATAACTGATCTGACCATTGGATCCCGCAGTCCAATGGCTCCATACTATCAACAAGTCATCTTATTTAAATTTAGATTCTGAATTAATTTAATTTTCCTCAACAAAATATTGAGTATTAAAAATACTCTTACAAATAAATTCCATACCACGACTTTTCACAATTCCCACTCAACTGAGCAAATTAAAACTCCAAATTACATCATATGGTTTTCGAACCAATTTTATCTCTAATATTATCATTGCTATTACTATTATTATCATCGTTTTTTTTTTTTTTACAATTTTATCGGTAAAGAATTATAAAGTGCAAGTTAGCCCGAAAATTAAATCTAACAAGCCCGATTAATTAGCACCAAAACTATGACATTTTTGGGGTCCGAAACATAAAAAATAATCATAATTTAGGTTCCAATAGTTGTTGTCCAGATTCTACAATATTAGGTAATTCAAGCCAAGATTCATCTAATCAATTCTATTTGCATCGGAATTTACCGTTGACACTACCAATTAAGTATTAAGCTAAAAAGTGAAAAATTTTACATACTACACCTATATGAGTCACACGGCCAGCAGGTCAGTGACTTTTTTTTTGTTTTTTTTTATTATTTAATTTACAATTAACAATTTACACAATTAATTATTAATAAATCACCAAATTCACGAAAAATTCCAATAACAAGGCCTAAAAATCAGAATATATCATTACCAAGAATTTACTAAAAATTTCGGCAGCATTTCGTCTGTTTTTGGGCTTAAATCGAATTGGTAAAATTAACCGATCGACAAAATAATCATATAACATCAACAATAATACAAACAAGCATCAAGTATCATAAAAATCACAAATTTAATCAAATATCAAAGCCAAAATTTCGACCTACATGATCCTAACCACACGGCATTTCTTAAAAATTAAATAGATAAATAATTATACGTTCAAACAATATAATCTCATATAAAACATACACCTAATTAACAAATTAAGCATGATACTCTAATACCCATAGAAATACATAAAAATCACCTAAATATCATTCCAATTCACACGAAAATTTCCAGAATTTTCAATCAAAATTTTCGTCCAAAATAATTATAATTAACATATTTTGACAAAATTACTAAATAATATATATTAGTCCTTTTAACATGTATTGTGAAGCCAAAATTCGAAACTACTATTCATGTGACTACTATAAGAGGGTTAAACGTTAGTTACCTTGTTGGTTGAGAAAGGATTACAATGTACTTGAGATTCCACTAGAAATTTGCCCCAAAAGCCAATGAACTTAGAGAGAACAATTGTGTGTTTTTTTTTTAGAGATAAGCAAATGATAAGAGTAAGGCCAAATAAAGCAATCCCCCCTCCTCATACAACCGGCCAAAGGAGGTGAGGAGGTGATAAAATTTATTATTTTTTTTTTAATTAGTTAACAATTAGTAATAGCTTTATTATCATACTAATGAGCATACTTATGAAGATAAATCAAAAGTCCCCAACTCCCCCCATATGCATTGAGGAGCCGGTTCTAGGAGGTTCCTCCATTCAATTTTTTTTTTTTTTTGCATTTAAATTAATTATGTGGTTAATTATTTCATTAGTAAGATTGAATACTCATGAGCACTTCCAAAAGGATAAAATATCAAGAATTACATCACTTAGACATCCTAGGCCAACCGGCCACTAGGGTGTTAATCACCCAAAAAAAATAATTTTTTTTTTAGACAAACAATTAAATTCGAAATTAGGGTAAATATATTAAATAACGCAAATACGAAAAATTATCGGCAAATAATAAATGTAAACATATATACATAGAATATACATATATATATACGAAAATATACACATACTTTCATACATATAAATAATTTTTCCGAAATTAATTTATTAAATAAAATTGGGTAAATAATTTTTAAAATAATATTTTATTACGTTTCCGCATAAAAACATAACACGAAATTTAGAGGTGTTACATCCACCCCTACTCACAAAAAGTTTCGTCCCCGAAACTTACACAACATTAAAGAAAAAGACTAAGCAAGCAAAAGACTAAGACTTAGTACCTGCTTCGAAGAGCTCGGGGTACTTAAGCTTCATCGACTCTTCCGTTTCCCAAGTCGCCTCTTCATACTTTTGGCTTCTCCACAGTACCTTTACTAGAGGGACCATTTTTCGCCTAAGTGCTCTTACTTGGCGGTCAAGGATTCGGACAGGTCGTTCCTCAAACGTCAAATTCGGCTCGACTTCGACTGAGTCAGCTGAAATCACATGTGAAGGATCGCTGTGGTACCTCCGCAGTTGAGACACATGGAACACGTTATGGACCTTCGAAAACTCCGGCGGCAAAGCCAAATGGTACGCCACCTCTCCAATTCTCTCTAGAATCTCATAGGGTCCAATATACCTCGAACTGAGCTTCCCTTTCATCCCGAAACGCATCACGCCTTTCATCGGGGATACCTTAAACAACACCTTGTCACCAACGTCATAAGAGATAGGCTTCCGACGCAGATCTGCATATGACATCAGTCGATCTTGCGCTGCTTTCAACCTAGCCCGAATAACCTTAATCTGATCAACAGTGTCCTGAATCAGTTCAGGGCCCAAAACCAAGGAATCGCTGATGTCGCTCCAACAGGTAGGACTGCGACACTTCCTTCCGTACAACGCTTCATATGGAGCCATCCCGATACTTGCATGGAAACTGTTGTTATACGAAAATTCCACCAAGTTCAAAGACTTTACCCACGACTGTTGAAATTCCAACGCGCAAGCACGGAGCATATATATCTTCCAAGGTCTGAATAGTCCTCTCCGTCTTCCCATCAGTAGCGGCGTGGAAAGCAGTACTTAACTTTAGTTTAGTACCAAAGGCTTCTTGCAACGCTCGCCAAAAATGTGACAAGAACCTAGGATCACGATCAGACACAATGTCTTTCGGAACTCCATGAAGGCGTATGATCTCATTAGCATAGGCTTCAGCCAGTTTCTCCATCGACCACGTGTTTTTCATGGGTATGAATCGCGCAACCGTGGTCAATCTGTCGACGATCACCCAAACCGCGTTCAAACCTCCAGCTGCAATAGGGAAACCCATCACGAAGTCCAGCGACAAATCATAGTCCTTGATTCGCTCCAACCATCTTCTTTGCCTCATGTTCAAATCTCTTTGAGTGAAGATATATTTAAGGCTCTTATGGTCGGTAAACACTTTACATGGAACACCATACAAATAATGTCGCCATAATTTGAGTGCAAACACCACAGCAGCCAACTCCAGATCATGGGTAGGGTAGTTCTTCTCGTGCGTCCTCAGTTGTCTCGAAGCATAGGCGATAACCTTTCCTTGTTGCATAAGGACACAACCTAGACCGCTTGCAGACGCATCGCTGTACACTTCAAACTCTACCCCTTCAGTAGGCAACGTCAAAACTGGAGCAGAAGTCAAACTTCTCTTCAACTTCTGGAACGCGTCTTCGCACTCGTCGGTCCACTTGAACTTGCTGTCCTTCCGCATCAACTTAGTCATAGGCTGAGCAATCATGGAGAAATCTTTCACAAATCGTCTATAGTAGCCAGCTAGACCAAGAAAACTTCGAACTTCCGACACGTTCTTTGGACTTTCCCACTCTACCACAGCCTTCATCTTCTCTGGATCAACTTTGACCCCTTCCTTGTTGATGACATGTCCCAGAAAAGCGACTTCTTTCAACCAGAACTCGCATTTGGACAACTTGGCAAACCACTTCTGCTTCCGAAGCACGTCCAAGACCAGCCTCAAGTGCTTCTCATGCTCGGCTTCATCCTTGGAGTATACTAGAATGTCGTCGATGAACACCACGACGCACGAATTTAAATACTCATGAAAGGTACGATTCATTTGGTCAATAAACACAGCAGGTGCATTCGTAAGACCAAACGGCATAACTTCAAACTCGTAATGCCCATACCTTGTGCGGAATGCAGTCTTCGGAATATCTTCCTCTTTCACCGGAATCTGATGATACCCAGATCGCAGGTCAATCTTGGAAAATACTCCCGCACCTTTTAGTTGATCGAACAAATCTTCGATCCGAGGCAAGGGATACTTGTTCTTGATCGTCACTTTATTCAGTTCCCGATAGTCGATGCACAATCGCATGCTTCCGTCCTTCTTCTTAACGAATAACACGGGAGCACCCCACGAAGAGACACTAGGTCTTATGAAACCCTTGTCGATCAGCTCTTGCAATTGTGTCTTCAACTCTTGCAACTTAGGAGGAGCCATCCTATACGGAGCCTTTGAAATCGGTGCGGTACCCGGAAAGAGATCAATGTTAAACGCCACATCTCTCTCTGGAGGGATACCAGGCAATTCCTCTGGAAAGACATTCGGATATTCCCGAACAACAGGAATTTCCTCTAGTTGCTCCTCAGTAGAAAGGTCCTTCACTCTGCAAAGGAACACGGTGTCGCCTTTCTGCCTGAACTTCCGCATCTTCATAGCAGACACGACTTTCACTCCCTTCCTTAACGTGATACCGGAGTACGAGATACGATTACCCTTAGGACCACGTAGAACTATCTTCTGGTCATGACAGAAAACAGCTGCATGGTACTTCGACAACCAATCCATACCGAGGATCACGTCGAACTCGATCATGGGAAACTCCTTAAGATCGGCACGTAACTCAGAACCACAAATAACCACCGGGACTTCTTTGAATTCCCGATGACAAACAAAATCTTCCCCATGGAAGAGAAATAAAGGAGCTTACTGGGGAACTAGCAGATAAATTAGCTTTACTAATAAAGGAGCTAGCAATAAAGGACACGGTAGCACCAGAATCAAACAGAACATAAGCAGGAACATTATTAACAAGAAATGTACCCGTCACTACATCAGGTTGAGCATCCGCTTCATGCTGCGTCACACAGTAGATCCTGTTACGCGCAGGCGCAGAAGAGGTCGTTGGCTTGACAGTGCCAGAACCTGAAGCATTCTCTTTCTTGGGACAGGCATAGGACTTATGCCCTTCTTCTTTGCAGTGATAGCAGACGACTGGAGTACCGTCACAGTTCTTCCCAGGGTGGAAGTCCTTCTTGCATCTCCAGCACTTCCCATCGCTTTGACGAGACCCAAAGTTCTGTCGATTCCCTCCTTTCCCAGAATTATCATACCGTGGATTCTTGGCAGAGGCTTGCTGAAAAGATGAGGGCGGCTTCCTCACGAACGAGGCCCTTGCAGCTTCCTCTTCCTTGATGGATGCATGAATACTGAGGGCGATCTCATAAGCCCCTTGGAACGAAGACACACCAGAACTCAGGACGTGTGTCCGCACTCTAGGATCCATCCTCTTAATATACCGCTTCACCCTTTCCTCTTCGGTAGGCACCACAGAAGTAGCAAAGCGTGACAGTTCCGTGAACTTATCAGTGTACTCCTGAATGGATAGAGTACGCTGAGACAATGCTAAGAATTCCTCCTGTTTCTGCCAACGAAGTTCATCAGGATAGAACCTCTCTTTCAGTTTGGTCGCGAACTGGTGCCAGTTGAAACCAGGGGTTGATGCCAGTTGTTCTTTAACTGTGCCCCACCAGTTGTCTGTTTTAGATAGTAGCAGCCAATCGCCACTCTTTCCTCCGGCGGGCAGCTTGTAGCCTCGAACAGTTTCTCCATCTCACGCAGCCAGTTTTCTAATACAACTGGGTCGGCGGCGCCACTGTAAGTAGGGGGTCGATGACAGTCGAAGCGGTCGAATGTGGACTGTCCCCCAGACGGAGCCGTGGCTCTGTTAGATAGTGAAATTATTGCGTTCTCCAGAGCTTGGCGTCTACGACGTGACGCTTCCTTTTGCGTAAGAGTTCTACGGGGAGGCATACTACAAAACAATTACAAGTTATAATCACACAACAAGCACGCAAGTGGTGAGGGTTAAGCAAATTGAAAAATACAATCCCGGGATCCCGCATCAACTCTCATTCTATGGTCATGGTTTTACAGTTCTAGAACTTAATTACTATAAGGTTACTAATACTAACTACGGTTCTACGGAACGTTTGCTCTGATACCAACTGTAACCACCCCGTCCGTAAGGTACGGTAGATTCAGCGGAAAGATGAGCACTCGGGCGAGGCGTTAAGAACGAACTACAACTAACCATTCTAATTTTAGGGGTTCTAAGAAAAAGGTTTTAGGAATTATTCAAATTTAAACTCAAATATTTTTTTTTTTTAAGAAACCAGAAACTACTAGCGTCCGTACACAATGCTGAAATAAAATAACCGAGGTCCAACACCTCTACAATAATCCGTGATTACAACAATGCATACTTAAATAAAGAGAATAACGTAAAAAGTCTTTCTAAGTCCAATATGATTGAAGTAGTCTAAGATGGCAAATGCTACTGGAAAGTTCCTAAAACCAACTCTCATGAAATCCGCCCACATAGTGATAATTCGGCAGTTAGTAATCATCTGAAAAATTTGACAACAATTCACAGTCAGTGGCGAGTAACTAACAGCTCTCCCCAACATAGAAATTCACAAAAATAGGAGCATCGAAAATCACGCCATACACAACACAAGCAATCACCATATATTGCATATGAACATATAAACACGTAAGACATACCTTGAATCCATCCTCCTGCATACACAAATTAGCTATACAAGAGAAATAATGTAACATCACTGACGGCATTCAATTGTCATTCCAAATATTAATCTTTAATTAATTTTATTTTTGATAAACATAATTTCTTTTATTTATTATTCAAATTAAATTAGTTGTAGATGGAACGATCCAGAGTGATATCCCTCAGTACCACTTCCTAAGGTTTGTCAAGTAACCCTCAGTCGATCCCGCAGTCGACTGGTCTAAGAATGGCCAAACTCCCGGTGCTGGACGGATGCCCAAAATATGGACTTACACCTCCAGACCTCCCGGACGACAACAATTAACCCAGGCAAGAATATAAAATAAATATCTCAGATCCCGCAGTCCAAGAAAATAACTGATCTGACCATTGGATCCCGCAGTCCAATGGCTCCATACTATCAACAAGTCATCTTATTTAAATTTAGATTCTGAATTAATTTAATTTTCCTCAACAAAATATTGAGTATTAAAAATACTCTTACAAATAAATTCCATACCACGACTTTTCACAATTCCCACTCAACTGAGCAAATTAAAATTCCAAATTACATCATATGGTTTTCGAACCAATTCTATCTCTAATATTATCATTGCTATTACTTTTATTAGTATCGTTTTTTTTTTTTTTACAATTTTATCGGTAAAGAATTATAAAGTGCAAGTTAGCCCGAAAATTAAATCTAACAAGCCCGATTAATTAGCACCAAAACCACGACATTTTTGGGGTCCGAAACATCAAAAATAATCATAATTTAGGTTCCAATAGTTGCTGTCCAGATTCTACAATATTAGGTAATTTAAGCCAAAATTCATCTAATCAATTCTATTTGCATCGGAATTTACCATTGACACTACCAATTAAGTATTGAGCTAAAAAGTGAAAAACTTTACATACTACACCTATATGAGTCACACGGCCAGCAGGTCAGTGACGTTTTTTTTTTTTGTTTTTTTTTTATTATTTAATTTACAATTAACAATTTACACAATTAATTATTAATAAATCACCAAATTCACGAAAAATTCCAATAACAAGGCCTAAAAATCAGAATATATCATTACCAAGAATTCACTAAAAATTTCGGCAGCATTTCGTCTGTTTTTGGGCTTAAATCGAATTGGTAAAATTAACCGATCGACAAAATAATCATATAACATAAACAATAATACAAACAAGCATCAAGTATCATAAAAATCACAAATTTAATCACATATCAAAGCCAAAATTTCGACCTACATGATCATAACCACACGGCATTTCTTAAAAATTAAATAGATAAATAATTATACGTTCAAACAATATAATCTCATATAAAACATACACCTAATTAACAAATTAAGCATGATACTCTAATACCCATAGAAATACATAAAAATCACCTAAATATCATTCCAATTCACACGAAAATTTCCAGAATTTTCCATCAAAATTTTCGTCCAAAATAATTATAATTAACATATTTTGACAAAATTACTAAATAATATATATTAGTCCTTTTAACATGTATTGTGAGGCCAAAATTCGAAACTACTATTCATGTGACTACTATAAGAGGGTTAAACGTTAGTTACCTTGTTGGTTGAGAAAGGATTACAATGTACTTGAGATTCCACTAGAAATTTGCCCCAAAAGCCAATGAACTTAGAGAGAACAATTGTGTGTTTTTTTTTTTTTAGAGATAAGCAAATGATAAGAGTAAGGCCAAATAAAGCAATCCCCCCTCCTTATACAACCGGCCAAAGGAGGTGAGGGGGTGATAAAATTTTTTTTTTTTTTTTTTAATTAGTTAACAATTAGTAATAGCTTTATTATCATACTAATGAGCATACTTATGAAGATAAATCAAAAGTCCCCAACTCCCCCCATATGCATTGAGGAGCCGGTTCTAGGAGGTTCCTCCATTCAATTCTTTTTTTTTGCATTTAAATTAATTATGTGGTTAATTATTTCATTAGTAAGATTGAATACTCATGAGCACTTCCAAAAGGATAAAATATCAAGAATTACATCACTTAGACATCCTAGGGCAACCGGCCACTAGGGTGTTAATTACCCAAAAAAATAATTTTTTTTTTAGACAAACAGTTAAATTCGAAATTAGGGTAAATATATTAAATAACGCAAATACGAAAAATTATCGGCAAATAATAAATGTAAACATATATACATAGAATATACATATATATATATACAAAAATATACACATACTTTCATACATATAAATAATTTTTCGGAAATTAATTTATTAAATAAAATTGGGTAAATAATTTTTAAAATAATATTTTATTACGTTTCCGCATAAAAACATAACACGAAATTTAGAGGTGTTACAAGTTAGAAAAGGGGAAGGTAGGTCTGGAGTGAGGTCGAGGGGGTCGACATCACTCTTTCAAAGAAGAGTCTAGGGGAGGTACTAGGTGTGCCTAGGGGTGGGTTTTGTGATTATTCCAAGGACAACTGGCCAACTATTCCTAAGGTCAGTACTGAACACATACAGACCACTCTCTTTACTGGTTCTCCAAGTGATGGTTGTGGCTATGTTATTGGCCAACTAAGGGAACCAGTAATGAGGTTGTTCCATACAGTTGCCTCTAAGATAGTACTCCCCAGGGCTCAGGGCAGAATGGATGTTAGGAAGATGGATGCTGTGATCATTTACTGTCTATATGAGAAAATTAAGTTGAGTCTCCCTGGTCTGATGCTAGCTCACATGGTTAGCATTCTGGAAAGGTCCAACCACTCTCTACCCTATGCTGCCTGACTTACTTTGGTTTTCCAAAGTAGAAAGGTTCATCTGAGTGGTGAGGTAAAGAAAATGTCTATCCTCACCAATCAGATCCTAGGTCAGAAGGGGATGACCTTTGAGGGTGGCATGCTCAAAATGAGGGATGAAGACAGGGTCATAGGGGCCAGAAGGACAAGCAGTTCAAGGTCTGAGGAAGCTACTGGGTCATTGTCCAAACAGGTGCAGACACATGGGGAATTACTGCAACAGATGACAGCTAGTGTCAATGCTCTGTGCACTTCTCTGGATGGCTCTATAAAGAACATATCAGCACGACTGGACTCCCATGAAGAAAAGCTTGCCTCCTCTTCCAGCTTCAAGCCCAAGACCACTCCAAGACCAGTTCCCATCATAGCCCAAGTCAAGAAGAAGCAGCAGGAGCAGAGTGCAGAAAAAGAGGATGAGGATTCTACTGAGGATTCTGATGATGATGCTGACTCCACTTCTTCTTAGCCTACCCCCTTCCCTACTACCATTGATCTCAAACTTTCATTTCTCTGGTTTCTCTGAACAATTACTCTGGTTTCTCTGAACAATTTTCATCTTTAGTTTTTGACCATTCTGCTAAAAAATTTCTATGCAGAATGGTCCTGGTCTGTATAATTTTTAAACTTCTGTGTGCTCTTGAACGGTTTGGGATTGTGAGTTGCAGGTAATCACATGTGGGACAGCATCTCTAGAATGTTGTGTTAATATTATGCTTGTATTGACTTTACTTGTTGCCTTCTCCTAATTTTTGTGCTGTGATTGTTTTTGTCATTTGATGATGCCAAAAGGGGGAATAGGACAGGTGAAGTTCCTAGAGTTGCTAGTATCAAGTGTAGCAACTTGAACAAGGTTCAGACCTTGTTAAGAGATGGCCCAGCTTTTTGCCTAGGAGTATCTTGAATTCAGATCAAGTGCTCCTATCCATCCCAACTGGAAGAAATTCTTTCATGTGAAATTGAAATTTCTCTTGCTACATTTGATAATTGATAAGTCTTGCAGGTTACAGGTTTAATACTGAAACTCAATAATAAATTGAGTAATGTGATGAGTGACTGACCATTACCATCAGTCTAATTGTGCTTTATTTTGATGTATATTTTTATTCTCTGAGATTATGAATCTGACTACAGGCACACTGCAAGACCAGTTCCTCTGAACAGTGTTTTACTTTGAAACAATTGGTTACTGTTCTCAGGGGGAACTTCATGGTTTGTCATCATCAAATAGGGGGAAATTGTTGAACCATGTTTGATTTGAATGATGACAAACTAATCCTCTATACTTGATGTCTATATGTATTTGTATATGAACAGGTTGAATCAAGTGAGGACTCATCAAGGCAACCATGAAGGCCTTGAGATACTTGAAGATCAAAAGCCAAGAGCTTGGAGCTTTTTATGTTTTATTTCTAGGATCTTCTTGTAAAATAGGCTTAGGAAAGTATTCTTAGTGTTTTTAAGTAAAGAGCAAAAGACTTTAAGTTTACATCCAGTAAAGAGAACAGGCCAAGAACAAGCTGAGAACAGGCATAGAACAAGCTTGGAACAGTTCCCTTTACCAGATGTAGACTTAGTAGTACTGAGACCACTGTGGGAACAGACCTCAGTATTACGCACGTGATCTGTACAAATTTTGGTGTTCAAAATTATTTTTTAAAAATTTATTTGAAAAAATTTGGATCACTTGTACTTTGGAAATCTGCCAATTTGATTTATAAAATCAACCTTGAAATGTACTTGTTTGGACTTTAGTGTACTTTCCACTACATGTAATGGAAGGAGACAAAGGTCTGAAATAGATACCTTTCTACTTGTGTCAGCAAGGCTGGTTTGTGCAAATTAGGCAAGTCTCCAAGCACACTTCTAGAGGACGGTTTTTCTTTGTCTGTATAAACCATCTTTGCAAAAAACCCTAGAAGACTTTTGCTCTCCAAAAGAAAACCAAGTAATATTTTCTGAGAGTCTATCCTAAGTGCAAAACGATCTCCATATCCATCATTAAGAGAAAAACTTACGGAGATTTAAGTTTGTAATATTTGAACCACTTAGTGGGAAGTGGTTGGGGAGTGTTCTATGAACACTGAGCGAACTGTTAGAGTTAACAGTTGGGGAATTAAGTGTTACATAGTTGTAGCATCTAATTGAGTGTGTAACCTTGTTATTATTCTGAGTTGATTAATAATATTGGTGAGAGAGTGGAGGACGTAGACTTGTTTAGAAGCCGAACCTCATTAAATCTTTGTGTCCCTACTCTTTATTTACTGTTCTTTCATTGTTCTCTCAAAAACATAAACAAACCTTGAAAACGATTGAAAAAACACACATACTCAATTCAACCCCCCCTTCTTGAGTATACATTGAACTAACACATGCACCTATGTGGCAAATTATATTCACACTTCAAACTTATAATTCTTGAAGCCATTTCTAGCACGAACATCTTACTCCCTTGAAACAAAGGATCCTCAGCTGCCTTAATAAGGTCAAACAACCTCTTGGCCTGGCTTTATCATTCGGTTCTTCTTCAATTGAATTTGGTCCTTCCGACGACGTGTCATCTTGTTCATTTCCAAGAGCATCAACAACCATATCTCTATATGGGTTTGATTGAACCGAAGAGGAGGGCCCTATATCCGACTCACCATGGAATTTCCATTCATAGTAATTCGGAGTAAAACCCTTACTATACAATGTACTTTGACCGTGTCCACATCCAAGTAACTCTTGTGACGACAAAGAAAGCAAGGACACCTTATCTTATCATTGTCATTATAAGCGGGATGTTGTAGAAAAAAGTCGACGAACCCATCGACCCCTTCTATAAATTCATTTCTAAGACGACGCCCATTTAATCTTTGGTACATCCAACGACGCTCATTCCTTCTCATGATTAAAAAATTCTACACAACTAAGATTAAGAGTCATTGAAATTGTATTATAAAAGTGATGAATAACAAATTAAATAAACATATACTTAACTTTTTAAACCAAGTTTGCATAAATAATTTCTATTATAAAATCGTTTCAAATATTTATATTTATTTCTTTAAGTTGATACTTATTATGTAGTTAAAGTTGGATTAGAATTATTTAGTACCACTAGCCGCTACACAATTATTATATGCTTTGCATAAAATTTCTCCTAAAACTCTAAAAAAAAGCATAAAATTGAAAAACCTAAATTCTAAACAAAAGACTAATAAAATTCAACCTAAAACTCTAAATAAAATAAGTATAAAATTCACAAATCTAAACAAAATAAGCATAAAATTCATTCTAATAAAACTCTAAACAAAATCAACCTAAAATTCTAAACAAACTAATCATAAAATTCTACCTAAAACTCAAAATAAAGTAAACATAAAATTCAACATAAAACTTTAAACAAAGAAATCATAAAATTAAACATAAAACACTAAACAAACTAAACATAAAATTCAACATAAAACTCAAACCATAGTAAACATAAAATTCAACCTAAAACTCAACATAAAATTCAAGAATTTACCTTTAAAATGGGCTAGTCTTTGCCTTCAACTTATTTCACTCAAATTCAAACTTCAAATCAAGCAAATTCAACCTTAAAGCATGGAATTTAAAAATTAGAGTTAACATTTACATAAAACAAAGAAAGATAAGCAAAGAGAGAGTTAGGGTTTCAACCTAGAGATGGCGTAGCGGCGAGGCGGCGGCAACGGGGGCGAGGCGGCGGCAACGGTGGAAAGTGCCTTAGAATGGTCGTCGATGTCAGTGAGCTCAGTAAGGATTTCGTGCATTTTGGAAGGAAGAATGAACAGATGAAAGAAAGAGAAAAATGATTCTGACCTTAAAAATGTAGTCGAGAAGTAACGTCCGCCATAAAAACGGACGTTACTTCTTAAAGGCCGACGTAAAAAATGCGGACCTGAAACGACTTAAAATTAAAAAATCCCGCCTTTTTAATGTCGGCCTCAGTCGAATGTTAAAATAAAAAAGCGGACGCTAAATCAAATTTCAAATTATATACGTTGCCAATCCTAAGACGTCTGTGATACGGACGTTAAATAAAAAGGCAGACGTTAAATCAAATTTAATGTCTGCTTTAGGGGCAGACGTTAAAAGGCAGACGACAGAAACACGGAATGTTGTAGTGATTATATTTCTTTCTATGTACTTCCTCCGTTTCAAGGAAATTGCTACACTTCGCATTTCACAAGAACAAAATAAGATCCATCATGACTATATTTAACTATATGTATTGATCATAAAAGTTATTCAAAGTATACTGCATGAAAAGTAGAAAAGTCAAAGTGTACAATTTCCTGAAACGGAGGAAGTATATAGAATTGGGATCATGTGAGAACCTAATCCTAAAATGAGAACTAAGAACCTAATTTGACCATAAGATTTATTTGATCCAACTGTTTTAATTTCAATCGTATTTGCCCTTTCACAAAAAAAATTATCCGGGACAACGCTCGAGCCACAATACTAGTTACTAATTAAAAAGTAACCTAGAAATTTCAACTCATCGGCATTCATGTCAATTAAGCATCATTATTATATCTATTTTCTTGAGTTTATATATGCACCAAACAATATGGTACCGAATCTGGCGCACACCAATTAAGGTGATCCATTTGAATTTTAGTTTCCATGTGGACTTTAAGATAGCTCAAGTTGGGAAAACAATGCAAAGAGCCTAGCAAATCCTTCCATGATTTGAGAGCAACATTATCATCTAAAACTATTTGAAGTGAGACCAGATTAGGAACATTATTATTTAGACCGGCTCATGATTCAGAGAGTTAAGGTAACGACATGTTTAGTTGTTGGTAATAAATTGTCGTAATGGTAATGGATTTTAATTGTAATTTGTTAAGGATAAACTTCATAATCCTCTCCGAATACATATTTTTCAATCCCAAGCTTAAATCTTCTTCTTATTTTCAATTACTATCCATTACCATGGAGAAGGGTGGTATTAGATAGGACTGGATATTTGTGAAGAAAAATTAGATAAATTGGAGTTAAATTAGCACCACCATGAGATTGAGTTGAATTTCCTTCCAAATTTTGTTATAAAGTCATTCCAATTTCCACAATTTATAATCGGCTACCAAATGGGCCGTAAGTATATATATTGTTTTGCCTCGGATGAACTAAGGTCAACTCTAGCATTAGCTTCCTTACAGTTGGACCTGATTATTGGACAGGGTAGCCCCATGGTAAAAGGGTCGGTTCGAAAAATAAAGGGTCATGACCCTTTAATTCTTGATTGATCAGGGCTCTTATAGGGCTTTAGTTAAAATGGTCATTATAGAGTTTTATTAGGTCGTTATAGGGTATTGGGGTCTACTTTTCAGCCTACTCGATCTCTCTTAGGGGCGTAAAAACGGTCAAATGATCAGAAACTGGTCGGTCAAAAATAGGTTCGGTAAAAAACGGTCGGTCACAAACAGATCATATTAGCTCTTTCGGTATCGGTCGGTAACGATCGGACTTATTCAGTATCCGTTCGAATTCGGTATTTTCCTAAACAGGTGTCGGTCGGTTTCGATCGGTTACTTATAGGTCCGGTCGTTGTCGATAACAGGTCACATTCAGTCGGTCAAAAACGATTTTTTCCAGGTCATAACCGGTATACGGGTTATAATCGATCGGTCAAAATTGGTATGCGGATTATAATCAGACGGTCAAAATTAGTATGCGGGTCATAATCGGTTGGTCAAAATTGGCATGCGGGTCATAATCGGTCGATCAAGGTCAAATGTAGGACGTAACTTGTTAGTCTTAAACGATCGAACACAAATCATAATGCAATTAGTCAATTCAAAACTCCAGATTGGATTTTGATATTTCGGGTTAGTTGGATCCGAATATCTGGCTTAGAACCTTAGGATCGAAAACTATCCCCACCCATGAATTATGAGAATAACAATGACGTTAAAAAGTGACTAATATAAATATTAGATATTGACATCAAAGAATAATCTCGATGAACCAAATCAATTTATGATGAGTGTGATGGCTACGATTATAATAAAAATATATATCATTAGAATATCAATGGCTATGAGGATGGGATTTATCGTTGTCAACTTTTCATCATCATCATAAAAGCAATATACTACGTATTAGAGCTGATTAAAAGCAGTCCAGCCCGCAGGCTCGGCTCGACCCGGCCCAATTTTTTGCGGGCTTTGGGTATGAAAATTAGGCCCGAATTTGGGCCCAACCCGATTTTTTATTTTTTAGTGTGGGATTTAGACACTAAAAATTAGACATTTTAATTAATTATTTTTTATGCCCGGCCCGAAAAAGCCTAAAAAGCCTGCTACGACAACACTAATTTTTCGGGCTATGGCCAAGAAATTTGAGCCTAAACTAGGCCCGACCCGAACTCGGCCATGATCACCTCAACTACGTATATGGTAACAATAGTAATAATGATATGACGGTGAGTCAATAACATAAATAATCAATTGATCAATCATAATAATGATGGATGGTAATAACAACGACGATCTAATCATGGTGGATGATGCATGGTGAATTGGTGTTGATAAAGATGTTGGCCCACATGAAGGATGTTGATTGATGATGGTGATGAATTATGATGGCATCAATTATGTATGGTGATGATGATGTTGGTGATGGATGATAATAAGTGATGATAATGACCATGGGTGATGATGTATATGAATAGTGATGAATGTTTATGATGGATGCATATGATGACAACGATGATGATGACATCAATGATCTATGGTGATGCATGATGACGATGATGGATGTTGATGATCAATATGATAGATGGTCATGAATGATGATGATGATGACGACATGGATGATGGTGATGGATTATAACGCTAATAATAAATGGTTATGAGCTTATGATGATGATTAAGATGATATGGATGATAATGAATTGACAATAATAAAGATGATAATAATATTGATAACAATTAGCAACAACAACGAATTGATAATGATAATCATCAATCATGTAAATAAGTTCGATAAAAAATGGGGTCAGTCGTACTTCTGTCGTAAGGTCGGTCAAAATAAGTTTGATAAAAAATGGTCGGTCAAAAATAGGTTCGGTACAATAAGATTTCGGTCTAAAACGATCGGTCAAAATAAGTTTGATAAAAAATGGTCGGTCAAAAATAGGTTCAGTACAATAAGATTTCGGTCGAAAACGGTCGGTCAAAAATCGGTCAAAAACGGATTCTTTACAATATGGTTTCGGAAACGGTCGGTCTCGGTATAATAAAAACTGGTCGAAAACGAATTCGGTCTTAAATGGACTCGGTACTGGTCGGTTTCAGTATGCATAAAATCGTTCGAAAACGATTTCGGTATAATTCAAATTCGATAGCGGTCGGTATCCGGTCACTAAAAATACGATCAAAAACAGGTTCGATATTGGTCGGTAACGGTCGGTCAAACAGTTTTCTGACCACATTTACACCCTACTCCCTCTCCTCCTTTCATTGTTTCACGACATTTTTTTACCTCTCTCTCTCTCCTCCTTTAACATGTCATCTTCATCTACAAATTTCCTTCTGCAAATCATTGCTAGGAATTACTACATACATCAGGTATTTCTCTCTCCTCTCACTCTTCGTTTTGTTTAATTCGACTAAATACATTTTTAGCAGGGTTTAAATTTTTTTATATTTCTTCAGATTTGCATCAACCTTTTGTTTTTGGCTGATTATAACTCGGTATTTTCCTAAATAGGTGTCGGTCGGTTTCGGTCCGGTACTTATCGGGCAGGTCGTTGTCGGTAACAGGTCACATTCGGTCGGTCAAAAACGATTTTTTGCAGGTCGTAACAGGTATACGGGTTATAATCAATCGATCAAAATTGGCATGCGAATTATAATTGGTCGGTCAAAATCAGTATGCGGGTCATAATCAGTTGGTCAAAATCGGCATGCGGGTCATTGTAACGACCCAGATTTATCGGTATTTCTGTCATCGATTTATTTGTATTTATGTGATTTTATGTATAGTCCGAATTTATTTGGACTATTATTTATTGATTATTTTCTTAAATTGATTTGTTTTATTCGACGATTTATTGTTTATTATTTATTTTATTATTATTTAATTAATTAGAATTTTATTATTTAATTTTCTAATTAATTAATTTAGTTTTGTGCCAAGTGCAAATTTAATCATGATTAGTCATGATTTAGTGCAAATGGCCCAAGTACTTAATTTTGCCCATTTTCCGTAGCCATAACCGGCCCCTTCTTGTCCTTGGTGGCTTGTTTTGCCACTTGCCTTGTTTTCACACCTAATTAACTTCTATAAATAAAGGTTGTTAGTAAGGCTTAAACACCATTCGCTCAATTGATCATCTTTTGCCATCAAAAGTTTAAACACAAACTCCCTCCATTTACCATCATTCTACACGCCATTTTTGGCCATAATTGTAACGACCCAACTTTTATGGACAGTCTCATTACCAAACATAAAACTTACTAGAAATATCATATTCAAAGTCTAATAGTTCTTTTATTAATTAAAAGAGAAAATAATAGTCCAAAATCCAAAGGAAAACTCTAAAATACATAAATAAGTTTTGTTCCATCCCAACAGGATGGGATAAATACTCAATAATCAAAAGGAAAACATAAATAGACTCCGGGTTCACTAAGCTAAACTCATCACATCTCAAAACCCGATCCGATCGAGCCCACTTATGCATCTGCATCATCACCTGAAATGGGGGGGTCCACCGTCAGTGGCGAGTAACTAGGCTGTCCCGCTTAGAAGAGGGACCATTACCCATATAACATCATAGAATCAAATCAAGAAAATCATGCAACATCACATATAAATACGTATTAAAATACATGCCAAAATATGTACAAAAATACGTATAAAATATAGTCAACATACGTATAAATATACATACAAATACGAATAGTATACGTATAAAATACCTGCAAAATACGGTTAGAAATACATACATAATACGTATAAAATACGAATATGAATACATACAGAAATACAGACAAATACAGATACAATACGTACATGAATACAGACCAATTACTTAGCAAATACATTTACGTATACATACAAATACAGACGTACGCAGCGGAAGACTTACTTATACATAATAACACTCTTATTATACGAAAATATACATACAAATACATATTATCATATCCTTCCCGTGAAATACTTATCTTGTCATATTTTACCCAAAAACCCTTCTTTTCATCATCTTAATGGACTGGTCATTATAGCTCGTTGAGGATCCCGTGTGCACCCCAACTTTCCTAAAACGTGTCGGGAAGAACCCGTGTATTCAACCCGTAGCCCTCCTTTGCAAGAACTAAGACTAAGCTATGGCCATAACTCCTGAGTAGCAGCCCGTGTACTACTATCTAGACGACTACACATTTTAAGATCAAGAACTGCCCGGAGACCGCAGTAGGGCAGTGGCTTCGACTTAACCCAATCCGATGACCCGTGTATCACCAAATGGGCGTCCGTATCTTATCTTATCTTTTGTAAAGGCCATCGTGAGACCACTAATTATCAATCATCTATTCTAAAGGCCATCGTGAGACCACTAATTCTTATCATATCATATCCTTTCCTTTTAGTCGTATTATTATTTTCCTTCATATTGCAACTTATCCTTATTAATTCTTTTTATTCCTTTAATCATATTAATTCCTAAAATTACCTTCTAAATTATTATAAGCTAAAAATTAAACTAAAAATGATCAAAATCAACCATGGACCACTCGACATTTTTTGGAAATAGAACAATAATTAAATAAATTCATCAATTAATCATATAAACAATTAAATAAATCATTTAAACTAACAATTATCAACATATATTATTTAAACATGATAAAAATCCTATTTTTCATCCTTTATACTACTCGACATTTTCATAAGAATATACCAAAAATTACTCTTTAAATTAATTAAATACAAACATCATTAATTAATCATAAAACTTAATAATAAACAATTAAATCAGGATTTAAACATTCAATAACCAAGATTGGACAAGAAGAAGATCAAAATCATTCTTTTTGTACATATAGACCACACGACATTTATAGGGTAATTTATACATCAAGATTTAATTCAAGATTCAATAATAACATGATTAAATTTAAAGATTAATTAAAGATTAGTCATAATAATTCAAGATCAATCAAGATTAATCATAAAAATCAAATTTTTAATTCCCTAAATTATTCTAGGCCACTCGACATATGCATAGTTCATGAACAAAACAATTCGTTTTAATTTAAGACTTTAATACATCAATTAAACAATCAAGACCAAAATAATAATTCAAGAAAATAACATAAAAATATTCATAATCATCATCATCATACTCGACATACATAAAGCCAACCAAGAACAAGATTAAATAATTTATCATGCAATTATCGGAATAAATATATAATTAAATAAATTATCATATGCATAAAATCAATTAAACAATTCAAGATTCATCAAATTTACTTAAGGAAATCATGAAAATAATATTCTAGGACATATACACCACTCGAAAATCTTAACCTATCATGATACTAATCCTATCAATTTTTCCTAATTCAATCCTAATTAATTATATTGCTAAATTGTTCCTGATGTAAAGGGGAAAGTCTAGTTTCCTGGATTACGCAAAGATTCCAAGAAAAATCTTCCTTGGCAATCGAAAATACACGACTAGGGTAGGAAGGTTTGGGGTTCTTTTGTGAGCTTTAAGTTGAAGTGAAAATAAATGACTGGGCTAAGGGTTTTGTTCCCTATTTAATAATAAAGAAAAAGAAAAAGAAAAATAAATTAAAAAGAAACCCTAAGGGGCCGTGAGACAAGAAGAGAAAAGAGGGGGAAATATTATGGTCGGTTACATCAGTTTAATAGTCGGTTGAGGAATTAAAGAAGACCGGGTAAAAAGTCAACATATTAGAATTTAGTAATTAATTAAATAATTAATTATCAGATTGAAAAGTAAAAATTAAAGGAAATAAATATCCCTTTTACCAATAAGGGGCCGGCTATCAGGAAACAAAATGGGTTAAACAATTTGAAGAAATAATTAAAAGGGAGGAAGTAGGAGTCGTGGGAAATAAGGGGGAAAAGAAAGGGTTTTTAACTCCTAAAATTTAGTAATCAAGAAAAGTTAGGATAAAGATAGGTTTGTTTTAGAATAAGTCAAAAATAGATAAATAATAATAATATTGGTCAAACAAATTAAGTAAACCAATTAGGAGAAAAAGAATAAAAGGGCCGTGAGGGTTAAAAGAATAAAGGATTGATAACCTCCTAAAATTTAATAGAAAATTTAGAAGAAAAAGGTAGGGTTTTCTTAAATGGACCAAATCAATATGGTTTTATTTAATAAAGGTTTAATAAAACAAATTCAATGAATTAATTGGAAGGAAAATAAATAAAGGAACCGTGTAAATAGAGTGAATAATAGGGAGTTAGTCGGTTCCTAACATCTAGTACAAAAATTAGGAAAACAAAGGTTGGACTTTTGGAAGGGTCAAAATAGATATATATTAATAATTAAAACAATAATTGAATTGAATAAGTGAAGGAAGTATTTGTGCGGGGAAAAAGAGGAGTTTTTATTTTGTAGTTTTTTATTTGTAGTTTAGTTTTTATTTGTAGTTTAGTTTTTATTTGTAGTTTGGAAAAAAAAAAACAAAACAAAGGGGTGATGATCCCTAAAATCTAGTAGGAAGAATAGGTAAGCAAGGATTAGGGTTTTAGGCTTAGTTACAAAATAGATAAAGGTTTAATAATAATATTGACTATTACAAAAAAAATAAATCAATAGCAAGAAAGAATGTAAGGGGGCCATGGAATATGGACCAAGGGAAAAAAGATTGGGCTCGGGTTCCAGCATAACAAGGCAAAGAGGTTCGGGCCATGATCCAAAATAATTAGACTGCTACACATATAATTAATAATTAATTAAATAATAATCAATTAAATAGTCAATTAATTATATATTTAATTAATTATAAAAAATTTAAAATATCCTGAAATTTCGGGGTATTACAATAATCATCCACCAATTTGTTCATCAACCTTTCATCCCAAAACTTAAAGATAATATCCTATTGATCTTTAAGTAATTAAATACCCACTTATTTTTATCTTTTGTGATCAAGATCATTAGTTTAGGTTGGGTTCCGGGTTGTTGCGTGTTAAGTTTGGTTCGTGGGGTTGAAGCCGTGTGGGTAGTGAGCCGTGCTTGGAAGCCGTGCTGTTTGGGCCGTGTTCGTGAGGTGGTTGTGTGGTTCGTGGTGGTGCACCGTGCTCGTGTGGTAGTCGTGTCCGTGGTGGCAGCCGTGCGTTGTTCGTGGGTCTGGCCGTGTGGTGGTGCACGTTGTTCGTGCCGTGTGCGTATCTGCTAGGGCCGTGTGTATCGTTCCGGGCAGCAAGTTTTCGTTTGTTGATTTTTTTTATAATTCAATAAGGTAATATTCTATCTCAACCTAGTTTGTATACCTTGTTTCATAGTGTAGATTAGATGATTAGATTAGACCGAAATTGATGAATATCACCCTTGTTTATGCGTGGACTTGGGCTGATTTTGGGTGGTTGTTTTATGATGATCTTGCCATGATTCTATGTATATTATGTTTACTTTTGATAAATTCATGTTTGTTGATGATCATGTTCAAGTTTTGATGCATATAAGAAGATGAATTTGTTGTTGAACCTTGTTATGCTATGTGTGGATTTGATGATGAGTATATGGATGATTTCTTTATGGTTTCTTGAATCTTGATTGAGTTCTTGATTGAGTTATTTAATCTTGATTGAGTTCTTTAAATCTTGGTTGAGTTCTTTAATCTTGCACTACAAGAAAGTAGACGTTTAGCGACTGAACTTAGCGACCGAAAATGGCAAAATGCGGTCGCTAAAACGGTTTTGCGACCGGCGGAGACCAAAATTGACTTAGTCGCAAAAACGTGGTCGCAGATTTAGAATTGCGACTGAAATGTTGGTAGTCGCAATATTAGTGACTACTTTGTGACTACTTTGCAACCATAAAATAGCGACTAATTTTTTTATTTTTGAGACCGATTTTGTGGTTGCAGTTTAGCGACTATCTAATTATTTTAGAGACTGACATGGCAGTCGCAATTTTAGCGAATAAATTTGCATTTTTGAGACTGATTTGGTGGTCGCAAATTTAGCAACTAATTTATCGTTTTTGAGACCGATTTGGTGGTTGCAAATTTGGCAACAAATTTTTCATTTTTGAGTCCGATTTTGGTGGTTGCAAATTTAGCAACTAATTTTTCATTTTTGAGACCGAATTGGTGGTTGCAAATTTAGCAACTAATTTTTCATTTTCGAGACCGAAATTGGTGGTTGCGAGTGAAATAATAAAATAAAAAAAGACCTGCAATACATTTATAGGAGAATAATACAATACATTTTCAATTCATTGCTCAATATCATAAATAAATAAATTACTCCTTCACACTATATAATAATAAAACCTGCAATTGATTGATAAAAACGAGCATATAAATTAGTGCTAATAAAATAGAGCTCATAAATCCCTGCTCATTGTATCCTAATGATACGAACCACAGTCAAAACTACTGCATCTATAAAAAACGAGCACTCGGACCATAACTAACTTAATTAGTTGTTTTTCAATTACAATTTGAGCTCTATGTGCTCTGAAACACACATATATATAAATATCAATCCCTAACAATTAAGGGGCCCACAAGGCATATACAAAATAAGACCCAAATTTAATAGCCTGGGGATACAAAAACAACCCATAGAGTTATCATGTCAAGGGATTTTTAACAAAAACCAAACCATATTAGTTTTATAATTTTGTTAGTACAAAAAGTTATATACCTTTTAATTACTTGAGCATTGAACCTTTCCAATTAGACGTTTCCACCACCACCCTTTGATGGATTACGAGGATCGAAATTTTTGGGCTTCAATATTAGTTGCATCACCTCATTCGTCACTTTCTTCACGTTATTAAAACTCGATACAAGCTCTTCTTTCTCCTTCTTCCATTCACCCTTCTCTTTCTCATACTCTTCTTGTCGTGATTGTGCAACTTTTAGGCTATTTTCTGCTACAATCTTGCTCTCCTCAGCTGTTTTTTTGCTTTCTTCCACCATTTTTTTGCATTCTTCAAGTTGAGAGGTTAGTTGTGAGATAATGGAAACGACATGGGTTGATTGTTTGGTCTGTGATGAACTACCAACCTCGTAAAACATTGATGATGCATTCCCTAAACCGTAGTCCTTTTCTTTTTTGTGCCCACCAACAATTTCCAAAAAAACTTCATCGGGTGCTTTTGTGACTCCTTTGTCATTATACTCAGCAAGTTTCTTCCTATATGCAGCCTATAAATAACTAATAAAATTTAGCAAATATGTATCTGAACTTGCAATAGTATCCAAACAAAAAAAGAAAGCATTTACTTGCAATAATATCCAAACAAAAAAAGAAATAAACCAACTAATTTACCACTATTCGTTCAGCTTCAATGTCCCTTTGTTGAAGCATATTCTTAATCCAAATATTTACTTCCAATATACTCATGAACCAAATATTATTTTATCCAATAATCCAAGTATTATTCCCAATGTAGCCAGTGTATTCACATTTACATTCCAATATATGTTCATGCTAAAAACTTATAAAAAAAACCATCCTGAAAAAGATTTACACAACAGTGGGCGTTGGAGTCCGGTCACCCAACACCCCACATGATAGCTGCGATCAGGCAACCACCACCGCAACCGAGGCAGCAGCAGACTACCCAGCCACTGCTCAGGCGCCAGCCAGCAGCTGGCAGCAGCTGCCCAGCCACTGCTCTGCCTAGCCAGCAGCACTCCGACGCCCCCACAGCAGCCTTCAACATCCGACAGCCCTCCGAAACCACCGCAACCGAGGCAGCAGCAGACTGCCCAGCCACTGCTCAGGTGCCAGCCAACAGCTGGCAGCAGCTGCCCAGCCAGTGCTCTGCCCAGCCACTGCTCTGCCCAGCCAGCAGCTCTGCCCAGCCAGCAGCACTCCGACGCCCCCACAACAGCCTTCAATAGCCGACAGCCCTCCGAAACCACCGAACGCACTTAAATTTGCATCACAATCATGGCATATAGCTAAGCATAGGTGTACACCCATGTTTGACATCCAAATCATGCCATTATATTCACATTTACATTCCAATATATGTTCATGCTAAAAACTTAAAAAAAAAACATCCTGAAAATGATTTACACAATCATGGCATATAGCTAAGCATAAGTGCACACCCATGTTTGACATCCAAATCAAAACAAATAACACTCTTCAATTTCAATAATAGATCAACACTTATTATTTCCAATTCAAATTAACACTCGTTAATGAAAGACAAGACAATCACAAGTCAATGAGTTTTCTCGTACTAACCATTGTCTTCTTCGGCTTATCACCAAGCAACATTTTCTCTCCATCTGGCATTTCAAACCCATGAGTTTTCTCGTACACATCAGCCGCAAGTGGTACTACTCCATTCTTCTCAGCAACCTACTAAAACATATAATTAGGAAAGAAAATTAGTAATCACATTATGCATTGGAAAAAGATAGTCAATATGATATAAATGAATCGAAGCATCGACAAGCAACTCACTAATCGGTCAGCCACTTCAATAGTGGAAATACTTCCTTGGCGATGGCCAGGGTTAAATGAAGCTTTAGATTGGTTCGAATAACGATTTTTCTTAGCCTTAGCAGAACACTTGACAAAATCAGGGTGCTCCCTCTTACGAATGAGTTCCGCCCTAACAGTCTCGAGCATCCATTTTACTGGTTTATGGAGAGGTACTTTGGAAGCCTTGTTCACATGATCCTTAAGGCGTTCTTTGCACTTCTTTTCATAATCTCTCCTAACCATATCATCATATTCGGTTTTCCATGTAAACTGATTCTGAAAATAAAACTTCAATAGTCAAACACTTCATTATAATTGAATCGTTAACTTTATTCGTAACTTCTATTTAGTAATTAATTTACTATGATTTCTATATAAAACTAAAATAGTTCACCTTAAAATGTGTGAACCATCGATCTCTTACAGATTGTGGCACCTCCGACCAATTCATGTAGGGGGCATTGTAAAGTGCCCTAAAAGAGTCTGCAACAGCGGAAGCAACAACAGGTTTACTGAACCTGAAAAACGAAACAATAAGAGGTAACTTAATAACAAGTATCTATTTATATGCGTACAAGTGACAAAACAAAAGGACTTTGATCTGACCAGAAAACATTAGGAATCAACTCTTTCTTCCTTGCATTTGCAGGAACAACCATATCTTCATCCACAGCTTGTATGCCCTCATCTTCACCATTTACAGGTTCCATATCTTCTTCATTCACAACTGCCTCTTCTACTGCTTGTCTCTCCGCTTCAAGCCTTATTGCTGACTGCTTTGCTGCTGCCTGCTTTGCAACTGCCTTCCTTCCAAGTGCCACCTTTGCTGCTTCTTGCGGCGATACTTGTGCCGAAGTTGTATGCGTTTCTAGTGCATTTGTAGTTACCGTTGGTAAATCCTTTGTACTCTGATCTTCATTAAGATGATGTGTGGGTAGTGGGTTCAAAACACCACTACGTCCACCACATTGTTCCCTTGATGCATTATTTCCACCACCACCTCTCATAAACTGCTTCATTTCATGAACTATAAACACTAAAAGTTAAAGATCATAAACAAAATAGTTTATAATAGATAAAATAAGACAAAAGGATAATCTCATAATAAACTATCGAGAATTCATTTGCAGAACACATAACAAAAAATAAATTCATTACATTGAAATAAATAAACAACTTCCTAATAGATTTAACAAATTCATTATACGTCATTAAAAATTAAAGGAAGCCATTATTAAATTATATAAATATATCATCATCTTTGACGTTTTCGTCGTCATCATCATCATCATCATCATCGTCGTCATCATCATCATCATCATCATCATCATCATTGTCATCATCATCATCATCATCATCAACATATTCCTCAGTCTCTTCTTCAGATTCTGAATCCTCCCATTCCGCTTCTTCATCCTCCTCATTAATATTGTTGTCATCTTCTATCTCCTCTATATCAGTCATATCATCATCATACATCTCATCATCTTCTTCTATCAAGGACAAGGTAGGAGCTTGTACTACTGCTTCTTGGTATAAGGATTCATCATTTGGAGCATCAATATTAGATCTAGCTTTTGTCTTAAAGACAGCCTCCATTGCCTTTTATCTTTCTTTAGGCTAGGATAAGATGTGAAATATACTTGATATACTTGGTGTGCAAGCACAAAAGGATCATATATGGGATATTTTTTTGTATGATTAACATCCACTAGTTTATAGTGTTCATGGACATTCACACCGCTTATCGAGTCCATCCATTTACATTGAAACACTAAGGTTTTATAAATGTTTTGAACACCCAAGTATACCAACTCAAAAACCTCTTCCAAAATACCAAAATAATCTTTGCCCTCGTGACTTTTGACGCCGACTCCATAATTCATAGTCGCCTTGTGTTTTCCATACTCATATGTATGAAACCTAAATCCATTAACCATAAATTTCTTCCATGTCTTCACTTTTCTAGATGGACCCATGGCAAGCGCACGAACAATGTCATTGGTCTCATTAGACTTCAAAACCTATTGTAAAGTAATAATAATATTAGATAATAACTCAAACTATAAGGTTATGCAAAATTTTAGCTAGATAAGGTTCAAATCTTACATAATCCTCCAACCATTTGGGAAATAGATTTGCAAAGTTGCTCCAAACTTCTTCTTGGATAATACCATGATGTGTTTGCATCATAAACTCCTCAAACATCCTAATAACAAAAGGAGTTAAACTAGTAACGTAGATAGATACCTACAAACGTAAACAAGTAATTTTCTTATATGAAATACTATAATACCTTTCGTATTTGCCTAACACATCTGAATTTGCAAGCACATACATGTGCGCATACTGGTATTCTTTATCGTTTAAGAATCTTTCTTTCCCTTTGGTTGTGGCATGCCCATCATGTAAGTTGAATATAGGAGGTAAACTAGGATCTAGATCACCATCATCACCAACTTCTACATTTTGGCCAAAATCTCTAGCTTTTGTGTCAACGTGTGATTGAAAATAATTTGTACAAAAGTAAGAAATCTCTTCTGCCAAGTAAGCATTACATATTGACCCTTCAACCCTTGCCTTATTACCAATTTTTCTTTTTAGATGATTAAGAAACCTACATAAGACGCCAAAAAAGCTATTAAAAATTTAATTGACAAGTCAATATATTTGTTGACAAAAAGCAAGAATAAGATATTAATTATCAAATATACCTTTCAAATGGATACATCCACCGATATTGAACAGGGCCACCAACTTTTGCCTCGTAAGGCAAGTGCAAGGGAAGATGTTCCATAGAGTTGAAGAAAGCTGGGGGAAAAATCCTTTCTAGTTTGCATAAAATTTCAGGAATATGTTTTTCAAGACGTTCCATCTCCTCAATTTCAATGGTGTAAGAGCATAAATCGCGAAAGAATTAGCTTATTTCAGTTACTGCATTCCACACATTTGTCGGAAGTAGCTCTCTAAGCGCAATCGCTAATAGCCTCTCCATGAACACATGACAATCATGGCTTTTCATCCCATAAAGCTTGCAAAAATTTAAATCCACACATCTTCTTAAGTTAGATGCATACCCGTCTGGAAACTTAAGCTCCTTTACCCATTCATACAAAACTTTACATTGTTGCTTATCAAGTGTGTAAGGAGCTTTAGGTATGTTCCATTTGTTATTATCAACTTTGATTGGCTCCAAAGAAGTACACCTACAGTGCATCTCCATGTCTTTGCGAGCACTAAGTTTATCCGCTGATTTGTCTTTTACATTCATGATTGTGTGAATCATTTGATCAAAAAAATTCTTCTCAATGTGCATGACATGTAAATTATGTCGAATCAACAAATCTTTCCAATACGGAAGTTCCCAAAATATACTTTGTCCTTTCAAACCTGTCTTATCTTTCTTTTTCCCCTTCAATGGAAATGATGAATCGGTTGCTTTAGGATAGTCTTTCACACGTTCCCAAAGTTGTTGCCCAGATGGTATCGATGGAGGTGGTCGAGTTTCAACCTTGTTCTTGCAAAAATCTTTTCGATTTTTCCTAAAAACATGATTTTGGGCAAGAAATTGACGGTGACAATCAAACCATGACACCTTGCCCCCATGGTCAAGCCAAAACGCTTTGCTCTTATCCAAACAGTATGGACACGCTAATTTCCCTGAAGAAGCCCTACCGGATAGCATCCCGTATGCTGGAAAGTCACTTATAGTCCATAAAAGAGCTGCTTTAAGGTTGAAATTTTGCTTCTTAGACACATCATATGTCAATGCACCCACTTCCCATAACGATTTCAACTCTTCAATCAATGGTTGTAAATACACATCTAAGTTCCCTTTTGGATTTTTTGGACCTGGAATAAGCAAGGTTAGGAACATAAATGGCTTCTTCATACATAACGATGGAGGTAAATTGTATGGGGTCATGATAACTGGCCAACAAGAGTATTTCCCACCGTATTGACCATGAGGTGCAAAACCATCGGTACACAATCCTAATCGAACATTACGAGACTCAGCAGAGAATTCTGGGTATGCCGCATCCAAATGTTTCCAAGCATCACTATCACTTGGATGAGCTAATTTGCCACTAACTCTTGGATTCTTTGAATGCCACTGCATCTCATTTGCTAGGTTTGCAGTTGCATACAGTCTTTGAAGTCTTGGAGTTATTGGAAAATAGGTTAACACTTTAACCGGAATACGTTTGTTTCTTGACGTCATCTTATAGCGCTCTCCTCCACATCTCATGGACTTTTCAAGATGTGCATTGTCCTTCCAAAACAACATGCACCCATTGGGACATGCATGTATCTTTTCATGGGGAAGTTCAAGGCCATGCACAACCTTGTTTGTTTCATAGAAAGTCTTTTTCATTAAATTATTGCTTGGAATTGCTTCACTAATGAGAGATGCAAAGCCATCAACACATCTATGAGGCAAATTGTACTCACATTTTAAATTTGTGATTCGTGAAGCCATCTCCAACACCGATAACTGACTCCCTTCATATAAAGGCTCTTTTGAGGCCCTTAACATGTCAAGGAACTTCTTAGACTCGGGATTTGGCTCTTCTTGGCCATCATCAAACTTTTCATGTGATTCATTACCTTCTCTTGAACCCAATGCATCAATAACCATATCCATGTATGGATTAATTGTTGCATTGGATGATTCTAAGCTAGCAAAATCCTCTCCATGACACACCCATTCAAAATAGTCATTAACAAATCCTTTCCTATATAGGTGTTGTTTGACATTCTCAACATGTAGATATTTTTTATTTTTGCACTTGGAACAAGGACATCTTATTTCTAAAGAGTCACCCAAATTTGTGTGTTCTTTAGCAAATTCAACAAATTCTCTTACTCCATCAACAAACTCAACCCTTAGTTTTCGACCTTGACATCTCTCATACATCCATTTTCGATCTGATCGAGCCATCAGCCTTACCTCTACAAATATATATGTTAGAATAACTAAAAAACATAAAAAAAAAAAACACAAACATATTCATTCTCTTATATATATAAATATTCATATAACCAAAAAAAAACACAAACATATCAAACAAAAAAGGTAATAGAAATTTAAACAAAAATCGAAAAAAAAGAAAGAAAAATGGAATACAATTCGAAAAATAAGAAAAAATAAACAAATCAAAAACTGAAAAAAAAATTCGAACCTAATTACCCAGAAAATTCAAACCTAATTACCTAGAAATTCAAACCTAATTACCCAGAAATTCGAACCTAATTACTCAAAAAATTCAAACCTAAGTACCCAGAAAAGTCGAACCTAATTACCCAGAATATTCGAACCTAATTACCCAGTAAATTTGAACCTAATTACCTAGAAAATTCGAACCTAATTACCCAAAAAATTCGAAGCCCCAATACACCTAATTGTCGAACCATATCTACCCAAAAATTTCGAACAAAATTTACCTAGATATTAACACTAATTGAAACAAAAAAAAAATAAATACCAGAAATTTCGAACAAAATTCGAACCTAATTACCCAAAAAATTCGAACAAAATTCGAACCTAATCTACCCAAAAATTTCGAACAAAATTCGAACCAAATCACCCAAAAAATTTACCCAAAAAAACCCAGAAAATATCCAAATAATTGAAGAAATTACTTAATAAATACCAACTACTGATTATAAACCTTACCTCACCTCAAGCGGTAGATCGATGTTGCGAACGAAGAGGAGATGCTGCGAGAGAGATGAGAGGAGATGCTGCGAGAGAGATGAATTGTGGGAGAAGGGATGCGGCGCAGAATTATGAAGTAAACTTCCTTTCAAAAACCTACTGATAAATTGTACGAGAGCTGAGTCCTATTGTTGAAGTGTAAAAAAACTAAGTGTGAAAAATAACTTATGCTTAAAACTTTGTTGAAGTGTGAAAAATAACAAGTGTGAAAACAAGTTTTTTTTTTTTTTTAAAAAAAAATATTGCAACCAACTATATATTAGTCTCTAAACTTTATATTTAGTCGCAAATAATATTTAACTATTTAGGAAAAAACCTACTCATGGTAGCGACCGCATATTAGTCGCTATAATTTTCTATGGTCGCAAAACTGCAACTACTTAGCGACTGATAAAGTAGTGGTCGCAAAATAGAGACTACTAGTCTCCATCAGTCGCTAAACTATATTTTAGTGACTAACTTCGTTGTCGGTCGCTGAATTCGGTCGCTAAAAGATGTTTTTCTTGTAGTGTTGATAGAGTTCTTGGTTGAGTTCTTTAAATCTTGGTTGAGTTCTTTAATCTTGATTGAGTTCTTGGTTGAGTTTTTTAAATCTTGGTTGAGTTCTTTATGAGTCTTGATAGGGTTCTTTATGAGTTCTTGGTCGAGTCTTGATTAAAGAAAGGTTTAAGTTAAGTTACAGAAAGTTAAAGAAAGGGTTAAAGAAGTTAAAGAAAGTGTAAAGAATGACTTATGAGGTTCCAAGAATGGTGATTTACATGCTAGTCTTGAGTCAAGGCGTACGATGCAACTTAAGATTAACTAAGAATGTAAATTAAAGTTAAAGATTTGCTTGATTTTGCTATTAGACGCCTAACCTTAGAGTAAGATTCTAAGGCTTGAGTTAAGACGTTGCCCCTATCCTAACCGCGGTTTTGGGATAGTTGGAGTGCCTACTATGTCGTCTTTTGATATGGATTTCCCGTAATATGGTTTTGATGGGGTTGGGAGTAAGATTCTAAATCCTGGCATAGTAAGAAAGTTCAATCGCGTAAGAGACGTTCGTACGAGCGTAGTCCGGTATATTATTGAGTAATGGTTAAAGTTAGTCGAGTTAATATTGTAGTATTGAGTAATGGTTAAAGTTAGTCAAGTTAATGTTGTTGTCCTTTGGTATAGTATTATTTCCATTATGGTTATGTTTGCATGATGATGTGATTGGTTGTTGATTTGATTATTTGATTTATGCTATGACCATGTGTATCCCCGTTAGGGTGGGACAGTTATGTTACTCGCCACTGATGGTGGACTGTTGTTTATTTTCAGGTATTTCTGATGATAAGGTTCTTGCTTAGCTTTGGGTTGGGCAAGTGCCAAAGTTACTTTTATTTTTGTTTTAGTTGTTTTATGTTTTCTAGTTTGGACTCAGTTGTATTTTGTAATTTCTAAACTCTGACATTTGTTTTAGAGTTAGTACTTTTTTAATAGTAGTAATATTTGGGATTAGTTTGGTACAATCTTGTCGGTGATGTACTTTTAGATTTACTTATAATCATCTTTTGAGGTTTTGTTTTAATTTTTAAGTCTATTAGTATGTTATTCGGGTTTTAGTATTCGACTCGTCGGTTTCTTCCGCGTCGGTTTAAGCGAGTCGGGTTGTCACAGTCATAATCGGTCGATCAAGGTCAAATGTAGGATGTAACCTGTTAGTCTTAAACGATCGAACACAAATCACAATACAATTAGTGAATTCAAAACTCCATGTCGGATTTTGATATTCTGGGTTAGTTGGCCCAAAATATCTGACTTAGAAGCTTGGGATCGAAAACTATGCCCACCCCTGAATTATGAGAATAACAACGACGTTAATAAATGACTAATATAAATATTATATATGGACATCAAAGAATAATCTCGATGAACCATTTCAATTTATGATGAGTGTGACGGCTACGATTATAATAAAAATATATATCATTAGAATACCAATGGCTATGAGGGTGGGATTTATCGTTGTCAACTTGTCGTCATGATCATAAAAGCATATACTACATATATGGTAACAATAGTAATAATGATATGATGGTGAGTCAATGACATAAATAATCAATTGATCAATCATAATAATGATGGATGATAATAACAACAGCGATCATAATCATGGTGGATGATGCATGGTGAATTGGTGTTGAACACGATGTTGGCCAACATGAAGGATGTTGATTGATGATGGTGATGAATTATGATGACATTAATTATGTATGGTGATGATGACGTTGATGATGGATGATAATAAGTGATGATAATGATAATGGGTGATGATGTATATGAATGGTGATGAATGTTGATGATGGATGCATATGATGACAGCGATGATGATGACATCAATGATGTTTGGTGATGCATGATGACGATGATGGATGTTGATGACCAATATGTTAGATGGTCATGAATGATGATGATGACGACGACATGGATGATGGTGATGGATGATGATGCTAATAATAAATGGTTATGAGCTTATGATGACGATTACGATACGATGATTATGGATGATAATGAATTGACGATAACAAAGATGATAGCAATATTGATAACAATTAGCAACAACAAGGAATTGATAATGATACTCATGATCAAGATGATGATACTCATCAATCATGTAAATAGGTTCGATAAAAAAGGGGGTCAGTGGTACTTCAGTCGTAAGGCCGGTCAAAATAGGTTCGATAAAAAATGGTCGGTCAAAATAAAACAGGTTTGGTACAATAAGATTTTGGTCGAAAACGGTTAGTCAAAAGCGGTCAGTCAAAAACAGATTCGGTAACGGTCGGTCTCGGTATAATAAAAACTGGTCGAAAACAGATTCGGTCTTAAACGAACTCGATACCGGTCGGTTTCGGTATGCATAAAATCGGTTGAAAGCAGTTTCGGTACAATTCGGATTCGGTTGCGATCGGTATCTGGTCACTAAAAATACGGTAAAAAACAGGTTCGACATCGGTCGGTAACGATTGGTCAAATATTTTTTGACCACATTTACACCCCTAGTTGAAGCTATTTGTTTAAATTAAGGAGCGAACGGTATTGAAGGAAAAGAAAAACAGAGAAACACAAACTGATCTCATTTCACACACTAATTCACGGAAAATACAATATATATATATGAGCAATGATAGGTAGATACATGTTATCTATTAAGTTTGTTGATACCATGACATATTGTAAATAAAGCAAAGATAAAGTAAAGACACAAACAAAAGAGAGATGGGAAGGTACCCTTATATTTTTCATAATTTACATCATGTCACTACTACAAAAAAGAGTTTTGCAACCCTCAAAACCGTTGCTAAAGGCCCAAAAAATAGTTGCTAAAAAGCTTTTGCAACGGCTTACACCCGTTAAATTCTCTGGCGTTGCCAAAGGCTTTTTGCAACGGGTTTTTAAGCAATGGCAACGGCCAGAGCATGCCCGTTGGCAAAAGATAACCTTTTGCAACGGGCTATTGACTTTCATGCCAAAGCTTGTGGCAACACCATTTTTCACCTTTTGCAACGGGCGAAAAAATGTCAGTTCCTAAAAACCAACCTTTTTGCAACGGGCTACACATCTTGCTAAATTTCTTTGCTACAACAATTTTCCAACATTTTACAACGCATTGGATAATTGGCCGTTCCAAAGATAATTTTTTTTGGAATGCTATGATAATATTTAAACAATTATTATATGAATAATAATAAATAATTAATTTCATAGGAAGTTAGTTACTAATAATAATTATACATATTAATAACATAACTTAAAATTCACTTGTTATACCAAAATAATGAAATTTCAAGTCTAGCTTGAATCGTCTAATACAACCTACAATATTGATCACCATACATCTTAATTATAGATACATATACAATTAATTATGTCCAAAAGATATACAACCAACTATTTCACAATTTCTCTATGTTAGCTCATCAATATCATCATTCTCCATCATCATCATCACCCACATTTCCATGCTTAGGCTGCATAGGAGTTAGGGTTTGTTGCTGTGTTGGGGCCTGCTGTTGCTGCATCGAGTGATGCTGCCTTGGAGACCTCTGTTGCTGAAGTTGATGCCCCTTCACTCTAGGTTGATGTTGCTGCCCCTTGGTAGCGGCTGCTGCTGTTGAATTGCTGCCCAACAGGAGTCGTTCCTGCTGCTGCTTCACAACAGGTGCTGCTTCTACTGCTTTGCTGCCCTGAGTAGCCCGATGCATAGAGGTGGCCTGCTGATGCTTCTGTTCTGCCGCTGATCTGCCCTCCTGAACAACACCCATCTCCTGTTGCTGCTGGATAACCTACCCTCCAACAGCTACATCTTCCACACCTTTTACATTTTCATTATGGGCATGGTGTGGTTGCTTTTTTCTTTCCACCCACACTCATTTGGGTTTTGTTTTTTTCTTTGGCCCTTCGTTTTTATGATCGCAATCATGGCCAACTCGTTGATATTAAACACAAAAGTGGGGTACCCATTCATAAATTACTTTTTGCTCAAATTCAATATCATTAGCCCCTTGAATCAAGATGGTTGTTGCCCTAGGTCTGGTAACATCTATTTCAATCAGAGTTTGAGCATACGAGAATCTAGTTTGTTTGCTTGTACAAATATCTGTACAAACAAGTACCCCTAATGCACTATTTATTCTGCTAATCGAATCTTCGGATTAGTAGTTAATTAAGTGGCAAACGGGGGAACCTTACCCAAACTGGAACCTCTCTCATTACTTCTGATTGGAAGTCAAAATTATCATGCCATTGTTTCAATAAGACAGGTTTTCCACTTTTCCACTTTTCCATCAAACATGTATGGTCCTTTGTTTCTAATCTCATTGATCACATGAAGAGAATCAAATCTAAGTATGAAGAAACCATCATCATGTAGGAAAATGATAGGCATGGAAATTTTACTCCATTTATCACCTTCAAGTCTAGATTGAGACAAAGATATATCTGAATCAGTTTTGTCAAAAAAGATTGAAGTTTGGGAAATGTTGTTCCTTCCCGTTCTCTACCAACGCATTGAGCACAAACTTTCGAGAGGTGAATTCTCTCCCAAGACTCAAAAATCTAATAATCTCAATGAATACTTGAACTTGGCTGATTGAGAAAAATGGAAAATATATCATAACCCCAGTTTACTCTTGGTTATTAACAACATGTCAACTGGTATGTTTAACTACTTTTTTAAAAATATATGAACATTTGCTGTGAACATTACATATTATTTTGTGAACACTGCTTATAATCATGTGAACATTACATTTTATTTTGTAAACATTGCTGTGAACATTATTTATAATCATATGAATATTAATTATAATCATATGAACATTAATAATAATCATGGAACATTACTAATAATCATGTGAACATTAGACATAATTCTGTGAACATTGCTTATAATCATGTGAACATTACATTTTATTTTGTGAAAATTACTAATCATCATGTGAACATTACGCATAATTCTGTGAACATTATATATAATCATGTGAACATTGCATATAATTCTGTGAACATTACTAATAATCATATGAACATTATATATAAATCTGTGAACATTAAATATAATCATATGAACATTGCCTGTGAACATTTCTTATAATCCTGTGAATATTACTTATAGGTCATGCATGATGATGATATTGATGTGGAAGAAAGCAAGCAAAAAAAAATCAAAGGCAAGAGTCAGAGGAGGAAACTTGCTATTCATGAAACTAGCTGTTGAACTAACTAAAGAAATAATAGAGGCGGTCGAAAGGATTGGCCTTGGAGCATTGCTAAAGATTGACTTCCCTTCTAGCAATCTCAAATTCAATGCTGCATTGATTGCAGCATATGATGCAGATGAGTCTGCATTTCATCTGAAACACAACAACACAGTAGTGGTAGATGAGGAAGACATTCATTATGTAATGGGTCTTTCGAAAGGAGAGATAGACATAATTGAGCCACAAGTAGACTTCTACACAGAAGAATTCAAAACTTTCTTAGCAAGATGGAGGGAATCATTTGGAATTGCGCCACAAGCTGGAAGCCCTTCAGTCAATCAGATAGTGAATCGATACACTGGAGAACTGAAAGATGCACCAGCTGATGAAGACTTCCTCTACAACTTTATTGTATGTGCTGTAAACTTCCTGATGGTCTCAAAAGCAAGTTCACAATGTAACTTCAAGTTCTTATACTCATTGATGGACTTGCAAGTTGTACCACACCTTAATTGGTGCAAGTTTGTTCACAAATAGCTCATACAAACAACAAAGGATTTCAAGACTAAGGAACAAAGTTTTTTCAAAGGACCGATTTGCTTTTTAACTGTAAGTACATTAACTACCTATTTTATTATTCATAAAACCATTCATAATGCTGTGAACATTACTTATAATCATGCAAATATTACTTAGGTTAGTATGAACATTACTTATAAATCTGTGAAAATTACTTATAAATTTGTGAACAGAACTTATAATCATGTGTACATTGTTGTGAACAATACCTATAATTGTTTGATCATTGATGGGAAAATAACATATAATTCATGGTAGGATTTTTGTGCACATTACTTGTAATCATGTAAACATTACATATAATTCTGTAAACATTACTTATAATCATATGAACATTGCACATAATTCTGTGAACATTACATATTATTTTGTGAAAATTACGTATAATCATATGAACATTACATATTATTTAGTGAACATTACTTATAGTCATGTGAATGTTTTTATAATCCCTATTTTTTACTTTTTATACAGCTTTGCTACTTTGATAGAGTTAAAAGACAAGGAATTACACAGCCAAGGACATTCCCACTGATAGCAACATGGGACAAAAAGATGATATATGATAGGATATCAATTGAAGTTGCTGAAGGTTTTGGGAAGGGGGAAGTCCTTACAAAGAAAAAGCACAAGTCTGATGAGAATAACTCTGCTGAAAAGAAGCATGATAAGAACAAGCCTACTAAAAAGCAACATGCTGACAAGAAAGGTACTGAAAAACAGCCTGAAGACAACACAACTCAACAACAAAAACAACAACAAACATCTGAAAGAACAGTTCAGGTAATACTATTTCACCTAGCAATGTTCACTGTATTGCTTACAATGTTCACTGTATTGCTTACAATGTTCACTGTATTGCTTATAATGTTCACTGTATTGTTTAAAATATTGACAATCTTAGATTTGATAACAATGTTCACTATATTGCTAACAATGTTCAATGCATTGATAACAATATTCACATTTGCTATAATTGCAGGGGTTCCTCAATGAGTTCCTTGAAGAATTTAAAATGATTGGACCTTATGTGAGGAAATTGACTTCAATGATTATTGAAGCTCAGGAGGTAATACCAGTGTCACTACAAGAAAAAAGACTTATGGCAACAACAAAAAAGTGTTGTCATAAGCTCTATAATTGTTGCAATAGCCTTTTAGCAACACTTCTTAAGGCGCTGCCAATAGGTGCCGCTGCTAAAACTTTATGGCAACAGTATATTAGTTTGTGGCAACAAATTTTAAAAACTGTTGCCATAAAAATCTATGGCAACACTTTTCTTAAGCAACATTTTATTTACCTATTGCAACACTTATTACTTTTGTAACGACCCGACTTTTTGGACTTGTCGATTGACGAAGGAAAATCGACATTCGGATCATTACTTAAACAATTTAAACTATAAATGAAATTAACTAATTAAAATTAAGCAACTTTTATTAAAATACTGAACTATAATCCAAAAGTCAATAAGGTATAAAAATACCCTAAGTGTTACATTAACCATAGATAGTTGCTTTCCCAACAGACTGGGATTATATAAAGAAAAACTATAATATTGTCTGATTAGTTCTGGAATAACTAAATAAATCTAAACTTCTATCACTCTCAAGCCCAACCAACGGAAGCCCGCTCTACGCTGCCGCATCGTCACCTGAAACTGAGGGGGGGTCCACCGTCAGTGGCGAGTAACTAGGCTGTCCCGCTTAATTGAGGGACCGCTAAACACATAATATCATAGAATATACACATGAAAACACACATAAAACATGATACAATGTATACAAAAATATACGGGATACGTATAAAAATACGTACAAAAATACGTATACGAATACGTATAAAATACGTATAAAATACGTATAAAAATACCTGCAGAAATACAGTTAGAAATACGTACACAATACGTATAAAGGCACGTATACCATACGTATACTTATACCTGCAAAATACGATTAGGAATACGTACAAAATACGAATACAATACAGATACACATAATCATACGAATACATATACATATAGCGATTCTTACATAATTACGTACAAACGTACCTATACAAAATGTATATCAAATCATACACAGCGGAAGACTTATACAACAAATCCCTAACTTATACTATATGGTTTCCATAATTCCGTAATCATATCATATCTTAACATTTCATTTCATCCATACCATATCTTATAATTCATATCATATCATTATCATCTTTCATTGGACCGGTCACTATAACTCGTTGTGGATCTCGTGTTTCACCACAACTTTCCTAGAACATGCCGGGGTGAGCTCGTGTACTCAACCCGTAGCGGATCTCGTGTTTCACCACTAAGCCTAAGCTATGGCCATAACCCCTAAATAGCAGCTCGTGTACTACTACTTAGACGACTACATATCCTACGACCCAGAACTACTCGGGGGAACTCGTGTGTTCGTCCCATTGAGCAGTGGCTTCGACTTAACCCAGTCTGACTACTCGAGTCATCAGGTGGGCTTCCTTATCTTATCTTATATCTTTCAAATCTTATATCTTATCTTATATCGGGAAATACTAGGTGACCGTATTCGGAAATGAACCGTTCGAAGTCCTAGGAAAGAGAGGTGCGGCACGTATATTGGCCACCTTAAATACTAAGTCTTTCCTAGCCAGAGATCGAAACGATTCGTAATCCTCCTACTCTGTTTCCTTTCTTTCCCTATTAATATCTTATCGTACCTTTTATATCTTATCCCTACTGATTCCTAATATTAATAATAATACTAATAATAACCGTAATATTAATAATATTAATAGTAATATCCGAATACTAATACTAATAATAATAACATTATTATCTACCCTTCTTGTTACAACTTATCCCTGATAATTCCTTTAATTGTAACTGTTATAATTGATTATTCCTAAAAATAATAAGTCAAAATTTAACTAAATTTGACTAAATAAACTGTGTCACTCGACAATTTCGGATTTTGCAACAATAATTAATTAAATTCGTAAATTACTTTAATTAATTATTTAACCACTAAAATTACTTAGAATATGATAAAAATTCTATTTTTCTTAATCTTGTCCACTCGACATTTTCCACTCAAGAACACAAATTTTGTCAATTAATTTAAATACTTTCAATCAACAAGATTAAATAAATTAACTAAACAATAATAGTAAAAATCATATTTTTAACATAAAATAATCAAGATTGAATACAAAACAAGATCAAAGTTCATCTTTCTATTCCTATTTCACTCGACATATTCAAAGCATAAACAAGAACAAGGTTTATTTCAAGGATTCAAATTAACATGATGTAATTAAAGATTAAATTAAAGATTAGCAATAATAAATCAAGAATCATCAAGATACATCATAAAAATCATATTTTTAGTTCCCCTTTTAATACTAGGTTACTCGAAAAATTCAAGAAATTAATAATAACATATTTTAATAATTCAATTACCCTATTTTACACAATCTGATTTTTTAAAGAATTAAATTAAGAACGACCATCTAAAGGTCTCTAATAATCTGGAAATTTTAATGAAAGTTAAATATAGGTTCAAGGTTTAACGTGCACAATTTTCGTCCAAAAATAACATCTTTTACTATTTTTAAGGGATTTTATAACTAACAAACCAGATTAGGCTGAGATCAGTTTCGGATTTTTCTGCCATATCAAACGATCTTTAAAAATTACGAAAAATTTACACAAGCTTTAAAACAGTATTACTGACTTCCACCTAAAATTTCGTAGCAATTCGATTTGATTAGATATATTAATAAATTCGTAAACTAAAACTGGACAGTTTTATCGGTTTGAAAGACTAAATTATTATAAGCAATAAAAGGACGAATTTTGCCACGAAATAAATTATGATTCATAATCAAACAGTAAAAAAACTGCCACGAAAAATTAATCAAGAAATAACAAGATTTGATTAATAAATAAATTCATACAAGTAATTATTCAACAATTAAAGATTTCAAGAAACTACATAAAATAATCTAGAAAATTCAAAAAAACAAATCAAGAATTCTACCATCATATCACTCGACTTTTTCGAATTAAAGCAAGCATAAATCCTACAATTTTCATGATCCATCCTAATTAACTATGTGATTAACTAATACCCAAAATTAAACCGAAAAGCATAGTTACCTCGGATCGCTAAATTTTCCAAGGCACAAAAATAATTCACTACTTGGTGAATTTTTTTTTGAGTGGTTCGAATTTTTGGAAAAAAAAAAAAGGAGGAGAAGAAATAATTTTTTTTTTTAGGGTTTAAGTGTACATTTAGTAAAATAGGAACCAATTGAATAGAATATGTCCTATTTATAAAACAAAAAGAAAAGCAAACAAACCCTAATTGGGTTGTTAGGGTTGCCGTGTAAATGGGTAGAATAGGGAGAAAATAGTTGGGTTGTTAGCTTATATTTGAATGAGTTTTAGGAAATTAAATTAAATAATTAATTTAATTAATTAAATAACATAATTGTTAATTAAGTAAATAAATCAAAAAGAAAATAACACTTGGCCCAAATAACTAGAGGGGACCGGCCAAGGCCAAAGAAAAGGGGAAATTGGGTCATTTGGCCCAATTTGAGAAAAAGATATCAGATTAAAATAAAACAGTCCAAATATAATGGGCCTTTTGGACTTGAATTGAATAAATAATAATAATAACCGCGAAATTTTCTGGCCCCAAATTTCGGGTTATTACAACTTTATTTGAGGCAACAATATGAGCTTTAGCCAACACTTTTTACAGATATTTAAAGCAACAGTTTCTCATCTTTTAGTGACACTTAAATTATATATTTAGGCAACGGTTTAGGTTTTGGGCAACACATTCTTAAATATCTAAGCCAACACTTTTCATGACTTATAGCAACAGTTTTATTCTTTGTCAAAGTTGCAATATGGATTTTTGGCAACACTTTATATCGTGTATGGCAACGATTTTCTCATCTTATGGTAACACTTATATTATGTTTTAGGGCAACATTTTAGATTTTAGGCAACATAATCTTACAAATTTAATCCAACACTTTTTTTCTTTCTAGCAAAAATTTAATACAGTAGCAATATGAACGAATACAATCTATATTCATTCTGGATAGCACAAAATGTAACGACCCGATTTTTAGACGTGTCGATTGACGAAGGGAAATCGACAAACGGATCATTACCAACTTTAAATGAACAATAAACCAAATTATTCGAATAAATGGACTATCTTTTATTAAGTAAACGACTAATATCCAAAAATGTCTCATTATTCATTATTACATAAGTTAACTTAAAACTGTCCCAACATGCTGGGATCATGAAATAAGCTAAGTTAAATTGTCTTAAGAACAATAAGAACTTCTAAATAATCTAAGTAACTAAGGTTTACTAAAGTCAAATCCTCAGCCACTCAAAGCCCATCCATCGCAGCCCGTTAATCTGCAGCATCTTCTCCTGAAACTGGGGGGGGGGGTCCACCGTCAGTGGCGAGTAACTAGGCTGTCCCATTTAATCGAGGGACCACCAAACACATAGCGTCATAGAAATACACATAAAAACCGTACAGAAACTTAATACAAGCCTTTATATAAATGTACAATACTACGTATAAGAGTACGTATAAAAATACGTATAAAGGTACGTATAAAAATACGTATAAAGGTACGTATAAAAATACGTATAAGGATACGTATAAGGATACGTATAAAGGTACGTATAAAAATACGTAGACGTGTACGTACAAAATACGTATAAAAATACCTGCAGAAATACGGTTAGAAATACGTAATGTCTACGTATCTTGTACGTACGTTCAACCCTGCATTATACGGTTAGAAATACGTACAAACATACACCCATCATTCGTCTACATACAACCATACATACATACATACATATAAATACAGATTCATACACAGCGGAAGTCTTAAAATACCCAAATACTTACATATATATATTATATGACCTAGGTTATTCCAGACCTTAGCTCATATCATACTTATCATATGTTATACCTTAATATTTTATATTTGTTCTTTATCATAATCTTCCATAACATAATATTCTTATCATAAATCATCATTTCTTTTCATATCATATCGTATCGTATCTCATGGTTTCATCGTATCGTATCATCTTTGTTGGACCGGTCACTATAACTCGTTGTGGATCTCGTGTTTCACCACAACTTTCCTAGGACATGCCGGGGTGAGCTCGTGTACTCAACCCGTAGCGGATCCCGTGTTTCACCACTAAGCCTAAGCTATGGCCATAACTCCTAATAGTGGCTCGTGTACCACTACTAGACGACTACATACCCTAAGACCCAGAACTGCTCGGGGGAGCTCGTGTGCTCGTCCCAATTGAGCAGTGGCCTCGACTTAACCCAGTCTAACTACTCGAGTCATTAGGTGGGCGTCCATATTGTATCTTATATCTTCATTTAATTTAATTCATATCATATAGTGGGAAATACTAGGTGACCGTAATAGGAAATGAAATGTTCGGAGTCCCAGGATGCTAAAAATCGCCAAGAACAGGATAACATGCACACGTGTGGTCCCGTTCCCTTTGCCATGCTTTTCGATGAGATGGTAAGCAATATAATGTGCATACTATCACTAATATTTTCAATGTTTCCCATAGCATCTTTCTAACTTTTAAATTATTAATAGATTCTTAGTATCGACAAGATGGTGTAGTACCTTCCAAAAGAAAGAAGTTTGAGAGAACTCGCTCCCGAAAGGAAGGAAAAACTTATGATAGACCTTTTGATGATACACAAAAGAAAATTGTATGTTCTTTATTGGTCTTGCATCATCGTGAAGTGTTCAAATTTTATACATTTAAAATCTCTATATAATTTAACAATAATTTTTTCTCTTTTGGTATTAAAATAGCAATAAATGAGGCGTTTGGAAGGATTAGAAGCTATTGGAAGTGCTGACAATGGAAAAGATCCATATGATGAAGTTATGGGAGACGGAGGAACTAATAAAAAAAGACTTGTTGGATTAGGAGTTTCTCGTAACAAGCCACAACAAGGTGTTGCTGATACATCACTAATATTACCAAAGGAGGTGATGGAGTCTATCAAAAAAGTTGTGGTAGCTGATGTCCAAAAAGAACTAAGTGTTGAAAAAGAAGAATTTGCCAAGGAAAAGGAAGCTCATGCTGCAAAAGTTGCTGAAATGGAAAGAGCTACAAGGGAGCAAGAGAAGCAACCTGAATTAGCAACTTCGGATGAAAGTATGACTCTTGATGCCATTGCTTCCGCACTTACACAATTGCGTAAAAAAGACCCAAGCTTGACATTGGAAATGATTGCAAAAGTTATTGTGTCAAGTGCTACAAATAATGTTGTTGAAGACAAATGACCTGCGTTATGTCATAATCAGGTATTTGTTTTTTATCTTATATCTTTAAAGACCATACATGTTATTATATATTAAATGCCTTGGGACTATGAAATATTTGTTAGAGAAATTATTAGATTTTTAAGTTAGAGAAATTATACATCTCCATTCAAACATAAAAAAAAAAAAAAACTAGCTCCAAACACAGCACCCTCTCTCTGACCTAACTCTTTCTCCTCTCTTTTTCTTCAGATTTCTAATGAAAAACATATGATTGATTGCTTAGATTATCTTCTAACACCACCATTGATTATAGAATGAGCAAATTGCTTGGCGTTGATGTTTGTTTGATTTTTGAAAATCCGTCTGATTATGGATCATGGAATGATTACAAAACATTGATAATTAGAGGATTTTCAGTTTGATTATGGAACATCAATTGAAATTAGTATAATTAGGGAATATCGATTATTAGCAGATTTTCAAAATCATTTCAATTGTGGATGGTGATGTAGATATTGGATTATGGTCTTAATAATCACTAGCACTTTAGTACTATTTCCTAATTATTTATCTTTGTCTTTTTTTTGTTTGGGTTTTACAGGTTGGTGCATAGCTTCAAGTATTCAAGTCCATCCGTAATTCATATTTACCATATTGTATTTTGGCAATGATGTATTTTGGTAGCTTAGCTTTGAGTAATTTTTGCTGTATAGTATGAATTTGGTTTATAGTGTTTTATGGGGTTGGAAGTGACCTTTTTCCATTAAAGAGTGTCATGACATGAAACAATTATATTTAATTACTAGTATAGTGCTATCAGTTGTGTGCAGATTGTGGAAAACAAAGCTACAATTTTAATAAAATCGTAGTGTTTCTAAATTATGAATATATCACTTGACATTTCAATGATTTTGTGCTATCCAGAATGAATATAGATTGTATTCGTTCATATTACTACTGTATTAAATTTTTGCTAAAAAGAAAAAAAGTGTTGGATTAAATTTGTAAGATTGTGTTGCCTAAAATCTAAAATGTTGCCCTAAAACATAATATAAGTGTTACCATAAGATGAGAAAATCGTTGCCATACACGATATAAAGTGTTGCCAAAAATCCATATTGCAACTTTGACAAAGAATAAAACTGTTGCTATAAGTCATGAAAAGTGTTGGCTTAGATATTTAAGAATGTGTTGCCCAAAACCTAAACTGTTGCCTAAATATATAATTTAAGTGTCACTAAAAGATGAGAAACTGTTGCTTTAAATATCTGTAAAAAGTGTTGGCTAAAGCTCATATTGTTGCCTCAAATAAAGTAATAAGTGTTGCAATAGGTAAATAAAATGTTGCTTAAGAAAAGTGTTGCCATAGATTTTTATGGCAACAGTTTTTAAAATTTGTTGCCACAAACTAATATATTGTTGCCATAAAATTTTAGCAGCGGCACCTATTGGCAGCGCCTTAAGAAGTGTTGCTAAAAGGCTATTGCAACAATTATAGAGCTTATGACAACACTTTTTTGTTTTTGCCATAAGTCTTTTTTCTTGTAGTGTATTTGATGCATCACATGAAAACATTCAATGGGGAAGATGATTGGGACTGTGAATTTAAAAACAAGGATCAAGTAAGATGCTCGAGTACATTAACATTTTTTTTTATAATTTTAATGAAAAATCTTTCATAAAATAGTGTTTACATATTCAAGTAAGATGCTCTAGTATAAGAACGTTCATACTATTGGCTAAAATGTTCACCATTATATTTGCAATATTCATAGGACACTGTTATAATGAACCTAAGGTGCAAATACTGCAGCCAAATCATCCTCAACAGGGGCAATCGCAACAAGGTTGAAATAATGGAATCTACAAGACTGAGGAGGATCAATTTCAAAGACACAGGTTCTTCGGAAGATGCACAATTATAGTATTTCTATGAACAATATATTTTGGTTAATGTATATATAGTTATCTTATTAGTTGGATTTAGAATTGATATCTTATTAAAAACACATGCTTAGAATTGATATGTTTGATAATATTTTGGAATGAAAATATAAATACAACTAACATTTGTGAACAAAAGTTATTACACATGGTTTAGAATTGTTATAACAAATATTCTACTTTCAAATGCTTTCAGTAGTAGAAAATATATTCACTCCTTTTTATTTATAATATTATGATTAAAAGTAAACATTACTATGAACATTACTGATAATCCTGTGAAAATTACTTATAATCATATGGACATATACAATATCAAATATTTACAGATCCAAATTTGCAAAAACAAAATTATAATCATGTGAACATTACTGAAAATCATGTAAACATTACTTACAATCATGTGAACATTACAATATTATGATTTAAAGTACGAAAGCATTACATCAAAAAATGGATCAACCCTATGAACTTCATCACGTAAAGTACAATCACCATCCACACTCTGCCTACTCGTTAATGCTTGAAATCTATATGTATCATGAAGTCTATCCTGATGTATAAATTTTAATCCGACATTATGACCTTGTTCATCAACTCCTTGAGAGCTTTCATTTGCAAAATTTCCTGATGCTTACGCCTTCTTTTTTCGTGCCTGTTTCTTCTGAGTACGCACAACCTTTTTCTGAAAAGGAGCAACACCACCACTGTCTAAAATACCAACCAAATCTGAATCCTCGACGATTGGATGTACATAACCAACAACACCTGGATCAAAAGCCTTCAAAACAAACATTTATATAAATCAAAGAAAAAAAACAAAAAGTAATAAACCTGTGAACATTACTTATAATACTATGAACATTAAACATAATTGTGTGAACAAGTATGTGCACATTACTTATAAACCTATGAACATTACTTATAAACATATGAACATTAGTTATAATCATGTGAATATTAATATTAATTCTGTGAACATTACTAATAATACTATGAACATTAATTATAATCATGTGAACATTACTTATAATCATGTGAACATTACTTATAAACCTATGAACATTACTTATAAACCTGTTAACATTACTTATAATCATGTGAACATTAGTTATAATCATATGAATATTAATATTAATTCTGTGAACATTACTAATAATACTATAAACATTATTTATAAATATGTGAACATTACTCATAATCATGTGCAGATTGCTGTGGACAATACTTATAATTATTTGATAAATGTTCACAATTTTATGATAAATGTTCACTGAAAACATAAGAAATATTCACTAATTACAGTTCAAATATTCACACATACCTGAACTGAACTTTGTGCTGTAGTCTTAAGATAGTCAGCATATACACCCACTCGTTTCCTCCAAGCATTTGCCTTGTTTCGTGCCTTTTCAACAGCTCCCTTAGGTCTAATATTCCACTCATATTTTTTGGTAACCACGTGAGGATCCTTGATATTTAAATGCGACATGTCAATAACTACTTCCTCCTCATCAACTTCACTAATCTTTATTGGTCCACGAATACTCTTAATTTTTTCCTTCAACCAGTTCATGCCACTATCAAATTCATCTCTACAAAGAGGAATATCAGCGCAAGCCATTACAAATTGAGAAAGGAATCTCATCTTCTGAGCCCTCCACACAGAAGGTTGGACAACATTTGACTTGTCACGTAATTCCTCAACAGATTGACACGTCATTGCGGTTTTACACCAACGCTTCACAATGTATTGGTCCGGTATGCGACCAACACAGTGCAAGTGGTACACACGTAGTGAATGGGAACAGAGAAGTCCCATCTCACTAAAGTACTTGCATGTACATCTAATCACAAGACTCTCTTTATTAAAGCACACTTGATGCTTGATCAAGTCAATCTTTGGCCTATATACATAATAATTATATTCAGGCAAGGAAACACTATTATTGTCATGATCACAAGCAGTTCCTTTAATAAACTTCTCCTCAAAAATCTTATAAACCTCAATAGTGTACACCTCACGTGCATGACTAAGTATCGAAACATTTGCAAAAGCTAAATGACGGTTTCCTTTCAAGCAATTAAAGTCTTGTCCATTTTCCCTACATCTCCAATCAGAATTGACATTAACAAAAACATTATAAAAGTCAGACAAACCATGTGTCGCCTTTAACCGATGACAAATAGAATGGTTTGTCGATTCACTTCTTTGTGATGACAAAACACCTCCCGAAAAATGATCTTTGGAGTATGTCGGGCACCACTTCTCCTTAATCATGTACAAATTATGAAACCATCCATTTCTTGAACACCCATACTTCAATAACATTATGAAATACATCAATGAATATTTAACATCAATAAATAACATTACTTATAATCATGTGAACATTACTTATAAACCTGTGAACATTATTTATAAACTTGTGAACATTACTTATAAACATGTGAACATTACTTATAATCATGTGAACATTATGTATAATCTTGTGAACATTACTTCTAATCATGTGAACATTAATTCTTAAATCTGAAATTTTATAACCTAATGTTCAATTGTACACAATAAAAATTGAATTATGTTCACCAACTTTTATTCAAAGTGAAAAACATACAAACCTATTCCAGTAGTGTTCAAACTCAGCTGCAGTCTCAACATACTTAAGGAGGTAGTTAAAAAGCTCACAAAAACCCTCCAATGCTCGTAATGCACCAATATTTTTCGCCGAATTTTCACCAAGATGCCAAGTGCATAATCGATGGTGAACAAAAAAGACTCAAAAAGCCATATGAAAGATTCAATTCTATCATTTAGAATAAATCCCATTCCAAAAATGACATTATTACAATGATGATTCATGCCCACAAAAGGTGCACAAATCATACCATATTTGTTAGTGCGATATGTTGTATCAAAAACAAGTAAATCCCCAAACACTTGATAGTCCCTCTTCATCCTTGAATCATGCAGAAAAAAACTGATCAAATGGCCATCATCATCAAGCTCAAACTCGTAACAAAAAAAATCAGATTCCTTTGCTTGCCTACAATATGCAAATTTAAATTATGTTATTCAAAATGTTCACAAAATATAAAAGAAATATTCACAATAAGTCTATCAAATGTTCACCATACCTCTGGGCAAAAATCTTGATCAGGTGCTTACAATCAGAACCCTCAAGCTCCTTCTTCTTGTTCACAACCATTGCATTATAGGCATCTCTTTTAGTAAACCCAATCATAGGAGAACCCCCAGCTTCTCTGCTCACAACACGCACGGCATCGGACACTTTAATACCACTAGAAATCAAGTTACTCATGAAATGTCTCTGATCATCCGTTATTTTCCGTTGAGACCTAAGCAAGTGTCTCTTATCAACGGGAACCATTTCATGATTATGAACCATTTCATGCCTAGAACAAGTCCAAACCCCATCTGTCCCAATACTAAATTGGACAAATGCTTTACAATTTGTTCTAATATCAACCCTATCATAACCTCGTGCCATTTTTTTGGAATCATCTTTAACCCCAGCATTTGAGCACAAATACCTCCTCATTGTCCAACCTTCACCACCAGCACGATGTCTATTCTTACCCTTCCTTACACTCACCCTTTGAGAAAGCATACTCATTGTACAAATTATAAGCTTCATCATCACCCCTAACAGTTTTGTATAACAACTCAGAAGAATCAGCTTCCAAAACAGCAACTTCTTGATTACCACCTAAAATAAGAATGTTCATCAAAATGAATAAGAATGTTCACCAATTGCATTATACGCATATTACAACTAAATATAAAAATCATGTGAAGAGTAATGAAAATCGTGTGAACATTACTCTCAATCATGTGATCATTAATTACAAATATGTGAACATTACTCATAATCCTGTGAAAATGACGTATAATCATGTGAACATTACATTTAATTCTATGAAAATTACATATAATTCTGTGAACATTACTCACAATCATATGAACATTACATATAATTCTGGGAACATTAATTACAATCATGTCAACATTACTCATAATCCTATGAACATTACATATAATAATGTGAACATTACATATAATTCTGTGAACATTACATATAATTATGTGAACATTACATAAAATTCTGTAAACATTACATATAATTCTGTAAACATTACATATCATTCTGTGAACATTACATATCATCCTGTTAACATTAGATATAATTCTGTGAACATTAATTATAATCATGTGAACATTGTTGTGAAAATTAATTATAATCATGTAAAAATATTCTTTAGCAACATCACCATCATACAATTTTTTTTAAAAATGCAGAATCATCAATTTGCAAAGCAGAATCATTAATTTGCAATGCAGAATCATCGATCGCCAACGAAGAATTATTAGAAATAACTCCACCACAAGTCAAATTATCAGCCATGTAAACAAAATCAAAATGAAGTAAATTCGAAAACCCTAGAATTTGATAAAGATGAATAAGAATTGAATTCGGAAAAAAAATGATGAAGATTTAGAGAATAAGAAAAAAAATGCAGAAGCAACAATGGCACGCTGGAAAAAATGGAGAAATAGAGCAGGAAGAAGAGCAAAATTTCAAATATAAAACGCGTTATTTTTTTTTTAAAAAAATAAATTGTAAACGACGTCGTGTTGGACTCGGGACCAGCCGGCTGGCTGGTCCCGGGTCTAGCTAATAATTTGCGACAAGGAAGCTAGCAGCCTAACAGACACGTGTTTCTGAATTTATCCACTTCTACTTTTGAGTTTTGGCAGCGGGTATGCCAAAGGTGTTGCTAAAGCCATTGCGAAATATATCCGTTGCTAAATTCATTGTTACAAATAATGCCCGTTGCCATTGTTCATCTATTGCAACGACTTTCGCTATGCCCGTTGCCTTTTCTATTCTTTTGCAACGGGTTTTGATGAGCCTGTTGCCTTTTCCTTATTTTGCAACTGTTATTAAAAATCCATTGCTAAAGGTGTTACAAAAATGTGACCCATTGCAAAAGAGCGTTGCAACTGTTCTTTTATCTAGTAGTGTGTGTCATGGTATCAATGAGTTAAATTGATACCTGGTATCCACTAGTAGTTTCTCTATATATATAGGCCTAATACTAACAAATTGATAACTTAAACTCCTAAATAACAGGAACTCATATTCCACTAACGGCTAATGCCATTCTCCACTAACAAACTGACCCACTAACACCCACAATGTAATCTTTGACTAATGCATAATAATCCACTCAACTAGACTCCTAAAATAATTCAAATATGATAAACCCACGTACACTAACAATTCTAAATAATAACTTTTGAATCAATTTCCCAACAAACTCAACCTGTCTTCTTTATTTAGACCCTTGATCATATTCATTTCAACCATTTTATTTAGTATATATGACAGAATTTCATTTCAGAATATGTAGAGTTGAAATTCTTTTGCGACCCGTTTGGTAGCCGGTTATAAATGATGGTAATGAGAATGGATTTGTAACTAAATTTAGAAGGGAAATCAAAATCTATTTCCATGGTGGTTCTAGCTTAGCTCCAATTTATCTAATTTTCTTATTGAGTAATATAGTAATATATATATTTATGTTTTATATTTGGTTGTTATAGTTAGTTAACCTCTTCTAACTATTTCTTTCTTAGTTTGGATTAGTGTCTTATGCTCTCTGTTTTTATTAGTTTAATTATATATACCCTTGTATGGTCCTCTATTTTTTTATCAATGAATGCTAAGCAAAACTTTCTCCTATTTTGTTTCCTCTACTTTTCTTATTGCTTTTTCATCTTTGTCATGGTATTAGAGCAGCAATAGATTTGCTAATTTTCTTTTTTCTTTCGTAATTCTTGCTTCCTACTTCTGCTGCCCTGCTCCTGTTCTTTTCTTTCTTTATTTTCTCTTCTAAAAATTTTCAAGCTTACAACCTCAATCTGATCCACAAACAGAAGTGGATGTATCTTTAGTTCCAAATTCTCCCTACTATGTTCATCCAAGTGACAATCCAGGGATGAAGATCATCACTGATGTTTTTTCTTGCTCTGGGTTTCTTGACTGGAATAGAGCCATGATCTTGGCCTTTTCGTCAAAAAATAATTTGGGGTTTGTTGATGGAATTCTGCCCAAACCAAATCCTACTGCAAATTCTTCTAACACCCTTCTTATTCAAGCTTGGACAAGGGTTAACAACCTCCTAATTTCATTGATCACAGGATCACTTGAATCACACTATGCAAAATCTGTAAGGTATTTTTCTACTGCAAAGGAGATATGGGATAACCTAAATCAAAGATTTGGAGAAGCATCTGGAGTAATGCTGTGCAATTTGGAAAAACAAATGTCTGATATACAAAAAGGTAATGATTCTATTGCTTTGTTCTTTACTAAACTCAAATCACTATAGGATGAGTTAGATGCCTTTGATCCTCTAAGTGTATGCACTTGCACACAATGTATTTGTCAAAATGCCAAAGTCAATCTCAAGTCTAGGGAGAATAGAAGATTAGTTTAATTTCTTATGAAACTCAACCCTATATATGAAACTACAAGAGGTAGTATAATGCTTATGCAACCCCTGCCAGAAATCGCACAAGCATATAACATGGTAATTCAAGAAGAAAGAAACAAAGAACTTACTAAACAAGCCCAATAAAAAAAAAAATCCATGGCTTTTGCTACAAAATGCCCATACTTTCCACCTTCTAAACAAAATTCCTAGCCTTCTAAATACCCAAGTCCAATTGTTAATCCTACTAACAACAAATTTTTAACAGCGGAACAAAAGAGGGCTACTTATTTCTGTGATTACTACAAGATATATGGGCATACTATTGAAAGATGTTTCAAGACTCATGGATATCCTGATAAACCAAAAAAGATTGCTGCATACTCTGCTAATCATCCTCAAGAAGCCACGTGATCTACTACTCCAACTCTAACCATTGATCAATACAACAAACTCATACACCTCATTGATTCTAAACAACATGAATCTGCTTCAATTCCTTCTTCTCATACTGCTCAACTTGCTGGTAACAACTATTTTTCTACTTCTATTCCATTCATCTTGGATCTTAGATAGTGGTGCCATAGACCACATTTGCAATAATCTACATTTCATTACTTCTTTTTTTGCTATTTCTAATAATTTTCTTACTATTCCTGATGGTACTAAAGTGGCACTAACACATATTGGAACAATTTCTTTGAATAATGGTCTAATTCTTAAAAATGTTTTACATGTCCCAAATTTTCATTTTAATCTAATTTCTATTAATAAATTGTGTACTGATCATGACTTTGTTGCAATATTTTCTTCTTCTGATTGCATTCTTCAGGGGGTCTCTCTTCAGCCTCTTGTTCTTGGTTGTTTAAAAGATGGGTTATACTATCTACAATCTTCTTTGCTAAACTTTTCTCCTAAACCAACTTCCACTTCAAAGCATTCTGTTCTTACTGCTTCTTGCAAAATGGAAGTTGATCAAGCCAAACTATGGCATTTTAGGATGGGACATATGTCTTTTAATAAGCTCAAATTAGTAGATAATACTCTAAATGTCAAAGAATGTATTGATACAATAATCTGTCAAATTTGTCCTTTTTCTAGACAAACTAGGTTACCTTTTGATCATAGTGAAATAAAATCTACTTCTTGTTTCCAACTTGTACACATAGATGTATGGGGTCCTTATAAAGACCTTGTAATAATTTCCATTTTTTTCTTACTATTGTAGATGACTTTAGAAGAATGACATGGGTGTCTTTTCTTAATTCTAAAGCTAATGCAGTTTCTTCTTTTCAAACCTTTTTTCCAGTACGTTGAAAATCAATTCCAAACTAACATTAAAATTGTCAGAACTGATAATGCTCCTGAACTTACTAAAGGAAAAATGCAAGAGTTTTTCTTAAGCAAAGGCATCATAAATAAAAAATCTTGCCCCAATACTCCTCAACAAAATGGAGTTGTAGAAAGAAAACACAAACATCTTTTGGAAACTGCAAGATCTTTATATTTTCAATCTAAATTAACAATTCAATATTGGGGTGAATGTGTTTTAACAGCTGCTCATTTGGTAAACAGAATGCCTCTGTCTGTTTTGAACAATGTTTCACCTTATCAAAAGTTATTTGGTATTGCACCATCCTTGTCTCATTTGAGTGTTTTTGGCTATCCTTGCAATAAAAAAGCTTACAAAGTTTTAAATTTAAAAACACAACAAGTTATGATCACAAGAGACATTGTCTTTCATGAAAACCATTTTCCTTTTCATCATCCTAATCCTTCTTTCCTAAATGATTCTTCTAATTTTCATATTTTCTTACCTGTTTTCACTCCTTTATCCAACTATGAAGACTTCCCTATACCAGAAATTTTTACTGAACAACCTATACCCATTTTACCTTCTTCAAATACTCCTTCTTCTCCAAATTCATCTACCTCACAAAATTCTACTAATATCCCAACACAAAATTATTTCAACCCTACTGACACCAATCAACCTAATGCTCCAACTTCAACTCCCAATCCTTTGTGTTCTGACACTACTCCACCTACTGATCCAATCCTTTCTGTTGCTCCAAGAAGGTCATCTAGACCTAGCAAATTCCCTGAACATCTCAAAGACTATGACATTGATCAATCCATATTCTCAACATTGGTGTAATTTGATTTCTTCATCCAATTTACCCTTCTCTTATCATGCTTTTATTGCTAAAACCAATACCATTACAGAACCAAAAAAATCTAAAGAAGTCTCTAAAGACCCTAACTAGATAACAGCTATGCAAAAAGAATTAGATGCTTTGAAAAGAACTAACACTGGGAGAATGGTTCCCCTACCTTAAGGAAGAAAACCAATTGGGTGCAAATGGATTTACAAGGTCAAATATAATTCTAATGGTTCTTTAGAAAGATATAAGGCAAGATTGGTAGCTGAAGGATGCACGCAACAATATGGCATAGATTACTCAGAAACCAGCTTCAGTCCAGCTGTAAAAATGACAACCATAAAATGTGTAATAGCTTGTGCAACAGTTAAATGTTGGCCTATTTACCAATTGGAATAAATACATTAATAGCTACCAACTATTCCACTTTTAATTTTATAGGTACCAACTTTTGATTATTTACCAACAGCATGAACTATTACATAAAGTTGCAACGATAGGTATGGATGACCTATAAGTTGCAAGAATATTTAGGTCATATATCTATAATTGTAACTTTATGTAATAGTTCGTGCTGCTGGCGAATAATCAAAAGTTGGTACCTATAAAATAAAAAGTGCAATAGTTGGTACCTATTAATTTAATTATTCCTTACCAATTAGATGTAAATAATGTTTTTTACATGGTGATCTTCACGAGGAAGTGTATATGAAAGTCCCTGATGGTGTGCCAAATCCCAATGGTTTAGTGTGCAAGTTATCTAAATCTCTATATGGTCTCAAACAATCCTCAAGGCAATGGTTTAACAAACTTTTTACAGAATTAATTTCTTTAGGATTCCAACAATCCAAAAATGATTACTCTTTGTTTACTAAAAAAGAAGGAGAACATATTACTGTCATTGCAGTATATGTTGATGATATTATAATTACAGGCACTAATCACAACACAATCCAAGAATTAAAACTCCATTTGGATATGACTATTAGCATCACAGATTTGGGTTTTTTACATTATTTCTTGGGCATTGAAGTAACTTATACTCCTCATGGGATTGTTCTTACTCAGATAAATTTACAAAAGAATTATTGTAAGAAGGTGCCCTTGGTGAATGTCAGCAAACAGTGACACCCTTACCTCAGAATTTGAAGTTGAATACTTCTGATGGTGACTTATTTCATGATCCTCTTTTATATAGAATTTTGGTTGGGAAACTCAACTATCTAACTCACACAAGACCTGATCTAGCTTATGCAGTTCAACATCTAAGCCAATATATGCAAGAACCAAGGAATCCTCATTATCAAGCACTCATACATACTCTCAAGTACCTCAAAGGTATTTCTGGACAGGGCATCATTCTCTCTGCTTCAGACCAACTCACTCTTCAAGCCTTTTTAGATTCTAATTGGGGAGCATGTGTTGACACAAGAAGATCATTCACAGGCTATATTCTAATGCTTGGTAATTCACCAATTAGTTGGAAGTCAAAGAAACAAGCAACTGTTTCAAGATCAAGCTCAGAAGCAGAATATAGAGCACTAGCTAGTGCTGCCTCAGAAACTACTTGCCTTGTTCGAATTCTTGAAGAGTTAGGCATCACTAATCTCAAGCCTGTATGATTACACTCTGATAATCAGTCTACTATCCATAGTGCTCAAAATCCAGTTCAACATGAAAGGACCAAACACATTGAAATAGAAATTCATTTCACTCGAGACAAAATCCTAGAAGGCTTGCTACAAATGTCCTACTTACCTACTACAGAACATATATCTTCACCAAGATCCTCCCATCAAAGCATTTTAATTCATTAGTAGGCAAGCTAGGCATGTTCCAACCCATGCCTACCTTGAGGGGGGGGGGGGGGGTATTGAGTAATATAATAATATATATTTAAATGTTTTATTTTTGGTTGTTATAGTTAGTTAACCTCTTCTAACTATTTCTTTCTTAGTTTGGATTAGTGTCTTATGCACTCTTTTTCTCTTAGTTTAACTAAAACCATGTATGGTCCTCTATTTTGGTATCAATGAATGCTAAGCAAAACTTTCTCCTATTTTGTTTCCTCTGATTTTCTTATTGCTTTTCATCTTTTTCATTTCTTCACAAATATCCATTCCCATCAAATACCACCCTCCTCAATGGTAATGGATGGGAATGAAAGATGAGAATAAAATTGAAGCTGGGGAATGAAAATTTGTTTTACATGGGGATTATAAGGTTTCTCCTTAACAAAATTACACTATAAATTCATTACCATTACCGCAATTTATTACCAACAACCAAACGGGCCGTTGGAGTATTGTACTCCCTCCTTTTTTTAATTTACTCACTATCCTTTTGTCATTTTTTTTAATTTACTCACTTTCCTTTTGGTATTTTTTTATTTACTCACTTCTTACATTTATTCTTATATATTTATTAATTTATGATTTTGAAGTGCATTTTCTATACTCTCTCTCCTACTTTTTATACAACTTTTAATCATCATTTAATTTTTTTCTCCAACTCCCAATAAAATCTGGATTTTGATAAAAATTCAAGTGAGTAAACTAAAAAAATAAAGGGAGTATTATATAGTAAGTATATTTATATTTAATTATTTATATAGCCATAAACCTACAAGGCTACAAGTACTTAATTAGCCTGTTGGTCTGATCATATTCCCAATACGACTAGTTACTTTTTTTAATAGGATAAAGTGATATTACAAAGAAGATTAGATAGCACTTCTAACCAGGGTCATACCTAACCTATCCTCCTCAAGAATATAACAAATTTGAGAAGGAGGAGTACATTGAATACATGAAGTAGACAGGATTAGATACGCCCGATTTCCTTCTCGATAGATATGCCGAACAGAGTAGGTGTCAAATTGAGTAAGATGATATTGTATTTCACTGACCAAATGCGCTATATTCCATAGAGGTCGAGAAATGTTATTTGTAGAATTAATAGCTAGTAAGTTATCTCCTTCGATCTCCACATTTAAGTAGCTGGCTTCAAGTAGATGCTGAATACCATTCCGCATTGCGATCAGTTCAACTATCATTGCAAAAGAGCTACTGAGGTTGAAGGTGTGAGTTGCAAGACAATGTCCTGAGGAGTCACAGATAAGAAAACCTGCTGCTGCCGATGTAGTAGTTTCACTGCCGTCAAAATTAAGCATGACCGATGTGGGTGTCGGAGGATGCCAAGAAACAAGGATAGGATTTGGTGTGTGCTGGTTGTTTGTAGTGGTGGAGGGGAGGGGAGGGGAAGGGAAGGGGGACAAAGTCGTATCCATTTGTGTACGAGTTGATCATTCTACAGTTAGAAAGAATGTACGATAAATAGTTTGGGTGTTATCAAAGACAAGAGCATAACGGCTTTTCCATATTGACCAAAGAGCGAAGGTAATTGGTGGGATAAGCGTAGGGTGGTGTCGATGCAAAAATTTGAACATGGTTTTGATATTCACAAAATTTATATGATAACTGAGGAGGTGTTGTATTTTGTGATGATTCCAAAAAAAGATGTACAGAGGTGCAATGGAGGAAAATATGGCCAGCAGTTTCATCATGTAATTGACAAAAAGGAGAATTACAAAGGGATATTGTGACGACCCGACTCGCTTAAATCGGCGCGGAAGAAACCGACGAGTCGAATAGTCATAACTAACAACTCAAAATACTTAAGAATTAAAACTAATACCTCAAATATTATTATTATAACTCCAAAAGTACAAATACCCACAAGTTTGTACAATACTAAACCAAAAGTCAAACTACAAAGTCTAATATACGGTAAAACTGCAAACACATGTCAGAGTCCAAAAGCAACGTTTACAAGTCCATACTACAGTTCCAAAAAAAAACTATCCAAAATCAAATAACAATGAAAAGTACAACAAAGCAATAAAACGTCGCTCGCCCAACCCAAAGCTAAGCAAGAACTTCATCATCAGAATTACCTGAAAAACAAACAACAGTCCACCATCAGTGGCGAGTAACATAACTGACTCACCCTAATGGGAATACATCCAAAATAACTTACAGATGAACATAGCAGAAATCAAACAACCAAACCAAACATCCAAAATATGCGAGAATCATCCAATAACAAACTCGACTCAAATATCTTATCCAAACTCATCTTTGGCGCAATCATTCATATACTACACCGAACTACGCACGTACGAACGCATCTTACGCATTCGAACTTTCTACTATGTTAGGAAATGAGAATCTTACTCCCAAGTCCCATGAAACCAATCGTACTGGAAATCCACATCCGAAGACAACATAGTAAGACTCCAACTATACCAATACCGCGGATGGAATAGGGGCAACGTCTTAACCCCAAAACATAGAATCTTACTCTAAGTTTTAGGCGTCTAGCTACGAAATCAAGCTAAATCATTAATTAAATCTTTAAATCTTAATCATCTTAATCATAACATAATTAATTTCAAGAATTGCCTTTACGCCTTGATTCTCGAAAATAATCAGTTAAAACACAAAGTTATTCTCAAGAATTGCCTTTACGCCTTAATCTTGAGTCTAACCAACACTTAACCACTTTCTTTAAACCATTCTTTAACTATCTTTAACATTATATTTAACTTTCCTTAACATCTTAATCACTTTCTTTAACTTCCAAGACTCAACCAAGAACTAATCAAGACTTATCAAGAACTCAACAAGAATTTAAAGAACTCAACAAGAAACCATAAATAACTCATCCAAGATTCAAGAACTTCAATCAAGAACTCAATCAAGATTCAAGAACTTCAACCAAGAACTCATCCAAACACCATACATCACACGCATGTCATCATCATCAAACCATGAAATTACCAACTTACTATTATCCAAAATTAATCAAACTTTAACACAATCATCATGATCATAAAAATCAACATATTCAATCATAAAATAATCATATCCATCATCAAATTATCATTAAAACTGTAACGACCCGACTTTTTAAGCTGTCGTTTGACGAAGGAAAAAGACTTGCGGATCATTACTTAAACATTGATTATATATTCAGAATAGAAGCATCTTTTATTAACTTAAAAATCTGAAATTAATCCCAAAAGTCAACAAGGATAGAATACTTAAAGAATTACATAAACTAAAATAATGTTTTCCCAACATGCTGGGATAATAAATGAAATAATGAAATATTGTCTTATTGCAACTCTAGAGAAAACTAAGGTAAAACTAAAAACTCTGCCACACCAAAGCCCAACCAGCGGAAGCCCGATCTAAGCAGCTGCATCGTCACCTGAAACTGAGGGGGGGGTCCACCGTCAGTGGCGAGTAACTAGGCTGTCCCGTTTAAGTAAGGGACCGCTAAACACATAATAGCATAGGATAACACACGAAAAATACATACAAGGTACGTACAAAAATACGTACAAAAATACGTATAAAAAAATACGTATACAATACGTATAATATTACCTGCAAAATACGGTTAGAAATACGTACACAATACGTATAAAAGTACGTATACAATACGTATAATAATACCTGCAAAATACGGTTAGTGGTACATACTAAATACGCACACAATGCAATCATACATACGAAAATACACTTATACATTCTAGTGTTATACATAATCAGACATACACAGCGGAAGACTTATACCAATCATATTACATTACATCTTAACTTATACTATACACCAACTTATTCTTCCATTACCATAAAATACCCTATATTATCTTAACTTCATAATCATATCATATCATTCATCTTAACTTTATCATACAACTTATCTTATCATATATCTTCACTTCTTAGCGGACCGGTCTTTATACCTCGTAGTGAACCTTTGCGTCCACAACTTTCCTAAAACATGTCGGGGTGAACCTTTGCATCCCACCCGTAGCCCTCCTTTGCGAGAACTAAGCCTAAGCTATGGCCATAACCCCTAAATATTCCTCCTTTGCGAGAACTACCTAGACGACTACATATCCTAGAATCAAGAACTGCACAGATACCGCAGTCTGGCAGTGGCAACTGATGTGTCCAAGTTATACGCTATTTTTAGAAAGATTTGTTTTCCTTTTTGCTTATTATTTAGATAGTTTACGGATTTTAGAATCCTTTAGGTATTTATAGGGTTTAGGAATTTTGGTTCTTTTTGTACCCCTATTCCCTCGATTATTATGTATTATTAGTTTTAGATTGGTAATGCTTCGATGATTGCCCGGGATTGCGTTTTAGAAGAAAGAGTCAGCTGAAGAGCAACAAGGCTAGGCCCTTTTCGCGAGTCGCGACTATTTCTCGCGAGTCGCGACCTAGCCTTGGGCCTCACCAGAGCAGGACAGGGCAAGCCAGATTTGGGTCAGTAGCTACTCGCGAGTCGCGAGTCGCGACTATTTCTCGCGAGTCGCGACCCAGCCTTAGGGTACCTCACCAGAGCAGAGCAGAGCAGAGCATAGCAGGGCAAGGCAGAGCAAAGCAGGGTCAGTAGCTTCTCGCGAGTCGCGAGTTATGGTCGCGACTCGCGACCCCTGTGCGGTGGCTGTTGTTTTGTTTTTCTTCTCTTGCAAGTTGGCTTGTTTCTTTTGTTTTGATTGGTTGAATGTTGAGGCACGTAGGCAAGGCAGTAATAAGTGAGGAGAGAGGTTAAGAAGGGTAGGGACATATCCTATTTTGACACTTAGAATTTTTACACAACTCCTTCCTCTCTACTTAGCTTCTCACCATTTTTGCTCTTTGAATGAGCTTCAAAGCTTTGTGTATTTTGTTTTCCATGAAGCTTGTAGCTTAAACTTTATCTTGGTGAAGATTTATTGAAGGTTCCTCTATTGTATTGTGAGGATTCTACTCTTTATTTATATTTGATTATCACTTGTTTTTCATGTTTGGATATGTTGGTTTGTTGCATAGCTTGCTAGGAGTACTACTAGTATTGTTGTGTTGATGAATTATTGCTAGATTTGTGATTTGCCTTGCTAAGGAAATCCCTTGTCAATTAGTAGCAAGTTAGGGTTTGGTTTGGATGTGCTACATCCTTATTTCTCCTTAAGAATTCAAGTGTGTTGTTATATGTTAAAAGCTTTTTTAACATAAACGATCTTAATGTTCTCTTCTCTTAATGCTATTCTCGGATTGAACTTAGAAGCCGATCTTCTAGGTTGTCTTTGAATAAGGGTTTTGTAGTATTGGAAATTTTACTACTTAGCTAATCATAAGGAGATTAGAAGATTTATTCTTCACATTAGGTAACCAAGATTATAGATTTTGAGGTGTTTCCGATGATCGATACTCTAGTCGAAGTGGATATTAATCGGATCCAAGACCTCCTTCTTTGATTTCTAATTAACCGATTGTTGAACATATTTATTCTAAATCAATTCCATTGTTTTTATTGAGTTTCTGAATTAGTTTAATCATTAGCTTAACAAATTTATAAACCCCCTCTTTTTACCATTTTAGTTTATTTCATTTTAGTTTAATTCAAGTACATTTAAGTAATCCTAGTTCCCTGTGGATACGAACCTTGCTTCCCTGCTACATTTATTTGTATTAGAAAGTAAGAGAATTATATTTGGTTTTGGCGCATACGACAAGGGCCTGCCAAATTTTGGCGCCGTTGCCGGGGAAGTCTGTGTTACTTGTGTAATTGGTATTAAGCTTAAGTGATTTTAGTGCTTTTCTTTGTGTATGGTGCATACCCGTTCTACTAACCAAGAACCTTTGCAGTACGATCCGGATTTGGAATTAACTCTTTTCAGGTTGCGAAGGGAATTTCGAGAGAATTTTCAAGTGTTGCCTTTCTTTCTTGAAAGTGAGGTAGACTCCATGGCTGCACCGGAACATCGAACTTTGAAGGAGCTCACTGCTCCAAACTTGGATCAACAACCCTTGTGCATTACATTTCCGGCTCTTGATCAGGGCACTACATTTGAGTTGAAGTCAGGGTTGATACATTTGCTACCATCCTTTCATGGGTTGAGTCGAGAGGATCCGAACAAGCATTTGTCTGAATTTCATGTTGTCTGCACAAGCATGAAACCTAATGGGGTTACCGAAGAGCAGATAAAGCTGAGGGCATTTCCTTTTTCTTTAAAGGACGGGGCCAAAGATTGGTTGTACTATCTTCCTCCTAATTGCATTTCAACATGGGGTGCGATGAAGAGACGGTTCTTAGAGAAGTTCTTTCCAGCTTCTAAATCATCCACTCTGAAGAAAGAAATCAGTAACATCGAGCAAAGAGGTGATGAGTCTTTCTATGAATACTGGGAAAGGTTTAAAAGATTATGTGCCAGTTGTCCGTATCATGGATATTCAGAGGAAGATCTCATTCTATACTTCTATAACGGTCTTTCTGATGAAGATGTGCGAATGGCCAATGCCGCTAGCGGGGGGTCGTTCACAAATAAGACTCCAGCTTCTGCTCGGGTTCTCATTGAAGAGCTGGCTGATGGCTCTAGGCAGTTCAATGGACGGTCTAACAATGCGAGGCAAAGCGAACGGGGTTCTAGTTCTGGTGTCCTGAAACTTGAGGATCAAATGCAGACTCTAACCTCGATGATGCAAGAACTTATGACGAAAAGCAAAGTTCAACATGTGAAATCTTGTGAGATTTGTGCCTCCGACCATCCTACTGATTCTTGCCCCCATTTACAAGAAGAAGATAGCGAAGTAGTGAATGCTATTGGTTTCCAAGGTCAGGGAGTGCAAAAGAGATATGACCCGTACTCAAATACTTTTAATCCGGGTTGGAAAGACCATCCGAATATGAGGTATGGCAATGCTCAGGGGAACCAGTACCAGCAACAGAATCAAAAATATCCACAACAACATCAATATCAACAACCACAACAACAACCATACAATCGACCCCAACAACCATTTCAGAGGCCTGAAGGCCAAGGTCCGAGTTCTAGCATGTCGACTGAGGACATGATCAATGCCTTGACAAAGAATGTTACTTCCATGCAAGGTAACATGATGCAATTTCAAGAAGAAACTAGATCGAGCATAAAGAACTTGGAAGGCCAAATGAGTCAGATTTCTGGGGCGGTTACAAGATTAGAGGCAAGAGATTCAAGTAAGCTACCATCTCAAACGGAGCTTAATCCTAGGCCTGCTAATGCTAGTGCCATCACATTGAGGAGTGGCAAGGAGATTCAAGGCAATGAAAAGACAATACTTCGAGACCAAGAGCTTGAAACTGAGATCCTAGATCGTGAGCCTGTACCCGATACTGATGTCATACCGCCTCCAAGCGAGGTGAAGAGTAAAAGCCCACAATTTCCTTCATACGAGCCTATTCCACCGTTCCCTGAGGCATTGAAAGACAGAAGGCGATCGGAGAGCAATAAGGACATCTACGAAATCTTTCGTAAGTGTGAGGTAAACATTCCCCTTTTAGATGCTTTGAAACAAATTCCTAGGTATGCAAAATTTTTGAAAGAATTATGCACTGCTAAAAGAAAGCAAAGACTAAAAGGAACTGAAAAAGTAAAAGTTAGCGAACATGTGTCTGCTATGTTCCAGAGTAAACTGCCTCCTAAATGCAGTGATCCTGGAATGTTTACTATACCCTGTACTATAGGTGATACTATGTATCAAAAAGCTATGCTAGACTTAGGGGCTTCGATAAATGTGATTCCATACTCTTTGTTTAAGTCCTTGAAGTTAGGTTCATTACATGAGACAGGTGTAGTTATTCAGTTAGCTGACCGTTCCAATGCTTACCCTAAGGGGATAGTGGAGGACGTGTTGGTTAAAGTAGGGCAATTGATTTTTCCAGCTGACTTTTATGTGATTGAAATGGAACATGACAAGCATGCGGCCCCTATTTTGTTAGGACGGCCATTTTTGAAAACTGCTAAGACTAAGATTGATGTGCATAATGGAACTCTTAGTATGGAATTTGATGGAGACAAAATTGAATTTAATATTTACAACTCCATGAAATTCCCTACTGATGATCATTCGTGCTATTCTGTTGATATAATTGATATAGCAGCTCAACATGCTTTTGATTTGGATAATGATGATGATCTTCATGTGGCCTTAGAACATTCTCTTGATGATGATAAAATTGAATATGTTTTGAGCGCTAATTTGCAGGAACTAGTGCAGGTATTAGATGACCATTCCGAACTACCACTTGTTCCTCCTCATTGGGAGCCTATACCACTTACCGTGCCTAGCACAAAGCTTTTGCCATCTGTTTTGCAGGCACCTAATGTGGAATTGAAAGCTTTACCCGATAACTTGAAGTATGCTTTCCTTGGTGAAAAAAATACATTGCCAGTTTTGATTTCAAGTCAACTCACCAAGGAACAGGAGAGTCAGCTCATTGACGTTCTCAAAGAGCACAAAACAGCGATAGGTTGGACGATTGCCGATATCAAAGGCATAAGCCCAACTACTTGTATGCATAGGATCCTGCTTGAGGATGAAGCGAAACCGGTACGACAACCTCAACGCCGGCTCAATCCACCTATGATGGAGGTGGTGAAGGAAGAGATATTAAAAATGCTTCAGGCAGGTATGATTTACCCAATTTCAGATAGCAAGTGGGTGAGTCCCACTCAAGTTGTACCAAAAAAATCTGGGGTAACTGTTGTCGAGAACAAGGCAGGTGATCTTGTCCCCACTCGTGTCCAAAACGGGTGGAGGGTTTGTATTGATTATCGCAGACTGAATGCGGTAACCCGGAAGGATCATTTCCCCCTTCCCTTTATTGATCAAATGGTAGAAAGGCTTGTTGGGCATGCTTTCTACTGTTTCTTAGACGGTTATTCAGGGTACTACCAGGTGACGATTGCACCCGAGGATCAGGAAAAGACCACTTTTACTTGTCCCTTTGGTACATTTGCTTATAGGCGTATGCCTTTTGGCCTGTGCAATGCTCCCGCCACCTTTCAAAGGTGCATGGTAAGTATATTCTCTGAATTTGTTGAACATTTTGTAGAGGTCTTCATGGATGACTTCACTGTCCATGGAGACGCTTTTGATAGTTGTTTACACCACCTGACACTTGTGCTTAAAAGATGTATTGATACTAACCTTGTGTTAAATTCTGAAAAATGTCATTTTATGGTCGAGCAAGGTATTGTGTTGGGTCATGTTGTTTCAGCTAAGGGTATGCAGGTGGACAAAGCTAAGATTGATACTATACAGTCTCTGCCTTACCCTACTAATGTGCGTGATGTGCGTTCTTTTTTAGGACATGCAGGTTTTTATCGCAGGTTTATCAAAGATTTTTCTAAGATAGCTTCTCCGTTGTGCAAGCTATTGCAAAAGGATGTCGAGTTTATAGTAGGGGCCGAGTGCCAGAGAGCCTTCGATTCTTTGAAGGGGATGCTCGTCTCAGCCCCGATTATTCAGCCCCCCGATTGGTCTCTTCCCTTTGAGATCATGTGTGATGCCAGTGACTATGCCGTCGGAGCGGTACTAGGTCAAAGGGTGGGAAGAGCACCTCATGCCATATACTACGCCTCGATGACTCTGAATGAAGCTCAACGCAATTATTCGACAACTGAAAAAGAGTTATTGGCGGTGGTTTTTTCTTTAGAAAAATTTCGTTCCTACTTGCTTGGTACAAAAGTTATTGTGTATACTGACCATGCAGCTCTTCGTTACTTGATGACGAAGAAAGACGCCAAGCCGAGATTGATTAGATGGATCTTGCTCTTAAGTGAGTTTGATATTGAGGTGAAAGACAAGAAGGGTACCGAGAACTTGGTTGCTGATCACTTGAGTAGGTTGGTGTCGTTCCATGTCTTGGAATCGAGTTCTGAAAAGGAGCCTATTAGGGATGAATTTCCTGATGAGCGGTTGTTCGCTCTTAGTGACTTGCATCCGTGGTATGCTGATATGGTGAATTACCTTGTCTCGGGTCAGTTTCCGCACCATTTTACAAAGGCCCAACGTGATAAACTTCGAAGTGATTCGAAACATTATGTTTGGGATGACCCGTATTTGTGGAAGCATTGCGTTGACCAAGTGATTCGGAGATGTATTTCAGATAATGAGGTGACTTCTATTCTTACTTTTTGTCACTCATATGCTTGTGGAGGTCACTTTGGGGCCAAAAGAACAGCACGGAAGGTAATGGATTGTGGATTTTATTGGCCTTCGTTGAATAAAGATGCATATTTTTTCTGTAAATCTTGTGATAACTGCCAAAGAGTTGGGAATATATCCCAAAAGAATGAAATGCCGCAAAACTCAATCTTATTCTGTGAGATTTTTGATGTTTGGGGCATGGACTTTATGGGACCTTTTCCAACCTCTTTCGGTTATATGTATATATTGCTTGCTGTGGATTATGTTTCAAAGTGGGTGGAAGCAAAGCCCACTAGAACTAATGATTCGAAAGTGGTTGCAGATTTTATCAAAGCTAACATATTTTCCAGGTTTGGCATTCCAAGAGCTTTGATCAGTGATAAGGGAACTCATTTCTGTAATCGAACCATTGGAGCTTTGCTGAAGAAATACCATGTTACGCATAAGACATCTACTGCGTATCATCCACAGAGCAATGGACAAGATGAAGTGTCCAACAGAGAGGTGAAATCTATTCTGGAGAAGACAGTCAATCCGAATAGGAAAGACTGGAGTTTGAGGCTCGATGACGCACTATGGGCATACCGCACTGCTTACAAAACCCCTATCGGAATGTCTCCATACCGATTGGTGTTTGGTAAGCCTTGCCATCTTCCGGTCGAGCTCGAGCATAAGGCCTACTGGGCGGTGAAGAGTTTTAACATGAATCTTGATGAAGCTGGTTTGCATCGGAAGTTGCAAATTTCTGAGCTGGAGGAGATAAGGAACGAGTCCTATGAGAATGCCGTGATCTACAAAGCAAAGACAAAGGCATGGCATGACAAAATGATAATGAGAAAGGACTTTGAGGAAGGACAGAAAGTCCTTCTGTTCCAATCACGTCTGAGATTGTTTCCGGGTAAGTTACGGTCACGCTGGGTTGGGCCGTTTGTGGTAAAAAAGGTGTACCCTCATGGGGCAGTGGAGATATCAAGCGAGGCTACTTCAAAGGCATTCAAAGTGAATGGCCAACGCTTGAAAATATATCATGAGGGCTTTCAAGCCGTGAACAATGGAAGTATGAGCTTAGAGGATCCGGTGTATGAGTAAGTTCACCGGAGATGCACCGCCGTGCCAACGACGTTAAATAAATGGAGCTTCTCGGGAGGCAACCCGAGCTTTATTATAGTAATTTTTCTTGATTTTTAGTTAGAACCTTTTAATGTCGTGTGATTTTTGTTTGTTTGTATAGGTTATGGTTTATTAGAGGTTCGAGCAAGAACCCCGTCAAGCGACCTCGGTGAACATGTGAAAAAAAAAAAAAAAAAAAAAAAAAAAAAAAAAACAAAGTGGTGGAGGCAGTGAAGAATCGCGAGTCGCGAGTTACAGTCGCGGGTCGCGACATCATACTGTGGAAAAAACAATGTGTGAAGTATGAATTTTGGGCAGAAACGAATCGCGACTCGCGGGGAAAGGTCGCGACGCGCGAGGCACGGTCGCGACTCGCGAGAATTTGTCGCGCCTCGAGACCTTAGGCTACAGCACAATATAACGCCAGATCTGCCAGATTCGCGATTGAATTCTTTCACTCTTCTCACTCGCGAATTCTTCTCTCTTCCTCTCCTTCTTCCTCCTTGCTACAAACCTCCATTAAAACACATTCCAAGCCCTTTTTCTTTCAATTTCTCCAAAAAAAAAAAAAAAAAAAAAAAAAAAAAAACACTCCCAAACAACTTTTTAACTTCAAAATCAAAAAAAAAAAAAAAAACAACCCCTTTTTCACGAAAATTCTAGGGTTTTCGTATAAACCCTAGAAATTTGGGGATTTTCGTTTTGGCCTTCAATTGGATCCGTTGGGTGCTAATTCTTATTATTTGGAGGCTTTCAACAATTTCTACAACTATATTTGGCACCACATACTCAAATTCATCAAGTTTTGGGTAAATTTCATGATTTTTTTTGTTTTACTTTGATTTGGCTTGAATTTTCATGTGTTCTTGCTATTTCTTAGTTTAATTTTTGAAATTTACCAATTTTTATTGTTGTGGTGCACTTGATTCATTGAATTGTTGATAGAAGTTGAGTTTGTAGTTGATAGTTGTTCGATTATTAAGGTGTTTGGGTTGCTAGTTATTTGGTTGATTGGGTTATTCTAGTTGGTTTTGGTTGATTTCTCTTACTTATTACATATCAATGGCTCCAAGAAAGAGAGTGAGAGGAGAAAGTAGTTCAAGTAGGGGTCCTAGAGTTGACACAATGGGGTTGCAAAACCTTAATCGAGGACAAAGAGAAACTTGGGCGAAACTAACCAAACCCGGTAGGGATGTCTTAGAAACCAAATTTTTACAACCTACAGACCTAGAAGAATTGGGATTAAGGGGTCCGGTGATAAAACTATTGAGTAAAGGGGGATTGGGCGGATTTTTACATTGTCAAGCCCCGACATATATACGGACCACCTTAGAGTTCCTAGCTACCCTAGAGAAAGGGCAAGATGAACAAGGACCATTCATTACCTTCCACCTCCATGATGATGTTCATAAGCTTTACTATCACGAAATCATGGAGGCATTTGGATGGGAGTATGCGGTCGATGATGATTTCCTTTCTGATGGCTTTAACCCGACCTCGTTTTATAGTCTTATTACTCATGGTTTGGTATGGCACGGTCGGGTTAAGAGTTCATCGTTACCCCACCCGGCACTTCGTTTGGTTCACCGATTTCTTTCTATGACCATTTTTTGTCAAGGTGAACCAACGAACTTGCCGAGGTTTGAGCTGAAATGTTTATGGTCATTGACACCATGTGGGTTGGGGTGCCCAGATTGGGTAGGCATTTTTGTGGAAAACTGTTTGGAGTTGGGTAGGAAAGACCGGGGGAAGATTAGTATGGGGGGTATGGTTACCATTTTGGGGAACTATCTAGAGGTACCGTACCCCACTGATGATGAGGGGAGACCATTGTTGGCCCCGTTGGGCTTTGTTGATGATAGAGGACGTCGAACTTCTTATGTCTACTCTATCCATCAATTAGGCAAGTTATCTATGTTGTGGACTTCGCCTCGTAATGGCCGACATGTTTGGCTCTATGGGGCTAAGTCCACAAAATACATAGCATTGCCGCAAGTTCAACGGACCACCATTGCTGACGGCGCGGCCCATGATGATCTCTATCTTGCGCCTGACCCGCAGTATCGGGCGGCAGTTTTACAAGATATGGGACGCGCTCCGGTCGATTTCCCACCTGAGAGAGAAGAGGGTGAGGACGATGAGGTTGAGGATGAGGAAGATGAGGACCATGTCCAGGGTCCGCCACTTTATCCGGGGCAACATGTACCTGCTGATCACGGCATGTGGGCCGACCGGTTTCAGAGGGTAGAGCATCGACTTGATTCGATGCAGGAGCAGATTGACGAGGTTGACGACAACGTGTTTACGATGACATCCATGATTGCGGCCATGAATGCTCATTACGTGTCTCAAAACCCGGGATTTCAAGACCCCTCTGCAGACATCGACTTGAGGGTTCGTCAGCGTCGTGCGGCGCGGGCCGCTAGGAGATCGGGAAACCGTAATTTTGAAGGTCCTTCTGGTTCGTAGTTGACGGGTCTTGGGGTTTTCTCTCCTTCCATTGAGGACAATGTCAGATGCAAGCGTGGGGGAGAGGCATCATCACTTGTATATATGTTTTGATTAGTTTTATTTTTAGTTTATTTTAATTTTTTGTTTTTAATTTTTAGTCTTGTACATTTAGTTTCATTTCAAGTATTTTGTATTTAGACCTAGTTTAATTTATTTTAATTTTCAGTAATTTGTAATTTATTTACTTTTTAATTGCACTGTAACATATTTCCTTTGATTTTTATTATTATTAAAAAAAAAAAAAAAAAAGAAGAAGAAGAAAAAGAAAAAGAAATTATTATTATATTTATAAAAAGAAAATTCCGCTAAGTTGAAAACCCGTAAGGACGGGCAACTTAGGAAAAAAAAAAAAAAAAAAAAAAAAAAAAAAAAAAAAAAAAAAAAAGAAAAAGAAAAAGAAAAAGAAATATGTTGAGTGGGTGAGCGCGTGAGTGGAAAATGTAATGAGAAGCTAGGTTGAAAACCCGAAAAGGGCACCTAGGCAAAATGAGAGAAAAAGAATAGAGAGAACATTTTGATTCCTCATTTATTTTTGATTGGTTTTGTTTCTCGTTTACATTTAACTTGCAACATTTTGGTCCCGTGTGGAATTGCAGGTTTTAAGATAGAAGCATAGAAGAATTTTATTCTATCTTCCTATAGCTTCTTTCTCGGACAGTGAAAGTTTTTATTTTCATTTATTTTTATTTTTATTTTTACTTTTAGTAGTTAGTTATAAATTTTTGTTATGGTAGTTTTAGCTTAGCAAATCGGAGCTTTGTACATTCGTGTTTAACTTGGACTTTTGGTTTTAGACATTGAATTTCTTTAACGTTTAATTTTACTCGAGGTCGAGTAAGGTTTAAGCGTGGGGGAATTTGATGTGTCCAAGTTATACGCTATTTTTAGAAAGATTTGTTTTCCTTTTTGCTTATTATTTAGATAGTTTACGGATTTTAGAATCCTTTAGGTATTTATAGGGTTTAGGAATTTTGGTTCTTTTTGTACCCCTATTCCCTCGATTATTATGTATTATTAGTTTTAGATTGGTAATGCTTCGATGATTGCCCGGGATTGCGTTTTAGAAGAAAGAGTCAGCTGAAGAGCAACAAGGCTAGGCCCTTTTCGCGAGTCGCGACTATTTCTCGCGAGTCGCGACCTAGCCTTGGGCCTCACCAGAGCAGGACAGGGCAAGCCAGATTTGGGTCAGTAGCTACTCGCGAGTCGCGAGTCGCGACTATTTCTCGCGAGTCGCGACCCAGCCTTAGGGTACCTCACCAGAGCAGAGCAGAGCAGAGCATAGCAGGGCAAGGCAGAGCAAAGCAGGGTCAGTAGCTTCTCGCGAGTCGCGAGTTATGGTCGCGACTCGCGACCCCTGTGCGGTGGCTGTTGTTTTGTTTTTCTTCTCTTGCAAGTTGGCTTGTTTCTTTTGTTTTGATTGGTTGAATGTTGAGGCACGTAGGCAAGGCAGTAATAAGTGAGGAGAGAGGTTAAGAAGGGTAGGGACATATCCTATTTTGACACTTAGAATTTTTACACAACTCCTTCCTCTCTACTTAGCTTCTCACCATTTTTGCTCTTTGAATGAGCTTCAAAGCTTTGTGTATTTTGTTTTCCATGAAGCTTGTAGCTTAAACTTTATCTTGGTGAAGATTTATTGAAGGTTCCTCTATTGTATTGTGAGGATTCTACTCTTTATTTATATTTGATTATCACTTGTTTTTCATGTTTGGATATGTTGGTTTGTTGCATAGCTTGCTAGGAGTACTACTAGTATTGTTGTGTTGATGAATTATTGCTAGATTTGTGATTTGCCTTGCTAAGGAAATCCCTTGTCAATTAGTAGCAAGTTAGGGTTTGGTTTGGATGTGCTACATCCTTATTTCTCCTTAAGAATTCAAGTGTGTTGTTATATGTTAAAAGCTTTTTTAACATAAACGATCTTAATGTTCTCTTCTCTTAATGCTATTCTCGGATTGAACTTAGAAGCCGATCTTCTAGGTTGTCTTTGAATAAGGGTTTTGTAGTATTGGAAATTTTACTACTTAGCTAATCATAAGGAGATTAGAAGATTTATTCTTCACATTAGGTAACCAAGATTTTAGATTTTGAGGTGTTTCCGATGATCGATACTCTAGTCGAAGTGGATATTAATCGGATCCAAGACCTCCTTCTTTGATTTCTAATTAACCGATTGTTGAACATATTTATTCTAAATCAATTCCATTGTTTTTATTGAGTTTCTGAATTAGTTTAATCATTAGCTTAACAAATTTATAAACCCCCTCTTTTTACCATTTTAGTTTATTTCATTTTAGTTTAATTCAAGTACATTTAAGTAATCCTAGTTCCCTGTGGATACGAACCTTGCTTCCCTGCTACATTTATTTGTATTAGAAAGTAAGAGAATTATATTTGGTTTTGGCGCATACGACAAGGGCCTGCCAGCAACGACTTAACCCGATTGATAACCTTTGCGTTATCGCAGGGGCGTCCTATCTTATTAACCCGATTGATGACCTTTGCGTCATCGCAGGGGCGATCTTAATTTATTAACCCGATTGATGACCTTTGCGTCATCGCAGGGGCGCTCTTAACTTATTAACCCGATTGATGACCTTTGCGTCATCGCAGGGGCGCTCTTAACTTATTAACCCGATTGATGACCTTTGCGTCATCGCAGGAGCGATCTTAACTTATTATCTTTCTTATAACTAGAAGTACTAGGTGACCGTAATCGAGAATAAAATGTTCGAAGTCCCAGGAAAGAGAGGTGCGGCACGTATATTGGCCACCTTAAATACCAAGTCTTTCCTAGCCAGAGATCGAAACAATTAATTACCCTTTTACTCTGTTTCCTTTCCTTCCCTATTAACATCTTATTATTCTTTATTCCATATTGTAACTTATCCCTACTGACTTCCTTAATAATAATAATAACAATAATAAATATTAGGGGGACAAATATATTAACTATCCTTAAATACTTTTATTATTATTATGTTACAATTTATCCCTTTTTGGTTATATTACTATTACCCTTCACATTACAACATATCCCTGATAGTTCATTTAGTAAATATTAAACACTATAATAATAATATTAATTCCCAAAAATTATCCCAATATTATTAAAAGTCAAAATTAAACTACAATTGAGCACAATAGAACTAAACCACACGACATCTTAGGAGTAATATAACAATTACATAAATTCATCAAATCATCATATAATTAATTCAATAAATTACATAAAAATAAAATTAACTACATAAATTACCTAAAACATGATAAAATTCCACTTTTCATATACTAATATCACTCGAAAATCATGAACAACAATACCAAAGATTACATATTTAATTAATTAAATTCAATAACCAATAATTCATAACAAACTTTATAATAAACATTAAGATTTTCCTTAAAACACAATATGTCAAGATTAATTATGAAAACAAGATCAAAATCATTCCTTTATTTACATCACACCACACGGCTATCATAGGGTTCAAACAAGATCAAGATTGAATTCAATAATTCAAAATAACATGTTTTAATAATTTAATCACACTATTTTACACAATCTGATTTTTAAAGAATTAAATTAAGAACGACCTTTTAAAGGTCTCGAATAATCTGTAAATTTTAATGAAAGTTAAATATAGGTTCAAGGTTTAACGTGCATAATTTTCGTCCAAAAATAATGTCATTTACTATTTTTAAGGGATTTTATAACTAACAAATCAGATTAGGCTGATATCAGTTTCAGATTTTTCTTCCATAGCAAACGATCTTTGAAAATTACGAAAATCTAACACAAGCTGTAAAACACTATTACTGACTTCCACCTAAAATTTCATAGCCATCCGAATTGATTAAGTGTCTTGAAGAATTCGTAAACTAAATCTGGACAGTTTTACCGGTTTAAAAGATTAAATTATTTCAAGCAAGAAAAGGACGAATTTTGGCACGAAATAAATCTTGATCAATAATCAAACAGTAAGGAGACTCCCTAAAATTATTTTAAGTGACTCGACAATTTAGAACAACAAGAACAAAAATATTCATGCAATTATTCACACAATATACTTAATTAAATAAATTAATTCATGCATAGAATACCTTAAAATAATCAAAGATTCATACTAAAATCAAGAAAATAACATATTCATAAAATTCATAAGAATCGAAATAATCTAAACCTAATCATGATACTAATTCTTTTAAAATTTTCATGCTTTTAATCCTAATTAACTATGTAATTAACTTGTTCCAAATTTAAATGAGAAAGCTTAGTCACCTTAAATCGCTTAAATTTTCCAAGGTAAAAATTCACCACTTTGGGTGAATATAGTTCGGCCTTATTGAGAGGAAAAGGAGGAAAGTATTTTTTTTTTTTTGGAGTTGAAGTTTTTGCAATTGGAAAACAAATGAAATTGCTAAGCTACTATTTATAGAAGAAGAAAACAAATAACAAACCCTAAAAATAGGTTAGGGCTGCCGTGAATTCAAGAGGAGAAAGAGGAAGATTTGGACCTTGCAAATGAATGGATTTGGGCTAGGTTTGAATTAGTTTAGGAAAATTAAAATATTATTTAATTAAATTAGTTTATTTAATTAAACAAATTAAATCCAAAAATGAAAATAATACTTGGCCCAAAAGAGGAGAGGAAAACCGGCCAAGGTTAAAAGAAGGAAAAGATTGGGTCATTGGCCCAATTTAGAGTAAAAGAGGAAAAATAAAATAAAACAGTCCAAATTAATTGGGCCTTTTGGACTTAGATTGCATAAATAGAACTAATAACCGCGAAATTTTCTGGCTCTAAATTTCGGGGTATTACAAAAACAACATAAAATCAGATTTGATACCATACACAAAAACATGATCAAAACTTCATTAAAATCCATTATAGTCATCTAATGTATACTTTGAAACATAGTATGCCAAATAAGTTGAGAAAGTATGTTACCTTATTAAAGATTACACACAAAATCAACACAAGATGCAGCCTGGAAAATCGAACCACACGACCATGCAACACGGCAATCACACGGCTTCAACACAGGTGTACCACCACCTATTACACGGCTGTCCACACGAGCCACCTACTGCACGACTGCCTTCACCACGAGCACGACCACCACTGCACGGCTTTCCCACGAACACGAGCACCACCACGCAAGACCAAACCCACACGAACAAGATACACGAACAACCCAGAAATCAAACCAAACTAGTGATCTTGAATAATATTTTTGAGGTTTAAGTTGTGTTTTGGTACTTAAAGATCAATAGAGTTTGAATCTTTAAGTTTGGGATTAGAAAGATTGATGAACAATTGATGGGTTTCAATAGCCAAAAATGGCGTGTGGTTTGGAGCAAAGTGGAGAGAATTTGTGTTTTAAACTTTTGATGGCAATTGTGTTTAAGTTGGCAAAGGATGACAAAAATGAGGTTTAAGCCTTATTAACCCTTCTATTTATAGAAGTGGTTTAAGGTGTGAATGCATGGCAAGTGGCAAATCCTTGCCATGACAAGTAGAAAAACCGGCCATGTGGGGATCAAATGGGCCTAATTGGGCTTTCGTGATCAATTGGGCTAATTTATAAAAATTACATGATAAATCATGTATAAATCGATTTAGCCCAAAATATTAAATAATTAATTAGAAAATTAAATAATAAAGATTCTAATTAATTAAATAATAATTAACATAAATAATAATAACTGCAAATAAAATAATTCGAATTAAATCGAAATTATTCACATAAAATAAAATAAATAGTTCAAAAATAAATTTGAGCTATACATTACACCACATAAATAAACATAAATCATGGAAGAAAATATCATGAAAATCAGGGTCGTTACAACCTCCCCTCCTTAAAGAAATTTGGTCTCGAAATTTAAGGCAAAGGAGATCGCTCACCCTCAAACAACTCCGGATACTTCTGCCTCATGGATGCCTCTGTCTCCCAAGTCGCCTCCTCATGGTGTTGATTTCTCCACAACACTTTGACGAGCTGGACTTGCTTACGCCGAAGGGTCCTCACTTCCCGATCCAAGATCTGGACGGGCCGCTCCTCAAAAGTCAGATTCGGCTCAAACGTGGCCGACTCCACTGGAATAATGTGGGTAGGATCATGTACATATTTCCTTAGCTGGGAAACATGGAATACGTCATGCACGCTAGATAAACTAGGTGGTAAAGCCAATCGGTACGCCACCTTCCCAACTCGTTCTAGTATCTCGTAAGGTCCCATATATTTCGGTCGGAGTTTCCCCTTCTGACCAAAGCGTGCCACTCCTTTGAATGGTGAAATCTTAAGCAAGACTTTGTCACCTACCTCGAAAGCCAGCGGTCTACGTCGATTATCGGCGTAGGATTTCTGACGACTCTGAGCGGCCTGCATCTTAGACCGGATGACTCGGACCTTCTCGATAGTATCGCGTACCATCTCAGGTCCCAAAGCCACAGAATCACTGATATCATTCCAACATATAGGACTCCGACATTTCCTGCCATATAGGGCCTCGTACGGAGCCATCTCGATGCTGGAGTGATAGCTATTGTTATAGGAGAACTCTATCAAGCAGAGCATACGTACCCAAGACTGATGATACTCTAGAGTACATGCTCGAAGCATATCCTCCAAAGTCTGGATGGTCCTCTCAGTCTGACCATCAGTCGCCACATGGAAAGCGGTGCTCAACTTCAGCTTCGTCCCAAAGGCTTCCTGAACTGATTTCCGGAAACGAGACAGAAATCTCGGATCCCGATCAGAAACAATCTCCCTCGGAACTCCGTGAAGTCGGATAATATCCTGAGTATACGCCTCCGCTAGACGCTCCATAGACCAGGTCATCTTCATCGGAATGAATCTAGCGACATTGGTCAACCTATCCACTATGACCCAAATAGCAGTCAAGCCATTACAGGTGGGTAAGCTAACCACGAAGTCCATAGATACCGACTCAAATTTCCAGGTCGGAATAGGTAGTGGCTGCAACAGACCTCCTGGTCTCTGATGCTCGATCTTAACCTTCTGACAGACTAAACATCGAGCTACAAACTCTGCTACGTCCCTCTTCATCTTAGGCCACCAGAACTGGCCCTTGAGGTCCTGGTATTACCTCCAGGTCGAACAGATTAGGGCGAGTTATGTGCCTCAGACATGATTTTGTTCCTAAGATCAGAACAGTCCGGTACACACCACCTCCCTCGAAAGCGCATACCACCATCGGAAGGGATCTCGAAACCTACGGCTTTGCCTTGCCGCAGAGCCTCTCGAATCCTAGCTAGCTGCGGGTCGTTCTGCTGACCCTCGCGCAGTTCTTGAATTAAATCAGGTTCGGCACTCATCGATGTCAGACTAAGTCTGACGGAACCACGGCTTCTATTGAAGCTCAAGCGATGCTTGCGACTCAGTGCATCTGCGACCAAGTTTGCCTTGCCCTCGCAATAGTTGAGCGTCAGGTCGTAGTCCTTGATCAGCTCAAGCCACCGCCTCTGCCTCATATTGAGGTCTTTCTGAGTGAAGATGTACTTGAGGCTCTTGGGATCCGTGAATACTTTACACGAACCGCCATAGAGATAATGCCTCCAGATCTTGAGCGCGAACACTACAACTGCTAACTCCAAGTCATGCGTAGGATAGTTACGCTCATGCACCTTCAGTTGTCTCGATGCGTAAGCGATGACCTTCCCACCCTGCATGAGCACACAGCCTAGGCCACTCTTCGAAGCATCACTATAGACCTCGAAGCCCTCCTCATCGTTTGGAAGAGTAAGAATCGGAGCAGAGACTAATCTCTGTTTCAACTGCTGAAATGCTTGCTCGCAAGCCTCCGTCCAAACGAATCGGACCTCCTTCTATAGGAGACTAGACATCGGCCTAGCAATCTTGGAGAAGTCCTGGACGAATCGTCGGTAGTATCCGGCCAAACCCAGAAAACGACGAACCTCCGCCACATTTCTCGGGCTACTCCAATCCACTACAGCCTTAATCTTAGCCGGGTCTGCCTTAATGCCCTCTTTACTGATTACGTGACCTAGAAAAGCTACTTCGCGAAGCCAGAACTCACACTTGGAGAGTTTCGCGAACCACTTATGACTACGCAATATCTCAAGTACCATCCGGAGATGTTCCGTATGCTCAGACTCATCTCTCGAATAGACTAAGATATCGTCTATAAATACTACGACACATTTATCGAGTAAGTGGTGAAACGTCCGGTTCATCTGGTCCATGAACACGGCTGGCGCATAAGTAAGGCCAAAGGGCATCACCTCAAACTCGTAGTGGCCGTATCGAGTACAAAAAGCAGTTTTCGGAATGTCTTCTTTCTTGACTGGAATCTGATGATATCCAGACCGAAGATCTATCTTCGAAAACACTCCTGCTCCTCGCAACTGATCGAACAGGTCCTCAATCCTAGGCAACGGGTACTTATTCTTGATAGTTACCCGATTTAACTCTCGGTAGTCTATGCACAGGCGCATACTACCATCTTTCCTCTTCACGGAGAGCACAGGTGCTCCCCACGGAGAAACGCTTGGCCTAATGAAGCCCTTATCGATCAAATCCTGGAGTTGCGTCTTTAACTCTAGCAACTCAGATGGTGCCATCCGGTACGGTGCCTTCGAAATCGGTGCTGTCCCGGGTACTAAGTCGATATGAAACTCGACATCACGCTCAAGTTGAACTCCTGGTAGCTCATCAGGAAATACGTCTCTGAAATCCCTCGCTACAGGTATATCGTCCAACAGATGCTCTTTAGTCAAGTCTCGTACCTAACATAGATACACCATATCGCCCTCTGGCGATGCTTTCTCATTTTCAAGGCAGAGATTACCTTTACTTCTTTCTTAAGGACGAACCCAGAGTAGGTAACTCGGTTGCCCTGAAGTCCTCAGAATGTCACTGACTGATCCCGGCAACGAATGATCGCTCGATACCTCGACAGCCAGTCCATACCAAGTATGACGTCGAACTCCATCAGCGGAAACACCTACAGATCGGCCGTCGCTTGCTCCCCAGCTATCACGATAGGCACTCCTCGGAACTCGCGCTGACAAACAAAATCCTCTCCGGAAGGGAGAGTAATAATTGAACTAATCGGAAGGCTGCCACGAAGATTAGACCTCGAGGCAAAACTACTAGCCACAAAAGAGACAGTAGCACCAGAATCAAATAGAACTAAAACTAACACACCAGAAACAAGAAATCTACCTGATACGACGTCAGGCTGAACCTCGGCCTTCGCCTCGGTCATACAGTAGACTCGGTTCTTCACCGGAGTCTTCGTCGGTGCCGGAAGCTGCTTAACCTCAGTGTCTGGCTTCCTCTCGGGGCATGTCGACGCCTTATGGCCTTCCTTCCTGCATATAAAAAACGTAATGGGCGAACCATCGCATCGCTTCCCTGGATGGAAGTCTCGGCCGCATCCTCTACACTTCGAGCCATCAACACCCTTATGCGAACTCGTGGTCGGAGGGGTACTGCTAGGTGCGCTGAAACGGGGCTTCTTAAACGAAGTTGTAGTCGTCGGAACCGGAGCTCTCTTCTTGCTCGAATCCTCCTCAGTTGTCGATGCCTGAATCTCGAGTGCTACCTCGTAGGCCTGCTGGAACGTCGTCTGTAATACCCCGAAATTTAGGGCCAGAAAATTTCGCGGGTAATAAATATTATTTTATTTATTCTAAGTCCAAAAGGCCCAATTAATTTGCACTGTTTTATTTTATTTTTCCTCTCTTTTTCTCAAATTGGGCCAATGACCCAATCTTTCCCCTCTTTTATAACTTGGCCGGTCCTGCCTTGTTATTTGGGCCAAGTATTATTTTTCTTTTGGATTTAATTTGATTAATTTATTTAAGTTAATTAAATTAAATAATATTTTAAAACCCTAAACTAATTCAAACCTAGCCCAAAACTACCTAACTAAGTCCACCCAATTTTCCCTATTCTTCCTCTCCCTATTCGGCTCCCCCTTAGCTAATTAGGGTTTTGTTTTGTTTTTCCTTCTTTCTCTATATATAGTTAGGTAAGGGCTAGCAGTAGTATTCTTTAATCAATTGCAAAAGCCTCAAGCACCCTAAAATTTTCTCTCTTCTTTCTTGCTCTTGGCCGTGTATCTCCATCACCAAAGTGGTGATTTTTCTTTGGATTTTTAGCGATTAAAGGTAACTAGACTTACCTTCTTAAATTTGGGTAGATAATCTCATAGTTAATTAGGATTTGATCATGAAAATTATTAGGATTTATGTCATGTTTTGCTTAGTGAATATCGAACTACATGATGAATTTATCTATGTATCTTTCTTGATTAATTTGATGTATTTCTTGAAATCTTTAATTGTTTAATAATTATTTGTATGAATTTATTTTTTAATCAAATCTTGTTATTTCTTGATGAATTTTTCGTGGCAGTTTCTTTATTGTTTTATCATGAATCATGATTTATTTCGTGGCAAAATTCATCCTCTTATTACATATAATAATTTAATCTTTCAAACCGGTAAAACTGTCCAGATTTAGTTTACGAATTTATTAAGATACTTAATCAATTTGGATGGCTACGAAATTTTATGTGGAAGTCAGTAATAGTTTTCTACAGCTTGTGTTAAAGTTTCGTAATTTTAAGTTCGTTTGCTATGGCAGATAAATCTTGCTATGGCAGATAAATTGTCGAGTCACTTAAAATAATTTTAGGGAGTCTCCTTACTGTTTGATTATTGATCAAGATTTATTTCGTGCCAAAATTCGTCCTTTTCTTGCTTGAAATAATTTAATCTTTTAAACCGGTAAAACTGTCCAGATTTAGTTTACGAATTCTTCAAGACACTTAATCAATTCGGATGGCTATGAAATTTTAGGTGGAAGTCAGTAATAGTGTTTTACAGCTTGTGTTAGATTTTCGTAATTTTCAAAGATCGTTTGCTATGGAAGAAAAATCTGAAACTGATATCAGCCTAATCTGATTTGTTAGTTATAAAATCCCTTAAAAATAGTAAATGACATTATTTTTGGACGAAAATTATGCACGTTAAACCTTGAACCTATATTTAACTTTCATTAAAATTTCCAGATTATTCGAGACCTTTAAAAGGTTGTTCTTAATTTAATTCTTTAAAAATCAGATTGTGTAAAATAGTGTGATTAAATTATTAAAACATGTTATTTTGAATTCTTGAATTCAATCTTGATCTTGTTTGAACCCTATGATAGCCGTGTGGTGTGATGTAAATAAAGGAATGATTTTGATCTTGTTTCCATAATTAATCTTGACATATTGTGTTTTAAGGATAATTTTAATGTTTATTATAAAGTTTGTTATGAACTATTGGTTATTGAATTTAATTAATTAAAGACGTAATTTTTGGTATTGTTGTTCATGATTTTCGAGTGGTATAAAATATGAAAGGTAGAATTTTTATCATGTTTTATACAATTTTTGGTGATAATTATTAATTATTCGAATTATTGTTAATTGAACTGATTTTGTTAATTATTATGTTGATGAATTTATCTAATTAGTAAACTAACCCTAAAATGTCGAGTAGGTTAGTTATTGTTGACCAATTTTAGTTTAATTATTTTGGCTTATAATAATATTGGAACAATTTTGGGAATTAGTATTATTATTATAATTATTAATATTTCCTAAAGGAACTATCAGGGATAAGTTGTAATATGAAGGGTAATAAATATGACAAAAAGGGATAATTGTAACATAATAATAATAAAAGGATTTCAGGATAGTTATTATATCAGTCATCATAATATTTATTATTATTATATTAGTAAAGGAAGTCAGTAGGGAAGTTACTATAAGAAGTAAAGTTTAATAAGATATTATTAGGGAAGGAAAGGAAACAGAGTAAAAGGGTTATTGATTTGCTTCGATCTTTTGCTAGGAAAGACTTGGTATTTAAGGTGGCCAATACACGTGCCGCACCTCTCTTTCCTGGGACTTCGAACATTTCATTCCCGATTACGGTCACCTAGTACTTCCAAGTATAAGAAAGATAATAAGTTAAGGTCGCCCCTGCAATGACGCAAAGGTCATCAATCGGGTTAATAAGTTAAGGTTGCCCCTGTGATGACGTAAAGGTCATCAATCGGGTTAATAAGATAGGACGCCCCTGCGATAACGCAAAGGTTATCAATCGGGTTAAGTCATTGCCACTGCCAGACTGCGGTATCTGCGCAGTTCTTGATTCTAGGATATGTAGTCGTCTAGGTAGTTCTCGCAACGGAGGACTATTTAGGGGTTATGGCCATAGCTTAGGCTTAGTTCTCGCAAAGGAGGGCTACGGGTGGGACGCAAAGGTTCACCCCGGCATGTTTTAGGAAAGTTGTGGACGCAAAGGTTCACTACGAGCTATAAAGACCGATCCGCTAAGAAGTTAAGATATATGATAAGTTAAGATATATGATAAGTTAAGATATATGATAAGGTATGTTATGAAGTTAAGATATGATAAAGTATGATATGCTAATGATAACTAAGTTATACGTAAATGTACACTATAAGATAAGAATGAAATGCAACGTATTAGATCATATGTATAAGTCTTCTACTGTGTACGCCTGTATAAGTATAGATACGTCGTATGTACTGTAAATGTATATTGCATGTAAAAGATTGAGTAGGTATTTGTATGTATTTGTGTATATGTATATGAACCTGCATGTTGTACGTATTTCTAACCGTATTTTGCAGATATTCTTATACGTATTGTATACGTACTTTTATACGTATTTTTGTATGTATTTCTAACCGTATTTTACAGGTATTATTATACGTATTGTACACGTATTTTTATACGTATTTTTATACGTATTTTTGTACGTATTGTTATGCGTACCCTGTATGTATTTTTGTATGAAATGTTATATGTTTGCGTATGGTTTTCATGTACGATTCTATGCTATTATGTGGTTAGCGGTCCCTCATTTAAGCGGGACAGCCTAGTTACTCGCCACTGACAGTGGACCCCCCCCTCAGTTTCAGGTGATGATGCAGTAGCTTAGAACGGGCTTACGCTGGATTTGGCTTTGAGTGGCAGAGATCTGTAGTTTGACCCTAGTTTGTTTAGAATTCTTAATAAGACTTTTGTGTTAGTAGTTATCCCAGCCTGTTGGGAAAACATATTCAGTTTATGTTATTTCAGTATTTACTTTTGTAGACCTTTGGATTTTTCGTTATTAAGTTAATAAAATATGCCTTAGTTTTTGAATATTTAGTCGATATTAAGTTTAATGTTTAAGTAATGATCCGTATGTCGATTTCCTTCGTTAATCGACAGTCCTAAAAAGCCGGTTCGTTACATCGTCGCTCCACTACTGATCACGTGAACGCGAATCCTCGGATCTAGCTTTTTGATGTAGCGCTTGACCCGATCCTTCTCCGACGGAACCATAGACGTAGCGAACCTCGACAACTCCGTAAATCTATTGGTGTACGCCTGAACAGACATCTTACCCTGTGTAAGAGTAAGAAACTCCTCCTGTTTCTGCCACCGCAACTCGTCGGGGTAGAAACGCTCCTGGACCTTGTCGATAAACTCGGTCCACGACATCGAATGCAACGGCAAGTACGCGTCCTTAGCTAACGTCCACCAGTTATCGGCCTCTCCACGTAAGTAATATGCGGCGATCTGCACCTTCTCGTGCTCGGGACAAAACGTCGCGTCGAAGAGCTTCCCCATCTCGCGGATCCAACTCTCCAAAGTAGTGGGGTCGGGAACCCCGTCGTAAGTCGGAGGTCGATGACGTGCGATACAATCAAACGTCGAATGCTTACTCGGCGTATGACGACTATGGTGCGCCAACGTAAGGATTGCCTCCTCTAGTGCCCGCAACCTCTGTCGTCCAGTACTCAACCGGCGAGGTGTAGACATGCTGTAACGCATCACAACAAAAGACATAACAAGAATAGAATGTTAGTCAAATACCTCACCACAGTCAAGTATACAAAATAAAGAAAGAAAAGAAATAGAAAAGATCTTATGCCGGTCTTTCTACCCAACTCTTCTCCCTTTACTTAACCTAGAATTTGGTTTAATCACTCGGGAATAGTAAGGCTCTCAACTCCCGGGTTTAACTCAAATCCTAAAACTTCAATTAAACCTATTTAGCTCTGATACCAACTGTGACGACCCGACTCGCTTAAATCGGCGCGGAAGAAACCGACGAGTCGAATAGTCATAACTAACAACTCAAAATACTTAAGAATTAAAACTAATACCTCAAATATTATTATTATGACTCCAAAAGTACAAATATCCACAAGTTTGTACAATACTAAACCAAAAGTCAAACTACAAAGTCTAATATATGGTAAAACTCCAAACACATGTCAGAGTCCAAAACCAACGTTTACAAGTCCATACTACAGTTCCAAAAAAAAACTATCCAAAATCAAATAACAATGAAAAGTACAACAAAGCAATAAAACGTCGCTCGCCCAACCCAAAGCTAAGCAAGAACTTCATCATCAGAATTACCTGAAAAACAAACAACAGTCCACCATCAATGGCGAGTAACATAACTGACTCACCCTAATGGGAATACACATGAACATAGCACAAATCAAACAACCAAACCAAACATCCAAAATATGCGAGAATCATCCAATAACAAACTCGACTCAAATATCTTATCCAAACTCATCTTTGGCGCAATCATTCATATACTAGACCGGACTACGCACATATGAACGCATCTTACGCATTCGAACTTTCTACTATGTTAGGAAATGAGAATCTTACTCCCAAGTCCCGTGAAACCAATCTTACTGGAAATCCACATCCGAAGACAACATAGTAAGACTCCAACTATCCCAATACCGCGGATGGAATAGGGGCAACGTCTGAACCAAAAAACATAGAATCTTACTCTAAGTTTTAGGCGTCTAGCTACGAAATCAAGCTAAATCATTAATTAAATCTTTAAATCTTAATAATCTTAATCATAACATAATTAATTTCAAGAATTGCCTTTGCGCCTTGATTCTCGAAAATAATCAGTTAAAACACGAAGTTATTCTCAAGAATTGCCTTTACGCCTTAATCTTGAGTCTAACCAACACTTAACCACTTTCTTTAAACCATTCTTTAACTATCTTTAACATTATCTTTAACTTTCCTTAACATCTTAATCACTTTCTTTAACTTCGAAGACGCATCAAGAACTCAACAAGAACTTAAAGAACTCAACAAGAAACCATAAAGAACTCATCCAAAATTCAAGAACTTCAATCAAGATTCAAGAACTTCAACCAAGAACTCATCCAAACACCATACATCACACGCATATCATCATCATCAAACCATGAAATTACCAACTTACTATTATCCAAAATTAATCAAACTTTAACACAATCATCATGATCATAAAAATCAACATATTGTGTGGGTTGTTCGTGTATCATCATCATCAAACCATGAAATTACCAACTTACTATTATCCAAAATTAATCAAACTTTAACACAATTATCATGATCATAAAAATCAACATAAAAATCATCATGATCAACTTACTTTCCGGGTTGTTCGTGTATCTTGTTCGTGTGGGTTTGGTCTTGCGTGGTGGTGCTCGTGTTCGTGTGGGTTTGGTCTTGCGTGGTGGTGCTCGTGTTCGTGGGAAAGCCGTGCAGTGGTGGTCATGTTCGTGGGAAAGCCGTGCAGTGGTGGTCTTGCTCGTGGTGAAGGCAGCCGTGCAGTAGGTGGCTCGTGTGGACAGCCGTGCAGTAGGTGGTGGTACACCCGTGTTGAAGCCGTGTGATTGCCGTGTTGCATGGTCGTGTGGTTCGATTTTTTGGGCTGCATCTTGTGTTGATTTTGTGTGTAATCTTTAATAAGGTAACATACTTTCTCAACTTATTTGGCATACTATGTTTCATAGTATAGATTAGATGACTAGGATTGATTTTAATGGAGTTTGATCATGTTTTTGTGTATGGTATCAAATCTGATTTTGTGTTGTTTTAATGATAATTTGATGATGGATATGATTATTTTATGATTGAATATGTTGATTTGATGATCATGATAATTGTGTTAAAGTTTGATTAATTTTGGATAATAGTAAGTTGGTAATTTCATGGTTGATGATGATGATATGCGTGTGATGTATGGTGTTTGGATGAGTTCTTTGTTGAAGTTCTTGAATCTTGATTGAGTTCTTGATTGAAGTTCTTGAATCTTGGATGAGTTCTTTATGGTTTCTTGTTGAGTTCTTGATGAGTCTTGATGAGTTCTTGGTTGAGTCTTTGAAGTTAAAGAAAGTGATTAAGATGTTACGGAAAGTTAAAGATAATGTTAAAGATAGTTAAAGAATGAATTAAAGAAAGTGGTTAAGTATTGGTTAGACTCAAGATTAAGGCGTAAAGGCAATTCTTGAGAATAACTTCGTGATTTAACTGATTATTTTCGAGAATCAAGGCGCAAAGGCAATTCTTGAAATTAATTATGTTATGATTAAGATGATTAAGATTTAAAGATTTATTTAAAGATTTAGCTTGATTTCGTAGCTAGACGCCTAAAACTTAGAGTAAGATTCTATGTTTTTGGGTTAAGACGTTGCTCCTATTCCATCCGCGGTATTGGGATAGTTGGAGTCTTACTATGTTGTCTTCGGATGTGGATTTCCAGTAAGATTGGTTTCACGGGACTTGGGAGTAATATTCTCATTTCCTAACATAGTAGAAAGTTCGAATGCGTAAGATGCGTTCGTACGTGCGTAGTCCGGTCTAGTCTATGAATGATTGCGCTAAAGATAAGTTTGGATAAGATATTTGAGTCGAGTTTGTTATTTGGATGATTTTCGCATATTTTGGATATTTGGTTTGGTTGTTTGATTTGTGCTATGTTCATGTGTATTCCCATTAGGGTGAGTCAGTTATGTTACTCGCCACTGATGGTGCACTGTTGTTTGTTTTTCAGGTAATTCTGATGATGAGGTTCTTGCTTAGCTTTGGGTTGGGTGAGCGAAGTTTTATTGCTTTGTTGTACTTTTCATTGTTATTTGATTTTAGATAGTTTTTGGATTGTAATATGGACTTGTATACGTTGGTTTTGGACTATGACATGTGTTTGGAGTTTTATCGTATATTAGACTTTTAGTTTGACTTTTGGTTTAGTATTGTACAAACTTGTGGGTATTTGTACTTTTGGAGTTATAATAATAATATTGAGGTATTAGTTTTAATTCATAAGTATTTGGAGTTGTTAGTTATGACTATTCGACTCGTCGGTTTCTTTCGCGCCGATTTAAGCGAGTCGGGTCGTCACAACTAGTGTCACATCCATGACACCGAATCTAAGAATGAGGTTGAGAACCTCGACACGGTGCCGAAGCCATGCCCCAGCAGATTAACAGTGGAAGTCCTGTTCAAGAGGGAGTTCGTCCTGTTCACAACTATTCGACTTGTCGGTTTCTTCCGCGCCGATTTAAGCGAGTCGGGTCGTCACAACTAGTGTCACATCCACGACACCGAATCTAAGAATGAGGTTGAGAACCTCGACACGTTGCCAAAGCCATGCCCCAGCAGATTAACAGTGGATGTCCTGTTCAAGAGGGAGTTCGTCCAAATGGTTGTGGATCGGGTCGTGCTCCTTTATTGTCGAAAAATTCCGTACATGCTCCTCCTGAGCGAACGGAATGAAATCAACGCCAACACCACCATTGAGGAATTCAACGTCCCGACCGATCAGATCTATGCTGCGGGGGTTGAGACTTACTTTCAAAGCATCCATTATGATAACGATGCAAACGAACCCCAACAACAACCACAACAGCAACAACAACACGACTTTCGACCAACACCACCACCACCACATCCCATGTACCATCACCACGAGCCGGCTCCATTCATCTACACTCCTTGGCACACCCAAGTTGATGACCGACTCCACTATCTTGAGGGTCAGGTGGATGACATGACTTCGATCATGCAAGCCATGAATAACTTCCACCTCGGCAGTACCCGGGGTATACATGGACCCCGCCGCAGATCAGGAGGCTCGCCGCCAATGGCGGGAGGCCGTGGTGGCAGCTCGGAGGGCTCGCTTCGGCAGACCCGGCGAATCCTCGGGCCAATGAGGCTTTTGATTGTTCCACCCCGCACACATTGAGGACAATGTGCATTTTAAGTGTGGGGGTGGGATACTTATCCCTTGTACATATTAGTTTTCCTTGTGCATATTTGTTTTCGTAATTTAATTTTTTTTAAAAAAAAGAAAAAAAGAGGAAACCCGTTGAGTTGAAAACCTGAAAGGGAAACTCGGGCAAAATTGGGGGCCTTGCTAAGTTGAAAACCCGAAAGGGCAGCTTAGGCAAAATAAAAGGCTAAATGAGTGGGTGAAAACGAGGAAAAGAAAATGAGTGAAGCTAGGATGAAAACCCGAAAGGGCTCCTAGTCAAAAGAAACAAAATGAGAGAAAAAAGAAAGAGAGCACGATACTTTGGATACTTAGTTCGTTGGATTCTTGGATGATGAGACCGACTCTTCCACCCTTTTGAGTCGATTTCGGTATGGAAAAACACCCTTCTCTTCATTTTTCAATGATTTTTTGTGTTTGGTTTCGTTTTTTGCTTCACTTATTCATTTTGGTTATTAGTTGATTGGAACAAGTTAGTTGTGAAGTAAACTTGATTTTAACTCTTGGTTAATCTTAGCTGGTTTGGTTAGATTAGAACTTGTTTTATTTCGGCTAAACTGTGTCAACTTTATCGGATCTATTCCAAGTTTCTAATATGATTTGAAGCTTTGGTTTGAGCTTTGTTGTGAAATTGGTAGATTGGGTTGAGTTTGGTTTAATTGAAACGTTTGGTAGCACCGAGATTTTTGGCCTATGGCCTATTGTAATGCTTCTAACCTTTAGTTTTACTCGAGGACGAGTATAGTTCAAGTGTGGGGGTATTTGATAAGTCCAATTTCGGTTGTTATTGTAACAGCCCCGGAAATTCGGACCTTTTTCCTTCCTTTTTAAAACTTAAATTTTACTAAAATCATAGCCCGAATTTCTAGAGTTGCTACTCGTACGCCCACCTCTGATAAGAAATGGCTATACGAATAAGTAAAAGCAGGATCGTACTGTTTTCAAATTCCAAAATGGATTTCATTCATAAATACCAAAGCCGTACAATGTTTAAAACCAAAATATTAAAAGTTAAAAATAACTTATTACAAGATGTTCAGCTAATGCATAAAGCCTATGATCAAAGGGTTTAGCTAATTCCAACAGGCATTCCTCATCGGCCTCAAATAAGTAAGCCATCCTACTACTCACCTGCACAAAAACCCGAAGGAAAAACAACAAACAAACAATAACACAAAAATCAGAAAAACTGAGTATGATCGACTCTACCCCGTAAAACGGTTTTGGTTTCAAAACAGTTGACACACAAGAAACATAGAACATCAGTTGGACCAATATTTATCCAATTCACAAATTTTAGAGCAATTATTATCCAAGATTATTTAATTGGGAAAGTGAACGCGATAGGGCCTGTTTCATCCCGTCACGGACTTTTCGGCCTGGCCTGCAGCTTGTCGACAGAGTGTCCCGAGTGTATACACCCCTCACAGAACTAATGCGTATCCGCAAGTGCGCGCCATAAGTTCAGGAGGAGGACGAAAGCAGATTATAACAGTTACAAAGTTTCAACGACGATTCAACACATGTCCGACCTATTGCGTGTCCACCACAACAATAGGCCCACATTGGGTACTCCCCAATGAGACACCGTTCATCACCCTAATAGGTCGTCACCGTTCGGGCTACTTTCCCTTTGAAGATTGTTTCACTTTAAGTTTAGGTTCATTTGGCTTTGAAAATCATTTGAGTGAGAACAATAACCTCGGAATAAATCAATGAACCAAAATTCCACACTTTAACAATTCTCCACGAGAAATCAATCCCATAAGGCAAACTTGCCAATCCGAATTCAACAATTCAATGATCCATCGTTCATTCACAGACACCACTTATACTTCTTAAATCAAGGCAAGTTTAAACATTCACCAATCCATAACCAAAATTCCATGACGTAAATAACTCATTAAACAATCGAATTGCTAAGACCGTCAAGCTTTTCAAAATCATGTGCATAGGAGAAAATTTTCGAAAGAGTAGTAATATACTCATAAACACATTTTCGAAAATATGTATGTATATATATACTAAATAATTTTCAAAATTTGTAGAATAAAATTGCATAAAACATTTGGAGGTTTTAAGTTACAAAAATCATAATATAAATACATGGCATAATTTCGAAAATTAGAAATTATATTTTCAATTCATGGACATTAATTTTCGAAAATTTCAGATTTTATAAATAAGATAAATAAGCTTACTTTGAACATCTAATGGGTATTTGGTACATAAATTCTATTGTCTAAAATACATGTACACAACCCTTAGTCCAAAAACAAGTTTTATTTTGATTTTCGAAAATACGAAAGCATAATTAAGCTATTATTAAAAATCTGGACAGCAACTATTTTTGGTATAAAACTCCCTTTCAACAATCACATTAGCCCTTAAAAACATGGCTAAAAACATTCCTTGAATGCCCATGCATTCACACGAAAATACTACTACTATGCACACAACTAATCATAATTTTACGTCATCAAAACAATCTTAAAAACAATAACTAAAACAACTACTTAAACATGCATATAACTTCTACTAAAGCATAAATAAACATAACTATAAAGCATTAAAACTACGCTAGAACATAAAACTAAGCATGCTAAAACAAAAAGCGTAAAAATAAACTAATCTAACCTAAGCATACAAGAACCTAAGGCTAAGAAAGCGGTAGACATTGAAGCATACCTCAACGTTTGGAAGGCTACTTTAAGATCTCTCCCTCCTTAGAAAATTAGACTCAATTCTCTCGGTTATTCTTCCGTGAAAACTTTTAACTTGTTACTCCTCTTTTCTTAGAGGAGAAGTGGAAGAAATGTTGAGAGAATTGTGAGGTATGATGGGTGGTGAAGGGGGTTATTTATAGGGTGGAAAGGTAGAGGAAAGTTGTAAACTTTCCATGTGGGACAAAGAGTGAGTGGTGGTGGTGAGGGCCGTGTGGGAGGAGGGATAAGGAGGGGGGGTGTGTGGTGGTGATGGTGCCTTGGGAGTTGTGTTGTCAAGGCTTAAATGCTTGTTGACTACTTTGCTAATTAAACTAATTATGCGGCAAATAAAATACGTCATGCATAAAACGACCTTTAAAAATAAAATTCTAATCCATAAAAAATATTTTTTTTATTTACCAAAAATGTTTTTCCATAAAATAAAATAATTTTCGCAATATATATATATTATTTTCGAAAATAAGTACATATTTATTTATTTTGAAAATATTCCAACTTCAAAAATAATTTATTATTTTTCGAAAATAATATTACGACAAAATACCTTATTTTACTAATAAATACCTTTGAAAATAATTCGAAAAGCTCTTTTTATAAAATATAAAACCTTTCTTAATTAAGATATAGAAGATATTATTTTAGAAAATTCTTGAAAAATTACGGGTATTACATCTACCCCCACTTAAAAACAAAGTTCGTCCTCGAACTTACGAAGCTAGTACTACATCCTCTCCCCCTTAAGCAGTTTCATCCCGAAATTGTCACATACCTGATTGAAAAAGCTCTGGGTAACGAGTCCTCATATCGTCCTCGGATTCCCACGTTGCTTCTTCCGTTTGTTGGTTCGTCCATAGGACTTTCACCAACTTTACTTCCTTGGTCCGAGTATCCCGCGTTTTAGAATCGAGGATCCTAACGGGTCTTTCTTCGAAAGAAAGGTCACTTTCAAGCTGGACTGACTCGGGTTGAAGAACATGGCTCGGGTCATGGACATACTTCCTAAGTTGTGACACATGGAAAACATTGTGGACTTTCTCTAGTTCAATGGGTAAGGCTAGTCTGTAGGCTACCTCACCAACTCACTCCAGTATCTCATATGGTCCAATATACCGAGGGCTTAGCTTCCCTTTTCTCCCAAATCTCTTCACTCCTTTCGTTGGTGAAACTTTCAGCAAAACTTTATCTCCAACCTCAAACTCCACTATTCTTCTGTGCCTGTCCGCATAAGACTTCTGTCGATCTTGTGCTGTTTTCATGTGAGTTTGAATAAGCCTCACTTGCTTACTCATTTCCTCGATCATCTCCGGTCCGATAGTCATCGACTCACTGATGTCACTCCAACATAATGGACTTCTACACTTTCTCCTCATACGGAGCCATTCCAATACTGGCATGATAACTATTGTTGTAGGAGAACTCAATCATTGGTAACCTTTCATCCCATGCTCCACCAAAATCGAGTGTGCATGCCCTCAACATATCTTCAAGTGTTTGTATTGTTCTTTCAGTCTGGCCATCAGTGGCTGGGTGAAATGATGTGCTGAACTTCAGCAGTGTACCAAAAGCTTGCTGTAGTTTTCCCCAAAAATTCGATAGGAATCTTGCATCCCTGTCAGACACAATGTCCTTTGGAATTCCATGCAATCTGACTATTTCTCGGACATAGGCGTCTGCCAACTGCTTCATACTCCATGTATCCTTCATAGCGATGAATCTAGCGGACTTGGTTAATCTGTCCACTATAACCCATATAGCATTCTTCGAGGTCTTCGTGATTGGTAATCCCATGACAAAATCCATTGATATTGATTCCCACTTCCAACTCGGAATCTCTAGTGGTTGCAATTTCCCTCCTGGTCGCATGTGTTCAATCTTAACTTTCTGACAAGTTAAGCATCTGGATACAAATTCTGCGACTTCTCTCTTCATGTTTGGCCACCAAAAATTCTGTTTGAGATCTTTGTAGAGTTTGTCTCCACCTGGATGTACTGAATACGGTGTATTGTGCGCTTCTTCCAAAATTTTCTTCTTAAGACCTTCGTCCTTTGGAACGCACCATCTCCCCTTGTACTTTACTACATTAGCATTGTTGACATCGAATTCAGTGGATGTCCCTTCTGCTTTCATCTTTTTGACTTTGTTTAACCATTCGTCGGTCAATTGTTTCTCTTGGATTTCATCAAAAATCGTTGGTTCCAAGGTGAGTGCGTTTAGTTGGACCTCCACTTGTCCACGCTCCACAACTTCCAAATCAAGCTTCTGAAATTCGTTGCAAAGTTCTTTTGTCATCACCATGACACATAGCGAATGACTCGCCTTCCGACTTAATGCGTCGGCTACTTTGTTCGCCTTTCCCTCGTGATACGCAATCTCCAAATCGTAATCCTTTATAAGCTCCAACCATCTCCTCTGTCGCATATTCAGCTCCTTCTGAGTGAATATGTACTTCAAACTTTTGTGGTCAGTGTAGATCTTACATCTCACACCATAAAGATAATGCCTCCAAATGTTTAGAGCAAAGACTACCGCTCCCAATTCCAAATCATGGGTTGGATAATTCTGTTCATATTGCTTCAGTTGTCGTGAAGCATATGCTACAACTTTTCCATGTTGCATGAGCACGCAACCTAATCCCTTCTTCGATGCATCGCTATAAATCTCAAAACCGTCACTTCCAGAAGGTAGCGTCAATATCGGTGCCGTGGTCAGCCTCTTCTTTAACTCTTGGAACGCGTGTTCACACTTCTCGTCCCATTGAAATTTCGTGGTCTTCTTAATCAGATTGGTCATTGGTTGTGCTATTTTTGAAAAATCTTGCACAAACCTTCGGTAATAACCGGCCAATCCTAAGAAACTTCATACTTCCGTTACATTCGTTGGCTGCGGCCAATCAGAAACTGCTCTAATCTTGGATGGATCAACCGAGACTCCTTCTCTCGAGATCACATGACCAAGAAATGCAACCTTATCTAACCAGAATTCACACTTTGAGAACTTCGCATACAATTCCTTCTCTCGAAGTACTTGTAATACCTTCCTTAAATGCTCCTCATGCTCCTCATCACTCCGCGAATACACAAGTATATTGTCGATAAAGACGACAACAAAACTATCCAAATAGGGTTTGAATGTCCTATTCATGAGATCCATGAACGCGGCTGGGGCATTAGTAAGTCGAAAAGGCATTACGATGAACTCATAATGTCCATACCTTGTTCGAAAAGCTGTTTTGGAAACATCTTCCTCCGAAATCCTCAGCTGGTGATAACCCGATCGCAGATCGATCTTTGAAAACGTAGTGGCATCCTTCAATTGATCGAAAAGATCATCGATCCTAGGCAATGGGTATCTATTCTTTATCGTGACGTTGTTCAATTCACGATAATCGATGCACAGCCTCAACGTGCCATCCTTCTTCTTAACGAAAAGCACGGGTGCTCCCCAGGGTGAAACACTGGGCCTAATGTATCCCTTCTCCAATAATTCCTCCAATTGTACCTTTAATTCCTTCATCTCTGCTGGTGCCATTCTATAGGGCGCCTTCGAGATTGCTCCCGTCCCCGGTACTAAGTCTATCTTGAATTCCATCTCCCTTACCGGTGGCATCCCCGGGATTTCTTCCGGAAATACATCTTCGAATTCCCTTACTACTGGGATTTGGTCAATGGTTTTCTCTTCTAGGCTTAGGTCATTGACATGACGCAAATAGATAGGGTGTCCTTTCCGGGCATAGTTTTGAATGGCCATTGTGGAAATGATCTTGACTCGGGGTTTCGAGGAAATTCCTTGATAAGAAATTCGGTTCCGTTTTGGTCCTCTCAAAGAAACTTTTTGATTGTGGCACTCAATCCTAGCCTTGTACTTACTTAACCAATTCATTCCTAGGATAACGTCAAAGTCACCTAGTCCGAACTGAATAAGATCAGCGGTTAATTCTGTTCCAGCGATGTTGACTGGAACATTTTGGTACAAGACACTACAATTCACAACATCTCCCTTGGGAAGAGTTATGTTCAACTGACATGAAGACGAGGTTTTCAAATTGAGTTTTGTGGCAAAAGGCAGGGAAATAAATGAATGAGAAGCTCCAGAATCAAAAAGCAAATAGGCGGGTGAGGAGTTGACAAGAAAAGTACCAGTCACTACGTTGCCGTAGTTGTCTGCCTCATTTTGATTCATCACAAAAATTCTTCCATTGTTGGCTCTCCCATTCCCATTCGAATTGCCATTGCCGTTGCCATTCCCATTCCCATTCCTTCCATTACTTCCATTCCCATTAGCACCTCCAGGCTGGTTGTTGTTACCATGATTCCCATTTCCCTGTGGCGTGTTATTCTGATAGAAGCGGTTGCCATTCTGACCACCATTCCCATTACCGTTCCTGTTGAATCCCACGTTGTTGTTCTGTCCACCATTTCCTGGACGATTATTGTTGTTCCTTCTGGGACAATTGATCGCCTTGTGGCCTGGTTCCTTACATTCGTAGCAAAGGTTAAGGTTTCCTAAACAGTCACGGCCTGGGTGGCTCTTGTTGCACCTTTTGCAGACATAGAAATTATTCTGCCTTTGGTTTCCCTGATATCTGTTGTTTTTGTTGTTGTTGAATCGATTCTGTGGTTTAAAATCTCCACCAGTTCGAGGCTTCTTATCGAAGTGTTGCACTTGAGTGTGTTGGCCCTCCTTTCTCTTATTTCTCCCAAATACTTCTTCCTCCCATTTCAGAATTCTCTCCATGTTTGAGGCCTTAGCATATGCCTCCGCAAAAGTCTCCGAAGTACTTCCTCCTAACCTCTTTTGAAGTCGAAAAGCTAAACCATCTTCAAACTTCTGGACCTTGGCCCTCTCGTCAGGTACCACATTAGGACAAAGCTTGGCCAACTCATTGAATTTGTCGGCATACTCTTGTACGTTCATTGACCCTCCTTGATTCAATCTACCAAACTCGTTAAACTTCTGCCTTCGAATGTGCTCTGGAAAGAAACGAGCTCGAAGAGCTGTCTTGAATTCCTCCCAACCAAAATCTCCTTGGGCTCTCAACGCTACTCCCTCACTTTCCCACCAAGTATCTGCTTGCTCCCTCAGATAAAAGGTGGCTTGGTCTACTTTTTGGTCTTCAGGAGTTCCGGCTGCGGTAAACATCTTATCGAAATCTCTAATCCAGTTTTCAACCAATATTGGGTCCACTTTCCCGACAAACAAAGGTGGTTTAAGGGCAGAAAACTTTTTGGCCATTGCGGCTTGGGGTTCATCATTGTTGTTTTGGTTTACATGGTTTTGAAGGACTAGACCAAAGTTTTGGGCTAACTGTTCAAGTGAACGAAGTCTGGCTGCAAGTTGTTCGGGTGTTTCGGCCATTGGTCGGTTTCGTCGGGTCCTAGATCGAGTATTAGCACCGTTATTCGACATAGACTGCGGTATTAATAGAGAAGGACGGTGTTACCACCGCGGAAAGCTAGTGCTTACGAGGAGGACAAAGGTAAAAAGAAGAAAACAACTTGAAATAAACATACCAATCATACTTATATTCATAATAATTCCAGTTTTAGGTCAAACGACCTCAAACACCAAAAATAATTTACCATGCCCAATTCGGTCTGCGGACCGGTCACACATAATTACAATACCAAAATTTTACCACGCCGAATTGGTCTACCAACCAATCACAAATAATTACATCACACACCAAAATTTTACCACACCGAATTGGTCTACTGACCAATCACATATAATTACAAAAGTACGAAAAATGAAGAAAAGTAATAACATAACAAGTTCAAATCACTACTCTAAAAAAATTCTATCCCATGTTGCTATCCTCAAAGCTGGGGCTTGACCCTTGCTGCTCCCCTACCCCTACTATCAGCTTAGGTGGATCAAGGTTATACTCATGTTCTTGTATGGCGTCAATCAATTGTTTCTCTAAATAGTCGAGTGTGAGAAACCACTCACCCTTGGAGGAATAACGAGCAAAGTTGGGTTCGTCTTTGGAGATCATGATGTCAGGGTACCTATTCTTGACACGAGACAGTGCACCTTTTGTTGGAAGGGTTTCAATGAGGACATGTGCTTGCCTATAAGTTCTGTTGTAGTCGGATATCCCATGCATATGGTTGTAGTGATAGCTTTTAAGGCAGAGATTCAGACAGTAAATAAAAGAACGAACATCCTCTCCTTCTCTAATGCAAAGATGATAAGGTGAATCTGGATGGGTATAGACCACTCTTCTAGGGGGAACTGCATTCTTCCTAGCTGAATGATACTCACGAACCATCTAGAAAATAAGAGAAAAACACAAAATCAAATAGAAGTACTTTTAAGAAGTACTTGCAAATAAACACATAACCCCATCATCGTAGTCCCACTCTCACGAGTTGGTTCTAACTCTAGGGTGTGAAAGTTTTCAAAATCCATTTTGAAATTCATTTTCGAAAACATCGGCTCTGATACCAACTGTAACAGCCCCGGAAATTCGGACCTTTTTCCTTCCTTTTTAAAACTTAAATTTTACTAAAATCATAGCCCGAATTTCTAGAGTTGCTACTCGTACGCCCACCTCTGATAAGAATTGGGTATACGAATAAGTAAAAGCAGGATCGTAATGTTTTCAAATTCCAAAATGGATTTCATTCATAAATACCAAAGCCGTACAATGTTTAAAACCAAAATATTAAAAGTTAAAAATAACTTATTACAAGATGTTCAGCTAATGCATAAAGCCTATGATCAAAGGGTTTAGCTAATTCCAACAGGCATTCCTCATCGGCCTCAAATAAGTAAGCCATCCTACTACTCACCTGCACAAAAACCCGAAGGAAAAACAACAAACAAACAATAACACAAAAATCAGAAAAACTGAGTATGATCGACTCTACCCCGTAAAACGGTTTTGGTTTCAAAACAGTTGACACACAAGAAACATAGAACATCAGTTGGACCAATATTTATCCAATTCACAAATTTTAGAGCAATTATTATCCAAGATTATTTAATTGGGAAAGTGAACGCGATAGGGCCTGTTTCATCCCGTCACGGACTTTTCGGCCTGGCCTGCAGCTTGTCGACAGAGTGTCCCGAGTGTATACACCCCTCACAGAACTAATGCATATCCGCAAGTGCGCGCCAGAAGTTCAGGAGGAGGACGAAAGCAGATTATAACAGTTACAAAGTTTCAACGACGATTCAACACATGTCCGACCTATTGCGTGTCCACCACAACAATAGGCCCACATTGGGTACCCCCCAATGAGACACCATTCATCACCCTAATAGGTCGTCACCGTTCGGGCTACTTTCCCTTTGAAGATTGTTTCACTTTAAGTTTAGGTTCATTTGGCTTTGAAAATCATTTGAGTGAGAACAATAACCTCGGAATAAATCAATGAACCAAAATTCCACACTTTAACAATTCTCCACGAGAAATCAATCCCATAAGGCAAACTTGCCAATCCGAATTCAACAATTCAATGATCCATCGGTCATTCACAGACACCACTTATACTTCTTAAATCAAGGCAAGTTTAAACATTCACCAATCCATAACCAAAATTCCATGACGTAAATAACTCATTAAACAATCGAATTGCTAAGACCGTCAAGCTTTTCAAAATCATGTGCATAGGAGAAAATTTTCGAAAGAGTAGTAATATACTCATAAACACATTTTCGAAAATATGTATGTATATATATACTAAATAATTTTCAAAATTTGTAGAATAAAATTGCATAAAACATTTGGAGGTTTTAAGTTACAAAAATCATAATATAAATACATGGCATAATTTCGAAAATTAGAAATTATATTTTCAATTCATGGACATTAATTTTCGAAAATTTCAGATTTTATAAATAAGATAGATAAGCTTACTTTGAACATCTAATGGGTATTTGGTACATAAATTCTATTGTCTAAAATACATGTACACAACCCTTAGTCCAAAAACAAGTTTTATTTTGATTTTCGAAAATACGAAAGCATAATTAAGCTATTATTAAAAATCTGGACAACAACTATTTTTGGTATAAAACTCCCTTTCAACAATCACATTAGCCCTTAAAAACATGGCTAAAAACATTCCTTGAATGCCCATGCATTCACACGAAAATACTACTACTATGCACACAACTAATCATAATTTTACGTCATCAAAACAATCTTAAAAACAATAACTAAAAAAACTACTTAAACATGCATATAACTTCTACTAAAGCATAAATAAACATAACTATAAAGCATTAAAACTCCGCTAGAACATAAAACTAAGCATGCTAAAACAAAAAGCGTAAAAATAAACTAATCTAACCTAAGCATACAAGAACCTAAGGCTAAGAAAGCGGTAGACATCGAAGCATACCTCAACGTCTGGAAGGTTACTTTAAGATCGCTCCCTCCTTAGAAAATTAGACTCAATTCTCTCGGTTATTCTTCCGTGAAAACTTTTCACTTGTTACTCCTCTTTTCTTAGAGGAGAAGTGGAAGAAATGTTGAGAGAATTGTGAGGTATGATGGGTGGTGAAGGGGGTTATTTATAGGGTGGAAAGGTGGAGGAAAGTTGTAAACTTTCCATGTGGGACAAAGAGTGAGTGGTGGTGGTGAGGGCCGTGTGGGAGGAGGGATAAGGGGGGGTGTGTGGTGGTGATGGTGCCTTGGGAGTTGTGTTGTCAAGGCTTAAATGCTTGTTGACTACTTTGCTAATTAAACTAATTATGCGGCAAATAAAATACGTCATGCATAAAATGACCTTTAAAAATAAAATTCTAATCCATAAAAAATATTTTTTTTATTTACCAAAAATATTTTTCCATAAAATAAAATAATTTTCGCAATATTTATATATTATTTTCGAAAATAAGTACATATTTATTTATTTTGAAAATATTCCAACTTCAAAAATAATTTATTATTTTCCGAAAATAATATTACGGCAAAATACCTTATTTTACTAATAAATACCTTTGAAAATAATTCGAAAAGCTCTTTTTATAAAATATAAAACCTGTCTTAATTAAGATATAGAAGATATTATTTTTGAAAATTCTTGAAAAATTACGGGTATTACAGTTATATTAGCGTCGTTTATGTTTTAGTTTTAGTATAGTTGAGTCGGATTTTCTAACAAGTTTGGTTGCATTTAAACTCTTTTCGAAAGATAAGGTTTCTATGTAAATGTTGCAATTTTAAGCTCATTTAGTAGTTAGTTAGAACTTGTTTTGTTTTTGTGTTGCAGCATTCGGTTCGAGGCACTTCGGAGTGGCCCACGGGAAGCCAAGGGTTTCATTCCCTATGTTCTTTTGGCCATCCAGCAGTTTCGTGGGCCGCGGGCTAAGCACACAGGCCGCGAGCAAGCCTTCCTTGGACTGCTTTACTCAGCATTTTCGTGGGCGCGACTACAGGCACGCGGGGTGCGAAATTGGTACCATAGATACAGTGAGTTTTCACGGGCCGCGACATTATGTCTCGGGGTGCGAAATTGGTGAAGCCTCAACTTCATATTTCTACCATAGCTTTGCGGACGGTGACCACAGGGCACGGGGTGCGTGTTTTGTTTCCCTCTAGGAGCCACCACAACTTCGCGGGCCGCGAGATGGGTTCGTGGGGTGCGAAGCTGGGGGACGGCTTTTTTCCTCTGTTTTGAGCCACTTGCTTTGCAGCCTTTCCACTGGCTTCTTTAGGTTATTTTCTGAGTTTTTACCCCTTGTATAAATAGAAAAATAACCTTTAGAGCTAAGCATCTCTAGTAGCTTATTGCTTAGAATTCATAATCTAGTTTTTGTTCATCTTTTTCATTGTAATCAAAACATTAATTCTTCAATCCAAGTTCAAGTATTCTTATTCAAGCTTTGGTTTTTATTCTTGATCTTCACTACTAATTACTTGTTCAAGCTCTTGGTACAATGTCTTATCCTTTTTCTTTTGTTAATTTTTCTCTTGTTGTTTATTTATGTTGTTCAAGTAAATCTTATTATTGTCATTGCAAGTTAATAATTCTCATTAAATCATGTTGATGATGTTCTTTACTTGTACAATTATGTTTATAATGTTTTGTGAGTAGTTTTTGCTTAGGGTTTGGGTGAAACACTAGTTTTCACTCATGGTTTGATTTGGTTAACGGTTGAGTAATTGAAGCTTGTTAATTGTCGGTTTTGAGGTGTTGTTGCTGATGACTTAGAGTAATTAACTAGGTCGTTTTTATAGTTTCCTTAATGAAGGATCGAGAGATGAAGTTAAGTGCGGACTCCTCTAAAATCGATTGATTAAAAGACCATGAAAATAGGGATTTTGATAAAGGCACGTTACCGATTTTCGAGATAATGTTTTAATGTTTTCATTCGTGTTTATACCATGAGAATAGGCTATGTACTCGTGTTTGATCCTCCTTACTAGCTCTACAGAGTAGTCTTGGAACCTAGGAAATCTCCCCATTCCGACTTGCTCGAATTACGAAACTCGACTTCCAATAATGACCATGAACGAATCGAGGGTGAAACCCTAACCCTAGCTCCCCTAAATTTTGCTTAAACCCCTTTGTGATTTAGTGTAGTTGTGACAAACCCCAATCAATTCTTAACCCGCTTAGCTTGTTGAACCGAGCACGTTCAGTGACCGATACCCTAATTCCCGTGGACTCGACCCTTAGTTACTCTTGCTAGTAGCTTAGTGAGACCGAGTGAGGTTTTATCTTTGGTAGCCACAGCGACAGGCTATCAATTCCATACTCCCACGCACAATGATAGTGGAATGCAGTTAGTTTCTTCTTTTGACTTTGAATGTTAACTGACTTGTATGTAAGTGGACTATAGTTTGTTGAGTGCTTTGACTATCACATCACCATAGAAATATTCTGCCAACAAACTAAACAAAACGGCTATAAGGAAGACTTTGGTAGAAATAGCTCCACTTCCTTAGTTAGTGGGTATAACAATTCAAACTCCAACAAATTCCTTAAAGTTACGTGACTATTAAGAAGTAAGACAAAGTCTACCTTTTAAAAGCCATGTCATATTTAATTAATGGGATTTTCTCAAAAATACCCATGTGGTTTTTGAAATTATCGAGTGTATCCACTTTTTTTAGGGTTTCTTAAAGGTACCCATAATTGTAAAAAAATTATCAAACTTAACCAAACTTAATTCTTATATTAACTTTTTTTCAACTTTTCTGTTAACATTAGCTTTTGATAATTATTTTTTAAATTAAAACCTTAACTAGTTCACTATGTAACCAATACCACCGAAGATCCACCCTGAAAACTCATGCCACCTTCTTCACTGATCATGTTGATGAGGTTGATGTATCGTGTTTGTGGTTTGAGGGTCGATGTTGGCCTGGGATTGTCTATTGTGGGGTGAATGTCGTCGTGGGGTGTGTGTAGATTGAGTTATCGAATGTGGGTAAATGCGTAGTGGGTAGCAGTTTGATTACTCGTGGTTGGCTGTTATTGGGTTGTTAGGGTGTGTAGTGCGGATGTTCGGTGGTGTGGGCGTTTGGTTGTGTAGGTGTGCAGTGGGTTTTTGTGATGATTGAAGAAGGTGGCGTGAATTTTGAGGGTAGATCTTTTGTGTTATTGGTTAGATAGTGAACTGGTTAAGGTTTTATTTTAAAAATAATTATCAAAAGCTAAAGTTAACTGAAAAGTTGAAAAAAAGTTAATATAAGAATTAAGTTTGGTTAAGTTTGATAAAATTTATTATAATTGTGGGTACCCGTGAGAAACACTAAAAAAAGTGGGTACATCCGAGAATTTAATCACATAGGTATTTTTGAGAAAATCCCTTAATTAATTAAAACCAATGCTAAACAACACCATAAAAATAGACTTCCAAGTAAACATTAAACTTAATCAAAATTGAACTTAGGGAATAATATCATATTCTCAAATATTTGACCACTTAGCCAAATAAAATTTCTCAGCCTCAATTTCTCAAAAATAAATAAATTAATAAAATCAATTAGGAAAATTCTACCTGGTACCACTGTGGTTTTGCCTTTTCTATATGGTACCCAATTTTAATTTTTTGTCCACATGGTACCATTGTAATTTGTGTTTGGTTTCTGCCGTGACACTTCCGTTATATTTAACCGTTTAAGATTTTTTGCTTTATTTATGCATATTCTCTTACGTATTTTAGTGTTCATATATGTATTTTTATGCATATTTAATATGAATACGTATTTTTATACACATCTTAAATGAACTACGTATAAATATGTTTTTTTAATGACACATAAATCAAGGTTATTCGGGAACACATTTCGAGGCTAGTCGGGTCATTTTTTGCAAATTCTGCCTCGAAACGGATCCCATAAGGATGGGGTTAAAATGACCGTTAAAACCTTGAGCGGGTTATTTTTTCTAACACGCAGATCGATGCGTGCATATCGATACTATCAGGGAATGCAGTTCGGGGCTAATTGGGTCATTTTTTGCAAATTTCGACCTCGAAACGGAACCATAAGAATGGGGTTAAAATGACCCTTAAAACTTTAAACAGGCTTTTTTTTCCTGACACGCATATCGATGCACACAAATCGAGACTATCCGGGAACGCATTTCGGGGCTAAGCGGGTCTTTTGCAAATTTCGACGACCTCGAAACGGATCCCTTAATTAAGGGTGGGTTAAAATGACTCATAAAACCTTGAACAAACCATTTTTTACGGGTCAAGGTTTTACACTTCATTTTAACCCCACCCTTAAAGGGTCCGTTTCGATGTCGAAATTTGCAAAAAATGACCCAATTAGCCCCGAACTGCATTCCCGACCTGATAGTCTCGATATGCGCGCATCGATCTGCGTGTCAGGAAAAAATAGCACGTTCCAGGTTTTATGGGTCATTTAAACCCCGCCCTTAAGGGTTCCGTTTCGAGGTCGAAATTTGCAAAAAACTACCCGATTAGCCCCGAAATGCGTTCCCGAATAGCCTCGATTTACGTGTCATTAAAAAATTATTTATACGTAGTTTATATAAGATGTGTATAAAAATACTTATTCATATTAAATATGCATAAAAATACATATATGAACACTAAAATACATAAAAGAATATGTATAAATCAAGCTAAAAAAGCTTAAACCGTTAAATCTAACGGAAGTGTCACGGTAGAGACCAAACATAAATTACAATGGTACCATGTGGACAAAAAATTAAAATTGGGTACCATATAGAAAAGGCAAAACCACAATGGTACTAGATAGAATTTCCCAATCAATTAAAATAAACTAACTAATTAAACCTAACACAATAATTTGTCATCATCAAAACCTATATGGAAATACAACAATATTCCCCCTTTTTGATAGTGACAAATTTTAAGAGACAAACTAAGAATAAAAAAATCTGAAAGTAAACAATGCACACAAATGAAATGCAACACTGAAACTTGAGATTCATGCAAATTAACTAACTAATGACTGAATTGTAAAGTTAGAATAAAGGCATTATGCTAATAGTATTGTCTCTTGTATCTTCCCCCTTTTGTCATCATCAAAGAGGATAACAACTTGCAGGACTTAGCGATTAAAGTACTAAGTAAACAACAATATGACAAGCAAGGTAGATCTAGCATGCAATCTAACAATATTAGCCATCCAAATGAATCAGAAAAATGAACTAAAAGAGCAAGACTAAGCATATGGCATTTAAAAGATAAAAGCATCTACTAAGAACATCCCCACTAGAGGCAAAAGAACTTAATGCATAGAAGGTGCAAAAAGGAAGAAGGATGAGTGTTTGGATAGTTTAGAGCAGCAAAAATAAAAGAGTGATAGAGGAATACAAAACAAGAAGTAAAAGTACAAGCACACTAAGGAGTAGAACGGATGAAATGCGAGGTAACCTTGTCAATCTTGTCCTCCATATATACACGATTGAGCTTGATGTTGTTAAAGACTTCATGTTTGACAGATTGGAGTTGAGCCTCAAGATTATCCAACTTCTTTCCCATACTATCAAATTTTGTTACAATATCTTCCAAAAGGAGGGCCATAAAAGCCAACCGACTATGAACAGAAGGAAGGACGGTGGTGATCGGCACAGATTCGTCCTTCTCCATGGGAGAAGTACCCTTTGGTTCAGTGAATTTCTTGACACCTTTACCAACATCCTCATCAAGATTAATGAAGTGGGTGCATCGTCGCCTGTAGTAGGCGAAACAAAGCGTCTACTCCTCCTCACACTCGGCTCTCCTTCTACAACACCCTCAGACTTCCTTTTAACGCCACAACCCTCCACATGCACAGTAGCTATGTTTGCATCCTTAGACTCAATCCTTACTACAACACCCTCATTTAATTCCAGAGAATATCTACCTAACATTTTATCATTGAAAATGTCATCAGGGTAAAGATTGTATGTGGGAGTAGCGGAAAGAGGTACGTTGAGATATTTGAAAATGGTGGTAAGAAGATTGCCATAACCAATAACAAGATGGTTAGTAATGCAATAAGAAAGACGGCTTATAAAGATGCTAGGGAAATTGATGGGAATATGTTTAGCTAAGCAAAAAATTAAAGAAAGGTCCCTCAAATTTGCCGATGTTTTCTTTCTCGGCCTTGGAGTTACAAAACCTCGAGCAAACTGAAATAGAATATTTTGCAAAGGGGAAAGGGAGCCTTGAGGAATGGAATATGCAATACGTTTTCCACCAAAGAAAGTTAGGATTTCAGCATTGTGATTATTTTTAATTTTCGGCTTGGTTCTCCCCGTACCGATGATAACCGGTTATGGGTACCCAAAAAATTTGACTTAATTTCTTTGCATTAAACTTGACAATTTTGCCTTTTACAACTCCTAATACTGATTCATCCTCAAATACAAACCCATCACATAATTTATTTACCTCTTGCTCAAATAACCCTTCATTAGCATATTCATCAACCAATTTATCCCATTTTTGATGTTTAATTATTTTTAAAAATTCATTCCATTTAGCACTCTTGCACCATGTAAAATCTACTCTAATTCTAGTTAAAATCTTTGAGGGTTTTCGTTTTTTACCTTCAGGATCTGTGGGTTTTGTGCACCTGTCACTCGCCTGAGTCGCCTCGTTCTCTTGGCTTCCACTTGCGTCTGGAGCCATGGATGCGTCATCCTCCATAAGTGAGTTCCAGTATGATCATTGCTTCCATTTTTGGATAGTGACTCATCGTGTCCATGGTGAGATGAATCTTTTCTGTCATTCCTTTTTGGATTTTGACTTAGTAGAGGTAGGTGAAGCTTTAGTGGGTTTCTTTGGAGGAGCCATGATTAAGAAGATGAAAAAAACAGAAAGTTGAAGAGAGAGATGGTGAGAGGGAGTGAATTTTGGGAAGTGAAAAATTAAAAAGAAGGATTTAGGAGAGAGGTTATGCGAAGTTGTATCATAAAAGTTGTAATTATGGAGAAGTTTTGGGGAAGTGAGAAAAAGTGACGGTTTGATGGTGATGGGTAGAGTGTGTAAATGGTAAAAGTCGGTGTCATGAATGAAAACTTTAGGAGCATTTTTTGGTATTTCCTTAGTGCATGTACGTGATGTATTATTTTATTTTGTTTATAAAAATGAAAAAATGAGAAGAATATAATTGAAATGTAATGGGTCAGGGAAAATAAAGGGGATGAACCTAGTAATTTGCCTTAACAATTAAAAGACATACAGTACTTGATTTTATTCCATTTTCATTATTTGGACCATAAGGGTAATATTGTAAAGACCTTAGTGAGTCCCAGTTTTTGAGATTGCTGCTGCAAAATATTTATTTCACTTAATTGTTGCAGGCTATTAAGATTTTGAATCTAATTTAAGGGAAAATTTAGTCAATTAAATTAGCATAATTTTATCATTCCTAATTCTAACCTTATTTTTTCAAATCTATCTCTAGGAAGAGGCCGGTTCTGTTAGTATGTCAGCTATTTGGTTTTCAGTATTACAAAATTCAACTTTTACTAGTCCCTTTTCCACATAGTCCTTAAGAAAAATAATGCCTAATATGAATATGCTTAACCCTAGAATGATACACTAGGTCCTTAGAAATAGAAATAACACTTATATTATCACATAAAATAGGAATGCAATCAAATTTAATGCCAAAATCTCGTACCTGCTATTTTATCCATAATACTTGAGAATAACATGCAGCAGAAGTGACGACCCGACTTGCTTAAACCAGCGTAGATGAAACTGATGAGTCGAATTGTCGATCTAACAAACAAACTTACTAAAAATTAATACAAAACCTCGAAATGATTATTACTATAACCCAAAAACGTATAATACCCACAAGTTGTACAATACTAACCCAAATATATCAATACTAGAAAATAACTCCAAATACTATCAGAGTCAAAATATACTAAATACAGAAACTTTACGTCCAAACTAAAAACATAACATAGTCTAAAATAAGAATACTATAATGGCACTCGCCCAACCAGAAGCTAAGCAGCACAGTCATCATCAGAGTTACTTGAAAAATTAACAACAATCCACTGTCAGTGGCGAGTAGCATAACAGTCCCACCCTAACATAGATACACATAACCATAAAATAAATCAAACAACACATCAGATTAATCATACCAACATTCTACATAGTCAACTTAAACACCATTAACATGAAACTGAGCAACTTTTAATTACTCCAACTTAGACTTATACCATTAATAATCTTTGTCGCTACAAATTACATTTTAGACCGGACTATGCACGTACGAACGCATCTTATGCGAACGCTATGCCAAGAATGAGAATCTTACTCCTAAACCCATGAACCCCATCTTACGGAAATTCATATCAAAAGAAAACATAGCAAGTATACACTATCCCAATACTGCGGTTAGGATAGGGGCAACGTCTTAACCTAAGTCTTAGAATCTTACTCTAAGGTTAGGCGTCTAAAAGTAACTTAAGCTATCCTTTATCTTTCTTTACAACTTTGTTATTCTCAAGATCGCTTCTTTTGCCTTTTCTTGAGTCTAACCATAAACATTTACTACTTCTTTAACCAATATTTATCGAATCTTTAACTTTCTTTAAACCTTTCTTTAACTTCTTTAAACCTTTCTTTAACTTCTTTAAACCTTTCTTTAACTTTACAAAACTTTGCTTATCCTTTAAGGAACATAAGACCAACTTTCAAGATTTCAAGATTCAACCAAGAACTCATCAAGAATTCAAAGAACCCATCAAGAGCTCATCAAGAACTCAACAAGAACTCAAACAAGAATCGATTTCAACATAAAAACCACACGAAAACCTCAACAAAAACATGCATGAAAACTTAAGCAAATCATCATAAAATCAATACCCAAATCCCACTTAACAATCACACATAAAATGACAACCAATCATCAAAAATTCATCCAACATAATTACTTAATATATCCTATAATCATAGTACACATATTAAGGTAAGATAGTATGTTACCTTATTGAAGATCAAGGATTACAATCACACAAACTTGCAGCCCGGAAAACCCCAAACCACTCGGCTCACACGCACGGTTACACGGCACCACCACGGACCACTGTCTTCAACACGGCACGGCTGCACGGTCCACCACACGAACCAACACGGCCCTCCACGAACCACGCGGACCTATCACGAACACGACCCAATTGAACAACCCCAAATTCCAAACCTGAACTAGAAGTCTTGAATGGAAACTAATGAGATTATTATGTTTAGAATTACTTAAAGATCAATAGAATATTAATCTTTAAACATTGGAAATGATTTGATGATGAACCAAAATTGGGTATTCATACACCAAAAATGGCATGTGGAATTTCTAAGGCAAGGGAGATTGTTTGGCTTTTTAATTGTGGCAAATGATGATCAAGGGTGCAAATGGTGGCAAATGATGATCAAGGGTGCAAATGATGGCAAATGAGTTCATATGCCTTACTAACCCTTCTATTTATAGAAGTGCTTTAAGGTGTGAACATGAATCATGTGGCAATTAGTCCACTAAACATGAGGGGGTCGGCCATGACATGCCAAAAATGGGCTTTTGGTGATCAATTGGGCTAATTATACTCATGCATGATTAATCATGCTTAAATTGCATTTGGCACAAAAATTAATTAACTAATTAAAAAATTAAATAATAAAATTCTAATTAATTAAATAATAACAAAATAAATAAAAACAACCAAAAATAAAATTAATTGAAATTATTCACATAAAAATAAAAATAAATAGTCCAAATAAATTTTGGACCATACATAAAATAATCATAAATAAAAAATAAATCAATGACAGAAATACCGATAAATCTGGGTCATTACAACCTCCCCGCCTTAAAGAAATTTCGTCCCGAAATTTAAGGCAAAGGAGATTGATCACCCTCAAACAGCTCCGGGTACCTCTGCCTCATGGACACCTCTGTCTCCCAAGTCGCTTCCTCATGATGCTAATTTCTCCACAACACCTTGACTAGCTGAACTTGCTTACACCAGAGGGTCCTCACTTCGCGATCCAAGATCTGAACTGGTCGCACCTCAAACGTCAGATTCAGCTCAAACATGGCCGATTCCACTGGAATGATGTGGGTAGGATCATGTACATATTTCCTTAGTTGGGAAATATGGAATACGTCGTGAACATTAGACAAACTAGGTGGTAATGCCAACTGGTATGCCAGCTCCAAACTCGTTCTAGTATCTCGTAAGATCCCACGAATTTCAGTCGGAGTTTCCCTTTTTGACTAAAGCGAGCCACTCCTTTGAATGGTGAAACCTTAAGCAAGACTCTGTCACCTACCGCGAAAGTCAGTGGTCTACGTCGATTATCGACGTAGGACTTCTAACGACTCTGCGCGGCCTGCATCTTAGACCGAATGACTCGAACCTTCTCTATGGTATCTCGTACCATATCAGGTCCTAAAGCCACGTTGTCGCTAATATCGTTCCAACAAATTGGACTCCGACACTTCCTGCCATAGAGGGCCTCGTACGGAGCCATATCGATGCTGGAGTGATAGCTATTGTTATAAGAAAACTGTAATGACCTTGATTTTATAGGTATTTCTGTTGTATATTTATGTTTATTTATGTGATTTATTGTATGGTTCAAATTTATTTTTGAACTATTATTTTATTTTTATGTGAATAATTTCGATTTAATTCGAATTATTTTATTCTGGTTATTATTATTTATTTTAATTATTATTTAATTAATTAGAATTTTTATTATATAATTTTCTAATTAATTATTTAATATATTTTTGGGCTAAAACGATTTAAGCATGATTAGTCATGCTATTTTTGTAAATTAGTCCAATTGTTCACGAAAGCCCAAATTGGCCCTTTTCTCTTGCTATGGCCGGTTTCTTCATGTGCGTGGCAAGGATTTGCCACTTGCCTTGTGTTGACACCTTAAACCACTTCTATAAATAGAAGGGTTAGTACGACTTAAACCTCATTTTTCCAGCCTTTGCCAACTTAAACACAATTGCCATCAAGAGTTCAAACACAAAACTCCCTCCATTTGCATCATAGCCACACGCTATTTTTGGCTAGTCATTCATCACATTTGTTCATCATTCATTCAAACTCCAAACTTAAAGATTCAACCTCTATTGATCTTTAAGTATCAAAACACAATTTAAACCCCAACAATTTCATTCAAGATCACTAGTTCAGGATTGGTTTGGGGTTGTTCGTTTGGGGTTCGTGTGTGCCGTGTGGATCACGTGAAGCCGTGAGGTGGTTCGTGTGGGTGGTCGTGCTGTGGTAGCTGTGTTCGTGGTGGTGCACGATGGTTCAAGGTGGGGTCGTGTAGTGGTGCTGTGTTGTTCGTGTCGTGGTCGTGCACAATACCGTGTGCCGTGCGTGTTGTGCCGTGGCTAGGGCCGTGTGGTTCGATTTTCCGGGCTGCAACTTGTGTTGATTTTGTGTGTTAATCTTCAATAAGGTAACATACTTTCTTAACCTTTTTGGTATACTATACTTCATAGTATAGATTAAATGAATGGGATTGGTTTATTTGAATTTTAACCATGATTTTGTGTATGTGTTCGAATCTGATTTTGGATTGGTTTTTAGGATGATTTCATGATGATTATTATGTTTTCTTAGTTGAATATGTTAGTATTTAATTTAGTGTTATTCATGTTCAAGTTTTGTGGTATTATGATAGTTAGAAGTTGATGAATTTCATGTATAGAATTGATGAGTTATGCGTGTAGTATGAGGTATGTTTGATGGGTTCTTGATTCTTGAATGAGTTCTTGATTGAAGTTCTTGAATCTTGATTGAGTTCTTGATTGAAGATCTTGAATCTTGGATGAATTGTTGATAATTTCTTTGAGTTCTTGATAAGTTCTTTAAGGTTCTTTATGCGTTGTTGATTGTGTCTTTAAAATTAAAGAAAGTGAGTGTTGAATTAAAGAAAGTTAAAGAAAGGTTAAAGAAAGGTCCAAGATTGATAAGGCTGTTTGGTTTACATGTTATTTCTTGAGTCAAGGCGTAAGATGCAACTTAAGAATTAACTAAGAATGTAAACTTCGGATTAAAGATAAAGAATTGTTGGATTTTGTTACTAGACGCTCTAAACTTAGAGTAAGATTCTTTGTTTTTGGGTTAAGACGTTGCCCCTATCCTAACCGCGGTATTGGGATAGTGATTACCACTATTTCGTCTACGGATATGTATTTCCAGTAAGATTGGTTTCATGGGGTTGGGAGTAAGATTCTCAATCCTGGCATAGTTGGAAAGTTCGTTCGCGTAAGAGGCGTTCGTACGTGCGTAGTCCGGTCTAGTATACAAGTGATTGCACCCGAGTTAAGAATTGATTAAGTTAGTGGAGTCAAGCATGTAAGTTGTGTGAATCGCATGTTTTGATTGGCTTGTTTGGTTTGGTTTATTTGGTTTATGCTATGTTCGTATGTATCTCCATTTGGGTGGGACAGTTATGTTACTCGCCACTGATGGTCGACTGTTGTTGCTTTTCAGGTAATTCAGATAATGAGGTTCTTGCTTAACTTTGGGTTGGGCGAGCGCCGGTGTTGTTATATAGTTTTTGTATTGTTGTTTTACGAGTTTGATTAGGTTTAGACTATAGTAGCAGTATTTTGAGTTGTGTATGTTAGTAGTAGTGGTATGACTTTTGGATTATTAATGTACAAACTTGTGGGTATTTTTACTTTATGGTTTAGTAAAATAATCATTTTGAGGTTTATTTTTAATTTTAAGTATTTTAGTTTGTTAGTTCTGACTATTCGACTCATCGGTTTCTTCCGCGCCGGTTTAAGCGAGTCGGGTCGTCACAGTTGGTATCAGAGCCGAATAGGTTTTAAGTGAAGTTTTACGATTTGAGTTAAACCCGGGAGTTGATAGCTTTACTATTCCCGAGTGATAAAACAAAAATTTAGGTTAAGTAAAGGGAGAAGAATTGGGTAGAAAGACCGGGATAGAATCTTTTCTATTCTTTTCCTTCTCTTATTTTCGAGTATTTGATTGTTGTGTGGATGTGTGACTGACATTGTTGTTTGGTATGTCTTTTTGGTTGTGATGCGTTGCAGCATGTCTACACCTCGCCGGTTGAGTACTGGACGACAGAGGTTGCGAGCACTCGAGGAGGCGATCCTTACGTTAGCGCAGCATAGTCGTTCTACGCCGGGTACGCAGTCGATGTTCGATCGTATCGCTCGTCATCGACCTCCGACTTACGATGGGGTTGCCGACCCTACTATCCTGGAGAGCTGGATCCGCGAGATGGGGAAGCTCTTCGACGTGACGTTTTGCCCTAAGCACGAGAAGGTGCAGATCGCCACTTATTATCTACGTGGAGAGGCCAATAACTGGTGGACGTTAGCTAAGGACGCGTGCAAGTCGTTGCATTCGATGTCGTGGATCGAGTTCGTCGATAAGATCCAGGAGCATTTCTACCCTGACGAGTTGCGGTGGCAGAAGCAGGAGGAGTTTCTTACTCTTACACAGGGTAAGATGACTGTTCAGGCGTACACCGACAGGTTTACGGAGTTAACGAGGTTCGCTACGTCTGTGGTTCCGTCAGAGAAGGATTGGGTCAAGCGCTACATCAAAAAGTTGGATCCGAGGATTCGCGTTCACGTGATCAGTAGTGGAGCGACGACATTTCAGCAGGCCTACGAGGTAGCACTCGAGATTCAGGCATCGACGGCCGTGGAGGACGCGAGCAGGAAGAGAGCTTAGCTTCCGACGACGACAGCTTCGTTTAAGAAGCCCCGATTTAGTGCTCCTAGCAGTACCCCTCCGACCACGAGTTCGCATAAGGGTTCCGATGGCTCGAAATGCAGAGGATGCGGCCGAGACTTCCATCCAGGGAAGCGGTGTGATGGTTCGCCCATAGCATGTTTTATCTGCAGGAAGAAAGGCCGTAAGGCGTCAGTATGCCCCGAGGGGAAGCCAGACACTGAGGTTAAGCAGCTTCCAGCACCGACGAACACTCCGGTGAAGAACCGAGTCTATTGTATGACCGAGGCGGAGGCCGAGCTTCAGCCTGACATCGTATCAGGTACATTTCTTGTTTCTGGTGTGTTAGCTTTGGTGTTATTTGATTCTGGCGCTACTGTCTCTTTTGTGGCTAGTAGCTTTGCCTCAAGGTCTAATCTTCGTTGCAGCTTTCCAGTTAGATCAGTTATAACTCTCCCTTCCGGTGAGGATTTTATTTGTCAACACGAGTTCCGAGGAGTGCCTATCGTGATAGCTGGGGAGCAAGCGACGGCTGATCTGAAGGAGTTCCCGCTGATGGAGTTCGATGTAATGCTTGGTATGGACTGGCTGTCGAGGTATCGAGCGATCATTCGTTGCCGAGATCAGTTAGTGACATTCCGAGGACTTCAGGGTAACAGAGTTACCTACTCTGGGTTCGTCCTCAAGAAAGGAGTGAAGGTCATCTCTGCCTTGAAGATGAGAAAGCATCGCCAGAAGGGCGATATGATATGGTGTGCCTATGTCAGGTAAGGGACTTGACTGAGGAGCGTTTATTGGACGATATACCTGTAGCGAGGGACTTCAAAGACGTATTTCCTGATGAACTACCAGGAGTTCCACCTGAGCGTGACGTCGAGTTTCATATCGACTTAGCACCCGGGACAGCGCCGATTTCGAAGGCACCTTACTGGATGGCACCATCGGAGTTGCAAGAGTTAAAAACGCAACTCCAAGATTTGATCGATAAGGGCTTCATTAGGCCAAGCGTTTCTCCGTGGGGAGCACCTATGCTCTTCGTGAAGAAGAAAGATGGTAGTATGCGTCTGTGCATAGACTACCGAGAGTTGAATCGGGTAACTATCAAGAATAAGTACCCGTTGCCTAGCATTGAAGACCTGTTCGATCAGCTACGAGGAGCAGGAGTGTTTTCGAAGATTGATCTTTGGTCTGGATAACATCAGATTCCAGTCAAGAAAGAAGACATCCCGAAAACTTCTTTTCATACTAGATACGGCCACTACGAGTTCGAGGTGATGCCCTTTGGCCTCACTAATGCGCCAGCCGTGTTCATGGACCAGATGAACAGGACGTTTCATCACTTACTTGACAAGTGCGTCGTAGTATTTATAGACGATATCTTAGTCTATTCGAGGGATGAGTCTGAGCATGCGGAACATCTCCGGATGGTACTTGAGATATTGTGTAGTAATAGGTGGTTCGCGAAACTCTCCAAGTGTGAGTTCTGGCCTCGCGAAGTAGCATTTCTGGGTCACGTGATTGGTAGAGAGAGCATTAAGGTAGACCCGACTAAGATTAAGGTTGTAGTTGATTAGTGTAGCCCGAGAAATGTGGCGGAGGTTCGTAGTTTTCTCGGATTGGCCGGATACTATCGACGATTCGTCCAGGACTTCTCCAAGATTGCTAGGCCGATGTCTAGTCTCCTACAGAAGGAGGTCCGATTCGTTTGGACGGAGGCTTGCGAGCAAGCATTTCAGCAGTTGAAACAGAGATTAGTCTCTGCTCCGATTCTTACCCTTCCGAACGATGAGTTGTAATGAGCCTGATTTTATAGGTATTTCTGTCGCATAATTATGTGCATTTATGTGATGTGTTGTATGGTTCAAATTCATTTTTGAAGTATTTATGTTATTTTTATTTGAATAATTTCGATTTAATTCGAAATATTTATTTTGGGTTATTATTATTTATTTTAATTATTATTTAATTAATTAGAATTTTATTATTTAATTTTCTAATTAATTATTTAATATTCTTGGGCTAAATCGATTTAGGCATGATTAGTCATGCAATTTTTGTAAATTAGCCCAATTGTTCACGAAAGCCCAAATAGGCTCATTTTCTCCCATAAGGCCGGTTTCCTTATGGTTAGTGGCAAGGATTTACCACTTGCCTTGTGTTCACACCTTAACTAACCTCTATATATAGGAGGATTAGTAAGGCTTAATGATCCATTTGCCATCTTATGGTCTTGCCATCAAAAGATCAAAACACAAACTCCCTCCATTTGCTCCCATTCCACACGCCATTTTGGCTAATTGAAACCCATCAATTGTTCATCATCCATTCAAACTCCAAACTTAAAGATTCATCATCCTTTGATCTTTAATTACTCAATCACAAATTAAACTTCATTGCCATTGATCAAGATTGTGTGTTCGGGTTTGGTTTTAGGTCGTGTTCGTGTGGTTCGCGTGGATATCGTGTTCTTGGCCGTGAAGGTGGGCCATGCTCGTGGGGGTGCAGCCGTGAAGGTGGGCCGTGCTCGTGGTGGTGCAGCCGTGTGGTGCAACCGTGCGTGGATATCATGCCAAGGGGCAGCAGAAACCGCTGGTCCGTGGCGGTTTGAGGTGGTGCCGTATTGTTGACCGTGTGGTGGCCGTGTTGCTTGGTCGTGTGTGCCTCTTTCCGGGCAGCGAGTTTTGGTGATTGAATTGTGTGTAATCTTGAATAAGGTAACATACTTTCTCAACTTAATTGGTATACTATGTCCATAGTATAGATTAATTGGTATACTATGTCCATAGTATAGATTAAATGCATGTATGGGTCTATTTTTGAAGTTTAACCATGTTTTGTATATGTAATCGAATATGATTTTGGGTTGGTTTTTATAATGATTTCACGATGATTATGATGATTTTATGATTGATTATGTTAGTATTAAGTTTATTGTTAATAATGTTCAAGTTTGGTGAATTTTGGGTTACTAGAAGTTGATGAATTATATTATTGAATTGGACGGTTTTATGCGTGTGAGATGATGTGTTTGAATGAGTTCTTGAATCTTGATTGAGTTCTTGATTGAAGATCTTGAATCTTGGATGAGTTCTTGATGGTTTCTTTGAGTTCTTGATAAGTTCTTTAAGGTTCTTTATGAGTTCTTGATTGTGTCTTTAAAGTTAAAGGAAGTGAGTCTAAAGTTAAAGAAAGTTAAAGAAAGGTCCAAGATTGATAAGTGTGATTGGTTTACATGTTATTTCTTGAGTCAAGGCGCAAGATGCAACTTAAGAAGTAACTAAGAATGTAAACCTCGGATTAAAGAATTAAAGATTAGCTTGATTTTGTTACTAGACGCCCTAAACTTAGAGTAAGATTCTTTATTTCTGGATTAAGACGTTGCCCCTATCCTCACCGCGGTATTGGGATAGTGATTACCACTATGTCGTCTACGGATATGGATTTCTAGTAAGATTGGTTTCATGGGGTTGGGAGTAAGATTCTCAATCCTGGCATAGTTGGAAAGTTCGTTCGCGTAAGAGGCGTTCGTACGTGCGTAGTCCGGTCTAGTATACAAATGATTGCGCCCGACTTAAGAATTGGTTAAGTTAGTGGAGTCAAGCATGTAAGTTTTGTGAATCGCATGTTTCTTGGTTTGGTTTATGCTATTTCCATGTGTATCCCCATTAGGGTGGGACAGTTATGTTACTCGCCACTGACGATGGACTGTTGTTGTTTTTCAGGTAGCTCAGATGATGATGTTCTTGATTAGCTTTGGGTTGGGCGAGCGCCGGTGTTGCTATGTAGTTTTTGTAATGTTGTTTTACGAGTTTGATTAGGTTTGGACTAAAGTAGCTGTACTTGTCTATTTTCTATCATACGACATATATTTGAGGTTGTGTATGTTAGTTGTAGTATTATAACTTTTGGAAGTAGTGTTGTACAAACTTGTGGGTATTTATACTTTATGGTTTAGTAATATAATCATTTTGAGGTTTGTTTTTAATTTTAAGTATTTTAGTTTGTTAGTTCTGACTATTCGACTCGTCGGTTTCTTCCGCGCCGGTTTAAGCGAGTCGGGTCGTCATAGTTGGTATCAGAGCCGAATAGGTTTAAGTGAAGTTTTAGGATTTAAGTTAAACCCGGGAGTTGAGAGCTTTACTATTCCCGAGTGATATAACCAAAATTTAGGTTATGTAAGGGAGAAGAATTGGGTAGAAAGACCGGGATAAGAATCTTTTCTATTCTTTTTCTTCTTTTCGAGTATTTGGTTGTTGTATGGATGTGTGACTAACGTTGTTGTTTGGGATGTCTTTTGTTGTGAGGCGTTGCAGCATGTCTACACCTCGCCGATTGAGTAGTGGATGACAGAGGTTGCGGGCACTCGAGGAGGCGATCCTTACGTTAGTGCAGCATAGTCGTTCTACGCCGGGTACGCAGTCGACGTTCGATCGTATCGCTCGTCATCAACCTCCGACTTACGATGGGGTTGCCGACCCTACTATCTTGTTGAGCTGGATACGTGAGATGGGGAAGCTCTTCGACGCGACGTTTTGCCCCGAGCACGAGAAGGTGCAGATCGCCGCTTATTACCTGCGTGGAGAGGCCGATAACTGGTGGACGTTAGCTAAGGACTCGTGCATGCCGTTACAATCGATGTCGTGGATCGAGTTCGTCGATAAGATCCAGGAGCATTTCTACCCCGACGAGTTGTGGTGGCAGAAGCAGGAGGAGTTTCTTACTCTTACACAGGGTAAGATGACTGTGCAGGCGTACACCGACAAGTTTACGGAGTTATCGAGGTTCGCTACATCTGTGGTTCCGTCAGAGAAGGATCGGGTCAAGCGCTACAACAAGAAGCTGGATCCGGGGATTCGCGTTCACGTGATCAGTAGTGGAGCGACGATATTTCAGCAGGCCTATGAGGTAGCACTCGAGATTCAGGCATCGACGGCCGAGAAGGACGCGAGCAAGAAGAGAGCTCAGGTTCCGACGACGACAGCTTCGTTTAAGAAGCCCCAATTTAGTGCTCCTAGCAGTACCCCTCCGACCACGAGTTCGCATAAGGGATCAGATGGCTCGAAGTGCAGAGGATGCGGCCAAGACTTCCATCCAGGGAAGCGGTGTGATGGTTCGCCCATAGCGTGTTTTATTTGCAGGAAGGAAGGCCATAAGGCGTCAGTATATCCTGAGAGGAAGCTAGACACTGAGGTTAAGCAGCTTCCGGCACCGACGAAGACTCTGGTGAAGAACCGAGTCTATTGTATGACCGAGGCGGAGGCCGAGGTTCAGCGGGACATCGTATCAAGTAGATTTCTTGTTTCTGGTGTGTTAGCTTTGGTGTTCTTTGATTCTGGTGCTACTGTCTCTTTTGTGGCCAGTAGTTTTGCCTCGAGGATTAATATTCGTGGCAGCTTTCCTGTTAGGTCAGTTATAACTCTCCCTTCTGGAGAGGATTTTATTTATCAGCGCGAGTTCCGAGGAGTGCCTATCGTGATAGCTGGGGAGCAAGCGGCGGCTGATCTGAAGGAGTTCCCGCTAATGGAGTTCGATGTGATTCTTGGTATGGACTGGCTATCGAGGTATCGAGCGATCATTCGTTGCCGAGATCAGTCAGTGACATTCCGAGGACTTCAGGGCAACAGAGTTACCTACTCTGGGTTCGTTCTCAAGAAAGGAGTAAAGGTCATCTCTACCTTGAAGATGAGGAAGCATCGCCAGAAGGGCGATATGGTGTACCTATGTCAGGTAAGGGATTTGACTAAGGAGCGTCGGTTGGACGATATACCTGTAGCAAGGAATTTCAGAGACGTATTTCCTGATGAGCTACCAGGAGTTCCACCTGAGCGCGACGTCGAGTTTCATATCGATTTAGCACCCGGGACAACGCCGATTTCGAAGGCACCGTACCGGATGGCACCATCTGAGTTGCAAGAGTTAAAAACGCAACTCCAAGATTTGATCGATAAGGGCTTCATTAGGCCAAGCGTTTCTCCGTGGGGAGCACCTGTGCTCTTCGTGAAGAAGAAAGATGGTAGTATGCGTCTATGCATAGACACAACATAATAATTAGAACAGGTCAACCAAACATTCAAACAAATCATCAAGGAAATCATTCATAGACATTAACGTTCAAGTACGCAGCAGAAAACAATCATAATAACCTAATAAAACAAGACCTTCCAGATTAACTTATTCAGTTCTAGAGTTCTTGACACCACTATTGACTTTTCAGTTCTATTCAGTTCAGGTGCTAATCCGTTACCAGTCATATTCTCGTAAGGGGTCAACCACGAAGATCTACTTCCCCCAACTTTCCTTGTCTCATGCCGGGTCAACCACGAAGATCTACTCCCCAAGCACTGGGATCCAGAACTGTCCCAAATGTGAAGATAGGACAGTGGCTTCGACTATACCTATGTTCATGGCACTTTAGCCACTAGATAGGCGGTCACTTAATAGTTAATCATCTTTTCCATTTTACAATTTTGTTCTCAATTCTAGTTCATAATTCAATCCTTATTGACACAACTTAACTTCTAATCAATTCTAGTTCGTCTTAACTTGACCCAAAACTCTAGTCTAATACTCAAACCGCACGACATTTACTCTTTAAAATAAATAATTAAATCAATTCCTTAAATAATTACATAAACCATTCAATAATTTAATTAAATAAACAAATAATCATATAAACTACCAATCATCAACTAATATTGCTTAAAACATGATAAATATCTCCTTTTTCCTTATTTAACCCACACGGCATTCAAGAAATAAACAACCAAAATTATACTTCAATCTAATTAGATACAATTATCAACAATTAATCGCATAAACTTATTAATAAATCATAAAATCATGCTTAAAACATTAAATTATCAAATTTGGACCAAAAAAAGAGAAAAATCAAATCTTTATTACCCTTAAACTACACGGCTCTGTTGTGTTATTCCAGTAGGAACACGACAAGAGGGGGGTGAATTGCTGTGAGGAACTTATAGCATATATTTTTGACAGAATTAAAAAAGAAAGGAACTTTGAGAAAAACTAAATGTAAAGAGACAAATTTCAACGAGAAAAACTTCATGGCCCACGGAAGAAAGACTCCACTTTTATATAAAGGCCTTGTAAATTATTACAATCTTAAACTTCTCTCTGGATCTCGTGAGTTCCTGTAGGAACTCACGATTCTGTTCTTTCTCTTTCTTTTCTATTCTCACTTCTCTTTCTTCTCTGTTCTCTCTATATTCTCACACTTCTCTTTTCTTCTTCTCACTTACAACTCAAAATAATAACTCTAGTATATTGAAATGCATGTAAGAACTGGATTGGAACTTTGGAACTTTTCGACACAAGACTCAAATAATATAAATTTGAAAGTATGCTCTTGTTGTGTGTCTTCAAAATGTCTGAATTATGTTTTTATTTATAGTTGAATGGTTGTAGTAATTACTTGGAGAAAAAGCCTAATCAACGACCCCACTACCACACTAACCGTCCACAAACACACACACAAACACCACTAACTTTGACTCAACCTAATTAATTAGTAATTAATATGACCCTTGTACTCCATACCCCACTAACAATTTTACTGACTAAAATTTCAACTAACAAAATATGTTAATCACACGTCCAACATTCCATGCACACATAACATCACTAATCTTTGACTCTATAAATTTAACAACCCACTAACTTAATTATTTTTTACCAAAAAATCAGAGACAAATTAAAAAGCTAAACAACTAACCCTAAAAATTAGCTTAGTCAAAACTAATTAAAAAAACAAGAACCGTTTTTTTCCTTTTTTATTTTTCCGAATTTTTCCCTTTTTATTTTTATTTTAAAAAATAAAATCAGAATACTTAATACCTTTGACCACTAACTTTATAAGAATAAGTTGCTCATCTTGTTCCTATAAAATAGGACACAACCTAAGACTAGTAACAGGGTCAACAATGTTAGTTAATAGTGCCTAAAATTAAGGGCATATAATTCCAGTCAGTTTTTGAACCTTTTAAACTGATTAAAACATTCAAAAGTTTGTTCAAACTAACCCTAAAATGTAGCAAAGGACGTGGACCACTATAACCAATTGACTCGACCCAAGTTCCTCGAGGAACATGACCCAAAGTTCCTCTGACAGACACGACTAAGTTCCAACCAGACTTAAATACATTAATATACTCACATTTAGCCTAGAACATTATATTATAACATTCATGGATGCTTCTATTCTCTTCATCAAGTGATTCGCTGGAATACGTGAAATTCTTCTCATGTTCCTTGCTGAATTCTCTTTAGGAATTTCTCTGATTTCTCTGTAGAAACTTGACAGCAACATCTTTGATTCATAATTCGAACCTTTGCTTAGATCACCATCTCGTTTCTTTAAATAATTGAATCTTCATGTTTGAATCTTCAATACTTTATTTTATCTTCAAGATCTAAAATTCTCCTAAAACTCAAAGACACTTATTAGTAATTAAGTTTAAGGTTTATGTCATCATCAAAACTTAAAAGGAATATGTCAACAATTTCCCCCTTTTTGATGATGACAAACAAAGGCAAACTTAATTGAAAACTAAAAACAAATAAACTCGTTGAGAAAGATTTTTAATTTTTTTTTAATAATTTTTTTACTTTGTGAAATAAAACAACAAAATAAAAATAAAGACGTTAAACTAAATATTTATATACCAATTTTGAATTTTTATTATTTTTTATTTAAATAAATTATACTAATTAAGAACTAAATTAAATTATAATACCAATTTATATACAACTTAACTCCTCATGGAATCAAGAAGTTAGTAAAGTATTCACAAGTTAGGAACGATTTCTATTAGAGAAAGCTTTCATTTCATATGAGAATAAGATGAAAAAATAAGATGAAAAAGAATAATTTAGTTTGCCAATTATTCTTCCCCCTTTTGGCATCATCAAAATCAAAAGCATCATTCCATAAATATTTTTCATCGCATCACCATTAAACCAGTAATGGCAGATACCTGATCTCTAGAATAAGAAAACAACTCAAGTAGCAATCTAGCAATATTAGTCATCATAATAGCATCAAGGATTAGATGAAAATTAGCAAAATATAGCAAATATATGTTCCATAGACAAAAGAAAACTAGAGAAGAGCTACTACCCGACTGCTAAAATGTAAAAGAAGAAAAAAACGAAAATGTCAAAGAAGAAAATAAAACCTAAACCATGTTTAAATATATTACAACCATATCAAAATGTTTGAATAATGGAGAAAAGAGCAAGAGATCAATCGTTGTCCTGAGGAGCATCACCATAAAGGCCAACAATGTTTCCCAGAGAAGTTCCTTCAGGAACAGCAGAGGAAGTTCCAGCAGGTCTACGAGCAAGAGGTTTGGCAGGTGTGGGAGCAGTAGGACCCGGAGGAACAGAAGGTGGATGGTGTGATGTAGTAGCTCTCTGAAGAAAATTGAGGCTCTTCAAAATTTGAAGGTGATGTCGATCATTGGATTTCCTTAACTCAAATACATCCTGGCGAGAAGTGGATGCTTGCTCTTCCAAAACTTCAATTCTTTCCCGAAAATGTTGTATCTCCTTCAAAATATGAAGAAGAATGCTCTCCGTGTTAACATCCTTGGTCTTATTAGCATCATCCTTAAGCTCCTCATCATCAAATAAGGTCACGTGTGGAATATCACCCTCAACCTTAGTCTTTGATGAAATTCTCCTACTCTTCCGTGCCGGCTCTTTCACTCCAACCGTGTCCTTACCCTTAACTGTGACGTGACTTATTGTCGCTGCTTTGGCTTTCCGCTTGGCATCCTTAACTTTTTGAATTTCAGAAAGAGTAGCAGTGCGTCCATCTAATACACCGACATCACTACGCCAAAAAATGCTTTTGAAAGCGCTTTTTTTATAGCGGTTATGATAAAACCGCTATAATAAGTTAGATAAGGGGTCTTTTATAGCGGTTATACTATAACCGCTATTAAAAGTGCTATTATTAAAAAAAACCAAAGTCATTTCCCACAAAATTACATCACCCAACCATTTCTCTACTCCGTCTTGCGACCTTCAATTCGTCCCAGCTATTGCCAGCATCTCCCAGCCATTGCCAGCATCTCCCAGCCATTTACTCTACTTCTTTGTCCTTCCATTGCATCTCCTAAGCACGAAAAAACAACAGAACAAACTTCCATTGTATCTCGTTCTGGTTTAAGGGTTCATTTTAGGGTTTGAAATTGCGGTTTTTCCAACAAGCTTGGCCTTCGAAATTGCGGTTTTGTGAGCAATTCTAGGGCTATTCGTTGTTGCTAGTTCTTCATAGGGCTGACATTAGTTCGTTATTTGTAGCATATAAAGGTTAGAAACCTCCTTTTTGTATTTTTTTCTTTTTATGCTATTTGTTTCTTGATTTGCTATTTGGTTTGGTATTGATTTGTTTGTTGTTCGTTCTGATTTTAGTGTAGTGTTGTTGATGTTGTTGGAGTTGGAATTTATCAAGGAAAAGAGATTTGCAGGTCTGTTGAGCTTCATCTCTTTCAGTGAGAGCTTTGTGGAGTAATGCTTGGATATGTGTTAGTTCTTCTTCTCTCTTTCTAATCTCTTCTTGAGCTGCTAATCTTGTTGTTTCTAGCTCTAGAGTTCTGAAGATTAATGCATTCTTTAGCTCTTCCATGCTCTGCATTACAACAACTTTAACCCTATCAATTTTAAGTTATTTTTTTACCATTCATGTCTATACATATATATATATATATATATATATAATTATGTATTAGAAAAATAATCATACATATAATTTACAATCTTAAAATGTTGTGTTAGCTTGAACTTATGAATGTATTAAAGAATTTAACTCTTAACAATAAGTTGCAATCTTAAATTGTAATTAGATATTGTTATCCAAAATTGTAATCTCTCCGTCCTAAATTAAATGTTTCATTTTGAAAAGAGAAATGTTAAATTCCATCAGGAAACATGTCTTGTACCGCTTCCAAAAACTCTGTGAAGCTTGTATCAGTCTAACGATGCTTAGCTTGCAAATTCGACAAGGTTAAAATCGCTGAAAGATTAGAATACTTAGTACAACCAGGAAATAAAGGAGTCTCAGCAGCCTTTGAAACATCCTCAAACATGTGTGGTTGTTCATTATGCTGATCTCCCATTGCATTCATCAAATCATCAACCCCATCTTCCTCCATGGCGACATCCCCTTCCTCCCCCTGATTGGCCTCACAATCATTAGTATCAGTCCCCACATGTATCGTATTATCCCTATCATCGACTAACTTTTCGTCATGCCAGTACCAAGTCTCATACCCATTGGTAAACCCATGGCGAAACACGTGGTCCTCAATTTTATTGATGTCAGGCCACCTCTTTGCATTACCACAATCACGACAAGGACAAGCTATAGTAGGAGTTTTCTTAAACCTTTGATGCTCTAAGGCTGCCAACCGGAATTGCAATACTCCATCTCGAAATTCCCTTTCCGTTCAATCTCCAAACATCCAACTACGATTCATTTCTACCATAGTAAAATCAGACATATATTACAACGACAATTATCTCATAGGCATAACCCATCAATGAAATTGTACATCAAATTGGGTAGGTTTCAATTAAACATAAAACATACGTAGTAATAACAAAACGGGTAAAAAATAGTTTGTTGCACATAACCTTGGTTACCTTGGTTAGCTATTGATTTGATTTATCTATTTAAATGATTTTTTTCTTTTAATCTCTCTATTTCAACGCATTTCTTTCTCTATCATCTCTCTTTATTTCAACTTCTTCCTTCTATTTCAATTCTCTATTTCAACTTCTTCCTTCTATTTCAATTCTCTATTACGACTTCTTCCTTCTTTCTTTACCATGCCTCAATCTAGGTCTAAAAATTCGTTTGTTAGGGTGAAGATGTCAAAAGTATTTTGTGATTCAAGTTTCTGAGAGCATAAGAAATCCGGAGAGGCCATATTATAGATGTTCTGGTTGTGGCGAGTTCAAGTGGGGGGCTGAGGAGGAGTTAAAGATGGATGACGATGGTTCTGTTGAAGATGAAGCTACATCTGTTGTTGTTGTGTCTGAGTTAGAAGAGTTGAAAATTGTTTTGAGAAGTTTGCTTAATTTTGAAAGTGTTGTTGATTTGTGTTATGCTGAAGTGAATTGAGGAAATTTGGGAAATTAGGGTTTATTTATCTCAATTTATGGAAATTAGGGTTTATTGAGGTCCGTTTTATTGGGGAAATTGGGGAAATTAGGGTTTTGTTTAGAAAATCAATTAAATTGGGGGGTTTTTGTTGTAGGCGACTGAATTAGTTGAATTAGGGTTATTTAGGTTCAATTGAAAAATTAATAAATTTAGAGGGTTAAAGTAATAAATTAAGAGGGTTAGGTTAATAAGTGCCAACCACAGTTAAAAGCGAGGTTAAGTTAACAAAGATTTAATGCCAAACAGCATTTATAAGGTACGGTTGGGATGAAATTCAAAACATATGGTATTGTTGAGAATTTTTAAAACTCAATGGTAGCATTGGGAATCCTCAATAGTACAATGGTACCATTGGGAATTTCCTTATTTTTATGTGGGGTTGAGTAAAAAATAAGGTCTAGTATTAATTTTTATGTTTTACCGCACTTAAAGTGCGCACGCCTCATATCTAAAAAACGTGCACCTTCGCTTTGCGCCTCAGTGCAACGCACGCCCTTTAAACATAAGTTTGAAACAATATAACTTTAAAAAATCAAAATAATTTCTTTTCAATTTGCACCTAACTAACGACTTATTCATCAATACAATTATTTCTTCATCGAGAGAACATTTGTACAGAAAAAGAAACAAGAAAACAACTTTGAAAACAACCATTCTTAAGTACATTATAAACTTCAAAGATTAAATATGATTATATACATTATGAACTTCAAAAATCAATCATGGTTATTGACATTTTGAACTTTAAAAATATAAGAATTAATATTTTAAATAAGCTTTTCTTAATTGTCTTTATTTCCCATAAAAATTAGCAAATAATATACTAATTATCATTCAAGCATTTTGACAAACATGTTGTAGGCATGAAATAGTAATGTCATTTTTCATGTAAAAAAACATAATAAAAGTCAATCTTAATCTTTTGTCATCAAAATTGAACCATAAATTAACAATAACAACCAAAGATTTAAACAAATTTAATACCAAAAACCAATAAAAACTAATTTAAAAGAAATAAAAAACACTAATTTGTGATGAAGCAACCAATAATACCTCAACTTAGTGGTGAAGCAAGACAACAACTAATTTGTGGTGGTGAACGAAGGCAGAGAGCAGCAGAGAGAAGCAGAGCAGAGTGTAGCGACGAACGAAGCCAGAGCAGAGAGCAGCAACGAACGAACGAAGCCAGTAGATCGAGCAACAACGAACGAAGGCAGAGAGAAGCAGAGCAGCAACGAACGAAGCCAGCAGAGAGCCAAATGACAGCGGCTGCTGGTGGTGGCCGGTTTGGTGCGGCTGCTGGTGGTGGCGGTTGGGGCAACGAATTGACAGTGAACCGTGAAGGCAGAAGATTAGGGCAAGAGGAGTACGAAGGAAGTTAAGAGAAGCAAGCAGCAGGCTGAATTTTTTAAAAAAAAATTAGTAGTAATGAATTAGAGAAGGGGGGAAATTATAATTTTTACCAAAACAATTTGTATCGTGCCTTATTATGTACAATACAAATAATGTAGTATTTGTATCCTGCCTTTAAGGCATGATGCAAATAGTGCATTATTTGGATCATGCCTTTAAGGCACGATGCAAATATAACATTATTTGGATCTTGCCTATAAGGCACGATACAAATATAACATTATTTGGATCGTGCCTATAAGGCAGGATGCAAATATAACATTATTTGGATCGTACATGGTGAGGCACGATGCAAATACGCAGTTACAAATACTAATTTTTTTACTAGTGAGGGACTATAAGAAAAGAGTATATGGATCAAGTAAAGCAATTGTTCTCGCGTGGGAATTATGTGGAGAATGAAATGGAGATGATAAAACAAACATCAAATGGGCTCAATAGCCATAGTCAGGATCAATTTGAAGCTTCAAAGTCAAATGGTCTTGAAAAGGTGAACATAGCTTCAAAGGTTGATATTTTTTAGGTAAATTGAATGGTGTTTATAGTGTTAATGCACCTATAAAAAATGGATAGTGCTTAATATTTATTATTTTGTTTATAGGTGATGAAGTCGTCTAACTAGGACATACATGAAGTTGTTAACGTGTAAGCTAAGTCACTTTTGATAAAAAAAATTTGGCTTAGCTTGATAAATAAAATACAACATGTCAATCTTATTAATATTCTTATTGGTTTAGAGCATTATTTCAATTTCGAAGTGAAGTTGAAATTACAACAAAGTTTGTTGAGCTATGTATGATTTTGATGATAATGAACAAATGATGATTATCTAAATAACATGTGTGTGTTAAGATGTGCATAAATAAGTTCATAGGTCTTAAGGAAGAACGTTCCTATTGTGATTGAAGATGTATGCAATACAATACAAGTTCCCGAGTTGGAACAAATCAAGAGAAGCTTCTGAGTTGTTTCAATGTGGGAATGCAACTCAAAGAGGTACCAAGTTGAAGCCTTGCAAAGAGAATACTTGAAGAAGCACAATCAAATAAGCAAGCTAAACTGAAGTTCCTATGCAACACGAGTTAAGTTCCTGTAAAGAAACAAATCAAGAGAAATGAGAATCAAGATTTCCAGAATTGGAGCATCTTGAAGGTGCAATACAAGATTCCGCGTTTCTGCCGTCTGCCTTTTAACGTCCGCCTTCTGGACGGACGTTAAATTCAATTTAACGTCCACTTTTAAGTTTAACGTCCTTCATAACAGACGTCTTATAATTGGTAACGTTATTAATCTAAAATTTAACTTAACGTCCGCCTTTTAAGAAATAACGTCCGTTGTAGACGGACGTTAAAAACACGGAAAATTAATATATTTAAGTCGTTTTTTAACGTCCGCCAAAGAAGCGGTAACGTCCGTCTTCAGGCGGACGTTAAAATTTGAAGTATTTTTCAGAAATAGAATCAGAAACCCTTCACATTTGTTCACAAACCAAAAAAAAAAAAAGTCTCTCTCTTTGCTTACCGTGTTCTCTCCGACGACCGCCCATCTCCAGCCCAGCACGCCGCCTCGCCAACGTCGAGCACCAACCCAGCCACTAGCACACCGCCTCACCGACGCTGTAACCTGCATTTGCTTCTCTAGGTTGAAACCCTAACTCTCTCTTTACTTGTATTTTTATTTTTTTAGGTAAAAATTTACTCTAATTCTAAATTCCATGCATTAAGGTTGATTTGAAGTTTGAATGTGATTAAAAGAAGTACAAACATATCCTAGCTCTATTTTGAAGGTAAATGTACGATTTTTTTTTTAATATTATGTTGAATTTTGATTTTTATGTTGAAAATAGGTGTTGAATTTTGGGGTTGAATTGTGGTTGAACTTTTGGTTGAATTTTGAATTTTATGTTGAATTTTGATTTTTATGTTGAATTGTATGGTTAATTCGTTTAGAGTTTTGGGTAGAGTTTTATAGAATTTTAGGTTGATTTTATGTTGATTTTGTTTAGAGTTTTAGGTTGATTTTTATGGTTGCTTTGTTTAGAGTTGTGAATTTTATGCTTATTTTATTTATTGTTTTAGGTTGGATATATGCTTCTTTTTAGAATTTAGGTGTTTTAATGTTATGCTTATTTTTTATAGAGTTTTTGGTAGAATTCTATAGATGGATGATTGTTTAATGTTGTTGGTTGTTTTATTGTTTTTGGCTTTAATTTTATTTGGAATTGGTGTTAGATGTATAAGTTATTGTTTATAAAAAATTTATAATAAACTTTTGTATGGGATGTTATGCGAAGCATATAATAATTGAGCTGCGGCTAGTGGCATACTAAATTATTCTAATCCAACTTTAACTACATAATAAGTATCAACTTAAATAAATTAATTTAATTATTTGAAAGAATTTTATAATAGAATTTATTTATACAAAATTGGTTTTAAAAAGTATATGTTTATTTGTAATTCATCACTTCAAGTAGCTTTTATAATACAATTTAAATGACTCTTAATTAATCTTAGTTGTGTAGAATTTTTTAATCATGAGAAGGAATGAGCGTCGTTGGATGTACCAAAGATTAAATGGGCGTCGTCTTATAAATGAATTTATAGAAGGGGTCGATGGGTTCGTCGACTTTTGTCTACAACATCCCGCTTATAATGACAATGATAAGATAAGGTGTCCTTGCTTTCGTTGTCGTCACAAGCGTTATTTGGATGTGGACTGTAACGACCCGGATTTTTGGGCCGTAAAATTTCGTGCGAAATTAAGCCTTAAAGACCAAATCATTCGATTTGGGCCTAAAAAACTTAATTTGTTGTTTGAAGAGCTAGCCCAATTACCCCATCTAACCCCCATAGCCGACCCCCTAATGATAATTTTTACTAAATTATCTAAATTATCCTTTTAACCATAATTAATAATCTATATCTATTTTTGACCCAATTTAAAAATCCTAATTTTATTATCCTAACTTCCCCCCTACATTTTAGGAGCTTCTAAACTCCCTATTATTACTCAACCCAACCGGCCCCTCTTCTATTTATTCTCTTATAACTCTTTCCTAAACTAACTCCTAAATCTTAGTAAACCTTTTATATAAAAATCCCCTTTTAAAACCCTTAAGTATTATTGATCAAAAACAACAAAACAAACATCCTTTCCCCTTATATAAACTCACGACCCTCCCTAAAGAATCCTCACAAAAATTCAACTTTCTTCCTTTCGGAATCGATCAAAGGTAACTAGCTCTTTCACATAGCAATAGGATTAATCAACATAGGATATTAGATTAGATAGATTGTTGTTTTTTTTTATTGTTGATGCCGTGTAGTTTTAGGGTAGATATTATTGATTTCTTTGCTTGTTTTGATGTTTCTTGAATTAATCTTGATATGTACATGTTTAATCTAATCTTCTTATGATAGTTCAATATTAATCTTTCTATGAATTGTTGTGTTATTGATTATTGTTTGGTTTGTACACATGCCGAGTGGAATAGGGTGATGATCTTGATTTCTTTGATTGATTTGTTTGAATCTTGATAATTTCCGAAGCATGGGCACCGACGCACCGTTTATTTCCTTTGATGATTGATTCTGGATTGTTCTTTGATGGTTGACTTGATTAATCTTGGGCACCGCTTACTCACATTTGTATTTGCTTAATTGAAATCATGATGTTGGTAGTGCATGATGTAATTATGCAAGATTGGAACTTGATTTATGGATGCATGAATTAATGAATTAGCTTGAGCATTGACTCTTTGCATTCCTCAACTACATTAGAATAATCAAGATTGTATTTGTTCCTTTGTTAATATGCGTGTACATGGATTAGTGGATCATGTCACAATTTATGTTTCATGCGTGTAACCTCATATATTAAAGCATTGATTTTTATTTTGGTACTAAGTAAATCTTGTAGAATCTTGTTAAAACTTGCAAAAATTATTGTTATTCTTGAGTTTCTTCTTTAAACCACGAGAATCTTGAAGTTATTATGGTGATGGATTGGGTTATTTTTCCCTCTTGTCTATGTGTGTTAGTCATTGTTTCCAAGGATTGAATTTTTATTTTTGTTTGTCAATCAAACCTGTTGAATTTGGTTGTTGGAAGTTAGCTTGATGATTTAGTGGTATGATGTTGCGTGTTGATGCATGGTATTTCGTTTGATGTTTTGATTAGTGTCTTTGGGTCTTGTTGGTCGTATGTTTCGTTGATTTCCAGCATGTAATTTAAGCGTGTATTATGATGGTGCCTCTTGGTTTAAGTTGTGTCAATTATGATTAAGACTGCTATGTTGTATCGGCCTTGCGCCGTGTCATATGTATCGGCCTTATGCCGTGTCGAGGATATGAAAGATGTATCGGCCTTGCGCCGTGTCGTAAGTATCGGCCATGAGCCGTGTCGGGAATTTGTAATAAGTATCAGCTATGAGCCGTGTCGGGGATTTATAAGAAGTATCGGCCTTGTGCCGTGTCGAAAGTATCGATTCATTTATGATGAATCGTGTCGGGGACTTGTTTGAAGTATCGGCCTTGTGCCGTGTCGAAAGTATCGGCTATGAGCCGTGTCGGGGATTTATAAGAAGTATCGGCTTTGTGCCGTGTCGAAAGTATCGATTCATCAGTGATGAATCGTGTCGGGGATATTAATTGTTGTATCGACTTCGGTCGTGTCGTTTAACTCTTACGGATGTTGATTGATGATAAATGATATGATATTTATGAATTGTGTATAATGAAGTCTTCCGCTACTGTGATCTCTGATATATGAATCTAAGTGATGAATATGCTCAATATGTACGAATTGGTGGTGTCTTCTATTTGATTTAATGTTTTATGTTGCTTGGTTCTACTGTTAAGTGGAACAGTCTAGTTACTCCCCACTGACTGTGGACCACCAATTTTATCTTGCAGGTAATCAGTGTAAGACTTGAAGTCGGGATGAGTGCTGGCGAGAATTTAGGCGCCCTTTGTTTCCTTTATAATTTTCTTTTTGAACAGTTTCGGTTGTAATAAGGAATAGTTAAGTTTAAGGTTTTTGGAACAATTTAAGAGTTTGATTAATAAAAGGATTAAGTTTAGAGCTTCCGCTGTGATTCTTTAAATTATTGATTAAAAGTTTAAAGTTAATACTGTTTCGTGTTGTTGTTTTCTCCGAAAACAACGTTGCTAAAATACGGGACATTACATGGACACGGTCAAAGTACATTTGTATAGTAAGGGTTTTACTCCGAATTACTATGAATGGAAATTCCATGGTGAGTCGGATATAGGGCCCTCCTCTTCGGTTCAATCAAACCCATATCGAGATATGATTGTTGATGCTCTTGGAAATGAACAAGATGACACGTGGTCGGAAGGACCAAATTCAATTGAAGAAGAACCGAATGATGAAGCCAAGAAGTTGTTTGACCTTCTTAAGGCAGCTGAGGATCCTTTGTTTCAAGGGAGTAAGATGTCCGTGCTGGAAATGGCTTCAAGAATTATAAGTTTGAAGTGTGAATACAATTTGCCACATAGGTGTGTGGATGCATTTGTTTCTTTGTTGAATGAATCAATGCCAGAAGACAATATAATGGGTAGAACCTTTTATGACACGAAGAAGGTTCTTAAGGGCTTGGAACTTCCTCATAAGAGTATACACACATGCCCTAGAGGTTGTATGTTGTTTTGGAAGGACGATGATGTTTTAGATAAGTGTAGTGTATGTGGAGCTGATAGGTATAAGAAGACTTCCAAGGGCAATCTTATTCCCGCAAAAGTGCTAATATACTTTCCCATCACAACGAGGTTGCAAAGGTTGTTTGCAATAAAGAACATTGCCGGGGAAATGACATGGCACGCCAAGAATATATGCAACCTCTAGTTGAAGAGTTGAAGCAGCTTTGGCATGTTGGGTCAATGACTTATGACACGTCACGGAAGCAAAATTTCAACCTTCGTGCCGCCCTCATGTGGACTGTTAATGATTTTCCAGCTTATGGTATGTTGTCTGGGTGGTCTACCGCTGGAAAAAAAGCATGTCCGTACTGTATGGAGAAAAGCAAGGCATTTTGGCTTGATCATGGCGGTAAGGTGACGTGGTTCGATTGTCATAGACAATTTCTCCCTTCCGATCACTCATTTCGAAAGAACAAGACTGCTTTCTGTAAGAATAAAGTTTAAAATGACCTGGCTCCACATATAATGTCTGGTGACGAACTGTGGCGGTGTGTGAAAGACTTGCCCAAAGCAATTGATAGTCCCCAGGCACTAAACATGATCAAGAAGCAGAAAAAGGGATGGTTTAAACAGATTATTTTGTGGGAACTTCCATATTGGAAGGATTTGCTTATTCGTCACAACTTAGACGTCATGCATATTGAGAAGAACTTTTTTGAACAACTTATTAACATTCTCATGGACGTCAAAGGACAAACTTCAGACAATATAAATGCAAGAAAGGACATTGCACGTTTATGTAAACGCCAACCATTGGAGCCGGTTGACGATACAAATGGTAAGCAGACAATGCCCAAAGCACCTTATACACTTGACAAGAATCAGAAAAAGGTGTTATGTGAGTGGGTACGAGATTTGAAGTTTCCAGATGGGTTTGCATCAAACTTAAGTAGGTGTGTAGATCTTCGTGCATGTAAGTTGCACGGAATGAAGAGTCACGATTGTCATGTATTCATGGAGAGGCTATTGCTGGTTGGTTTGCAGGAGTTGCTTCCGTTACATGTGTGGAAGGCAGTGACGGAAATCAGTCAGTTTTTTCGGGACTTGTGTGCGCCCACTATCAAAGTGAGCGAGATGGAACGCTTACATAAAAACATACCTGAGATCATATGCAAGCTTGAAAAAATCTTTCCACCATCATTTTTCAACTCAATGGAGCACTTGCCGGTTCACTTGCCTTATGAGGCAAAAATTGCTGGTCCCGTTCAATATAGGTGGATGTACCCTTTCGAAAGGTAAGGTAATTCAAATTTATTAACTTTTATCTAGCTTAGAACCTATTATTTTTTTAACAAAAATTAATTATTCTTAAGTCATTGATAGGTTTCTTAACCATTTGAAGCGTAAAGTGGGAAACAAAGCACGTGTTGAAGATTCAATATGCAACGTTTACCTAACTGAGGAGATAGCAAACTTTTGCTCCAACTACTTTCAAGCTGGCGTTGACACTAAGTCAAGGGATTTAGGAAGAAATGTCAATCCGGATGTGGATACTCAACATGATTCTAATCTCCCCGAGATGTTTAGGGAAGATTGTGGTCGACCTAAAATAAATGGTCAGAAACGCTGGTTGTTGGACAAGGAGTATGATAGAGCACATCTTTATGTGCTTGCAAACAGTGGCATCCTAAGTGATTATGAAAGGTAAGTTGCTCAAACGCAGATAAGGGGTTTATTGACAAACATTTATTGTTTTAGGACTGACTTGAACTGGATATATATTATTATGAAAAGGCAATTTGAGGAGCACATTGTTCATTCAAAACCCAATATAGTTAGGGATCAAGTATGGAGCAAATGTGAAGCTGATTTCCCTGAATGGTTCAAGGAACATGTGAGTTTTGTCAAATTATTAAAATACAAAATAAATAAGACTTTTTTATTAACTAACTAAATCAACAATACTAGGTGCTTGACAGAATGCCAAGTTCTGATGATGTTGCAACTGATGATGTTATACGTGCGCTCGCAATGGGCCCCTCTAGACAAGTGATGAGTTGGAGTCAGTTCTATGTCAATAGATACGACTTCCACACATTTGAATATGGCAAGAACAAGTCAACCATGAATTACGGAGTGTGCGTACAAAGTCATGAAGAAAGTGATTACTTTGGCATCTTGGAGGAGGTTTTGGAATTGGTTTATCATGGTAATCTTGGAATGTACAAAACTAGAAAATTAAGAGTTTAATTTTCTAAGACTTTTTTAAATATTTTGAGTCATGAGTCTGACTGGAACACGAGTTAAGTTACAAGTGGAACTTGTGTAATAACCCGAAATTTAGGGCCAGAAAATTTCGCGGTTATTAATGTTATTTTAATTATTCTAAGTCCAAAAGGCCCATTTATTTGGACTGTTTATTTTATTTCTTCTCCTTATCTCGAAATTTGGGCCCGATGACCCAATTATCCTCCCTTTGGCCGGCCCTCACTTGAGATGGCCAATAATTAATTGCCTTTTATTTAAATTAGATAAATTGGGTATTTATTCAATTAATTATTTTTAATTAATTTGAAAACCTAAACCTAGTCATCTCCTAACCAAGTCTTCCCCCAAAAATCTCTCTTTCCCTATCCTTTCTCTAACCTCACGGCTTCCCCTTAGTTTGTTAGGGTTTTATTTTGTTTTTCTTTCTTTCTCTATATATACTTAAGTAAGGGCTAGCATTTGTATTCTTTACTCAATTGCAAAAGCCTCAAGCACCCTAAAAAGCTTCTCTCTTTTCCTCTTCTCTTGGCCGTGTACCTCCATCACCAAAGTGGTGATTTTTCTTTGGATTTTTAGCGATTAAAGGTAACTAGCTTGTCTCTTTTAAATTTGGTACAAACTTTTTACATAGTTAATTAGGATTAAAATCATGAAAATTGCTAGGAATTAGTGTCATGTTCACCTAGAAGTTTCGAACCAAATGACATGATTTTATGTAACTTTCTTGATGTTTTTATGTAATTTCTATGAATCTTTAATTGTTTAATTAATTAATTGCATAGATTAATTTATTTAATTATGTATATTGTTTGAATAATTGCATGACAATTATTGGATCTTGATCTTGATTTTTCTTTCATAATGTCGAGTGAGATGTGGGTTTTAGCATGATATTTTCTTGATATTTTTATGCAAATCTTGGTTAATCTTTAATTCTTTTATATACAAATTAATCTATTAAATTGTATCATTATGATGTATGATTGTATAAATTTATTGAATTCTTGTTCTTAGAATTTCTTGAGCATGTCTAGTAGATTAAATAAATTAAGGGAGTTAAAAATCTGATTTTTATGTTGAATCTTGATTAATCTTGAATTGTTATGAAATCTTGAATTTAATCTTGACAATGTTGTTATGCCCAAGATGTCGTGTATATTGAGTATATAAAAGAATGATTATGATCTTGTTTTTACAATTAATCTTGATATATTGTGTTTAAAGAATAAATTTAATGTCTAACATTAAGTTGTTATGAATTATTGATAATCATATTTATTTAAATAATTATGTAAATTTACGGTAATTTTTGTCCTAAATTTTCGAGTGGTATAAAATATGAGAAGTAGAATTTTTATCATGTTTTGGAATAATTTTATGAATTATTATTATAATTATTACTTATTAAAGGAACTGTCAGGGATAAGTTGTAATAGGAAGGGTAATAATAATATGACAAAAGGAATAAGTTGCAACATAATAATAATAAAAGGATTTTAGGGATAGTTATTACATTTGTCACCACAATATTTATTATCATTATTATTATTAAAGGAACTCAGAAGGGATAAGTTACAATAGGAAGGAAAGTATAATAAGATATTAATAAGGAAGTAAAGGAAATAGAGTAAAAGGTTATTGATTTGTTTCGATCTCTGGCTAGGAAAGACTTGGTATTTAAGGTGGCCAATATACGTGCTGCACCTCTCTTTCCTGGGATTTCGAACATTTCATTCCCGATTACGGTCACCTAGTACTTCCAAGTATAAGAAAGATAATAAGTTAAGGACGCCCCTGCGATGACGCAAAGGTCATTAATCGGGTTAATAAGATAGGACGCCGCTGCGATGGCGCAAAGGTCATCAATCGGGTTAAGTCGTTGCCACTGCCAGACTGCGGTATCTGCGCAGTTCTTGATTCTAGGATATGTAGTCGTCTAGGTAGTTCTCGCAAAGGAGGGCTATTTAGGGGTTATGGCCATAGCTTAGGCTTAGTTCTCGCAAAAGAGGGCTACGGGTGGGACGCAAAGGTTCACCTCGGCATGTTTTAGGAAAGTTGTGAACGCAAAGGTTCACTACGAGCTATAAAGACCGGTCCGCCAAGAAGTTAAGATGATATGATAAGTTATGATAAGAAGTTATGTGAGTATAAGATATGATATAGTATGATATGTTATGGTATAATTAAAGATAGCTAAGTTATATGTATATTTACACTATAAGATAAGAATAAAATGGAATGTATTAGATGATATGTATAAGTCTTCCGATGTGTACGTCTGTATAAGTATAAGTACGTCGTATGTATTTTAAATGTATATTGTATGTATAAGATTGAGTACGTATTTGTATATATTTGTGTATACGTATATGAACCTGTATGTTGTACGTATTCCGTATATGTATTTTGTACGCACTTCTAACCGTATTTTGCAGGTATTATTATACGTATTATATACGTACTTTCAAACGTATTTTTATACGTAATTCTAACCGTATTTTGCAGGTATTATTATACGTATTGTATACGTACTTTTATACGTATATTTGTACGTACCATTATATGTAACCCGTATGTATTATTTGTATTTAAGGTTATATGTTATGGTTTTCATGAATGGTTCTATGCTATTATGTGGTTAGCGGTCCCTCATTTAAGCGGGACAGCCTAGTTACTCGCCACTGACAGTGGACCCCCCTCCCCAGTTTCAGGTGATGATGCTGCAGCTTAGAATGGGCTTACGCTGGATTGGGCTTTGTGTAGCAGAGATCTGTAGTTTGACCGTAGTTTGTTTAGAACTTTTAATAAGACTTTTATGTTGGTAGTTATCCCAGCCTGTTGGGAGAACATATTTAATTTATGTAATTTCAGTACTTACTTTTGTAGACCTTTGGTTTTTTCGTTATTTAGTTAATAAAAGATGCCATAGACTTTGAATATTTCATTAATATTAAGTATTATGTTTAAGTAACGATCCGTTTATCGATTTCCTTCGTCAATCGACAGTCCTAAAAAGTCGGGTCGTTACAGTTGGTATCCGAGCCATAGGTTTAAACCCTAAAGTTACTTCTTCATAAGTAACTTCGAAAGATGAGTGCTTTATGAACCACGAGTGAAACTTAGCCTAAAATGGAAAACCTAGGTGAGAGAAGCCATGGGTAGAAGCCCGGGATAAGATTTTTTTTTCGTTCTTCGTTCTTTCGCGACTTTTCGTGCCTATGTTCGTTTTGTTGACTTGATCGTTGCTTTCAGGATGTCGACTCCGAGACCCAATTTTCGTCTTCGTCGTCGTAATCTAGAAGATGCTATCCTCACTTTAACACAGAATAGTGTTCCTTCCCATAACCCCCAGTCATCCTTTGATCGGGTTGCACGTCTTCGTCCGCCAGTCTATGATGGGTCAACAGACCCGACCGTTCTCGAGAACTGGATTCGAGAGATGCGGAAGATGTTTGATGCCTTATCATGTTCTGAGCGGGAAAGAGTGCCTATTACGACCTTTTATCTAAAGGGTGAAGTTGACAATTGGTGGAGTACACTGCGGGCCAACCCCGAAACGGATCTGAATCTGAGTTGGGAGGCCTTCACCAAGAAAGTGCAAGATCGGTTCTATCTTGAGGAACTAAAGTGGCAAAAGCAAGAAGAGTTTCTCACCTTCACCCAGGGTAGCCTGTCCGTCCAAGCTTACACGGACAAATTCACTGAGCTCTCCCGGTTCGCAACAGCGGTCATACCTTCTGAGGCTGAGCGGGTCAAAAGGTATATCAAGAAGATGAATTCTAGCATCCGGGTGCATGTGATCAGTAGCAGGGAGAAGACGTTTCAAGAGGCATATGAGGTAGCTCTAGAGGTCCAGTCCTCGGTTTCTGATGATGACTTAGTTAAGAAGAGGGTTGCTTCAGTCCTGACTTCAGCTCCAGCCAAGAAGACTAGGTTCGAGTCTACTCCGAAGCCTCAGCAGAATGCTCGACCAGCTCCGAGTCAAGGCCCGAGAGTCTGTCAGGGCTGCAAAAAGGAGTTCCACCCGGGAAAGAAGTGTGATGGGACACCGATAGTGTGCTACAGATGTAGTCAAGAAGGTCACAAGATTACGGCCTGCCCCAAGAAGCAATCAGCAGCAACAGTTAGTCAAGCGCCGGTCAAGAACAGGATCTTCTGTATGACTCAGGAGGAGGCAGATGCTCAACCCGATGTGGTCACGGGTACCTTCCCTGTTCATAATATTACTGCTTATGTTCTGTTTGATACTGGTGACACTGTATCTTTTGTTGCTAGTTCGTTTATTGTGAAAGCTAACCTGATGGGAGAGTCTCCTGTCAAATCTATAATAACTCTTCCTTCGGGAGAGGACTTTGCTTGTCTTCGGGAATACAGGGATGTTCCTATTGTGATCTCGGGGGTACAGTTCGAAGCCGACTTGAAAGAGTTTCCTATGATCGAGTTCGATGTGATCTTAGGAATGGATTGGTTAGCCAAGCATCAAGCGACTTTCCGATGTCGAGATCAAGCCGTCACCTTGCGTGGTCCAAACGCAAGAAGGGTAACCCATGTCGGGAAACCGATAGGAAAGGGTGTGAAGATAGTGTCCGCAATGAAGATGCGCAGTCTGCAGCGCAAGGGTGAGACGGTCTACCTGTGTCAAGTCAAGGATGTGACCCAGGAAGAACAGCTAGAAGCCATTCCGGTTGTTCGTGAATATGCGGATGTGTTCCCAGAGGAGTTGCCAGGGATACCACAGGAGAGAGAAGTGGAATTCAACATCGATTTGGTGCCCGGGACTGCTCCAATCTCTAAGGCTCCATATCGCATGGCTCCGGCAGAGTTGAAGGAGTTTAAGACCCAATTGCAGGATCTTATCGAAAAGGGTTTCATAAGACCCAGTGTGTCTCCTTGGGGTGCCCCGGTGCTGTTCGTAAAGAAGAAGGATGGCGGCATGAGGCTATGTATCGACTACCGGGAACTTAACAAGGTGACCATCAAGAACAAGTATCCTTTGCCCAGGATCGAGGATTTATTTGATCAGTTGAAGGGAGCCAGTGTCTTCTCCAAGATTGATCTCAGGTCGGGGTATCATCAGATCCCAGTGAAGCCGGAAGATATACCGAAGACCACGTTTCGCACTAGATATGGGCAGTATGAGTTCGAGGTGATGTCGTTTGGTCTGACTAATGCTCCTGCTATTTTCATGGACCAGATGAATCGGACCTTTCATCATCTCCTGGATGTGTGTGTCGTGGTGTTCATCGATGATATTCTTATCTATTCGAAGAGTGAACAGGAGCACACCCAACATCTACATTTGGTGTTAGGTATCTTACGGGCTCAGAAATGGTTCGCAAAGTTGTCTAAGTGCGAGTTTTGGCTCAAGGAGGTAGCCTTTCCAGGGCATGTGATCAATGCGGAAGGTGTCATGGTAGATCCAGCCAAGATTAAGGCAGTGGTAGAATGGCACAGTCCCAAGAATGTGGCCGAAGTCTGAAGTTTTCTGGGCCTAGCAGGTAAATTGAAGTATTTGATATAGCTATTATTTTGTCTATGCCTGTAATAACCCGAAATTTCGGGCCAGAAAATTTCGCGGTTATTAGCTTAATTTATTTATTTTCAAGTCCAAAAGGCCACTTAGTTTTGGAGTGTTTTATTTTAGTCTGTTCTCCTTCTGCTTAAATTGGGCCAAAAGACCCAATTTTCCTTTCTCTTTTGAGCTGGCCGGCCTCCCCTTTATTTTGGGGCCAATATTAATTCTTTTGGTTTAATTTAATTAATTATATGATTTAATTAATTTAGTTAAATAATTAATTTAAATCCTAAAAGGGAAAACCTAGTCCAACTTAATTTGTTGAGCCTCCCAAAAGAAGCTCAACTTCCCCCTTTATTTCTCCCCTACCTCACGGCCCCCTAGGGTTGTTAGGGTTTTATTTTTTTTATTTTTTTTTCTTTTCTTATATATTGTAACGACCCGACTCGCTTAAATCGGCGCGGAAGAAACCGACGAGTCAAGTAGTTATAAAACTAAAACTTCAACACTTAGAAAATAAACTAATACCTCAAAACATTATTATTAAACCATAAGTGTACAATAACCCACAATCTTGTACAAACTAAGTCCAAAAGTCAAATGTAATAAACGGAAAGTAAAATGCAACTCTAACCATATACTAGAGTCTTATACAACGTATACGAGTCCATAAATCCAAAACAACTACTAACAATTCTAATTCTATGAACGAAAGTAAATACAAAGGAACAAAATAAGCATAACGCCGCTCGCCCAACCCCAAAGCTAAGCATGAGCATCGTCATCAGATGTACCTGAAAACACAACATAATCCACCGTCAGTGGCGAGTAACATAACTGACTCACCCTAACGAGAATACACCGGTACATAGCATCAATCAAATAACATCACACATATAACCTCGAAGACACGAGACAACCTCAAACTTGTAATCCAAACTCGACATCATCATACAACCTCATCATCCCAAATTCTAACTTTGGCGCAATCATTCTAATTCTAGACCGAACTATGCTCGTACGGAAGCATCTTACGCAACCGAACTTCTACTATGTCAGGATCGGGAATAAGCCATACGCCCAAATCCCACGAACCCAATCCTTACTGGAAATCCGTGTCCCTAATCCCCAGAAATCCTTCTGGACGTACTAGGAATAACATAGTGAGACTCCAAACTATCCCAATACCGCGGATGGAATAGGGGCAACGTCTTAACCCAAAAACTAAGCATAAGCCATACACAAAGTCAAGGGCATCTAGAAAATAATTCAAGCTAACCGTCATATCATTATTATCTTTTCATCATAGTTAAATTAAATACAAGAATAAGCCATACTCTTGAATTTAACCAACTAAATCATCGAAGTTAACCCAAGAATTGCCTATAGCCATACTCTTGAGACTAACCAAATATCATCATTCTTAACTCATTCTTAAATCAACATATCCCAAATCTTTAACATCCAAGACTCTTTCAACCTCTTTCTTTAACTTTCAAGACTCTTAAAGAACTCATCAAACCTCAACAAGAACTCTAAAGAACTCAATCAAGAACCTTAAAGAACTCATCTATTACTTAAAGAACTCAAAAAGAAACCATTCAAGATTCAAGAACTTCAATCAAGAACTCAATCAAGATTCAAGAACTTCAATCAAGAACTCATACAACAACAATCTACACGCATGAATACCAACAACATCACACGACAATTAAATCATTATTTTATCAAAATTCAACAATACTTTATCCAAAATTCATCAAACTAAAACCCAATCACCATGATTTCAAAATATCATAGAAACAATCTTAAAATATGAAAAACCACCATTAAAACATCATTATAATACTTCAAAATCAGATTATAAACATACATTCAAAATCATGAACAATCATCAACAATCAACCCAAACATGCATTTAATCAACACTATAAACCTAGTATACCAATTAAGTTGAGTTAGTATGTTACCTTATTGAAGATTACACACGAAATCAACACACAAATGCAGTCCAAGAACTCGACAAACACGAGCACCACACACGGCCTGCTGCACGGCTTGGCTCGACCACTCGAACACGAACACACACACGAGCACCACCCACACGGCTGCAGCACACGGCTCACCTGCACGAGCACGGCTCGACACGGCCTGCACCACCACCACGAGCACCACACGAACACCCACACACGAACAAAAACCCACGAACAAACCCGGAACAACCCAACTAATGATCTTGGTTGAAACAATGTGTTTAGGATTGTGTTTAGGATGCTTAAAGATCAATGGTGTTTGAATCTTTAAGTTTTGGGCAAAGGAAGATGATGAACAATTGAAGGCTTCAATAGTTCAAAAATGGCGTGTGAAAATGGAGTGTGAGAGAGAGTTTAAGTGCTATCAAATGATGGCAAGGTTTAGAATGGCAAAAATGAGCTTAAGCCTTACTAACTCTCCTATATATAGAGTTAGCTAAGGTGTGAACACAAGGCAAGTGGCAAGCCACTCCTTGCTCATGAAAAACCGGCTCCCATGAGGCTTATGGGCCATGCTTGGGCTCTAAGTGGGCTCTCGTGATCCATTGGGCCAATTATTGAATTTACATGAATAATCATGCAATAATCGATTTAGCCCAAAAATAATATTAAATAATTAAAATAAATAATAAAAATTAAGAAATAAACATTTCGATTAAATCGAAATTATTCACATAAAATTAAAATAAATAGTTCAAAAAATTAATTTGAACTAGCACATAAACAAACATAATTACACATAAATACCGGCAAAAATACCGATAAAATCTGGGTCATTACATATATAGTAGGCTTGGCCTATTTATTTTATTTTGGCTAAAGTTCCTAAACCCTAAAAATATTTACAAATTTTTCTCTCTTCTTCTTTCTCTTGGCAGTGTGCCTCTATTCACCAAAGTGGTGATTTTTCTTGGAAAATTTAGCGATTCGAGGTAACTTTGCTAACTCGTTTAATTCTGGAACAACCTATTCACATAGTTAATTAGGATTAGAAGCATGAAAATTATAAAAAGAATTAGTATCATGTTAGGGTGTTTTTCGAACTACATGAAATTTATGTACATGTTATTTTCTTGATTATTTTATATAGTTTTTTTTTTTTTTTTGAAATCTTTAATTGTTTAATAATTATTTTTATGAATTTATTTCTTAATCAAATCTTATTATTTCTTGATGAATTTTTCGTGGGAGTTTCTTCACTGTTTCATTATGAATCATGATTTATTTCGTGACAAAATTCGTCCTTTTATTGCTTGAAATAATTTAATCTATCAAACCGGTAAAACTATCCAGATTTGGTTTACGAATTTTTTAAGATACTTAATCAATTCGGATGGCTACGAAATTTTAGGTGGAAGTCACTAATAGTGTTTTACAGATTATGTAAAATTTTCGTAATTTTTAAAGATCGTTTGATATGGCAGAAAAATCGGAAACTGAATTCAGCCTATTCTGATTTGTTAGTTATAAAATTCCTTAAAAATAGTAAAAGATGTTATTTTTGGACGAAATTTATGCAAGTTAAACCATGAACCTACATATAGCTCCCATAAAAATTTCCAGATTATTCGAGACCTTTTAATGGTGGTTCTTAATTTAATACTTTAAAATCAGATTGTGTAAAACATGGTGTTTTAAGGATAATTTTAATGTTTATTATAAAGTTCGCTATGATTTATTGGTTATTGAATTTAATTAATTAAATATTTAATTTTTGGTATTGTGTTCATGATTTTCGAGTGGTGTAAAATTTGAAGAGTAGTATTTTTATCATGTTTTAGGTAATTTATGTAATTAATTGTAATTTTTATGAATTTATTAAATTAATTGTATGACGATTGTATGAATTTATCTAATTATTTTTATTTTAATGAAAATGTCGAGTGACCCTAATTTATTTGGTCAATTTTAGTTTAGTTTTGACTTATAATATTTTTAGGAATAATGGTTATTATAATTATAAAAGTTACAATTAAAGGAATTATCAGGGATAAGTTATAACATGAAGGGGTAGATAATATTATTGTTATTATTATTATATTACGAGTAAAATGAGTAATATTATTATTATTATGATTATTATTATTATTATTATTAATAAGTACCAGTAGGGATAAGTTACAATAAGAAGTTAATAAGATATTAATAGGGTAGGAAAGGAAACAGAGTAAAAGGATATTAATTTGTTTCGATCTCTGGCTAGGAAAGACTTGGTATTTAAGGTGTCCAATATACGTGCCGCACCTCTCTTTCCTGGGATTTCGAACATTTTATTTCTAATTACGGCCACCTAGTACTTCCCGATTTAAGTAAGATAAGCAAGATAAGGACGCCTGTGCGGTGGTGCAAAGGTCACCAATCGGGTTTAATCGAGGCCACTGCTCAATGGGACGAACACACGAGTTCCCCCGCGCAGTTCTTGGTTCTAGAATATGGAGTCGTCTAGGTAGTTCTTGCAAAGGAGGGCTGCTTAGGGGTTATGGCCATAGCTTAGGCTTAGTTCTTGCAAAGGAGGGCTACGGGTGGGACGCAAAGGTTCACCCCGACATATTTTAGGAAAGTTGCGGACGCAAAGGTTCGCTACGAGCTGAAGAAGACAGTCCGCAAAGATGATAAGTTAAGATAAAGATGTTATGAAAATACGATTTGTTATAAGGTATGATATAATAATGATAACCAAGTTATAAGTGTTTATAATATAAGATAAGCATGAAATGTACGTTCTACGAATAGTATAAGTCTTCCGCTGTGTATATCTGTATTTGTATGACTTATGTATGTATGTATAAATGTATGTATTTGTATGATGTACCCGTATTGTGTACGTGGTTTTGTACGTATTCCTAACCGTATTTTGTAGGTATCATTATACGTATAGTATACGTACCTTATACGTATTTTAGTACGTATTTCTAACCGTATTTCTGCAGGTATTTTTATACGTATTTTATACGTATTTTTATACGTATTTTTGTACGTAATTTTATACGTACCCCGTATGAATGATTGTATAAGACGATATATGTTTATGTGTGATTTTCTTGCATGATTCTATGAGATTATGTGTTTAGCGGTCCCTCAATTAAGCGGGACAGCCTAGTTACTCGCCACTGACGGTGGACCCCCCCTCAGTTTCAAGAGATGATGCAGCTGCTTAGCACGGGCTTTCGTTGGATCGGGCTTGTGTGGAAGAGACTTGTAGTTTAGCCTTTATTTTTCTAAGTTATTCAATAAGATTTTTATGCTACTAGATGATCCCAGCATGTTGGGACGGAATTAGAACAACTTATGTAATTATGATTTTTGGATCCATTTAGACTTTTGGATTATAGTTTATTAATTTAATAAAAGTTGCTTAGTTTTAATTAATTAACTTAATTTATAGTTTAAATTGTTTATGTAATGATCTGTTTTTCGATTTCCCTTCGTCAATCGACAAGACCAAAAAGTCGGGTCGTTACAATGCCGGAATACTTACCTGTAAATTTGTATGTATCAGGTTACTATCGGAGATTTGTGAAAGGTTTCTCCAAGGTAGAAGCACCCATGACCAAATTGTTGCACAAAGATTGCAAGTATGTGTGGACTGAGCATTGTGAAGAAGCTTTTCAAGCCCTCAAGCAGAGTCTTGTGTCTGCACCTGCGCTTGCTTTGCCGACAGAAGGTGTAGGTTTTGAAGTATACAGTGATGCGTCAAAGAAGGGTCTGGGTTGTGTGCTGATGCAAGAAGGCAGGGTGATTGCATATGCTTCAAGACAACTCAAGGTTCATGAGCAGAACTATCCTACTCACGACTTAGAGTTGGCAGCCGTAGTGTTCGCTTTGAAGATTTGGCGACATTATCTCTATGGAGCTACTTGCAAGCTGTTCACCGATCATAAGAGTTTGAAGTACATCTTCACACAGAAGGAGCTCAATATGAGACAGCGACGCTGACTCGAGTTGATCAAAGACTACGACCTCTCAGTTGACTATTGTGAAGGGAAAGCCAATAAAGTAGCGGATGCCCTTAGCCGTAAAGATCACCATTCACTTAACAGAGTGGCGGTTTTACCTAAGGAGATCTGTGCTGATCTTCGCAGGATGGAGGTTGAGATGGTTATGTCAGGTAGCACCCGAGTCTATCTTAGTGCTATGAGTGTTGAGCCCAGTTTGTACCTGGAGTTACGGGAAAGTCAAAAGGAAGACCCGCAACTCGAGAAAATTCGTGAAGCCAAACTTCAAGGCAAGGCAGAAGACTTCACGATTGATTCAGACGGCAGTATGAAGTTCCGTAACAGGTAATAGAGTTAAATGTTGTAGTGAACTGTTTTCACCTCATGGAAACTAATTTCTTGCTCCGTAACAGGTGGTGTGTGCCCCGGAACTCGAATCTGAGGAACCGGATTATGGAAGAAGCTCACAATACTCCCTATTCGGTGCATCCAGGTGGTGGGAAGCTCTATAAGGACCTGAGGGAATATTTTTGGTGGGCGAGGATGAAGCAGGAGGTCGCAGATTTTGTTGCACGATGTCTGACCTGCCAGAAGGTTAAGATCGAGCACCAAAGACCAGGTGGACTGTTGCAGCCGTTGCCGATGCCCACATGGAAGTTTGATTCCATATCTATGGATTTCGTGGTAGGCTTACCTACGACATCTACGGGTTTGGATACTGTTTGGGTTATCGTGGATCGTTTGACCAAGGTTGCCTGGTTCATTCCTATGAAGATAACTTGGTCGATGGAGAAGATGTCGGAAGCTTACTCGAGGAAGATTATCCGGTTACATGGTGTGCCTAAGGATATCGTGTCTGACCGAGATCCCCGATTTTTGTCACTGTTCTGGAAGTCGTTACAGGAGGCTTTTGGGACTAAACTTAACTTGAGTACAGCTTTTCACGCAGCTACGGATGGGCAGACAGAACGGACCATCCAGACGCTAGAGGATATGCTACGAGCTTGTGCGTTGGATTTCCAGCAGTCTTGGGTTAAATCTTTGAGCTTGGTGGAGTTTTCGTACAACAACAGCTATCACGCCGGTCTTAAGATGGCTCCTTATGAGGCGTTGTATGGGAGTAAGTGTCGCAGCCCTACTTGTTGGAGCTACATCAGTGACACTTTGGTGATTGGGCCAGACCATATCAGGGATACGGTTGAGCAGGTAAAGATCATCAGGGCAAGGTTACAGGCAGCGCAGAGTCGGCAAAAGTCTTATGCAGATCGTCGTCGGAAGCCGTTGGAATTCCAGGTTGGGGATAAGGTGTTACTGAAGGTATCTCCGATGAAGGGTGTGGTTCGATTTGGTCAGAAGGGTAAGCTCAGGCCTAAGTATGTGGGACCATACGAGATTTTGGAGCAAGTTGGTGAGGTTGCTTATCGGTTGGCGATGCCTCCGGATCTATCGAGGGTTCATGATGTGTTCCATGTGTCTCAGCTACGGAAATACGTCAACGATCCTTCTCATATTATTCCGGTGGAGTCGTCAGAGATCGAGCCGAACTTGACCTTCGAGGAAAGGCCGGTGTAGATTTTGGACCGCCAGGAACGGATGTTGCGTCGTAAGGTGGTGCCTTTGGTTAAGGTGCTTTGGCGTAGTCAGAAGTTCGAGGAGGCTACCTAGGAAACGGAAGCTTCGATGAGGGATAAGTATCCCGAGCTTTTCGAAGCAGGTACGAAGTAGTTTAGCTGTTCTGCTCGTTTTTTTTTTGCTCGTTTTGCTTGTTGTGTGCATTTATGTTTGTATTGAGCTTCGTTAAGTAAATTTCGAGGTCGAAATTTATTTAAGGAGGGGTGACTGTAATAACCCGAAATTTATGGCCAGAAAATTTCGCGGTTATTAATGTTATTTTAATTATTCTAAGTCCAAAAGGCCCATTTATTTGGACTGTTTATTTTATTTCTTCTCCTTATCTCGAAATTTGGGCTCGATGACCCAATTATCCTCCCTTTGGCCAGCCCTCACTTGAGATGGCCAATAATTATTTGCCTTTCATTTAAATTAGATAAATTGGGTATTTATTCAATTAATTATTTTTAATTAATTTGAAAACCTAAACCTAGTCATCTCCTAACCAAGTCTTCCCCCAAAAATCTCTCTTTCCCTATCCTCCCTCTAACCTCACGGCTTCCCCTTAGTTTGTTAGGGTTTTATTTTGTTTTTCTTTCTTTCTCTATATATACTTAAGTAAGGGCTAGCATTTGTATTCTTTACTCAATTGCAAAAGCCTCAAGCACCCTAAAAACTTTCTCTCTTTTCCTCTTCTCTTGGCCGTGTACCTCCATCACCAAAGTGGTGATTTTTCTTTGGATTTTTAGCGATTAAAGGTAACTAGTTTGTCTCTTTTAAATTTGGTACAAACTTTCTACATAGTTAATTAGGATTAAAATCATGAAAATTGCTAGGAATTAGTGTCATGTTCACCTAGAAGTTTCGAACCAAATGACATGATTTTATGTAACTTTCTTGATGTTTTTATGTAATTTCTATGAATCTTTAATTGTTTAATTAATTAATTGCATAGATTAATTTATTTAATTATGTATATTGTTTGAATAATTGCATGACAATTATTGGATCTTGATCTTGATTTTTCTTTCATAATGTCGAGTGAGATGTGGGTTTTAGCATGATATTTTCTTGATATTTTTATGCAAATCTTGGTTAATCTTTAATTCTTTTATATACAAATTAATCTATTAAATTGTATGATTATGATGTATGATTGTATAAATTTATTGAATTCTTGTTCTTAGAATTTCTTGAGCATGTCGAGTAGATTAAATAAATTAAGGGAGTTAAAAATCTGATTTTTATGTTGAATCTTGATTAATCTTGAATTGTTATGAAATCTTGAATTTAATCTTTAAGTATTTCATATTATTTTGAATTCTTGAATTTAAACTTGACAATGTTGTTATACCCAAGATGTCGTGTATATTGAGTATATAAAAGAATGATTATGATCTTTTTTTTACAATTAATCTTGATATATTGTGTTTATAGAATAAATTTAATGTCTAACATTAAGTTGTTATGAATTATTGATAATCATATTTATTTAAATAATTGTGTAAATTTACGGTAATTTTTGTCCTAAATTTTCGAGTGGTATAAAATATGAGAAGTAGAATTTTAATCATGTTTTGGGATAATTTTAGGAATTATTATTATAATTATTACTTATTAAAGGAACTGTCAGGGATAAGATGTAATAGGAAGGGTAATAATAATATGACAAAAGGAATAAGTTGCAACATAATAATAATAATAAAAGGATTTCAGGGATAGTTATTACATTTGTCACCACAATATTTATTATCATTATTATTATTAAAGGAAGTCAGAAGGGATAAGTTACAATAGGAAGGAAAGTATAATAAGATATTAATAGGGAAGGAAAGGAAACAGAGTAAAAGGTTATTGATTTATTTCGATCTTTGGCTAGGAAAGACTTGGTATTTAAGGTGGCCAATATACGTGCCGCACCTCTCTTTCCTGGGATTTCGAACATTTCGTTCCCGATTACGGTCACCTAGTACTTCCAAGTATAAGAAAGATAATAAGTTAAGGACGCCCTTGCGATGACGCAAAGGTCATTAATCGGGTTAATAAGATAGGACGTCCCTGCGATGGCGCAAAGGTCATCAATCGGGTTAATTCGTTGCCACTGCCAGACTGCGGTATCTGCGCAGTTCTTGATTCTAGGATATGTAGTCGTCTAGGTAGTTCTCGCAAAGGAGGGCTATTTAGGGGTTATGACCATAGCTTAGGCTTAGTTCTCGCAAAAGAGGGCTACGGGTGGGACGCAAAGGTTCACCCCGACATGTTTTAGGAAAGTTGTGAACGCAAAGGGTCACTACGAGCTATAAAGACCGGTCCGCCAAGAAGTTAAGATGATATGATAAGTTATGATAAGAAGTTATGTGAGTATAAGATATGATATAGTATGATATGTTATGGTATAAAGATAGCTAAGTTATATGTATATTTACACTATAAGATAAGAATAAAATGGAATGTATTAGATGATATGTATAAGTCTTCCGCTGTGTACGTCTGTATAAGTATAATTACGTCGTATGTATTTTAAATGTATATTGTATGTATAAGATTGAGTACGTATTTGTATGTATTTGTGTATACGTATATGAACCTGTATGTTGTACGTATTCCGTATATGTATTTTGTACGCACTTCTAACCGTATATTGCAGGTATCATTATACGTATTGTATACGTACTTTCAAACGTGTTTTTGTACGTACTTCTAACCGTATTTTGCAGGTATTATTATACGTATTGTATACGTACTTTTATACGTATCTTTGTACGTACCATTATATGTAACCCGTATGTATTATTTGTATTTAAGGTTATATGTTATGGTTTTCATGAATGGTTCTATGCTATTATGTGGTTAGCGGTCCCTCATTTAAGCGGGACAGCCTAGTTACTCGCCACTGACAGTGGACCCCCCCTCCCCCAGTTTCAGGTGATGATGCTGCAGCTTAGAATGTGCTTACGCTGGATTGGGCTTTGTGTAGCAGAGATCTGTAGTTTGACCCTAGTTTGTTTAGAACTTTTAATAAGACTTTTATGTTGGTAGTTATCCCAGCCTGTTCGGAGAACATATTTAATTTATGTAATTTCAGTACTTACTTTTGTAGACCTTTTTATTTTTCGTTATTTAGTTAATAAAAGAAGCCATAGACTTTGAATATTTCATTAATATTAAGTATTATGTTTAAGTAACGATCCGTTTGTCGATTTCCTTCGTCAATCGACAATCCTAAAAAGTCGGGTCGTTACAACTTGGGTCTGTCTCTCAAAGGAACTTGAGTCCAGTTCCTACAGGAACACGAGTCCAATTCCTAGAGGAACTTGTGTCAGTCTGTGTCTATATGAAGCCCACGAATTTTATACTCTTATAACTCACTTCTAATATTAAATTAATTTGGCATTTGAGTCAGTAAAGCTGATCAAGTTAGTGAGTCCTTAATAATAGGAAGTGTAACAAACTTGGTTGAACTTTTAATTGGTATATTCGGTTAGCTTAAAATTAGGGAATTAGTTTTTGTTTTCTAAATTAATTGGACAGCTATTAATTGAGAATAAAAAATGGTTCTTTAAAGTTGTTAAGCAGTCAAAAGTTGTTGCATGGATCATGTGTTACAAGACTTTTGACTAGGCTATTTTTAAGGAGAGTGTGAAGTGTCAAAATACTATTTTTAGATTTATTTTAATTCTTATTTTAATAAGTCATTCAAGGTTGTTAGTTGTCCTATTATTTAGGGAGTAAAAGTAAAGTGTTTTTACGTGAGTAATGGGTTTTACTAATCAGTTAAACAGTTTGTTGCACACTTTAGAATAGGAGTCAATGCTGATTGTTTTATGTGTAATAGTAGACATCGTGGAGTTTAATACTAAGTATTTAAATTGTAAAACAATTCTATTGATTAAACATGAGTCAAAGATCAGAAAAGTGGGATAGATTAAACGTGGGAAGTGCGTGTTATGGAGAAAGTGGAGTCAATTATTCATTCTTCATCTCCAAGTAACTACATGCACGAGTCTTCTATAAATAACAAGTAAAGTCAGACATTTCAAGATACAACACTTAGAGCATTCAAGCATATAAAATTTAGAGAAAAAGTTTAAGTGTTGAGCCAGACTTCAATAAAGTGGAGAGCTAAAATGTTACTATATCCACATATTGAGTCGGTTCCACTCAAAGTTCCTATCGTATGTTCCAGATTATGTTCCAAGTTCCAGTCAGATTTTATGTTCAATATATTAGAGTTTTATCTTATCAAGAGTCTGTAATTTTAAGTATATAGAAGTGAGTTTGAGTGAACTCTTGTAATGGGGAATTTGTAAAGGGTTTGAGAGAATTCATGTAATTGGGGTGAAAATTTGAGAAAAGTGTGAGAACAGAGAAGAGAAGAGAAAGAAAATGAGAAAAAGAACAGAGAATAGAAAAAGAAAGAGAAAGAGAAAAAGAGAGAAAAGGAAAAGGGAAAAGAACACTAGAATATGGAGAATAGAGAAGTAAGTTCCTAGAGGAACTTACGGGTCCAGTAGAGTATTATAGGTTGTAATTGATTTATTGCCCTATAGTGAAGTGTTTTAGAGAAATCCCTAGTGGGTCGAGGTTTTATTTCCAGTTGGGCCCTGGAAAGTTTCCTCGCTAAATCTCTCTTGCATCGTTTCTCTTTATTTTCCTTTCATGTTCTTTAATTTCCGCAAAAATTGACTATCATGTTCCATACTACAATTCACCCCCCCTCTTGTAGTAGTTCATCCGAAATAAAAATTGGTATCAGAGCAAGTTCCTCCAGGATTCAGGCAACCCTGAGGAGAAAGTTCTTGGAAGGATGAATACATACAGGAACTCGACCCTGCACTGTTAAGGAACTCAAACCGCATTACTCAGAGGAACTCACGAGAATACACGTTTTCTTGAAAGGTAAATGTAATTTAGAGACGAATTCTTATAAGGTCAGTATTTTATCTTTCATATATTATTTATATATTTGCATTGAATTTATCATACTCCTTGTATTATTTCTATAAACTTTATTTTTTATTTTTTCTTCAAATCGATTTTGGATTTTATCAAATATGATTTTTTTGTATGTTTGAATATCAAACGTATTATTTTCAAAATGATTTGAATTTTTTTAATTAATAATTAAAAAATAAAACAGTTTATAAGATATTTTACAAGGAAAATTATTTTAGAAAAATACTTTTTACAGACTTGGAACTCAAATTTCCAACAGCTTGGAACTTGATTTTTTTTGGCAATATAATGAACGTTTATTACAATTCTTGCCAAAGAATAAGTTGTTTATGCCTTGCGCTGTGTCGTATCGGTTCATCTGTGATGAATCGTGTCGGGGATTTTACTTGTTGTATAGACTTCGGTCGTGTCGTTAAATTCTTGTTGTTGCTATTGATTAATGAATCGAATGTTATATTTAAGAGTATGGTACTGAGCTTGTCATTTATGAAGTCTTCCGCTATTGTGATCTCTGTTGTATAATTCTGATATTGGGTATTGCCTCGTATGTTTGAGTTGATTTCGTGTTTTCTATTTGATTTAAAATTTTATGTTGTTTGGTTCCACTGCTAAGTGGAACAGTCTAGGTACTCGCCACTGACGGTGGACCCCTAACTTTTATTTTGTAGGTGAGCAGATTACATCTTAGAGTTGGGTTGAGTGCTTGGCAAGCGTATTAGGCACCTGTCGTCTCCTGTTATTTTTTTCCTATTTTAGTAGTTTTAGAGTTGTAATAAAGAACCTGTCAAGTCCATTTTTTTGGAATGACTTTAAAGTTTAATTTATAAAATGATTAAGTTTAGAGTTTCCGCCGTGATTCTTTATTTTATTGTTGAACATATTTAGTTTTGACGACTCGTGTTGTTGTTTTCTCCGAAAACAATGTTGCCAAAATACGGGTCATTACATTTGTGATCTAAATTACACTCTTGATTACATAAAGCACTCAACTCACAATTTACTTATGAAGAAGTAAACTCAGGATTAACCTAGAGCTCTGGTACCAACTGTAACACCCCGCATTTTAGCAACGATATTATTAGTGATAACGTCGTAAACAGACAGTTACCAATCGATAAATAAAACATAGATATGATTGAAACTCATGGAAGAAATGCTTATTATCATTAATAATGAAATCCCAAGTATAAAAGATTATACTTAACCAAAATCGAGTCCCAAAAACTAGAAAATAGATGTCCCTTTTTCATTAATTATCATTAATTATCTGATTATCTGATTAAAAATAGATGTCCCAAAAACTAAACCAAAAGCTTATTATCATTAATTATCTGATTCAAAAGAAAAAGAAATAGATGTCCCTTTTTCATCATAAGGGGGCCGGCCAAACAGGGAATAAAATGGGTCATGGGCCCGGCTCCCGGATAAGATTGACGAAATAAAAATAAACAGTCCAAATAATTGGGCCTTTTGGACTTAGAATAATAAAATAGTAATAATAAACCGCGAAATTTTCTGGCTCTAAATTTCGGGTTATTACAGTCACCCGTCCTTAAATAAATTTCGACCTCGAAATTTACTTAACGAAGCTCACCACACACAAATGCACACAATTCACACAGCAACAAAACAAAACAAAGAAACTAAAACAACCCAAACAGCTTCATACCTTCTTCGAACAACTCGCGATACTTATCCCTCATCGAAGCTTCCGTCTCCCACTTAGCCTCTTCGAACTTCTGACTACACCATAGTACTTTAACCAAAGGTACCACCTTACGCCGCAGCATCCGATCCTGGCGATCCAATATCCGCACCGACTTCTCCTCAAAAGTCAGGTTTGGCTCAATCTCAGACGATTCCACCGGAATAATGTGAGAAGGATCAGTCACGTATTTCCGTAGCTGGGATACATGAAACACATCGTGAACCTTCGATAGATCCGGAGGCAACGCCAATCGATAGGCAACCTCACCCACTCGCTCCAGAATCTCATACGGTCCTACATACTTGGGTCTGAGCTTACCCTTCTGACCAAACCGTACTACACCCTTCATCGGAGACACCTTCAACAGAACCTTATTGCCTACCTGAAATTCCAAAGGCTTCCTACGACGATCAGCATAAGACTTCTGTCGACTCTGAGCTGCCTGCAACCATGCCCTGATGATCTTCACCTGTTCAACTGTGTCCCGAATATGATCAGGACCAATCACCAAAGCATCGCTGATGTCGTTCTAACAAGTAGGACTGCGACACTTACGCCCGTACAGATCCTCATATGGGGCCATCCTAATGCTGGCGTGATAGCTGTTGTTGTACGAGAATTCCACCAAACTCAATGACTTAACCCAAGTCTGCTGAAAATCCAACGCACAAGCCCGTAGCATATCCTCTAGCGTCTGGATGGTCCGCTCTATCTGTCCGTCAGTAGCCACGTGAAACTCCGTACTCAAATTCAGCTTAGTCCCAAAAGCCTCTTGCAAGGACTTCTAGAACCGTGACAAGAATCGGGGATCTCGGTCAGACACAATATCCTTAGGCACACCGTGTAACCGTATGATCTCCCTCGAGTACGCCTCTGCCATCTTCTCCATCGACCAAGTTACCTTCATTGGAATAAATCGGGCAACCTTAGTCAGACGGTCCACTATCACCCACACCGTATCCAAACCCGTAGAAGTCGCTGGTAGGCCTACTACGAAATCCATGGATATGGAATCAAACTTCCACGTGGGGATCGGCAATGGCTTCAACAGTCCACCTGGCCTTTGATGCTCGATCTTAACTTTCTGGCAGGTAAGACAACGCGCAACGAAATCGGCGACTTCCTGCTTCATCCTCGGCCACCAAAAGAACTCCCTCAAATCCTTATAAAGCTTCCCACCACCTGGATGCACCGAATAAGGAGTAATATGGGCCTCTTCCATAATCCGATTCTTCAGTCTCGAACTCTGGGGCACACACCACCTGTTGTGAAACAAATTAGTATCCAATTCATGCAGACAATCCAATAACCATTCAACCTTGTTACCTGTTGCGGAACTTCATGCCGCCGTCTGATTCAATCGTGAAGTCTTCAGCTTTGCCTTGAAGTTTGGCTTCACGAATCTTCTCGAGTTACGGGTCTTCTCTCTGACCTTCCCGTAACTCCTAGAACAAGCTAGGTTCAGCACTCATGGCACTCAGATAAACTCGTGCACTACCCGGCATCACCATCTCAATCTCCATCCTGCGAAGATCCGCACAGATTTCCTTAGGTAAAACCGCCATCCTGTTAAGTGAATGGTGATTCTTACGACTAAGGGCATCTGCTACCCGGTTGGCCTTCCCTTTGCAATAGTCGACTTACAGGTCATAGTCCTTGATCAACTCGAGCCATTGTCGCTGCCTCATGTTGAGCTCCTTCTGAGTGAAGATGTACCGCAGACTCTTATGATCGGAGAACAACTTGTAAGTAGCTCCATAGAGGTAATGTCGCCAAATCTTCAGAGCGAACACCACCGCTGCCAACTCTAAGTCGTGAGTAGGATAATTCTGCTCGTGAACCTTGAGTTGTCTCGAAGCATATGCAATTACCCTTCCTTCCTGCATCAGTACACAGCCTACACCCTTCTTCGACGCATCACAGTAGACTTCATAGTCAGCACCTTCGTTCGGCAAAGCAAGAACTGGTGCAGACACTAAACTCTGCTTGAGGGCCTGAAATGCCTCTTCGCACTGATCTGACCACACAAACTTGCAGTCCTTATGCAACAGCTTGGTCATAGGCACAGCTACCTTGGATAAATCCTTCACAAATGTCCGATAGTAACCTGATACAGCAAAATGTCACAGGTAAGTATTCATGCATAGATAGCAATTATCTTAATTAAATGCTTCATTTTACCTGCTAGGCCAAGAAAACTACGAATCGCAGCCACATTCTTCGGACTGTGCCACTCCACTATAGCCTTTACCTTGGCTGGGTCCACCTTGACACCGTCCGCATTAATCACATGCCCTAGGAATGCTAGTTCCTTGAGCCAAAACTCACACTTGGACAGTTTAGCGTACCACTTCTGAGCTCGTAGTACACCTAACACCTGATGCAAATGTTGCGTGAGCTCCTATTCATTCTGTGAATATATAAGAATGTCGTCGATGAACATGACCACACACACATCTAAGAGGTGATGAAACGTCCGGTTCATCTGGTCCATGAAGACAGCAGGAGCATTAGTCAAACCGAACGGCATTATCTCGAACTCATAGTGCCCATATCTCGTGCGGAAAGCAGTCTTCTGGATATCATCCGGCTTCACCGGGATCTGGTGATACCCTGACCTGAGATCTATCTTGGAGAACACACTTGCTCCCTTCAGCTGATCGAATAAATCTTCAATCCTGGGCAGAGGATACTTGTTCTTAATTTTCACCTTGTTCAACTCCCGGTAATCAATACACAGACGCATGCTGCCGTCCTTCTTCTTGACGAACAGTACCGGAGCACCCCATGGCGACACACTGGGCCTTATGAATCCCTTGTCGATCAGATCCTGCAACTGAGTCTTCAATTCATTCAGTTCCGCAGGAGCCATACGATATGGAGCCTTTGAAATTGAAGTCCACTTCCCGTTCCAGCGATATTCCTCACAACTCCTCCGGAAACACGTCAGCATACTCACGAACTACCGGAATGGCTTCCCGTTGTTCCTCCTTGGACAGGTCCTTGACTTTGCACAAGTACACCGTCTCGCCTTTGCACTGCACACTGCGCATCTTCATTGCTGACGCGATCTTAATTCCCTTACTCATGGGCTTCCCAACATGGGTTACCCTTCTTGCGTCGGGACCACGAAAGGTGATGGCTTGGTCTTGACATCTGAACGCCGCTTGATACTTGGCTAACAAATCCATCCTTAGGATGACGTCGAACTCGATCATCGGAAATTCCTTTAGATTAGCTTCAAATCGCACTCCCGAGATCATAATGGGAACGTCCCTGAATTCCCGATAACAAGCAAAATCCTCTCCCAAAGGAAGAGTTATCACAGATTTGAATGGAGACTCTCCTGTCAGGTTAGCTTTCACAACAAAGGATCTAGCAACAAACAACACAGTTGCACCCATATCAAACAAAACATTTGCACTAATTGTAATGACCCTGATTTTATTGGTATTTTTGCCGATAATTTATGTGCATTTATGTGTATTTATGTATAGTTCAAATTTATTTTTGAACTATTTATTTTATGTTATGTGAATAATTTCGATTTGATTCGAATTATTTTATTTGCAGTTATTATTATTTATGTTAATTATTATTTAATTAATTAGAATTTTATTTATTTAATTTTCTAATTAATTATTTAATATTTTGGGCTAAATCGATTTATGCATGATTAATCATGTAGTTTATGCAAATTAGCCCAATTGATCACGAAAGCCCAATTTTAGGCCCATTGTTCCCTTTTGGCCGGTTTTTCCCAAGTGTGGCAAGGCTTGCCACTTGCTTTGCTTTCACACTTAACTAACTTCTATAAATAGAAGTAGTTAATGAGCCATGAGACCATTTGCTCATTTGCCTTTAATCACACTTGCCATCCCTTGCCATCAAAATTCAATCACAAACTCCCTCTCCTTACTCTAGTTACACGCCATTTTTGGCTATAATCACCATCAAATTGTTCATTCATCCTTCTAATCCCAAACTTAAAGATTCAACCTCTATTGATCTTTAAGTACCAAAACACAATCTTAAACCCAATTATTTCATCCAAGATCATTAGTTCGGGTTGAGTTTGGGTGTGTGTTCGTGTGGTTGTTCTTGTTCGTGTGTGGGGGTTCGAGTGGTGCACGGTGGTGGTTTGTGCTCGTGTGATGTGGCCGTGCAGCAGGCTCGTGAGACGTGTGGTTCGAGTGGTGGCACAAAGTAAAGACGGTGGTGCTCGTGAGGGATAGCCGTGCAGTGGGTAGCCGTGGGGTGGTGCTGAGTTGCTCGTGTGAAGGTCGTGCGTGTGGTGCCGTGTCTAGTGGTCGTGTGGGTCGACTTTCCGGGCAGCTTCTTGTGTTGTTTTTGTGTGTATATCTTCGAAAAGGTAACATACTTTCTCAAATTAGTTGGTATACTATGATTATAGTATAGATTAAATGCATGTATGGGTTAATTGGTGAAGTTTGATCATGATTTTGTGTATGGTGTTCAATCTGATTTTTATGTTGTTTTAATGATATTTTGATGATGGATATAATGATTTTATGATTGAATATATTGTTTTATGATCATGATGAATGTGTTAAAGTTTGATGAATTTTTGGATAAGATTAAGTTGGTAATTTTCGAGTAATAATGGATGATATGCGTGTGATGTTTGAAAGTTGGATGAGTTCTTGATTGAAATTCTTGAATCTTGATTGAGTTCTTGAATCTTGAATGAGTTCTTTATGAGTTCTTGTTAAGTTCTTTGAGTTCTTGTTGAGTTCTTGATGGGTTCTTGGTTGAATCTTGAAAGTTAAAGAAAGTGGTTTAATAGTTAAAGAAAGTTAAAGATTGAGTTAAAGTTGGTTAAAGAATGGATTAAAAGTAATGGATTAATGTTGGTTAGACTCAAGATCAAGGCGCAAAGGCAATCTTGAGAATAACTTCGTTTTTAACTGATTATTTTCGGGAATCAAGGCGCAAAGGCAATTCTTGAATATAATTATGTTATGATTAAGTTGATTAAAATGATAAGATGTTTAATTAAAGATTAGCTTGATTTCGTTGCTAGACGCCTAATACATCGAGTAAGATTCTTTGTTTTTGGGTTAAGACGTTGCCCCTATTCCATCCGCGGTATTGGGATAGTTGGAGTCCTACTATGTTATCCTTTGAATTTCCAGTAAGATTGGTTTCACGGGACATGGATTTCCAGTAAGATTGGTTTCATGGGGTTTGGGAGTAAGATTCTCAATCCTAGCATAGTAGAAACTTCGATCGCGTAAGATGCGTTCATACGTGCATAGCCCGGTCTAGTATATGAATGATTGCGCCAAAGATAGTTTGGTTAAGTTGTTGAGTCGAGTTTGTTGATTTTGGGATGTTCTCGCATATTTTGGATTGTTGGCTTGATTATTTGATTTGTGCTATGTTCATGTGTATTCCCATTAGGGTGAGTCAGTTATGTTACTCACCACTGATGGTGGACTGTTGTTTGTTTTACAGGTAATTCTGATGACGAAGTACTTGCTTAGCTTTGGGTTGGGCGAGCGGCCTTTGTTTATGTTTTGGATGTACTTTTCTTTTGTTGTTGTTGTTTAGATAGTTTTGGACTATTGTATGGACTTTTATATGTTGGTTTTGGACTCTGACATGTGGTTGGAGTTACTCGTATTTTAGTACTTTTAGTTTGATTATTTGGTTTAGTAATATACAAACTTGTGGGTATTTGTACTTTTGAGGTTAAATAATAATAATTTGAGGAATTAGTTTTAATTCTTAAGTATTTCGAGTTGTAGTTATAACTATTCCACTCGTCGGTTTCTTCCGCGCCGATTTAAGCGAGTCGGGTCGTTACAGTTGGTATCACAGCCGAATAGGTTTTAAGTGAAGTTTTAGGATTTGAGTTAAACCCGGGAGTTGAGAGCTTTACTTTTCCCGAGTGATTAAACCAAATTCTAGGTTATGTGAAGGGAAAAGAGTTGGGTAGAAAGACCGGGATAAGATTCTTTCTATTTCTTTTCTTTCCTTATTTTGATTTCTTGACTTTGGTGGGGTATTTGACTAACATTTATTCCTTGTTATGTCTTTTGTTGTGATGCGTTGCAGCATGTCTACACCTCGCCGGTTGAGTACTAGACGACAGAGGTTGCGGGCACTCGAGGAGGCGATCCTTACGTTGGCGCACCATAGTCATCATACGCCGAGTACGCAGTCGACGTTCAATCGTATCGCACGTCATCGACCTCCTACTTACGACGGGGTTGCCGACCCCACTAATTTGGAGAGCTGGATCCGCGAGATGGGGAAGCTGTTCGACGCGACATTTTGTCCCGAGCACAAGAAGGTGCAGATCGCCGCATACTACTTACGTGGAGAGGCCGATAACTGGTGGACATTAGCTAAGGACACGTACCAGCCGTTGCATTCGATGTCTTGGACCGCGTTCATCGATAAGGTCCAGGAGCGTTTCTACCCCGACGAGTTGCGGTGGCAGAAACAGGAGGAGTTCCTTACTCTTACCCAGGGTAAGATGTCTGTCCAGGCGTACACCGATCGATTTACTGAGTTGTCGAGGTTCGCTAAGTCTGTGGTTCCGACGGAGAAGGATCGGGTCAAGCGCTACATCAAAAAGCTAGATCCGAGGATTCGGGTTCACGTGATCAGTAGTGGAGCGACGACGTTCCAGCAGGCCTACGAGGTAGCACTCGAGATACAGGCATCGACGACTGAGGAGGATTCGAGCAAGAAGAGAGCTCCAGTTCCGACGACTACAGCTTCGTTTAAGAAGCCCCGTTTCAGCGCACCTAGCAGTACCCCTCCGACCACGAGTTCGCGTAAGGGTGGTGATGGCTTGAAGTGTAGAGGATGCGGCTGAGACTTCCATCCAGGGAAGTGGTGCGATGGTTCGCCCATCACTTGTTTTATTTACGGAAAGGAAGGCCATAAGGCGTCGACATGCCCCGAGAGGAAGCCAGATTCAGAGGTTAAGCAGCTTCCAGCACCGACGAAGACTCCGGTGAAGAACCGAGTCTATTGTATGACCGAGGCGGAGGCCGAGGTTCAGCCTGACATCGTATCAAGTAGATTTCTTGTCTCTGATGTGTTAGCCTTAGTTTTATTTGATTCTGGTGCTACTGTCTCTTTTGTGGCTAGTAGTTTTGCCTCGAGCTCTAATCTTCGTGGCAGCCTTCCGATTAGTTCAGTTATTACTCTCCCTTCAGGAGAGGATTTTGTTTGTCAGCGTGAGTTCCGAGGAGTGCCTATCGTGATAGCTGGGGAGCAAGCGACGGCCGATCTGAAGGAGTTCCCGCTGATGGAGTTTGACGTTATACTTGGTATGGACTGGCTGTCGAGGTATTGAGCGATTATTCATTGCCGAGATCAGTCAGTGACATTTCGAGGATTTCAGGACAACCGAGTTACCTACTCTGGGTTCGTCCTTAAGAAAGGAGTAAAGGTAATCTCTGCCTTGAAAATGAGGAAGCATCGCCAGAAGGGCGATATGGTGTATCTATGTTAGGTACGAGACTTGACTGAGGAGCATCTGTTGGACGATATATGTAACGACCCGACTTTTCGACTTGTCGATTTACGAAGGGAATCGACATTCGGATCATTACTTAACCAATTTAAGCTATAAATGTAAATTATGTACTTAAAATAAATCAACTTTTATTATATAAAAGTAGTCTCAAATCCAAAGTCAAAGGCATCTAGCCTAAAAGTTACATAAATAAAATAAATGTCTTCCCAACAGGCTGGGATTATAATCAAAACTAAAGTAATGTCTCAAACTGTTCTGGATAATCTAGAACTCAAAGAAAACAACTAAGCTACTCAAGCCCATCCAACGAAGCCCGCTCTACGCTGCTGCATCGTCACCTGAAACTGAGGGGGGGTCCACCGTCAGTGGCGAGTAACTAGGCTGTCCCGCTTAATCGAGGGACCGCTAATCACATAATATCATAGGAAGTGCACGAAACATCCATAGAAAAATAGAAGAACGAAATACAATAATTATACGAATCTCGTATAAAAATACGTAAGAAAGCACGCATACATGTACGTATAAAGTGCGTATAAAATACGTATACATACACCTGCAGAAAATACAGTTAGAAATACGTATACAATACATATAGATATACGTATACCACACGTATAATAATACCTGCAAAATACAGTTAGGAATACGCATACAATACGAGTACAACTCAGACATATACGTACACAATACATACGTTTACAGATACATATAATCATACAAATACAAATACATACATTCCATCATACGATGACATACATACATAAAATGTACCTGCTCATATCATATACTTAGAATCATACACAGCGGAAGACTTATACATTAAATACTTAGCTTATACTGTATGGTTCCATACTCTCGTAGTTATATCATAACTTAGAAATATCATAGCTTATCCTTTATCAGTCATATCTTATATTTCCATAACATATCTTATAATCATTTCATATCTTATTATATCATATCATTTCACATCATCTTCATTATATCAAATCATATCATCTTCATTGGACCGGTCACTATAACTCGTTGTGGATCTCGTGTTTCACCACAACTTTCCTAGAACATGCCGGGGTGAGCTCGTGTACTCAACCCGTAGCGGATCTCGTGTTTCACCACTAAGCCTAAGCTATGGCCATAACTCCCAAATAGTAGCTCGTGTACTACTACTCAGACGACTACATGTCCTAAGACCCAGAACTACTCGGGGGAACTCAGCCTGACTACTCGGGTCATCAGGTGCGTTCGTCCTATTGAGCAGAGGCTTCGACTTAACCCAGTCTGACTACTCGGGTCATCAGGTGGGCGTCCTTATGGTATCTTATATCTTCATTTAATCATATCATATCATATATTGGGAAATATTAGGTGACCGTAATAGGAAATGATATGTTCGGAGTCCCAGGAAAGAGAGGTGCGGCACGTATATTGGCCACCTTAAATACCAAGTCTTTCCTAGCCAGAGACCGAAACATAACATGTATAGCTATTACTCTGTTTCCTTTCTTATCCCTAGTAGTATCTTATGCAACTTTAAACCTTATCTTATACTGTCCTTGATATCTTATCATATACTTATAACTTATCCCTAATAATTATTTTATAAGTCCATAAAATATACTAAAATCCCTTTTAATAAACTGTCCAATTCGACATTTGATGTGTACTTAAGTATTGTTGTCCTAAAATTAATTAATTATAAACTCTAACTAACTAATTATTCAAAATAAAATATTTATTCAAACTTGTTACAACTACCTCCTAAATTCATGGTCAAAAACCCTAACTTTGATCTAATACTACTCGACATTTTAGGGGAACAAAACCAGAATTAATATCTTTTATTCCTTTAATTATTTAAATTAATTAATCATGTAAAATACATAAAAACAAGATAAAAATTCTATGCTTTCATACATTTGACATACTTGACATATATATATATATATATAATTTAGCAAAAGTTCATACTTTAAATTAATTAAACACAATCATCAAAAATTAATAAATCAATTTCAATAATTATTTGAAATAACAACTAACAACAATAATTAACTAAAACATGATAAAAATCCTATTTTTATTTATTCAATCTACTCGAAATATATATATATATATTGCCCAAAATTCATGCTTTAATTTAATCAAGTACAATAATCATCTATTAATCATATAAACTTATATAAACAATTTAAATTACACTATTTTACGCAATCTGATTTTAAAGGATTAAATTAAGATCAACCATCTAAAGGTCTCGAATAGTCTGGAAATTTTAATGGATGTTAAATATAGGTGAAAGGTTTAACGTGCATAAATTTCGTTTAAAAATAACACCTTTTTCTATTTTTAAGTGATTTTATAACTAACCAGTCAGATTAGGCTGAATTCGGTTTCAGAATTTTATGCCATATCAAACGATCTTTACAAATTACGAAAATTTAACACAAGCTGTAAAACATTGTTACTGACTTCCATATAAAATTTCGTAGCATTCCGAATTGATTAAGTATATTAGTAAATTCGTAAACCGATTCTGGACAGTTTTACCGGTTTGAAAGATTAAATTATTATAAATAATAAAAGGACGAATTTTGCCACGAAATAAATCGTGATTAATAATAAAACAGTAAAGAAACCTACACGAAAAATTCGTCAAGAAATAACAAGATTTGATTAACCAATAAATTCATACAAGTAATTATACAATATAAATCAATCCATGCATAAAAATTAATTAAAACATTTAAAGATTCATGAAGATCACAAGAACACATCAAGGATGACATGAAAAGCATTTCACATGGCTCGAAATTTTCAGAATTAAACAAATCCTAAATTCTACAAATTTTCATGATACAACCTAATTAACTATGTGAATTAGTAAGTACCAAAATTAAATGGAATAGCTAGTTACCTGGATTCGCTTAATTAATCCAAGGAAAAATTAAAGGGGTTCGACTTTTGAGAGGGGAAGAAGAGAGGATGATGATCTTTAGAATTTGGAGTTCATGTGCTTAAATGCATAATGGCAAAATAAGGGACAAGAGCTCTATTTATAGAACAAAAGGAAGGGTTGCAAGTCCTAAAATAAGGGGAAGGGGGAGCTGGCCGTGTGGACTAAAACAAAGGGGCCAAGTCATGGGCTTGGTTGATAATTACTTAGGCCTACTTAATTGGTAATTAACATAATTACCCAACTAAATTAAAAATACCCATTGGCCCAAATGGAAGAACAGAACCGGCCAAAAGGAAATAAAAGAACAAATTGGGTATTTGGCCCAATTTGATGAAAAAGAAAGGGCTAAAAATAAAACAGTCCAAAATTAAATGGGCCTTTTGGACTTAGAATTAAGACATATCATTAATAACCGCGAAATTTTCTGGCCCAAAATTCCGAGTCGTTACAATCACCCCTCCTTAAATAAATTTCGTCCTCGAAATTTACTTAAAGAAGCTCACGTAAGAAAACAATGGAACAACTAAAACATAAACGATCAGTCGTAGACCGAGACCGTACACGTAGTTATGTCAGCTGCGCGTCCGCCTCTTCTTGGTCACGTAGAAGACTCGGTTCTTCACTTGTACTCGGCTCACCATTGTTGCCGGTTTGTTCTTTGGTCACGCCCAAGTCTCGTGCCTTCCTTGTCTGCATACGCAACACACTATTGTAACCCGTCGCACCTCTTTCCGGAATGACGTTCGTTCTCGCATCCTCTGCAAACCGGGATTTCGGGAACGTTGGTTGCTTGCCCGTCCTGCGATTGCGGCTCCTGAAATGGTTCGATTCGTGGTCTCTTCTCGACTGCGGCTGGTTGGCTTTCCCTGGTTCTCTTCTTTGTAGCCTTTTCCTCCTCGAACGATGCTTGAACCTCTAAGGCGGTCTCGTACGCGTTCTGGAACGATGCTAACCTGTTGCCGGTAACGTGTACCCTAATGCGAGGACTCGTCATTTTGATATACCGCTTCAACTTCTCAGCTTCCGATGGAGATATTGCAGCGACAAATCTGGACAGCTTCGCGAACTTGTCGGTAAATGTCTGAACTGACATGGTCCCCTAAGTGAGCGTCAGGAACTCCTCTGGCTTTTGCCACCTAAGCTCGTCGGAAAAGATACGTTCTCGTAGCTTGGAGGTAAACTCTTCCCGTGTCATGCTCTTCACAGCTCTTCCCTGCGGCGATCCGTTATCAACTAGTCGTCTGCTTCTAATCGAAGGTAGTAGCTAGCGATCTGAACTCGTTTATCTTCCGGACAGCAGATTGCGTCGAACAGTTTTTCCATCTCTCAAATCCAGCTCTTGCGCATCACGGGGTCAGACGTGCCATCATTGGTAGGACGCCGATGACGAGAAATCCGATCCTGGACCTGTGGGTTATGGGCTTACTACACCTCCGCTGCGCCACTCTGATAACACCGGTCACGGCTACTAATTTGATGGTTCCGGCGTCGAAGTCTGAGGTTAGGCCTTGGGGGCGTCATACTTTACGTACAAACTTAAACATTCCTATGGTTAGTTCACACAAAAGCACATAGTAACGTCGGAGGACGTAAACGAGCAATCCGATCGAAGAAAGACGGCTGGGAATTCTGGACTCGCATGCTATTATGTGCCAAAGTAAGAATTGCGTCTTCTAAGTTGCGATGACGACGACAGAAACTTGAAGGTCGTGGGGTCGACATCCTGAAACAACAATCGCGTTAAGAAATACACGACATACGAAACGGCGCCAACGCGAAACGAAAACGATAAATCGTATTAACCCTGGCTTCTACCCATGGTTCACTCATCTAGGTTTTCCATATTAGGCTAAGGTTCACTCGGGTTCATAAAGCGCTCAACTTTCGAAGTTACTTGTGAAGAAGTAACTTAGGGTCAAACCTATGGCTCTGATACCAACTGTAACGACCCGACTTTTCGACTTGTCGATTTACGAAGGGAATCGACATTCGGATCATTACTTAACCAATTTAAGCTATAAATGTAAATTATGTACTTAAAATAAATCAACTTTTATTATATAAAAGTAGTCTCAAATCCAAAGTCAAAGGCATCTAGCCTAAAAGTTACATAAATAAAATAAATGTCTTCCCAACAGGCTGGGATTATAATCAAAACTAAAGTAATGTCTCAAACTGTTCTGGATAATCTAGAACTCAAAGAAAACAACTAAGCTACTCAAGCCCATCCAACGAAGCCCGCTCTACGCTGCTGCATCGTCACCTGAAACTGAGGGGGGGTCCACCGTCAGTGGCGAGTAACTAGGCTGTCCCGCTTAATCGAGGGACCGCTAATCACATAATATCATAGGAAGTGCACGAAACATCCATAGAAAAATAGAAGAACGAAATACAATAATTATACGAATCTCGTATAAAAATACGTAAGAAAGCACGCATACATGTACGTATAAAGTGCGTATAAAATACGTATACATACACCTGCAGAAAATACAGTTAGAAATACGTATACAATACATATAGATATACGTATACCACACGTATAATAATACCTGCAAAATACAGTTAGGAATACGCATACAATACGAGTACAACTCAGACATATACGTACACAATACATACGTTTACAGATACATATAATCATACAAATACAAATACATACATTCCATCATACGATGACATACATACATAAAATGTACCTGCTCATATCATATACTTAGAATCATACACAGCGGAAGACTTATACATTAAATACTTAGCTTATACTGTATGGTTCCATACTCTCGTAGTTATATCATAACTTAGAAATATCATAGCTTATCCTTTATCAGTCATATCTTATATTTCCATAACATATCTTATAATCATTTCATATCTTATTATATCATATCATTTCACATCATCTTCATTATATCAAATCATATCATCTTCATTGGACCGGTCACTATAACTCGTTGTGGATCTCGTGTTTCACCACAACTTTCCTAGAACATGCCGGGGTGAGCTCGTGTACTCAACCCGTAGCGGATCTCGTGTTTCACCACTAAGCCTAAGCTATGGCCATAACTCCCAAATAGTAGCTCGTGTACTACTACTCAGACGACTACATGTCCTAAGACCCAGAACTACTCGGGGGAACTCAGCCTGACTACTCGGGTCATCAGGTGCGTTCGTCCTATTGAGCAGAGGCTTCGACTTAACCCAGTCTGACTACTCGGGTCATCAGGTGGGCGTCCTTATGGTATCTTATATCTTCATTTAATCATATCATATCATATATTGGGAAATATTAGGTGACCGTAATAGGAAATGATATGTTCGGAGTCCCAGGAAAGAGAGGTGCGGCACGTATATTGGCCACCTTAAATACCAAGTCTTTCCTAGCCAGAGACCGAAACATAACATGTATAGCTATTACTCTGTTTCCTTTCTTATCCCTAGTAGTATCTTATGCAACTTTAAACCTTATCTTATACTGTCCTTGATATCTTATCATATACTTATAACTTATCCCTAATAATTATTTTATAAGTCCATAAAATATACTAAAATCCCTTTTAATAAACTGTCCAATTCGACATTTGATGTGTACTTAAGTATTGTTGTCCTAAAATTAATTAATTATAAACTCTAACTAACTAATTATTCAAAATAAAATATTTATTCAAACTTGTTACAACTACCTCCTAAATTCATGGTCAAAAACCCTAACTTTGATCTAATACTACTCGACATTTTAGGGGAACAAAACCAGAATTAATATCTTTTATTCCTTTAATTATTTAAATTAATTAATCATGTAAAATACATAAAAACAAGATAAAAATTCTATGCTTTCATACATTTGACATACTTGACATATATATATATATATATATATATATATATATATATAATTTAGCAAAAGTTCATACTTTAAATTAATTAAACACAATCATCAAAAATTAATAAATCAATTTCAATAATTATTTGAAATAACAACTAACAACAATAATTAACTAAAACATGATAAAAATCCTATTTTTATTTATTCAATCTACTCAAAATATATATATATATATTACCCAAAATTCATTCTTTAATTTAATCAAGTACAATAATCATCTATTAATCATATAAACTTATATAAACAATTTAAATTACACTATTTTACGCAATCTGATTTTAAAGGATTAAATTAAGATCAACCATCTAAAGGTCTCGAATAGTCTGGAAATTTTAATGGATGTTAAATATAGGTTAAAGGTTTAACGTGCATAAATTTCGTTTAAAAATAACACCTTTTTCTATTTTTAAGTGATTTTATAACTAACCAGTCAGATTAGGCTGAATTCGGTTTCAGAATTTTATGCCATATCAAACAATCTTTACAAATTACGAAAATTTAACACAAGCTGTAAAACATTGTTACTGACTTCCATATAAAATTTCGTAGCATTCCGAATTGATTAAGTATATTAGTAAATTCGTAAACCGATTCTGGACAGTTTTACCGGTTTGAAAAATTAAATCATTATAAATAATAAAAGGACGAATTTTGCCACGAAATAAATCGTGATTAATAATAAAACAGTAAAGAAACCTACACGAAAAATTCATCAAGAAATAACAAGATTTGATTAAGCAATAAATTCATACAAGTAATTATACAATATAAATCAATCCATGCATAAAAATTAATTAAAACATTTAAAGATTCATGAAGATCACAAGAACACATCAAGGATGACATGAAAAGCATTTCACATGGATCGAAATTTTCAGAATTAAACATCTCCTAAATTCTACAAATTTTCATGATACAACCTAATTAACTATGTGAATTAGTAAGTACCAAAATTAAACGGAATAGCTAGTTACCTGGATTCGCTTAATTAATCCAAGGAAAAATTAAAGGGGTTCGACTTTTGAGAGGGGAAGAAGAGAGGATGATGATCTTTAGAATTTGGAGTTTATGTGCTTAAATGCATAATGGAAAAATAAGGGACAAGAGCCCTATTTTTAGAACAAAAGGAAGGGTTGCAAGTCCTAAAATAAGGGGAAGGGGGAGCTGGCCTTGTGGACTAAAACAAAGGGGCCAAGTCATGGGCTTGGTTGATAATTACTTAGGCCTACTTAATTGGTAGTTAACATAATTACCCAACTAAATTAAAAATACCCATTGGCCCAAATGGAAGAACAGAACCGGCCAAAAGGAAATAAAAGAACAAATTGGGTATTTGGCCCAATTTGATGAAAAAGAAAGGGCTAAAAATAAAACAGTCCAAAATTAAATGGGCCTTTTGGACTTAGAATTAAGACATATCATTAATAACCGCGAAATTTTCTGGCCCAAAATTCCGGGTCGTTACAATATACCTGTAGCGAGGGATTTCAGAGACGTATTTCCTGATGAGCTACCAGGCGTTCCACCTGAGCGTGATTTCGAGTTTTATATCGACTTAGTACCCGGGACAGCGCCGATTTCAAAGGCACCGTACCGGATGGCACCATCTGAGTTGCTGGAGTTAAAGACGCAACTCCAGGATTTGATCGATAAGGGCTTCATTAGGCCAAGCGTTTCTCCGTGGGGAGCACCTGTGCTCTTCGTGAAGAAGAAAGATGGTAGTATGCGCCTGTGCATAGACTACCGAGAGTTGAATCGGGTAACTATCAAGAATAAGTACCCGTTGCCTAGGATTGAGGACCTGTTCGATCAGTTGCGAGGAGAAGGAGTGTTTTCGAAGATAGATCTTCGATCTGGATATCATCAGATTCCAGTCAAGAAAGAAGACATTCCGAAGACTGCTTTTCATACTCGATACGGCCATTACGAGTTTGAGGTGATGCGCTTTGGCCTCACTAATGCGCCAGCCGTGTTCATGGACCAGATGAACAGGACGTTTCACCACTTACTCGATAAGTGTGTCGTAGTATTTATAGACAATATCTTAGTCTATTCGAGAGATGAGTCTGAGCATACGGAACATCTCCGGATGGTACTCGACTGCGGAGTCATAAGTGGTTCGCGAAACTCTCCAAGTGTGAGTTCTGGCTTCGTGAGGTAGCCTTTCTAGGTCACGTAATCAGTAGAGAGGGCATTAAGGTAGACCCCGCTAAGATTAAGGCTGTAGTGGATTGGAGTAGCCCGAGAAATGTGGCGGAGGTTCGTAGTTTTCTGGGTTTGGCCGGATACTACCGACGATTCGTCCAGGACTTCTCCAAGATTGCTAGGCCGATGTCTAGTCTCCTGCAGAAGGAGGTCCGATTCGTTTGGACGGAGGCTTGCGAGCAAGCATTTCAGCAGTTGAAACAGAGATTAGTCTCTGCTCCGATTCTTACTCTTCCGAACGATGAGGAGGGCTTCGAGGTCTATAGTGATGCTTCGAAGAGTGGCCTAGGCTGTGTGCTCATGCAGGGTGGGAAGGTCATCGCTTACGCATCGAGACAACTGAAGGTGCATGAGCGTAACTATCCTACGCATGACTTGGAGTTAGCGGCTGTAGTGTTCGCGCTCAAGATTTGGAGGCACTATCTCTATGGCAGTTCGTGTAGAGTATTCACGGATCACAAGAGCCTCAAGTACATCTTCACTCAGAAAGACCTCAATGTGAGGCAGAGGCGGTGGCTTGAGCTGATAAAGGACTATGACCTGACGCTCAACTATTCCGAGGGCAAGGAGAACTTGGTCGCAGATGTGCTGAGTTGCAAGCATCGCTTGAGCTTCAGTAGAAGCCGTGGTTCCGTCAGACTTCGTTTGACATCGATGAGTGCCGAACCTGATTTAATTCAGGAACTGCGCGAGGGTCAGCAGAACGACCCGCAGCTTGCTAGGATTCGAGAGGCTCTGCGGCAAGGCAAAGCCGTAGGTTTCGAGATCCCTTCCGATGGTGGTATGCGCTTTCGAGGGAGGTGGTGTGTACCGGACTGTTCTGATCTTAGGAACAAAATCATGTCCGAGGCACATAACTCGCCCTACTCTGTTCATCCCGGTGGTATTAAGCTTTACCAGGATCTTAAGGGCCAGTTCTGGTGGCCTAAGATGAAGAGGGATGTAGCGGAGTTTGTAGCTCGGTGTTTGACCTGTCAGAAGGTCAAGATTGAGCATCAGAGACCAGGAGGTCTGTTGCAGCCACTACCTATTCCGACCTGGAAATTTGAGTCGGTATCTATGGACTTCGTAGTGAGCTTACCCACTTGTAATGGCTTGAATGCTATTTGGGTCATAGTGGATAGGTTAACTAAGGTCGTTAGATTCATTCCGATGAAGATGACCTGGTCGATGGAGCGTCTAGCGGAGGCGTATACTCATGATATTATCCGACTTCACGGAGTTCCGAGGGAGATTGTTTCTGATCGGGATCCGAGGTTTCTATCTCATTTCTGGAAGTTAGTTCAGGAAGCCTTTGGGACGAAGCTGAAGTTGAGCACCGCTTTTCATGCGGCGACTGATGGTCAGACTGAGAGGACCATCCAGACTTTGGAGGATATGCTTCGAGCATGTACTCTGGAGTATCACCAGTCTTGGGTACGTATGCTCTGCTTGATAGAGTTCTCCTATAACAATAGTTATCACTCCAGCATTGAGATGGCTCCGTACGAGGCCCTGTATGGCAGGAAATGTCGGAGTCCTATATGTTGGAATGATATTAGTGATTCTGTGGCTTTGGGACCTGAGATGGTACGCGATACTATCGAGAAGGTCCGAGTCATCCGGTCTAAGATGCAGGCCGCTCAGAGTCGTCAGAAATCCTACGCCGATAATCGACGTAGACCGCTGGCTTTCGAGGTAGGTGACAAAGTCTTGCTTAAGGTTTCACCATTCAAAGGAGTGGCACGCTTTGGTCAGAAGGGGAAACTCCGACCGAAATATGTGGGACCTTACGAGATACTAGAACGAGTTGGGGAGGTGGCATATCGATTGGCATTACCACCTAGTTTGGCTAATGTGCATGATGTATTCCATGTTTCCCAGCTAAGGAAATATGTATATGATCCTACCCACGTGATTACGGCGGACCCGGCCATGATTGAGCCGAATCTGACCTACGAGGAGCGACCCGTCCAGATCTTGGATCGGGAAGTGAGGACCCTGCGGCGTAAGCAGGTACCGCTTGTCAAGGTGTTGTGGAGAAATCAACACCATGAAGAAGCAACTTGGGAGACGGAAGTGTCCATGCGGCAGAAGTACCCGGAGCTGTTCGAAGGGGAGCGATCTCCTGCACCTTGAAATTTCGGGACGAAATTTCTTTAAGGAGGGGAGGTTGTAATGACCCTGATTTTATTGGTATTTTTGTCGATAATTTATGTGCATTTATGTGTATTTATGTATAGTTCCAATTTATTTTTGAACTATTTATTTTATGTTATGTGAATAATTTCGATTTGATTCGAATTATTTTATTTGCAGTTATTATTATTTATGTTAATTATTATTTAATTAATTAGAATTTTATTTATTTAATTTTCTAATTAATTATTTAATATTTTGGGCTAAATCGATTTAAGCATGATTAATCATGTAGTTTATGCAAATTAGCCCAATTGATCACGAAAGCCCAATTTTAGGCCCATTGTTCCCTTTTGGCCGGTTTTTCCCAAGTGTGGCAAGGCTTGCCACTTGCTTTGCTTTCACACTTAACTAACTTCTACAAATAGAAGTAGTTAGTGAGCCATGAGACCATTTGCTCATTTGCCTTTAATCACACTTGCCATCCCTTGCCATCAAAATTCAAACACAAACTCCCTCTCCTTACTCTAGTTACACGCCATTTTTGGCTACAATCACCATCAAATTGTTCATTCATCCTTCTAATCCCAAACTTAAAGATTCAACCTCTATTGATCTTTAAGTACCAAAACACAATCTTAAACCCAATTATTTCATCCAAGATCATTAGTTCGGGTAGAGTTTGGGTGCGTATTCGTGTGGTTGTTCTTGTTCGTGTGTGGGGGTTCGAGTGGTGCACGGTGGTGGTTCGTGCTCGTGTGTTGTGGCCGTGCAGCAGGCTCGTGAGACGTGTGGTTCAAGTGGTGGCACAAAGTAAAGACGGTGGTGCTCGTAAGGGATAGCCGTGCAGTGGGTAGCCGTGGGGTGGTGCTGAGTTGCCCGTGTGAAGGTCATGCGTGTGGTGCCGTGTGTAGTGGTCGTGTGGGTCGACTTTCCGGGCAGCTTCTTGTGTTGTTTTTGTGTGTATATCTTCAAAAAGGTAACATACTTTCAAAATGCATGTATAGCTTAATTGGTGAAGTTTGATCATGATTTTGTGTATGGTGTTCAATCTGAATTTTATGTTGTTTTAATGATATTTTGATGATGGATATGATGATTTTATGATTGAATATATTGTTTTATGATCATGATGAATTTGTTAAAGTTTGATGAATTTTTGGATAAGATTAAGTTGGTAATTTTCGAGTAATAATGGATGATATGCGTGTGATGTTTGAAAGTTGGATGAGTTCTTGATTGAAGTTCTTGAATCTTGATTGAGTTCTTGATTGAAGTTCTTGAATCTTGAATGAGTTCTTGTTAAGTTCTTTGAGTTCTTGTTGAGTTCTTGGTGGGTTCTTGGTTGAATCTTGAAAGTTAAAGAAAGTGGTTTAATAGTTAAAGAAAGTTAAAGATTGAGTTAAAGTTGGTTAAAGAATGGATTAAAAGTAATGGATTAATGTTGGTTAGACTCAAGATCAAGGCGCAAAGGCAATCTTGAGAATAACTTCGTTTTTAACTGATTATTTTCGGGAATCAAGGCGCAAAGTCAATTCTTGAATATAATTATGTTATGATTAAGTTGATTAAAATGATAAGATGTTTAATTAAAGATTAGCTTGATTTCGTTGCTAGACGCCTAATACATCGAGTAAGATTCTTTGTTTTTGGGTTAAGACGTTGCCCCTATTCCATCCGCGGTATTGGGATAGTTGGAGTCCTACTATGTTATCCTTTGAATTTCCAGTAAGATTGGTTTCACGGGACATGGATTTCCAGTAAGATTGGTTTCATGGGGTTTGGGAGTAAGATTCTCAATCCTAGCATAGTAGAAACTTCGATCGCGTAAGATGCGTTCGTACGTGCATAGCCCGGTCTAGTATATGAATGATTGCGCCAAAGATAGTTTGGTTAAGTTGTTGAGTCGAGTTTGTTGATTTTGGGATGTTCTCGCATATTTTGGATTGTTGGCTTGATTATTTGATTTGTGCTATGTTCATGTGTATTCCCATTAGGGTGAGTCAGTTATGTTACTCGCCACTGATGGTGGACTGTTGTTTGTTTTACAGGTAATTCTGATGACGAAGTACTTGCTTAGCTTTGGGTTGGGCGAGCGGCGTTTGTTTATTTTTTGGATGTACTTTTCTTTTGTTGTTGTTGTTTAGATAGTTTTGGACTATTGTATGGACTTTTATACGTTGGTTTTGGACTCTGACATGTGGTTGGAGTTACTCGTATTTTAGTACTTTTAGTTTGATTATTTGGTTTAGTAATGTACAAACTTGTGGGTATTTGTACTTTTGAGGTTAAATAATAATAATTTGAGGAATTAGTTTTAATTCTTAAGTATTTCGAGTTGTAGTTATAACTATTCGACTCGTCGGTTTCTTCCGCACCGATTTAAGCGAGTCGGGTCGTTACACTAATATTGTAACGACCCGACTCGCTTAAATCGGCGCGGAAGAAACCGACGAGTCAAGTAGTTATAAAACTAAAACTTCAACACTTAGAAAATAAACTAATACCTCAAAACATTATTATTAAACCATAAGTGTACAATAACCCACAATCTTGTACAAACTAAGTCCAAAAGTCAAATGTAATAAACGGAAAGTAAAATGCAACTCTAACCATATGCTAGAGTCTTATACGAAAATTGTAAAATCATAAATCTAAAACAACGTCTAAAAAGTCCAATGCTAAGAAACATCTGTAAATAACAACAATAAAGCACATAAAACGCCGCTCGCCCAACCCCAAAGCTAAGCAAGAGCATCATCATCAGATGTACCTGAAAAACACAACATAGTCCACCATCAGTGGCGAGTAACATAACTGACTCACCCTAACGGGAATACACAAGTACATAGCATCAATCAAATAACATCACACATATAACCTCGAAGACACGAGACAACCTCAAACTCGTAATCCAAACTCGACATCATCATACAACCCCATCATCCCAAATCCTAACTTTGGCACAATCACTCTAATTCTAGACCGGACTATGCTCGTACGGAAGCATCTTACGCAATCGAACTTCTACTATGTCAGGATCGGGAATAAGCCATACGCCCAAATCCCACGAACCCAATCCTTACTTGAAATCCGTGTCCCTAATCCCCAGAAATCCTTCTGGACGTACTAGGAATAACATAGTGAGACTCCAAACTATCCCAATACCGCGGATGGAATAGGGGCAACGTCTTAACCCATAAACTAAGCATAAGCCATACACAAAGCCAAGGGCATCTAGAAAAGAATTCAAGCTAACCGTCATATAATTATTATCTTTTCATCATAGTTAAATTAAATACAAGAATGAGCCATACTCTTGAATTTAACCAACTAAATCATCGAAGTTAACCCAAGAATTGCCTATAGCCAAACATCATATCATCATTCTTAACTCATTCTTTAATCAGCATATCCCAAATCTTTAACTTTCAAGACTCTTTCAACCTCTTTCTTTAACTTTCAAGACTCTTAAAGAACTCATCAAACCTCAACAAGAACTCTAAAGAACTCAATCAAGAACCTTAAAGAACTCATCTATTACTTAAAGAACTCATAAAGAAACTATTCAAGATTCAAGAACTTCAACCAAGAACTTAATCAAGATTCAAGAACTTCAATCAAGAACTCAAACAACAACAATTATACACGCATGAAATCATCATCATCACACGGCAAAACTCAACATCTTTTTATCAAAAATTCAACAAACTCAAATCCAATCACCATGATTTCCAAAATATCATAAAACGATCTTAAAATATGGAAAACCACCATTAAAACATCATTAAAACACTTCCAAAATCAGATTATAGAAATATCTTTAAAACCATCAACCAATCATCATCAATCAACCAAACATGCATTTAATCAAAGCTATAAACCTAGTATACCAATCAAGTTGAGTTAGTATGTTACCTTATTGAAGATTACACACAAAATCAACACAAGAATGCAGTCCGGAACAATCACCAACACGACACACACACAACACGCACACGGTTGATGCACGGCACGAACACGGCCACACCACGTCCTGCACCCACGGCAACACCACGAACACCACTGCACCACCACGAGCACGGCCACGACCACTGCAGCACGGCTTCACACACGAACCACACTTGCACACACGGCTTCCCACACGGCACACACTCGAACAAGACCCCAATACCAAACCGAACCAATGATCTTGAATGAAACAATGTGTTTAAAATTGTGTTTAGGATGCTTAAAGATCAATGGAGTTTGAATCTTTAAGTTTTGGGCAAAGGAAGATGATGAACAATTGAAGGCTTCAAGTATTCAAAAATGGCGTGTGAATTTGAGAGCAAATGGGAGAGATGTGTTTGCTTTGGATGGTAAGAGTTAAGATGGCAAAATGAGCTTAAGTCCTTACTAACTCTCCTATATATAGAGTTAGCTAAGGTGTGAACACAAGGCAAGTGGCAAATCCTTGCATTGCACATGGAAAAACCGGCCACATGAGGATTATGGGCCTTGCTTGGGCTCTAAATGGGCTCTCGTGATCCATTGGGCCAATTATTGAATTTTACATGAATAATCATGCAATAATCGATTTAGCCCAAAAATTATATTAAATAATTAATTAGAAAATTAAATAATCAAAATTCTAATTAATTAAATAATAATTAAAATAAATAATAAAACTAAGAAATAAACATTTCGATTAAATCGAAATTATTCACATAAAATTAAAATAAATAGTTCAAAAATAAATTTGAACTAGCAAATAAGCACATAAATATACACATAAATACCGGCAAAAATACCGATAAAATCTGGGTCATTACAACCTCCCCTCCTTAAAGAAATTTCGTCCCGAAATTTCAAGGCGCAGGAGATCGCTCCCCATCGAAAAGCTCTGGGTACTTCTGCCGCATAGACGCTTCCGTCTCCCAAGTCGCTTCTTCATGGTGTTGATTTCTCCACAACACCTTGACAAGCGGTACCTGCTTACGCCGCAGGGTCCTCTCCTCCCGATCCAAGATCTGGACGGGTCGCTCCTCATAAGTCAGATTTGGCTCGATTACGACCGGATCCACTGAGATCACATGAGTAGGATCATGTACATATTTCCTTAGCTGGGAAACATGAAATACGTCATGAACATTAGCCAAACTAGGTGGTAATGCCAATCGATAAGCCACCTCCCCAACTCGTTCTAGTATCTTCGTAAGGTCCCACATATTTCGGTCGAAGTTTACCCTTTTGACCAAAGCGTACAACTCCTTTGAAAGGTGAAACCTTAAGTAAGACTTTGTCACCTACTTCAAAAGCCAGTGGTCTACGTCGATTATCGGCGTAAGATTTCTGACGACTCTGAGCGGCCTGCATCTTAGACCGAATGACTCGAACCTTCTCGATAGTATCGCGTACCATCTCAGGTCCTAAAGCCACAGTATCACTGATATCATTCCAGCAAATCGGACTCCGACATTTCCTGCCATACAGGGCCTCGTACGGAGCCATCTCAATGCTAGAGTGATAGCTGTTATTATAGGAGAACTCTATCAAGCAAAGCATACGTACCCAAGACTGATGATACTCCAGAGTGCATGCTCGAAGCATATCCTCCAAAGTCTGGATGGTCCTCTCAGTCTGACCATCAGTCGCCGCATGAAAAGCGGTGCTCAACTTCAGCTTCGTCCCAAAGGCTTCCTGAACTGATTTCCAGAAACGAGATAGAAACCTCGGATCCCGATCAGAAACAATCTCCCTCGGAACTCCATGAAGTCGGATTATGTCCTGAGTATACGCCTCAGCTAGACGCTCCATCGACCAGGTCATCTTCATCGGAATGAATCTAGAGACCTTAGTCAACCTATCCACAATGACCCAAATAGCATTCAAGCCATTGCAAGTGGGTAAGCTCACTACAAAGTCCATAGAAACAGACTCAAACTTCCAGGTCGGAATAGGTAGTGGCTGTAATAGACCTCCTGGTCTCTGATGCTCAATCTTGACCTTCTGACAGGTCAAGCACCGAGCGACAAACTCTGCTACATCCCTTTTCATCTTAGGCCACCAGAACTGGCCTTTAAGATCCTGGTAAAGCTTATTACCACCGGGATGAACAGAATAAGGCGAGTTATGTGCCTCGGACATGATTCTGTTTCTAAGGTCAGAACCGCCCGGTACACACCATCTCCCTCGAAAGCGCATACTACCATCAGAAGGGATCTCGAAACCTAGGGCTTTACCTTGCCGTATAGTCTCTCGAATCCTAGCAAACTGTGGGTCGTTCTGCTGACCCTCGCGTAGTTCCTGAATTAAATCAGGCTCGGCACTCATCGATGTCAGACGAAGTCTGACGGAACCACGGCTTCTACTGAAGCTCAAGTGATGCTTGCGACTTAGTGCATCTGCGACCAAGTTCGCCTTGCCCTCGCAATAGTTGAGCGTCAGGTCGTAGTCCTTGATCAACTCAAGCCACCGCCTCTGCCTCATATTGAGGTCCTTTTGAGTGAAGATGTACTTGAGACTCTTGTGATCCGTGAATACTCTACACGAACCACCATAGAGATAGTGCCTCCAAATTTTGAGTGCGAACACTACAGCAGCTAATTCTAAGTCATGCGTAGGATAGTTGCGCTCGTGCACCTTCAGTTGTCTCGATGCGTAAGCGATGACCTTCCCACCCTGCATGAGCACGCAACCTAAGCCACTCTTCGAAGCATCGCTATAGACCTCGAAGCCCTCTTCATCGTTCGGAAGAGTAAGAATCGGAGCAGAGACTAATCTCTGTTTCAACTCCTGAAAAGCTTGCTCGCAAGCCTCTGTCCAAACGAATCGGACCTCCTTCTGCAGGAGACTAGACATCGGCCTAGCTATCTTGGAGAAGTCCTGGACGAATCGTCGATAGTATCCGGCTAAGCCAAGAAAACTACGAACCTCCGCCACATTTCTCGGGCTTCTCCAATCAACTACAGCCTTAATCTTGGCTGGGTCTACCTTAATGCCTTCTTTACTGATCACGTGACCTAGGAAGGCTACTTCGCGAAGCCAGAACTCACACTTGGAGAGTTTCGCGAACCACTTATGACTCCGCAATATCTCGAGTACCATTCGGAGATGCTCCGTATGCTCAGACTCATCTCTGGAATAGACCAAGATATCGTCAATAAATACTACGACACACTTGTCGAGTAAGTGATGAAATGTCCGGTTCATCTGGTCCATAAACACGGCTGGCGCGTTAGTGAGACCAAAGGGCATCACCTCGAACTCGTAGTGGCCGTACCTAGTACGAAAAGCAGTTTTCGGAATGTCTTCCTTCTTAACTGGAATCTGATGATATCCAGATCGAAGATCTATCTTTGAAAACACTCCTGCTCCTCGCAATTGATCGAACAGGTCCTCAATCCTAGGCAATGGGTACTTATTCTTGATAGTTACCCGATTCAACTCTCGGTAGTCTATGCACAGGCGCATACTACCATCTTTCTTCTTCACGAAGAGCACGGGAGCTCCCCATGGAGAAACACTCGGCCTAATGAAGCCCTTATCGATCAAATCCTGGAGTTGTGACTTCAACTCCAATAATTCAGATGGTGCCATCCGGTACGGTGCCTTCGAGATCGGCGCTGTCCCGGGTACCAAGTCGATATGAAACTCGACGTCGCGCTCAGGTGGAACGCCTGGTAGCTCATCAGGAAATACGTCTCTGAAATCCCTCGCTACAGGTATATCGTCCAACAGAGACTCATCAGTCAAGTCTCGTACCTGACAAAGAAACACCATATCGCCCTTCTGGCGATGCTTCCTCATCTTCAAGGCTGAGATTACCTTTACTCCTTTCTTAAGGACGAACCCAGAGTAGGTAACTCGGTTGCCTTGAGATCCTCGGAATGTCACTGACTGATCTCGGCAACGAATGATCGCTCGATACCTCGATAGCCAGTCCATACCAAGTATAACGTCAAACTCCATCAACGGGAACTCCTTCAGATCGGCCGTCGCTTGCTCCCCTGCTATCACGATAGGCACTCCTCGGAACTCTCGCTGACAAGTAAAATCCTCTCCTGAAGGGAGAGTAATAACTGAACGAACAGGTAGACTGCCACGAAGATCTGACCTCGAGGCAAAACTACTAGCCACAAAAGACACAGTAGCACCAGAATCAAAAAGAACTAATGCTAACACACCAGAGACAAGAAATCTACCTGATACAACATCGGGCTGAACCTCGGCCTCCGCCTCGGTCATACAGTAGACTCGGTTCTTCACCGGAGTCTTCGTCGGTGCTGGGAGCTGCTTAACCTCTGAATCTGGCTTCCTCTCGGGACAAACCGTCGACTTGTGGCCTACCTTACCACAAGTGAAGCAAGTAATCGGAGAACCGTCGCACTTCTTTCCTGGATGGAAGTCTCTGCCACAGCCTTGACACTTCGAACCATCGCTACCCTTATGCGAACTCGGGGCCGAAGGGGTACTGCTAGATGTGCCAAACCGGGGTTTCTTAAACGAAGCCGTAGACGTCGGAACCGGAGCTCTCTTCTTGCTCGAATCTTCCTCGGTAACCGATGCCTGTATCTCGAGTGCTACCTCGTAAGCCTGCTGGAACGTAGCCGCTCCACTGCTGATCACGTGAACTCGGATCCTCGGATCTAGCTTTTTGATGTAGCGTTTGACCCGATCCTTCTCTGACGGAATCACAGACGTAGCGAACCTCGACAGCTCTGTAAATCGATCGGTGTACGCCTGGACAGACATCTTACCCTGTGCAAGAGTAAGAAACTCTTCCTGTTTCTGCCACCGCAACTCGTCGGGGTAGAAACGCTCCTGGACCTTATCGATAAAGTCGGTCCAAGACATCGCATGCAACGGCTGGTACGCGTCCTTCGCTAACGTCCACCAGTTGTCAGCCTCCCCACGTAAGTAATATGCGGCGATCAGCACCCTCTCGTGATCGGGGCAAAACGTCGCGTCGAAGAGCTTCCCCATCTCGCGGATCCAGCTCTCCAAAGTAGTGGGGTCGGCAACCCCGTCGTAAGTCGGAGGTCGATGACGTGTGATACGATCGAACGTCGACTGCATATTCGGCGGTTGACGACTATGGTGCGCCAAAGTAAGGATCGCCTCCTCGAGTGCCCGCAACCTCTGTCGTCCAGTACTCAACCGGCGAGGTGTAGACATGCTGAAACGCATCACAACAACAAACATAACAGAGATAGCAAGTCAGTAAAATACCCCACCAAAAACATACTAAAAATAAGAAGAAAAGGAAAACTAGAAAAAATCCTATCCCGGTCTTTCTACCCAACTCTTCTCCCTTCACATAATCCTAGAATTTGGTTCAATCACTCGGGAAAATAAAGCTCTCATCTCCCGGGTTTAACTCAAATCCTAAAAACTTCACTTAAAACCTATTCGGCTCTGATACCAACTGTAACGACCCGACTCGCTTAAATCGGCGCGGAAGAAACCGACGAGTCAAGTAGTTATAAAACTAAAACTTCAACACTTAGAAAATAAACTAATACCTCAAAACATTATTATTAAACCATAAGTGTACAATAACCCACAATCTTGTACAAACTAAGTCCAAAAGTCAAATGTAATAAACGGAAAGTAAAATGCAACTCTAACCATATGCTAGAGTCTTATACGAAAATTGTAAAATCATAAATCTAAAACAACGTCTAAAAAGTCCAATGCTAAGAAACATCTGTAAATAACAACAATAAAGCACATAAAACGCCGCTCGCCCAACCCCAAAGCTAAGCAAGAGCATCATCATCAGATGTACCTGAAAAACACAACATAGTCCACCATCAGTGGCGAGTAACATAACTGACTCACCCTAACGGGAATACACAAGTACATAGCATCAATCAAATAACATCACACATATAACCTCGAAGACACGAGACAACCTCAAACTCGTAATCCAAACTCGACATCATCATACAACCCCATCATCCCAAATCCTAACTTTGGCGCAATCACTCTAATTCTAGACCGGACTATGCTCGTACGGAAGCATCTTACGCAACCGAACTTCTACTATGTCAGGATCGGGAATAAGCCATACGCCCAAATCCCACGAACCCAATCCTTACTTGAAATCCGTGTCCCTAATCCCCAGAAATCCTTCTGGACGTACTAGGAATAACATAGTGAGACTCCAAACTATCCCAATACCGCGGATGGAATAGGGGCAACGTCTTAACCCATAAACTAAGCATAAGCCATACACAAAGCCAAGGGCATCTAGAAAAGAATTCAAGCTAACCGTCATATCATTATTATCTTTTCATCATAGTTAAATTAAATACAAGAATGAGCCATACTCTTGAATTTAACCAACTAAATCATCGAAGTTAACCCAAGAATTGCCTATAGCCATACTCTTGAGACTAACCAAACATCATATCATCATTCTTAACTCATTCTTTAATCAGCATATCCCAAATCTTTAACTTTCAAGACTCTTTCAACCTCTTTCTTTAACTTTCAAGACTCTTAAAGAACTCATCAAACCTCAACAAGAACTCTAAAGAACTCAATCAAGAACCTTAAAGAACTCATCTATTACTTAAAGAACTCATAAAGAAACTATTCAAGATTCAAGAACTTCAACCAAGAACTTAATCAAGATTCAAGAACTTCAATCAAGAACTCAAACAACAACAATTATACACGCATGAAATCATCATCATCACACGGCAAAACTCAACATCTTTTTATCAAAAATTCAACAAACTCAAATCCAATCACCATGATTTCCAAAATATCATAAAACAATCTTAAAATATGGAAAACCACCATTAAAACATCATTAAAACACTTCCAAAATCAGATTATAGAAATATCTTTAAAACCATGAACCAATCATCATCAATCAACCAAACATGCATTTAATCAAAGCTATAAACCTAGTATACCAATCAAGTTGAGTTAGTATGTTACCTTATTGAAGATTACACACAAAATCAACACAAGAATGCAGTCCGGAACAATCACCAACACGGCACACACACAACACGCACACGGTTGATGCACGGCACGAACACGGCCACACCACGTCCTGCACCCACGGCAACACCACGAACACCACTGCACCACCACGAGCACGGCCACGACCACTGCAGCACGACTTCACACACGAACCACACTTGCACACACGGCTTCCCACACGGCACACACTCGAACAAGACCCCAATACCAAACCGAACCAATGATCTTGAATGAAACAATGTGTTTAAAATTGTGTTTAGGATGCTTAAAGATCAATGGAGTTTGAATCTTTAAGTTTTGGGCAAAGGAAGATGATGAACAATTGAAGGCTTCAAGTATTCAAAAATGGCGTGTGAATTTGAGAGCAAATGGGAGAGATGTGTTTGCTTTGGATGGTAAGAGTTAAGATGGCAAAATGAGCTTAAGTCCTTACTAACTCTCCTATATATAGAGTTAGCTAAGGTGTGAACACAAGGCAAGTGGCAAATCCTTGCATTGCACATGGAAAAACCGGCCACATGAGGATTATGGGCCTTGCTTGGGCTCTAAATGGGCTCTCGTGATCCATTGGGCCAATTATTGAATTTTACATGAATAATCATGCAATAATCGATTTAGCCCAAAAATTATATTAAATAATTAATTAGAAAATTAAATAATCAAAATTCTAATTAATTAAATAATAATTAAAATAAATAATAAAACTAAGAAATAAACATTTCGATTAAATCGAAATTATTCACATAAAATTAAAATAAATAGTTCAAAAATAAATTTGAACTAGCAAATAAGCACATAAATATACACATAAATACCGGCAAAAATACCGATAAAATCTGGGTCATTACAAATATTATGGACGAGGAAGGTACCCGTGACCACATATGGCTGAGCATCTGCCTCCTCCTGCGTCATGTAGAAGATCCTGTTCTTCACCAGTTCTAGGCTTGCTGCTGCTGCTGGGCGCTTCTTGGGAAAGAACAGCGACTTGTGACCCTCTTGACCACAATCGAAGCACACGATCGGCGACCTGTCACACCTCTTGCCCGGATGGTACTCCTTCTTGCAGCCCTGATAGATCCTCGGGCCTTGGCTCGGATCTGGTCGAGCACTGTGCTGTGGCTTCGGAGTATAATAATACCGAGGCTTCTTCGCTGGTGCTGGTGTAGAAACTGCAAGCACCCTCTTCTTAGTTGCATCCTCCTCGGTGACTGACGCATGAATTTCCAGTGCTACTTCATACGCCTGCTGGAAGGTAGTGGCACCGCTGCTGACCACATGTACCCGGATATGTGGGTCCATCTTCTTGATGTACCTCTTGACCCTCTCAGACTCAGATGGGATCACCGCCGTTGCGAATCGACAAAGCTCTGTGAATTTGTCCGTATAAGCTTGAACGGACAAGCTGCCTTGTGTGAACATCAGGAATTCCTCCTGTTCCTGCCATCTCAGCTCCTCAGGATAGAACCGCTCCTGAATCTTTCTGGTGAAATCATCCCAGCTCAGCTCCAACTTGGTCTCGGGGTTGGCCCGCAAGGTACTCCACCAGTTATCAGCTTCACCCCTCAGATAATAGGATGCGATCGGAACCCTCTCCCGTTCGGAACATGCTAGGGCGTCAAACATCTTCCGCATCTCTCGAATCCAATTCTCGAGAACGGGAGGGTCTGCTGGCCCATCATAGACCGGCGGACGAAGTCGTGCAACCCGATCGAAGGACGATTGATGACTTGGAGGTTGGACGCTTCTTTGTTCTAGTGTGAGGATAGCATCCTCTAGTGCTCGGCGACTAAATCGCGAACTACGCTCTAGTGTTGACATTCTACAAAATCATATTTTTTTTAGGTTAATATAAACACACATAAGCACATAATAACGTTAAAAAACCGCAGAATTAATAAAATGTCTTATCCCAGGCTTCTACCCATGGCTTCACTCACTTAGGTTTCCATTTTAAGCTAAGTTTCACTCGTGTTTCATAAAGCGCGCACTCATCTTACGTAGTTACTTATGAAGAAATAACTTAATTTTAGGGTCTTAACCTATGCTCTGATACCAACTGTAATGACCCGACTTTTATGGACTGTCGATTTACGAAGGAAATCAACAAATGGATCATTACCAAACATAATTTCAAATACTAATACCATAATTTAAGTCTAATAGTTCTTTATTAATTAAAGGAATGAATAATAGTCTAAAATCCAAAGGAAACTCGAAAATACACAATAAAATACTGTTGAAACCCAACAGGCTGGGATATATACTTAATAAATAAAAAGAAAACATAAATAGACTCTGGGTTCACTATGCTATTCTCATCAACACTCATAACCCATTCCATACGAGTCCACTTATGCGTCAGCTTCATCACCCGAAATGGGGGGTCCACTGTCAGTGGCGAGTAACTAGGTTGTCCCGCTTAGAAGAGGGACCATTAGTCATATAATAGCATAGAACCAAAACAAGAAAACTAACAGGAACACACGTAAACATGTGACAACCCGACTCACTTAAATCGGCGCGGAAGAAACCGACGAGTCGAATAGTCATAACTAGCAACTCAAATACTTAAGAATTAAAACAAATACCTCAAGATATTATTATTATTATCCCAAAAGTACAAATACCCACGAGTTTGTACAATACTAAACCAAAAGTCAAACTATAAAATCTAATATACGAAAAACTCCAAACACATGTCAGAGTCCAAAACAAACGTATACAAGTCCATACTACAGTCCAAAACTATCCAAAATCAATAAACAACAAAAATACAACAAAATCATAATATCGGCGCTCGCCCAACCCAAAGCTAAGCAAGAACCTCATCATCAGAATTACCTGAAAAACAAACAATAGTCCACCATCAGTGGCGAGTAACATAACTGACTCACCCTAATGGGAATACACATGAACATAGCACCAATCAAATATCTAAATACAGCACCAAATATGCGAAAAACTGTCCAAAATAAACTCGACTCAACAAGCTTATCCAAACTTATCTTTGGCGCAATCATTCATAGACTAGACCGGACTACACACGTACGAACGCATCTTACACATTCGAACTTTCTACTATGTTAGGAAATGAGAATCTTACTCCCAAGTCTCGTGAAACCAATCTTACTGTAAATCCACATCCGAAGACAACATAGTAAGACTCCAACTATCCCAATACCGCGGATGGAATAGGGGCAACGTCTTAACCCAAAAACATAGAATCTTACTCTAAGTTTTAGGCGTCTAGTTACGAAATCAAGCTAATATTTAATTATTCTTTAATTCTTTATTAAATCTTTAACTCTTTAACATCTTAATCATAACTTAATTAATTTCAAGAATTGCCTTTGCGCCTTTATTCTCGAAAATAACTAGTTAAAACACGAAGTTATTCTCAAGATTGCCTTTACACCTTAATCTTGAGTCTAACCAACACTAATCCACTTTCTTTATCCATTCTTTAACTTTCTTTAACATTATCTTTAACTTTCTTTAAACCAATACTACTTTCTTTAACTTTCAAGACTCAACCAAGAACTTATCAAGACTCATCAAAAACTCAACAAGAACTCAACGAACTCAACCAAGATTCATAAAGAACTCATTCAAGATCCAAGAACTTCAATCAAGAACTCAATCAAGATTCAAGAACTTCAATCAAGAACTCATCCAACACTCTCAAATCACACGCACATCATCATCATTTAATCGTGAACTTTCCAACTTACTATTATCCAAAATTCATCAAACTTTAACATAATCATCATGAACATAAATCCAACATATTCAATCATGAAATAATCATATTCAATCATCAAAATCATCATTTAAACAACACAAAATCAGATTTACATTCATACTCAAAAACATGATCAAACTTCATTAAAATCAATCATATTCATTTAATTTATACTATAAAACATAGTATGCCAATCAAGTTGAGAAAGTATGTTACCTTATTAAAGATTAACAAGATAACACTTAAAGAACTCGCTGCCCGGAACAAGCCACACACGGCCAGCAATACACGCACGGCACGACACACGAACACGGCTTGCACCTCCACGAACCACCTTGGCACGGCTACCTCACGACCCCACTACCCTACTGCACACATGGCTGCACAGCAGCACCTGCACGGCCCTCACGGTACCATAGCCACCCCTGCACGGCTGCCCCATGGTTGCACGGACACCCTATACGTGAACACCAACTTGAACACGAACCCAAAACCACCCGAACACACGATCTTGAACGAACCAAATAAAGTTTAGGTTGTGTATTGATACTTAAAGATCAAAGGATGAAGAATCTTTAAGTATGGATTTAGAAAAGATGATGAACAATTTTGGTGTTCATCAAGCCATATAGGCGTGTGACATAGGGAGAAAATGGAGGGAGAGTTTGCCTCTTGAATTGATGAGCAAAGGATGGAAAATGAGCAAATGGTCTTAAGGCCTTACTAACTCCTCTATTTATAGAGGTTGGTTAAGGTGTGAACACAAAGCAAGTGGCGAAATAAGCCACCAAAGAGAGGGATAGCCGGTTGGGCTTAGGCTCAAATGGGCTCTTAAGTTCATTTGGGCCATTTGCACTAATTCATGACTAATCATTATTATTTTCACAGTTGGCCCAAAACTAATTAATTAATTAGAAAATTAAATAATAAAATTCTAATTAATTAAAATAAAATAAAATAAAATAAAATTAAGAAATAATAAACCATTAAATAAAAATGGTTACACTTACGTAATAAAAATAGTCTAAATAAATTTGGACCATGCACCGCAATAAGATAATTACAAGCAAACCAATCATGAAAAGTAGCCCAAAATCTGGGGCGTTACAAAACACGTATAAACATAAAGTCATCATACGTACAACATACATAAAAAATACAGATAAATACAGATATAATACGTAAAAATACAAACCAAATACTTATCATACACATCAAATACATACTCATACAGACATACGTAGCGGAAGACTTACTTATACATAATCAATACACAAATACACTAAATCATACATAAACTCATATAACAGAATCCTTCCCGTGAATTAGTTATCTTGCCATCTTTTACCCAAATCATCATTCTTTTCATCATCTTAATGGACCGGTCATCAGCTCGTTGAGGATCCCGTGTGCACCCCAACTTTCCTAAAACGTGCCGGGAAGAACCTGTGTATTCAACCCGTAGCCCTCCTTTGCAAGAACTAGGCCTAAGCTATGGCCATAACTCTTAAGTAGCAGCCCGTGTACTACTACCTAGACGACTACACATTTTAAGATCAAGAACTGCTCAGAGACCGCAGTAGGGCAGTGGCTTCGACTTAACCCGATCTAGTGACCCGTGTATCACCAAATGGGCGTCCGTATCTTATCTTATCTTATCTTTTCTAGAAGCCATCGTGAGACCACTATTTCATCATTCATCTTTTCTAAAGGCCATCGTGAGACCACTAGTTAACAATCATCTTTTCTAAAGGCCATCTTGAGACCACTAATTAACAATCATCTTTTCTAAAGGCCATCTTGAGACCACTAATTCTTATCGTATCATATTCCTTCCTTTTTGTCATATTATTACTTCCCTTCATATTGCAACTTATTCTTATTAATTCTTTTTATTCCTTTAATCATTATAATTCCTAAAATTACTTCTAAATTATTATAAGCCAAAAATTAAACTAAAATTGATCAAACCCATATATGGTCCACTCGACATTTCTACCAAAAGAATAATAATTAATTCAATTCTTTACATAATGACATAAACAATTTAATAGATCAACTAAATAATCAAATAAACATATAAATTATCAATCATCAACTAATATTACTTAAAACATGATAAAAATCCTATTTTTATTACCTGGACCTACTCGACATTTTTTCAGAAATAAAACAATAATTAAATAAATTCATCAGTTAATCATAATAACAATTTAATTAATCATCTAAATTAACAATTAGCATCAAATAATAATTAAATCATGATAAAAATACTATTTTTCATCCATACTCCACTCGACACACATATATACATATTCAAAATTGATTCTTTAAATTATATAAATACAAACATCTATAATTAATTCTAAAAACTAATAATATCAATTAAAAATCATGTTTTAATTATTATAACATCAAGATCAGTTCAAGAACAAGACAAAAATTAATTCTTTATTACATAATTATACACGGCTTTCATAGGACTAAAATACTATCAAGATTATTTTCAAGATTCAATATTAACATGATTAAATTAAAGGTTAAATTAAAGATCATCATAATAATTCAAGATTCATTAAGATTAATTATAAAAATCAGATTTTTAATCCCCTAATTTATTCTAAGCCACTCGACATTCATAGTTATGAACAAGAAAATATTTCTTTTTAATTCAAGACTTTAATTTATCAATTAAACAATTAAATTCATCATAAAAATTCAAGAAAACAACTTAAAGATCATCAAAATCATGCTCATATCACACGGCTATCAAGAAGTTATTCAAGAACAATATTTCAATTATTTTCATGCAATTAATCAATACAAGATGTAATTAAAGAATATAATATATACATTAATTTAATTACAACAATTAAAGATTTATCAAGATTGCATAAAATATCATGAAAATAACATAAACATATCATACGTGGGGTTCGAACTCTTCTAACCTATCATGACACTATTCCTATCAATTTTCCTAATTCAATCCTAATTAACTATATAACTAATTTGTTCCTGATCTAAATGGGAAAGTCTAGTTACCTGGATTAGGTTGAAAGAACAGAAAAATTCACCCTGGGAGGTCCGAAAATACACGGCCAAGGAAGGGGTCTTGGGGTTCTTTTGTGAGCTTTGAGTTGAAATGAAAATAAATGACCAGGTTAAAGGGTTTGTTCCCTATTTAATAATAAAGAACAAAAGAAAAGAAAATTAAAATAAAATAATAAGGGGGGCCGTGAATATTAGAGAAAAGAGGGGAAAATAGTTGAGTTTGTTGATTCGGTTGAGGAATTAAAGAAGATCGGGTAAAAGGTCAACAGATGGGATTTAAATAATTAATTAGATAATTAATTATCTGATTCAAAAGAAAAAGAAATAGATGTCCCTTTTTCATCATAAGGGGGCCGGCCAAACAGGGAGTAAAATGGGTCATGGGCCCGGCTCCCGGATAAGATTAACGAAATAAAAATAAACAGTCCAAATAATTGGGCCTTTTGGACTTAGAATAATAAAATTGTAATAATAAACCGCGAAATTTTCTGGCCCTAAATTTCGGGTTGTTACAGCGCGCCCCATGATGATCACTATCTTGCGCCTGACCTGCAGTATTGGGCAATAGTTTTACCAGATATGGGACACACTCCGGTCGAGTTCCCACCTGAGAGAGAAGACGATGAGGAAGATGAGGAGGAGAGTGATGAGGACCATGACCAGGGTCCGCCGCTTTTTTTGGGGTAACATATACCTACTGATCATGGCATGTGGGCCGACCGAATTCAGAGGGTAGAGCATCGACTTGATTCGATGCAGGAGCAGATTGACGAGGTTGACGATAACATGTATACAATGACAACCATGATTGCGGCCATGAATGCTCATTACGTGTCTCAAAACCCGAGATTTCAAGACCCCTCTGTAGATATCGACTTCAGGGTTCATTAGCGTCGTGTGGCGCGGGCCGCTAGGATATCGGGAAACCGTGATTTTGGAGGTCCTTCTGGTTCGTGGTTGACGGTTCTTGGGGTTTTCTCTCCTTCCATTGAGGACAATGTCAGATGCAAGCGTGGGGGAGAGACATCACTTGTATATATATTTTAGTTAGTTTTTATTTTTATTTTTATTTCGATTTAGTTTCATTTCTAGTATTATGTATTTAGACCTAGTTTAATTTAGTTTAATTTTCAGTAATTTTAATTTATTTACTTTTTAATTGCATTTAATATATTTCCTTTAATTTTGGATTATTAATTTATTATGAAAAAAAGAAAAAGGGAAAAAATAAAAACAAAAAAAAAAAAATATATATATATATATATATATATATATATATATAATCCGCTAAGTTGAAAACCCGTAAGGATGGGCAACTTAGGCACAAGAAAAAGAAGAGAAATGTGTTGAGTGGGCGAGCGCGTCAGTGGAAAATGTAATGAGAAGCTAGGTTGAAAACCCAAAAAGGCACCTAGGCAGAATGAGAGAAAAAGAATAGAGAGAAAATTTTGATTACTCATTTATTTTTGATTGGTTTTGTTTCGCATTTACATTTAACTTGCGACATTTTGGTCCCTTGTGGAATTGCAGGTTTTAGGATAGAAGCATAGGAGAATTTTATTCTATCTTCCTATAGCTTCTTTCTCGGACAGTGTAACCTTTTCTTTTTATTTATTTTTATTTTTATTTTTATTTTTAGTCGTTAATTGTAAATTTTGGTTATGATAGTTTTAGCTTAGCAAATCGGAGCTTTGTACATTTGTGTTTAACTTGGACTTTTGGTTTTATACATTAAATTTCTTCAACGTTTAATTTTACTCGAGGTCGAGTAAGGTTTAAGCGTGGGGGAATTTCATGTGTCCAAGTTATACGCTATTTTTAGAAGGATTTGGTTTCCTTTTTGTTTATTATTTAGATAGTTTTTGGATTTTAGAATCCTTTAAGTATTTACAAGGTTTAGCAATTTTAGTTCTTTATGTACCCCTATCCCCTCGATTATTATGTAATTTTGGTTTTGGATTGATATTGCTTCGATGATCACCCGGGAGTGCGTTTAGAGCAAATAATTATAAACAAACACACCAGAATAAAAAAAATTAAAACTTAATATTATTCAATGTATTTTTTTATTTTTAAAAAAATATAATGCATATGTCGTACATGTTTCTATAATAAATATATATCTGGTGCATTGACATCGGTTTACTCTAGTATTAATTAATGTGTAAAGTTGTTTGTGGGAGATAGAGTGATGACCAGTAAATCAATTTGAGATATAAAGTTTGTATCTCAAATGACATTTTAAAGTAATTTTGACAAACTTTAGGGGCAGGGGCCCGAGCACCAACTCTATAGGGGGTGTTTTGGTAATTTACATTCAATAAAATTATAAAAATATCATTTGATATGTTTGTTAAAAAAATCAATTTGATTTATTAGCCATTTGGCTATGGAAGATACCAAGAAATAAATTGAGGATTATTTTAGCACGGAGCGAGTATGTGATAAGTGAGCAATGCCTAATTCCTATCTGTTAGATGTGTTTTTCACATCTAACATGGCATTGTTGTAAATAAATACAACTTTTTAGTGGCATTTTTGTAAATAATGACACTAAAAGTTGTATTTATTTACAAAAATACCATGTTAGATCTAACTGTTAGATGTTAGGCAATCCTCTGTGATAAGTCAGCCATTGCTGTTGCTTCTATTGCTATTCCAGAAGCAGAAACCTAACTCATCCATCAATTCTATCCCAGCATTGCAGAGCAAAAAAATTACAATCGATATTGCTCCCTAGTTCCGATCAACAATTAAATTTTGCTTGATACAATTTAAGATCAAACTCAAAAGCCTGTTGTAATCAAGATTCTTAAGATGGATGCATCCGATCTGAAGCATTTGTGTTTGGAACTGAAACGGCAACTAGATGATGGAACGGATACCATTTCAACTTCGTCTCGCCGGATGGAAACATTATTGGTACAATTCTCAAAAAAACTTGATGATGTTGCCAAGATGATTGATAAGGCGGAGCGTGCACTTCAAGAGCGAGGTGGAACTCTAAACAAAAATCACCATAAAGTTCTTAGACAAAGGCTTTATCAGCTGGAGTTCTTTCTGAAAGAGATCAATTTTTCCCCTGTTACAGCAAATAGTTTCAGAGGTGAGGTGAAATTTATTTCATTTTCAAACTTGCCAAGTGTTGTCCTTGATGATTGGGTAGTAAATGAGGGAGAAATAATTGGTAGGGAGAAGGAAATAAAGGGCATTAAAAACATGCTATTGTATTCTCAACATGATATATCTTTTATTCCAATTCTGGGTCGCCGTGGGATAGGCAAATCAGCTGTTGCCCGATCTGTATATAATGATGCCGATGTTGTGGGTCATTTTAGTGTCAGACATTGGGTATCAATGTATGATATAAAGAAGCCTCTGCAAATCATAGAGAAAATTTTTGGAATGAATGCATGGACTGATGCTGACCTATTAAGGCGGTTTCGTTCTGCTGTTGATGGCAGAAGGTACTTGCTTGTGCTTGATGACGTGAGACAAGCAAACCTTGGTCGTATCTTGAATGATATAATGTCTAATGTTGGAAGGGGAACGAAAATTCTTGTCACTGCTTCCAACACTAATGTGGTTTCCAGCTTGAGGCCTCTGCCAATGGCTTCCCCAGAACCCCTTGTACTGGATTGCCTATCATATGACAAATCGAAGTCTTTGCTTCGAAGGGAGGCTAATGGAGATCTAGTGGATGTTAGCTCTGATGTTTGTGATAAGTGTGGCCATGTCCCCCGAGTCATTAAGACCGTAGCTGCCCTGCTTTCCTCTGGTGGCAAGGTTGGTTGGGGGTATTTTCATGATGTTGTTTTGACAGATGTGGAACATCCTGTAAAAACTATATCTTCAACGTTGAACATGGAGAGTTTCAATCAACTTCCGCGCATGCTCAAGCATTGTGTGGCGTATTGTTCTTTGTTTCCAAGAGATTACAAATTTGATAAGACACATTTGATTCATCTTTGGATGGCACAGGAATTCACCAAGTTACCTGCTCCGGAGAATAAGTTGCAAGAGTTAGTTGCAGATGAATATTTCCAGCAATTACTGGATCATGGATACTTTACCAAAGATGTTCAAACAATTGGTAATGCTGTGGTTGTTACCTACAAGATGCACTCTTTAGCAAATCAGTTTGTCAAAAAAGTGGCAATTGATCACTGTTATGTGGTGAACAGAGAATTGGTAATTGCTGATGGATATGATTTCGAGGATGTTAGACATTTGAGTTTCACGGTTGACTCTCCACTGGACGTTCTACAAAATCTGTCTGATGGTAATACAAACTTGCGTTCTCTTTTGTTTTTGCCTGATGTATCATGTGAGAAGTTCATTAGCTTACCCAACAAAGCTGGATTCTTGTCAAAACTCAGAGCCTTGCACACATTGGATATAGCTTCAGTAGATTATGAAGATCAACCTAGTTCCATTGTGGAGCTCAAGCACTTGAGGTACCTTAGGCTTGGTGTCTCTTCCAAGTCTCTTCTTGAGTCCATCACGAAATTGCCATACTTGCAGACACTAGATCTTCGACACTCTGGTGTTCGGGTATTGCCACAAGAATTTTACAAACTTAGTAATTTGAGACACTTGTATACTGGAGATGGATTAATTGATCTGCCACCTAGTTTTGGAGAACTAACTTCTCTACAAACTTTAGATGTGTTTATAGTGGGAGAAAACAATGGTTCAGATGTTCTTGCTTGTTTGAGTGGTGTTGGTGCTGATGGGAGGCTGGAAGTTCGCTATGACAGAGGTTATGAGAAACACCAGATAAAAGAGGCCGCAGAGATTCTGAAGAAATGCAATCTCACTGACATACGGGTAGCATGGTCATCTTTGGGTGGAGAATCAAGTTCTAATGTCGTGCTAGAGAAAGATGATGTGTTGCTAAAATGCTTGCAGCCACCTCACACTATAGAAAGCCTAACAGTTTCACACTGGAGGGGAGTGACTTTTCCGCAATGGAATAGCCCTTTCCCTAGTCTTACATCCATAAATATTTTGGGCTGCAGCAACTGCCAATATCTGCCGGCGTTCAGCGCACTTCCTTGCCTTAAGTCTCTTAAGCTTCAGGGCCTTGAATCCTTGAAGTGTGTCGAGAATGGTGATGAAGGTGGCAATGCTTATGCTGATGCAAAGTACTTTCCATCCTTGAAGTATCTGATGTTGGCTAATTTGCCTGAATTAGAGGGATGGTCAAGAGTGAGTTACAATGATAGTGATCAACAAAAGCATAAAATTTTTAGTGGCTCATCAAAACGTGTATTTCCTCATTTATCTATTCTGAGAGTAAGTGGTTGCCCAAAGTTGCTCTCAATGCCTCCAGCGCAGACCCTCAAGTCAATTAAGGCAGATAATATTCATGTGAAACTGCTGGATTTTCTTCTGCATATCCCTGAAGCACTAGCATCATCCTCAACTTCGTCAGCATATTTCAGACTGGAGGAGTTGCATATTTCCTCTATTCAGGAACTCTCTGCTCTCAGTATCACTTTTACTTCCCTCAAGTACTTGATAGTCAAACAGTGCCAACTGTTGACCAACTTGATGACAAAGCCTGGTTCTTCCCTTGAAAGACTTGAAATTTATGAATGTGGCAAATTAAGAGACATCTCAAGTGTGTTCCTGAATCCCTCTTCTGTCAAAGAATTGAAAGTCGACCATTGTGAGGAGTTGGGTTGGGAAAACAGTGCAGCGTGGCAAGGTCTGGAAAATATAGTGTCCTTGAAACTTTCAATGTCAAAATTGATGTCAATCCCAGAAGACATTAGTATCCTCTCTACACTTCAGGAACTTTCTCTGTGTTGGCTTAGAAATCTAAAAGTCCTTCCAAAATCCATCGGGTCTCTCGCGCAACTTCAAAACCTTGCAATCAGGTATTGTAGTGGCTTGACAGCACTTCCCGAAGAACTGGGTCAACTCTCCACTTTGCAACAACTCGAGATTCAGCATTGTCCAATTGATGCCATTACCAGACTTCCAAACTCATTGAAACGACTTCAAATTCGTGAATGTGGCAGACTGAAAGATATATCTTCTGGACTGCAATGCCTCTCAGTCCTTGAGGAATTAGAAATTGAGCGTTGTGATGTCTTGGATTGGGAAAATGAAACAACTTGGCAAAGCCTAAGGAGCCTTCAATCATTAAAGTTGAATAGCATCTCCAATTTACAAACACTTCCAGGATGCCTTCAACGTCTTACTTGTCTTCAGGACATCTCTCTCTGTTCACTTTACTATTTAGAGTCCTTACCAGACTGGATTACAAACCTCCCTCAGCTTCGCCAGCTTGCCATCCGGTATTGTCCTCAGTTAATGCAGCCTCCTCAGTCAACCCCAACTGTACGAGTTGTAATCATATTGTAATCATATTTTTCCCTCAAAATCAACAGTTGTAATCGAGATTAATGGCCTTCGACAAGGCATTTTTCATTTTTGAGCGAGTGATTTTACTCCATGGAATGTCTTTTTTAAATTTTGTTATAGTCCTACACTTTTTCTTGGTTTGTTTGTTTCTGTTTAGAGCTTTGAATTACCAGTATGTAAACATGTACTACGAAGTATATCAGAAATCTCTCCGTGTAATGTGTTTGGATCAGGATTTGTATTCTATCCTATTTACCACCTATTGTATATGTTAACTTCAGCTTCGTGCTTCACTAATTATGCATGGTCACTCATTACATTCACGGCCCGTTTGGTAACCTGTTATAAATCATGGTAATGGGAATTGGGAATGAATTTATAACTAAATTTGGAAGGGAAATCAAAATTCATTCCCATGGTGGTGTCATCTTAGCTTCAATTTATCTAATTTTCTTCACAAATATCCATTCCCATCAAATATCACTCTCTCTAATGTTAATGGTTCGAAATGAAAAATGAGAAGAAAATTAAAGCTTGGGAATGAAAAAAAAATTTCCATGGAAATTCTAAGGTTCTTCCTTAACAAAAATACACTATAAATTCATTACCATTACCACAATGTAAACTTTCTTTAATAAACTTTAGTAATCCTTAATAAATTTTAATTAAACTTTTACACTTAAAAAACATATGAACTAATTCAAGAACTTCAAGATTCAACAAAGAACCCATCAAGATTCAACAAAGAACCCATCGAGATTATCAAGAACTCATCAAGAACTCAATAGCACACGCATGATACACGAATTCCCATCAAAATATTCATCCAGTACATGCATCAAAACTCCATGGAAAATGAACATAAACATGAGCAATCATAAGATCATCATAAGAAGTCATAACATGCATGGAAACTTGTAAAAAACATCATAAAATAAACACCCAAATCAGCCCAATAATTCACGCATAACATAGCCAACAATCATCAACAATCTATCCTAATTTGATCATTTAATCTACCCTATAATCATAGTATACAAATTAAGGTAGAAAAGTATGTTACCTTAATTACTTAAGCGCAAAACAATAGCAAAAACTTGCTGCTCGGAAACCCAAACCACACGGCCCAAATACACGGGCCACATGGTGCAAACACACGAACCACACGAGCACCACCACGGCTTGCACACAAACACAAACCACACGGCCTTGGGGCACGACCCTACTGCATGAACCACCCTCACGAACACGACCTTCACACGGCACCACCACATGTCCCACACAAGCCAAACCCACACGAACCAACCCGGAAACACACCCAAACTAGTGATCTTGAACAAAGGCAAATAAGGCTACTTGTGTTTTAACTACTTAAAGATCAATGGAGGTTGAATCTTTAAGTTTTGGGTTAAAAAGGATGATGAACAAAAAATGGGAATCACTTAGCCAAAATGGCGTGTGAAAATGGAGGCAAATGGAGAGAGTGTTTGGCTTCTTAAATTGGTTTGCAAGGTGATTAAGATGGCAAAATGAAGTTTAAGCCTTACCACTTCTTCTATTTATAGAAGTTGACTAAAGTGTGAACATGAAGCAAGTGGCAAAATTAAGCCACATTACTTAAGGGGGCCGGTTTTTGCTAGCTAAAATGGGCTTTGATGATTACTTGGGCTAATTGCACTCATGCATGACTAATTATGCCTAAATTGTATTTGGCCCAAAAATTAATTAACTAATTAGAAAATTAAAAATTAAAAATCTAATTAATTAAATTAAAATAAATAATAAATAACAAAACAACCATTCATAAAATAAAAATAAAAATAATCGTAATTATCCAAATAAAATAAAAATAAATAGTCCAAATAAATTTGGACCATACATAAAAATAACATAAATACAACAAATAAATCAAAACTTAAAATACCGAAAAACTGGGTCGTTACAAGAGGTGTGGTCTCCCTGCTGCGATTTCCACAATGCCAACTAGCGCGAAGATAAAGAGAAGGTGGACTCAGCAGATGCAGTAACCTTAGTGAAATATATATCCGCCAATTTCTTCATGAGTTTAGGGGCGGCGACCTCACTAGGATTACGCAAAAAGTCAGTCTCCACAATCATATTATACAAGCCCAGTGCATCCTGAAAGGCACGACCGAACCCGGCAACACCAGCACAATGTAAGAGCTTAGCTTGAGTAGACTGCAAACGTGAAGCAAGGAAAGCATAATGTCGAACATCACCTGCAGAATAAACACCAATCCCACCCCAAGCAAAAGGTAAGGTAGCAAGACGCCATTGCCAATCACCAAACCCCGGCCCCGAAGCAGTGACAATACGTTCCAAAGAAGACCGAAGAGCTCCATCAAAAGAGAGTTGTGCTTCCTCAAACACACAAGGAGGACAGGTCCGCAAAGCAAAGTAAAGCTTAGAAACCCTTGTACATGTACGAAGCAACAATAGCTCACACTGAGGATCATTAAGCTTGGCAACAACGTCCATCAACATAACAGTCTTGTCCACACGAGACTTCACAAGTTCGACACTAAACACTGAGTCTGAATTAATAGGCCCACCAAGCAGCTTAACACCTCGCAATGTTCGTGAGATGTTAGCGGGAAAAACACCTGCCAACCTACAATGAGGATCTTCCAAAGGCCAGTACACTTCCGTTTTTTCCACATTAAGATGTAGCCCGTAACAAGGCCCTTCATCCATGATCAACTCCAATGCCTTTCCCACCACCAAAGTATCACCAACAATGGTGTCGTCATCCAATTAAATACCACGCCTGAAGACACAGATTAAAGGTGCCCCTGATTTTGCATGCCAAGGGATGTAAAACTAATGCAAAAAGCAGCGGATGGACCAAGAGGATCGCCCTGTTGCACACCTTGACACGAACGTAACGTGTGCTCCCCATAATACAGCCTAGCAGGAGAGGAGTAACAAAATTCAACCCAATGTGACATGACCGGACAACGAAGCCGAACCTCACATAATATCACCTCCCGATCAATTAAATTGAACGCATTTTGGAAACCAACCAACAACATTGAAAGACCAACATCATTACCGCGCTCCTCAGCCAACCGAATGATCGCATGAAGAATTGTTTCACCCCCCCATAGATACCCCCACACCGAACTGGAGACCATCAAAATAGCCTGCTAAAGATTGCCCAATCATCGCAGCCCCAACCTTGGAAACCAGACGCCGCCAAATAGTTCCCACTGCAATAGGACGAATACCCCCAGGAGGCTTGACAAGAGGAGTGAGTGGAGCACTAGCGATGTACTCACCCAACTCTACCGGGCACTTCCCAGCCAAAAAGAGAGTCACCACCTGAGAGATAGAGTCAACCAACTCATCAGAAACAGCCACAACCGCACCAGACAAACAATCAAGTAGGTGTTGAGCCCGCAAACCATATGTAAAGATAGCTTAAGTTTACTTTTAGACGCCTAACCTTAGAGTAAGATTCTAAGACTTGGGTTAAGACGTTGCCCCTATCCTAACCGCGGTATTGGGATAGTGTATACTTGCTATGTTGTCTATGTACTCCCTCCGTAACGAATTACTAGCAACAATTTCCATTTTTAGGTGTAACAAAATACTTGCAACAATTTTTTTCAATTTCATTTTATTCCTTTTTTGGCAAAAAAACAACACAACACCCCACTTACTTTTCTCTTTCTTACTTTTTTCTCTCTTACTTTTATCATCATATCACATAATACCCCATTTACTTTTCCTTTTCTTACTTTTTTCTCTTTTACTTTTATCATTATACCACCTAATACCACAATTAACTTATTTCATCTAAGAGTCCGTGCTAGTCCAAATGTTGCTACTAATTCGTTACGGAGGGAGTATGTGATATGAATTTCCGTAAGATGGGGTTCATGGGTTTGGGAGTAAGATTCTCAATCCTTACCTACAATCTGATTTACGTCTCCCTCCCTCCCAATAATATCATTTTCATACACATAAGAGCATGTCTCATCTCTTTTCATTCTAGGAGGTTCATAACCCTGTTCCACCTTAGTTATACCGAATTTTACAGCGTCAGAATAGAAATTAACAAGTATGTTCCTAATTTTCTTAACCTCTCTAGTCATGTTATAACCAGCAATCAATGGGTTGTTGGATGAAAGAAAGTGGCGCACCATTTGACCGAATTTACCTCGATCGCCCTTGGTGAGTTGCTTGCTCTCTGCCACAGTGATTAGCTTGTCCATTAAATCCACAGCATCATAAATAGCATTCTTCATTTCTTCAATTAACATTTCTTTTCCAGATCCATACTCTTCATTCTGCATACCCAGAAGAAAAGACGTCAAGGGAGTCAAGGAATCTCTCAGTTCCCGAAGACTACGGCTAGAGATCCACTTGTTCGTAATTCTTGTTGAGATCGCATATTCCACTGCATCAAGGCTTGTTCTCAATACAGTTTCGACTGCTGCAAGATTCAGCCTGCCCAATGGGATTTCCTAGAATTCGGACTTTTTTTTCGTCTTTTTCTTTTTTCTTTTTTCTTTTTTGGATGAAAGATTTAAGCTGAAAAATGAAAATGTTGACTTTGCTCTCCAATTTGTTTTGTTTCATTCATTCAATAGTTAGAGCATTTTTTTTATAAGGGGAAATAGAGGAATATATTAACTTAGTGTATCATACACAAGTTCATACACGAACAGCTAAAAATTAAAATATAATACAATACCAAATATAAATGCCGGTAGAATAACATCAAAAGTAAGTAATATAACGAGAACCAATTAGAAAGTAACAGAGGTAACAAGTCCTCAAGGATGTTGTGCCGCATAACGGACACCCACCATATCCTGATCAAGAGCCGGTTGAATCCAAACTGGCGGCTCCTCGAAATTCCTCGCACAAAAGTTTGATAACTGCCCCTCCTTTGCTAAAGTATGGGCCACAACATTGGCTTCTCTTCTTGCATGCAGTATTTCCATGTCCGGGAAATTGCGAATAAGCTGTGAAATTTCTACAACAATTGCTCCCAGAAAATGCGTAAAATGCTCCTTGGCGTGATCCATCATAAGTTTCACAGCTTTAGCGTCTGCCTCCAGTTGAAATCTGTTTAGGTCCTTTATAGTGGCTACCATTAGCCCTTCTCTCATGGCAACCAACTCCGCCTCTGCTGGCGACGAGGCCTTGATTTTGATGAAGCTGCCATAAATCCAAGAACCACTAGAGTGGCGAACAACAATCCCCGTTGTTGCTGAGCTCGCATCCTTCCAACTGGCGTCGATATTTATTTTAAGCATCCCTGGTGGTGGAGGTGTCCATATATAAAGGTGAATCATAGGGAAGCATAACTGATTTCCCTTTATCCTGTATTTTATTGAATTCAACATCAAAGGAGTTTGTTATATTTTGGAAAATAAAAAAAAATCCTAATTCTCCAAAGATGCCATATACATATAGTAAATATACTCTTCCAGGTCCTATCACCGGTAAGATTGAAACATATCCATCCATCCCAATCCATAGTCATAAAATCTTGGACATCAAAGTTATTTTGTGGACGAAAATAGTTAAAGAGATGTAGCCAAATTTTCTTACTAACATCACAGTCTCTAAATAAATGAACATGCGTCTCAGAACCCCGCCCACATCTAGTACAAGTAGGAGAAAAATGAGGGATTTTGGTTGAAAGAAGATTGGCCGTGGGCAAGATAGCGTGACACACATTCCAAAGTAACATCTTGTACTTATAAGGGGCATCCAGTTTCCAAATTTGAGTCCAAGAGTGGAGGTGATGAGAGAATCGTAACTTAGGAGGAAAGGCTAAGTGATAGGTAGATTTGAGAGTGAAGATACCCGAAGTAATTGACCTCCAACAACTAATGTCATTAATGGTTTGCTCACATCCAGTTAGAGCATTGTTAACACAAACTTAAAATGGTTTGCTCAACAACAAACTGGTTTGTTTGCAAATCCTCCAAAAGTTTGGTTTGCAAACCAGTTAAAGCAAACAAAAAAAACTCAGCAGCAATGGCGGTTGAACACGTGTAAGAGAGAGAAAGTTTAATTTAATTACCCATTTGTAATTAAAATAACTTATTAAGTATTTTTTTATAAAAAAAATAATTACACCAAAATTCATATTTTTAAATTCTCTACAATTTGACACCCATATTGATATAATTTTAAAATATAATACTCCCTCCGTAACATAAAACTTTCAACAATTGGTTTTGCATGTATTTTGATGAAACGATTTAAGGGTGTAAACGAAGGAATTAGTCAATATGGTTTTGATACAAGCAAGAATAGGATTATAAGTTACTAATACTAAAATTATTTTCACTAATTCCTTCGTTTACACACTTAAACCGCTTCCTTAAAATGCGTGCAAAACCAATTGTTGAAAGTTTTATGTTACAGAGGGAGTATTTTTCCTAACGGCTATATTTACAATGGCCATATATACAACGGTCATATTTACAACGGCCATAATTACTGAATTATGTTAATCTAAATCAATTAATGATATTATTAATTGCATAATTAACTCAATTAATTAGCAAATTTGTATTTTAACTTGTTAATTAAAATTAAATAAATTAAATGTACATAAACATGTCACTTACAAATATGTGGTGGGAGAAAGTAGGAGAGAGAAAATATGATGAGGTGGGAAAAAGTAGGAGAGAGAAAAGGATGAACTTTTTTTTGTATGGTTTGTTGTTAAGAGGTGAATTGTAAATGGTTTGGTTTGAGTTATGTGGATGAGAGAGAAATTGAGAGAGAAATATGTGAACCTTTTTTGTAGGTTTGTTGATAATGATGCCCTTAGTATGTTATGCGGCTTATGCCACTTTATGTTGTCCTGCGTTGAAATCTAATACTCCATTTATTATATCACCATCACTAGAGCTTTGAGATTGGATCAGAATTGATTTAACTGAACTGAACTAACTGAACTGAACTGTTTTGGATCGACATGAAATTATTTGAAACTGAAAGTGAACTGAATTAACTGATAACTAAAAGACAATTGAAAAATATTGAACTGAACTGAGCTGAATCTGAAACCAACTGAAACTGAAATTAACTTCTAAAAATTTGAAAATAACTTAAATGAACTGAAACTGAACTGAAAATCGAGTATCTAAAAATAACTGAACTGAACTAAAAATCAAGTACTCCCTCCGTAACATAAAACTTTCAACAATTGATTTTGCACACATTTTGAGGAAGCGATTTAATGGTGTAAACGAAAGAATTAGTCAATATAATTTTAATATTAGGAACTTATAATCACATTCATGGTTGTATTAAAACCATTTTGGCTAATTCATTCGTTTACACCTTAAATCGCTTCCTCAAAATGCGTGCAAAACCAATTGTTGAAAGTTTTATGTTACGGAGGGAGTATCTTAAATTAACTAAGCTGAAACTGAAGAAATGTGTGTTTTGTGTGTTTGACCGCTATAGCAGAAAATCAACCATGATTATTTGCTTCTAACATTGATCAATCTTGTTGATCTAATCGGGCGGATTGAAGGGGTGTACTAGTGTACATGGGTTCAGTTGAATGGGTAATTATAAACTCTTAGCTGCTATATCAATTTAGCGGTTTTTGAATGAATGTCATAATTATTGTCTCGTGCAACACAATTATTGTCATGTGTAACACAATTATTGTCCCAAGGGTGTTTATGCTAAATCCCTGCCTACTCGGGTATGGAACTAAGCTGGTACAAACCACAACTAGATTATGTAAGGCTATGTTTGAATATCGAATACTTGAATGATGCAAAAACAAATGAAAAACAGAATGCAAATCAAAGTAGGGGGACGGGGGTGACACAAGAGAATGATAAAGCAGAAACCTCGAAGCTGAGAGAAAACTGTGGGTAGTTTTGAATCTACCAATCTACTATGTGAATAACTTCTTGATTAAAATTCGTATGAACTTTTAATGTATGTAAACTATATTTTCTTTTTTGAATTCAAATGAATGCTTTTGTAAATCAGTGAATGAATAATAGCAATGATAATAATGTGTCCTTTACATACGGTTTTTCTCCTATTTATCTACCTTACCACGCACCTAGCCGTTCCCTTAGAATAGGAACAAACTCCTATTTACTAGGGAGCCGTGCAATAACCTCCAAGACCCCTTCATGATGACGTCAGCACACGTCTATCTATTCCACGGCAAGTTGTTGTTTAACTTTGTCATCCAATTTGAATGGCAACCCATGTCTTCTTCTAGAAGCTTCGTATGTGAACCTGCACTTCCGCTCTTCGGCTACCAACCTGTACTCTGGTTATAAAATTGACAATAACAATTTGCCCCCAAGTCGTTGGTTGGGAACTTCGTGTTATGCAACCTGCAAGTTTTATTCAGAAACAGGCGATCTAAGCCGAAAAATACTCACAATTTAATTAACCAACACATCATAAAGTAGTTACTAATAACAATTTAAATTTGAAAAACATGGAAAATTCAAAATCACCCCTCCCCGTTCCCACGATTGGGACAAGTGTAACACAATCATGGGGAGGCAATTTTGCATGCCATTTCATTTGTAATAACCCAAAATTTAGGGCCAGAAAATTTCGCGGTTATTAATTTTATTTTAACACTCTAAGTCCAAAAGGCCCGAATATTTGGACAGTTTTAATTCTTATTCCATTATCTTATCTCGAAATTGGGCCCATGACCCGATTTCCCTTCCAATATGGTCGGCCCTCTTGTTGGATATTTAGGGTTTATTTTTCTTTTAATTTATTTTGGTTAGTAATTTTTATTATTTATTTACTTAATAATATTTTTAGTTAATTAAATTTTGATTTAGTAAACCCTAAATAGCTAACCCTAACTAATTATCCTAAGTTCCCATAAACTCTCTCCACCCCCTATTTTTGCTCTTATCTCACGGCCCTCCCCTCTAATTTGTTTTATTTTATTTTTTTTTCTTTTTGGTTTTCCCATATTATAAATAGGGAATTAGCCCTAAACTTATATTTTTTTTACAAATCTTTTTATACTTAAAAATTTCTCAAAGAAAACCTTTTTCTCCTCAAAGTAGCCGTGTGATATCAAGCTTAGAAGGGAGAATTATTTTATTTTCTTACTCGATTGAGGTAACTAGACTAACCCTCTTGAATCTGGTTAAGTTTTCTATATAGTTAATTAGGATTAAAACTAGGAAAATTAAAAAGAATTAGTATCATGCCAGGATATGAATTTTCGAACCATATGATTGTTTATGTGTTAATCTTGATATTATAGGCAATCTTGGAAAAATCTTTAATTGTTTTATTAATTTTTATGCATATAATAATTTATTTAATTGTATATTTATATTGAATAATTTCATGATAAGTTGTTGAATCTTGTTCTAGAATTTTATTAAGAATGTCGAGTGCCATACATGATTTTATGATGATTTTTCTTATGATAGTTTCTTGAATTAAAATAATCATCTTGATTATTTAATTGTTAATCTAAGTCTTAAATTAAAATAATTATTTTGTTCTTGTTGTTCAAAACAGTCGAGTAGTATATGGATTAATAGGGGATTAAAAATCTGATTTTTATTATTGAATCTTGTTAAATCTTGAATTAGTATTATAAATCTTTGATTTAATCTTTATTTAATCATATTATTATTGATTCTTGAAATTGTTCTTGATATTGTTTTTGCCCTAAAATGCTGTGTGATATTATGTCCAAGAAGAGCTGATTTTAATCTTGTTTTTGTTCCAATCTTGATAATTTAATGTTTATGCATGATTTATTTGTTAATTACTAATAATCGTATTTAATTGATTTAAAGTGTAAATTTTGGATTTTCTTCCCAAAAAAATGTCGAGTAGTATGAAGAAATAAAAATAGGATTTTTATCATGTTTTAAGGAGTAATTGTTGATAGTTGTTAATTTAAATAATTTATTTAATTGATTATATAATTATTTAGCAATTGATTTAATTATTAATTTGTCATGAAAAAGTCGAGTGGTTCAAATATGAAAAATAGAATTTTTATCATGTTTTATTTAATTTTTATGATAATTGTTGATTTATATGATTTGTTGTAATTTAAATAATTTTATCTGATTTGTTATTTAATTAATATTTGAAGATTGAATTTATTTGGTATTATTTACACAAAATGTCGAGTGGTCTTAATTGTGAAAGGTGGAATTTTTATCTTGTTTTGTGTAATTTTTATGATTATTATTGAACTATATGTTTATTTGTTAATTCGGATAATTTAAATAATTGTTATATGACTGTTATATGAATTTATTTAATTGTTGTTTTTATTTCTAAAAATGTCGAGTGATTAGATTGACTTTTGACCAATTTTAGTTTAATTTTTGACTTATAATATTATTAGAAAGTAATTTTAGGAATTAATATGATTTAAGGAATAAAAAGGATAAGTTATAATATAAAGTAACAATATGAATAAGATATGATAAGATCATGATAAGTTATGTTAAGACATGATGAGATGTGATATGTTGTATGATATGACGTGTTAATTAGAGGTCTCACGATGGCCTTAGAAAAGATAGGATACTTAAGGACGCCCTTTTTTATGATACACGAGTCATCAGATCGGGTTAAGTCGATGCCACTGCCCCATGGGATGAATACACGAGTTCACTCGGGCAGTTCTGGGTCTTAAAATATGTAGTCGTCTAAGTAGTAGTACACGAGCTGCTATTTAGGAGTTATGGCCATAGCTTAGGCTTAGTGGTGCACACGGGATCCACTACGGGCTGAATAAACGAGTTCACCCCGGCATGTTTTAGGAAAGTTGTGGTGCACACGGGATCCACTACGAGCGATATGACCGGTCCGATAAGAAGGTTAAAAGATGGGTTTTAGGGTAAAATATGATAAATAAATGTCTCACGGGAAGGAACATGTGTATATGTGAATTTTTGTGTATTTTATGTATTATTTAAGTAATATTAAGTCTTCCGCTACGTACGTCTGATAAGTCTGTATTTGTATATGCATGTTGTACAAATCTGTATCTGTATGTTGTATGTATTTGTATTCGTATGTTGTACGTATTTGTATCCGTATTGTATACGTGCTTTGTATGTATTTCTGACCGTATCCTGCAGGTATTGTATACGTATTTCTATACGTATTTTGTACGTAATTGTACGTATTTCGTATGTATTTTTATACGTATTTTTCTACGTATCTTTGTACGTATTTCGTATGTATTTTTATACGTATTTTTCTACGTATCTTTGTATGTATTTCGTATGTATTTTTATACGTATTTTTGTACGTATTTTTGTACGTATTTTGTATGTATTTTTGTACGTATTTCGTATGTATTTTTGTACGTATTTCATATGTATTTTTATACGTATTTCGTATGTATTTTTTGTACGTTTTCCTCGTTTGATTCTATGCTATTATATGGATAACGGTCCCTCATTTAAGCGGGACAACCTAGTTACTCGCCACTGACGGTGGACCCCCCCCATTTCAGGTGACGATGCTAACGTTTAGATTGGGTTTGCGATGGCTCAGGATGTGTGTTTTAGAGTTGATTAGAATAACCGTAGTTATTTGGAGTTATTTCTTTTATTCATTAGTTAGCTGTTCCCAGCCTGTTGGGAAAGACTTCTTTTCATTATGTAATTTAAGTATTTGTTTAGAGACTTTTGGGATTATTATTTCAGCTTTTAAGAAATAAAAGGAATTTTAGACTTTATTTATATTATTATTGTTAAGTTTTATGATAGTAATGATCCAAATGTCGATTTCCTCCGTAAATCGACAGCCTAGAAAAGTCGGGTCGTTACATCATTAGCTCTCCATCCGTCATTATTACATAACCATTGCTCCACCCTTTTTGAATTCATTTCATAATTTTCAACTTCTCTCTCTTCTTTCTCAACATCTCTCCTGCAATTCTCTCTCCTTTGGTCGAATTTTGGTCTCCTTCGATCAGGTAATCTTCTTGCACCACTTCTTTTTTCTTTCTTGATTTCCTTCGTTTCTTTTTTCAATTCTGGACCATCTTAGTGATTTGGTGTTCTTTCCTTTTTGCTTTTCTTTGGTAGTTGATTTTGGGGATTTCGACTTTAATTTGGTTTGGGGCAAATTTCCTTTAGATTCTAAACCCTTAATCAATCAATTTAAACTAAGTAAATTGGTGAAATCAAAGGACCAATATGCCAGTGTCGTCCAAGTAAACGAGTCAGAAGAACTTAGGGAGACGGTCGGCTTTCCGCCCGAGGCGATTTTAATTGCCCCCAAGCCTGAATAGAAACCCGAATTAGTGGATCAGGATACCTGTGTCTTCTATACCTACGCCTTTGATCTAGGTCATAAATTTCCCTTCTCTCCCTTAGTCCAAGCCGTACTCACTAATTGGGATGTGAACCCAAGCCAATTGGGGTCTCAAGTTTGGAGGATTCTTGCCCTGATTGGGCATTTAACTACTAAATGGGATGTCGAATTTACATACGAAGATTTGATGAGTGTGTATGGAGTAAAGAGGGCTCCGGACTTTACTTACTCTCTTAAGAAACGTGTGGGGTGTCAATACTTGGTTGTGGACAAAGATGTGAATGATAGGAAGTGGACGGAATCCTATATTTTTGTACCCAAATCAAGTCTGGGCGAAGCAAGGGGGTTGTAATGGCCCAGATTTTTCGGTATTTTTGCCATTGATTTATTTGCTATTTATGTTATTTTATGTATGGTCCAAAATTTATTTGGAATATTTATTTTTATTTTTATATGAATAATTTCGATTAAATTCGATTATTTTTACTTTTGGTTGTTTATTATTTATTTTATATTATTTAATTAATTAGAATTTAATTATTTAATTTTCTAATTAGTTAAATTAGTGTTTTTGGGCCAAATACAATTTGAGCATGATTAAACATGCATGAGTGCAATTAGCCCAATTGATCACCAAAAGCCCATTTAAGCCTTGTATTAGCCGGCCCCCCTTTGTAATTAGTGGACTAATTGCCACTTGCTTCATATTCACACCTTAAACCATTTCTATAAATAGAAGGGTTAGTAAGGCTAATGAACTCATTTGCCATCATTTGCACCCTTGCTCATCATTTTGCCACAATTAAAAATTAGCCAAACACTCTCCCTTTGCTTAGTTCCACACGCCATTTTGGTGTATGAACACCCAACCATTGTTCATCATCCAATCTCTTCCAAAACTTAAAGATTTAATTGCTATTGATCTTTATGTAACTCTAAACACAATAATCCTTTTTATTTTCAATCAAGACTTCTAGTTTGTGTTTGGAATTTGGGCCGGGGTTGTTCGATTGGGTCGTGATCGTGTTAGGGCCGTGTGGTTCGTGTGAAAGGACCGTGTGATTCGAGTGGTCGTGCCGTGTTGAAGACGGTGGTTTGTGGTGGTGGTTCGTGCAAGCCGTGGTGGTGGTTCGTGCATGCCGTGGTGGTGGTTCGTGCATAGCCGTGCCCAAGTTCGTGCAAGCCGTGTAGTGCTGTGTGGGTGCGTGGTTTTGGCCGTGTATTTGGGTTGTTCCGGGCTGCAAGTTTGTGTGATTGTGTGCTTGTTCATCAAAAAGGTAACATACTTTCTTACCTTAATATGTGTACTATGATTATAGGATAGATTAAGTAAGCATGTTAGATGAATTTTTTATGATTGATTATCATTTCATGCGTGACTTTAAAGTGGGATTTAAGTATTGATTTTATGGTGATTTACTTAAGTTATCATGTACGTTTTGATGAAGTTTTTGTGTGGGTTGAGTTCTTGATTGAGTTCTTGTTGAGTTCTTGATGAGTTCTTTGAGTTCTTTATGAGTTCTTGGTTGAGTCTTGAAATCTTGAAAGTTAGTCTTATGTTCTTTTTAAGTACAAGTTTATTGATTATTTTCCAAGTATTATTTAAAGATTAGTAAGGTTTTGTAATGGTTTTGAAAGATGGTTTTAAAGAAGTTAAAGAAAGGTTTAAAGATTTGTTAAAGATTTGGTAAAGATTGATTATGAAGTAGTATTGATTTTGGTTGAACTCAAGAAAAGGCGAAAGAAGCGATCTTAAGTATAACTTCGATGTTTGCAAGTAGGATTAGCTTAAGTTTACTTTTAGATGCCTAATCTTGGAATAAGATTCTAAGTTTTGGGTTAAGACGTTGCCCCTATCCTGACTGCGGTATTGGGATAGTGTATACTTGCTATGTTGTCGGTTTGATATGAATTTCTGTAAGATGGGGTTCATGGGTTTGGGAGTAAAATTCACATTCCTAGCATAGTAAGAAAGTTCATTCGCTTAAGAAGCGTTTGTACGTGCATAGTCCGGTCTAAAATGTAAATGGCAGCGACAAAGACGTTTTTATGATTTTTAAGTTGGAATTATTTTAAGTTGGTCAGTTTTACGATTAATGGTATTTTGACGTTTTTACTACATATGTTGGTTGGTAGTCTGACATGTTTGCTTGGTTTGTTCTATGATAATGTGTATCCATGTTATGGTGGGATTGTTATATTGCTCGCCACTGACAGTGCATTGTTGTTATTTTTCAGGTAATTCTGATGATGACTATGCTGCTTAGCTATTGGTTGGGCGAGTGCTGTTATAGTATTCTTGTCCTAGATTATGTTACGTTACTAGTATGGACGTATAGTTTTATCTTGGGTGTATTTTGACTCTGACAGTATTTGGAGTTGTTTTCTAATTTTGCTACATTTTGGTTTAGTATTGTACAACTTGTGGGTATTGTACGTTTTTGGGTTATAATAATAATCATTTTGAGGTTTTGTTTTAATTTTTAGTAAGTTTGTTTGTTAGATCGACAATTCGACTCGTCGGTTTCTTCCGCGCCGGTTTAAGCGAGTCGGGTCGTCACAGGAATGGCTTCGTGGAGGGTGGAATTATGGGGGTACAATTAACATATTTTATCTTTTCATTCTTTAATCAAGTGTATTAACTCGTATGCCTTCTTACCTGTCTTTGCATGTTGTAGATTTGGAACTACCCGTCCCGGACTCAAATACCCCACTAGAGCGTGTCACAAGATTTTTAGGAATACCTGTTCATCAGAGGACATTTTCTAGGGCTTATCCCCTCCCTGCTACAACTTGCCTTCCTGCTGTCCTAACTCTATGGGTAAGTCTTTGTAACTTTCCTAGTTGGAATGTAGTTGTTATGCTGTTTGGTTTCTCACTTTAGGATTGGCTCATTTCCAGCTTCTCGGGTCAGAGGACTAAATTATGAGAAGGCTCAAAGGATGCGGAGGATGAGAGGGGCGGTTGCTTCTTCAAGTACCGAGAAGGCTTCTCTGGCAGGGACTGACTCTGGTGTAGAGATCCCTACCAAGAGGCCAAAACCTGGTGATCTTATTGAAACAGGTCCCCCTCGTGCCCCCATTCCTCGTTTCCACAAACCTGTGGACTCTGGTGCTTTTCTACTTCCTGCTGACTTCCTTTCCCACCATAGGGTGGATTATGGGATTATGCCTACTGCATCTGAATTCCTACTTCCTTCTGCTGAGAAGAGATTAGATCCCTTCGACATGGAGATCTTGAATGCTCGCAGGATGGGCCACCTCTTCATGTTTTTTCGACTTCTCCCTTTATTCTGGGTTTATAAGTATTCTTGTTTATGTTTGTGCTCACATGTGTTTTCTTTACGTAGGCCCTTCGGAAAGACCCGGTTATCACTAAACATCTGAAGGATCTTTCTGACTCTAGGGTCCAATCAGTCGCGCGTATAAGCGAGCTTCAAGCGTCTCTAGATAAGTTTGAAGACTAAAGAAAGCGGAAATGGAGAAGAAGAGGCAAGAGCACATCAAGCAAGTAGAGGACCTGAAGAAGGAGCTGACAGAGCAGCAAAGGTTGAGGCAAGAAGCTGTGGAGGCCTGTGACCAACTGAGGGAAGAGAACAAGGATGTGGAGGCCAAGACCACGGTGTTTATGAGGGCTCAGGTTGCACACCTGTCCCTGATTCATAAGCTGCCAGATACTCACTTCAGAGGCTACATAGATTCGTACCTGCAGATAGGCTATATGGCTGATCTTGGGCCAGCTCCTCTGCCTGCCACGGATGCTAAGATCCAGGAGGAGCCAAACAAGAAGGAGGAAGAGGATGTGGGGGATAACGTCGAAGCTTAACTTTTACTGCTCTCTTAGTCATTTGAACAACTAACTCTTTTTTCGTTATAGTTAGTTTAAACAATCTGGTTACTTAAACTTTGTTTTTTACCGTTGGCTAAGGGGCCAATGTGTCTTTGTACGTACCTGACAATCCGGGTGTTTTGCTTTTACTGCTTGTTAGCTTTAGCTTTTCCATCCTTGCTTCTTGCTTGTCTTTCCTGATTTTATAGTTTTCCTTTGGCATTATATGCTTGACTTGAGTACTTCTTGTGTATGTCTGCATCCATAACCATGTTAGGGGTGACTGTTGGTGTTTCCACCAACGGCCCTCCGATGCTTAAGTTAGTAATGGCTTTGAAAAGAGAAAATTCGAGTATCATATGGAATGCGTAAAAGTATTTATATTCGGATATAAAACAAAACATGATAAGTTAGATACTTGATAACCTGATAACAGGATTTGGTCTGAATTCTCTGCTTGTGTCGAGTTATCATAACTCTGCAACATAACACTGGTTAGGAACGACTGTTGGTGTTTCCACCAACGGTCTTCCGATGTTCAAGTCAGTATGTATTTTTGAAAAAGAAATCCAAGAGTTTATTTTATGTAATTAGTGTACCTGGTTAGCTGGGGATAGTTGCCCCCTGCAGTGCACTTTTAGAAATGGTATTTCTTTAAGTCAACTGCATTCCAGCTTCTGGGAATTTGCTTACCTTGTGGGTCCACTAGGCGATATGCCCCCTTTCCAACTACTTTTTCTATCTGATATGGCCCTTCCCAAGTTGCTCCTAGATTACCTGCATTCAACTCTTGTGTATTTTGAAACACCACCCTGAGGACCCAATCTCTGGTTTGGAACATTTTTGCCTTCACGTTTTTGTTGAAACTTCTGGACACTATGCTCTAGTATGCAGTATTCCTTATCATGGCGTTTTCCCTGAGATCTTCTATAGTATCTGTAGGGGTCGTTTTTACCCGGTGATCGGGTCAAAATTTGATCGGGTCCCAGGGGTCGTTACTTCCTAGGTCCGGTCAAAGTATAAAAACCCTATTCCCTAACTATCCTAAATGGGTAGTATAATGGAGTAAGGGGTCGAATCCACAGAGAGGTAGGTGATCGGGATTATTTGTAGGCCAATCTTGCTATTTGAGGGTCTCTTTTTGGGGTTTTTTTTGGGTAAATTGGGATTTATAAACAATGAAACTAACCAAATTAGGCTACAACTACATCTATAAGTAAAGTCACTAGGGAAGGGGGAAAATCATGATATTGCAAATCATCAGCATGAACAATCATTTAGAAAGCACAAATCAATTGTTTCAAGCAAGGAGATTAGTTAATGCAAGTGGGCTTAGATTTCTCAGCCGACCCACTTACATAACATCTCAATCTAGACCAAACCAAACACCATGGATCGAATCGCTCGGTAGACTAGATCTCTCATTCTCTACCTCGCTCACAATCCGGTTCGAAATACCCTAGACCTTTTCTAACATATTGTCTCTAACCTCATGCTTAGATTTCTCAACCACACTTGGTTAGTCCAATATTCTATCCTAGAAGTTGGCCAAACTCCCAATCTAGCATTTTAATCCATGTTAGAAAACAAGCATCAACAAATAATTTCACACCAAACTAACAATTACTCCATGTTCAATAATCAAAATACCATCATTTTCCCCCTCCCCTAGCTAGAAATCTAGCCTAGGAGAGGGATATTCATACTAACAAAAGCCATAAATAAAGCAAGCATAATAGAAGAAGTAGAGAAACTAATAGACATGGAAGATAACAACTAGACTTGCAAATACTAATTCAAAGATTTAAACTTAAAATCTCAAAAACAATGAATAAGAAACTATAGCTAATGATAGATAATAACTCAACAAATGATGACATACAAATGATGAACAAATAACAAAGAAAGAAAGATTGAGAGATATTACCAAACTAGAAGATTAAATAAATAGATTGATTGCAAATGGAGAATAGATTGTTGAAGATTACAAGCTAAAAGTATCAAAATTCTAGTGTTTCTCTCTCTAAAATTTCTCAAAAATATGCTAAGTGTAATGATAATTTTGTCCCCCCTAAACCTAGAAGAGTTGGGGTATTTATATATTACATGAGAGAGAACAAATGGACGCGCTGAAACTGGGCCAAGGGAGCGGACGCTCCAGGGGTTGGAGCGGACGCTCCATGCAAGGGGAGCGGACGCTCCATGGGTTGGAGCGGACGCTCCATGCATGGGCGAGCGGACGCTCCATGGGTTGGAGCGGGCGCTCCATGCATGGAGAGCGGACGCTCCATGGGTTGGAGCGGACGCTCTGGCCTTTGCTAGCAGCCAATGCCTTCTGATCATGGGCCGAGCGTCCGCTCTAAATTAGAGAGCGTCCACTCTGACATGTCAGAGCGTCCGCTCTGAGAAGACTGCGCAAAGAGCTGATCTTGTAAGGCTCATAACTTTTGATGTAGATCTCTGATTGGAGCGTGTAATATACCGTTGGAAAGCTCTTGAACTCTAGTTTCCAACACAATAGGCCCCACATCCAAAAGATTTCCAGAAAAGAATTTATGCCCAAAATAGTGGAGGGTGGTCAAAACCGGCTTCGAATCCTCTGGCGTGGACCTAAAACAACTCATGTTAAATATCAAAGCACTTGTATTCCCATTTCCTCTCAAAAATGCATAGAAAATACCCAAAAATGAAACGAGACCCAAATCTTGGTAACATGTAACGAGCGGAGGAAAAACCAATTAAAAATGCACAAATATGGGCAAAACAAAGAATAAAAAGGATGAAAAATGACCTATAAGATGGTGCACAAATGCACCGGTCAAAATCCCCCCAACTAACCCTTTGCTCGCCCTCGAGCAAAGTCAAATTGATTCCCGAACCACAGGATAACAACGCCAAGTAATGGAAAATAACAACCTAATCAAACACAGCATATTTACACTAACTCACTGTCGTAGGAATCACGGTCATTTTTAGCGTAAATGACAAGCCATTTAAACCTCAAAGTCGTCAATGAGGACGAGTGATGCTCTCGTAAGGGTTTCCAAAGAGTTTAACCCATAACTCTTCCAACAATAGATCAAGGCAGAGGTTAACGAAAAGTCGAAAACAAAGAAAAGAAAAATAAAAGGAAGAAAAATAAAACAAAAATCCCTAGTCGGACTTGTAAATGGATCAAGGATCAATGAATGCAAACCTTTCTAAGTACTAGCGGAAAACATGCTCAAAAATGTCTAAGTTAAGGTGGATAGTCAAATAAAACATGCTACATAGAAGAACTAGAGAGAAACAATCCCCTTTTCGCTCTACAACCAAACAATCACAAGCTAAGCTAGTTTCATCTCCACCCTTTGAGGTAGCTCCTCATGACTCCCCGAAGGAGCCGGAAGAACAAAAAGGAGTAACAATTTAGGCTACCCGACATCTCATCATAACAAAGCCGCTCAATATGCTTGAACCATGACTTCCTCCACCGACTATAACTCAACTCTCTAGGATCAAGAGGGCTTAAGGGTTGTAATGTAGGGCTAGGGTAAGGTAGGAATGAATTTGGCTTGTGGTGCTCAAAACTTAAATAGTGAAGCAAATAAGTGCCAATGAGCAACAAATAGCAAACAAACTCCTAATACGCCATACACATACACACAAAATCCCCCAAGCTTATTCAAAGAAATAAACAAAATTTGAAAAATTTTACAAGATTTTTCGCAATATTCCTCCTCCCCCAAGCTTAAATGACACAATGTCCTCATTGTGAAAGAGAAAGGAATAAATGCTTGCCTTTTTTTTTTCTTTTTTTTTTTCAATTTTTTTTTTTTCCAATTATTTAACACGACCTTGCCTTTTTCAACTTAGGTCGGCTTTTGCTTGCAACTATGCAAATCAACACGTTTGTGCTTAGCAAACCTCCTTACTTCTCCACAAATTTCCGATACAAAGCAAATACAAACCACAATGCTCCAATTGCTTCACTATACCTAAAAGGATATAAGACAAAACAAGGGGCATACAAGGCTAGTAATGTGGCTAGAAGAAAGGAAAGGCCAAGCTCAAAAGGTTCCAAATGATAAATGCAAAGAAAAAAAAACTAGAAAAATGAAAGAAGCAAGACAAATAAAACAAAAAAAAAGGAAATGAAAAAGGAAAAAAAAAAAAATGGAACATAACTAGGAAAATGAATGCCTCTGTCCTCCCCTAGAGTAGCTCGGTCGCGGTCTCGGCGAGTCATGAATCAAGTTCTTGATCAAGCTAAGTTATAACAAGGATCCTATCGCCACTCAAACAAAATAATGTTGAAGGCTTGAAAGATTTGACATTTCCTCACATGTTAAGGGTAGTGGATTGCAAATACTACCTCCAGGGATTCAACTAGCTAGCAAAGCATCACCAATCATTCCACAACCCAAGAGTTTAAGTTTCATGAACTCTAAAGCTCTAAAACCTAGCACATGATATTTGAAAATCAACCCCAACATCTCAAACCATGTGGACCGCTAACAATTAGGAAGGAATGCATTCAATGTCCAAGACTCTAAAGTGATCAAGTCCAAACTAAAAACAAGACCAAAAATACACTTTGCCTTGAAAAGAAAAGAAAAAGAAATGGAAAAAAAAAGGAAAAACAAAATAAGAAAACTATACAAAAGTGAGGAAAACAAAATCCAAGCATGAATGACTCTCAAATAAGCAATCAAGAATCAAACAAATAAATAAATCGAGGCCCAACGCCATCGATATCCAAATGTCCTCAAGGGCTTAAAAGCCAAAATTAAAAGCCAAACATCCTCGAACAATCATCTCCTCCTAAACCTAACCCTAAAACTAAGCAAACAAGGGAAATAAAAGAGGAGAGTTTGGAAAGATCTCACCAAAGCAGGCTTCATCAATTTCTTACTTCAATTTGTCTCAAAAGGCTTTTTAAGTTCCTCAAACCTACATACACATGAGACAAGTCCAAACTTCCAAAATAAAAGCATTAATAACATAATGAAAATGAAAGATCAAAAGGTCCTCCCCCCCCCCCCCCCAATTCGAATGAAGCATTATCCTCAATGCTTCAAACAAGTTCAAAGGGAGGGAGGGAGGGAAAGGAAAATAAGAGGAAAAGAGAAAATAAGAAAAATAAAACTATTTACAAAGGGAGACCATTTAATCTAGTAAATAAGATTGCAACGATCTCAAAAGCTTGTCATGTGCAACCGCACACGGCTCAATGAGTATCACATAGGCAAGAGTATACAATAGAGTAGGCACAAAGTGAATCAATACTCTATGCCTAAATGATGAAGAAAAAGCAAAATGAGAAAATTTACAAGGAAAAATGAAAAAATAAGAAGAAAAATCAAAACAAAAAGAAGAATCAAAAGAAAAAGAAGAATCAAAAGAAAAGGAGGAAAAATTGTCACTACTATACAACTTTGCTACAATGGTATCAACAAGAGAATCTTGGGGGTCATGAGTGGTAAGAGGATCCTCAAGTGGTGGACAAGTGACATAGTGAGGAAGAGAAATAGGGAAAGAAGGAACAAGATCAAGACTCTTGGAGAAAAGGGCATGAGTGGATAGAACGGGCGTTATGTCCTCGCAAAAACTCTCACTCACATCACAAGAACTCATAACAAGAGCACTCCTATCCAAAGCTTCTTCACCTAAAGATTCATCTCTCAACTCATCACCTACATCATCTACATCCACAAATAAAGGGTTGTGATAATCACGAGTTTCATAAGCATCCTCAAAGAGGGGGTTTTCAATCTCTAAGCCAAACTCATAACTATCACTAGAGTCACCATCTTCACTTTCAATACCATCTAAGTCATCAATTGATTGAGGTGGGTTAGGAAGAGACTGAATAATGGAGTCAATGGGAGAGGGGGAGGCAAAAAGAGAATCTAGGGATTCACAAACTTCCTCAAAAGCAACCTCTTCCTCTTCATGAATTGGACTCACCAAACCTAGGCATGGCTCATCATCATCACTACTCCAAAATCCATCATCAACAAGCACAATTTTCTCCCTCAAAACATTTTCTTTCTCTACATAGGGAGAACCACCATCAAAATCATTCGAGGACTTAGATGCATAAATACATTTTCCATAACCTCTCTCCTTGTCTATCCTCATTAACTCACGTATCACATCCTCACACTCTTGGTCGGTCATAGAGGGTATTGGATCACACTCCTTCACTAACCCAGTGCTCTCATCCTCACATTCAAGAGGGGTAAGGGTGTAGCAAACATCTACTCTAGATTCAACATGTTCAACACATTCAATGCTACTACACATTAGTTCCTCTAAGTGATTCATGGCATCAAGAGTAGGATTCACATCATAGACTTGAGAATGCATCACATCATTTAAATTAGGGGATGAATTAGCATGCGGGGGAGAGGAATGATCATCAACACACATGTTCCTCCTTTCTAACTTCATGTCATCGCAAAAGGATTTTATGCAATCTAAGATAAGTTGTGTATCAAAACTTGGAGCATGCACCTCATTACAATTTTGACTTAGAGAAGAAGAATCATGATATGACAAGTGAGGAGAAGCATTGTAAGCACAAGGGACATCATTGTAATTCATGCAATCATTAGGTGGGGATGAAAATTCATAACCAAACTGCATAGAATCACAACTAGGAGAGGGGGTAGGAGGCATACCATAGTTGGGTTGAACTTGTTGTGGGTTTGTGCCCATATCCCACTCATATGAGTCTTGAGCTAAACATTTGAAGTAGTCAAAAGCATCATCCCAAGAAAGTGCTTGAAACCCTCCATTATGCCTATACTCAACCAAATTGAGAGTGAAATCGTTCAACCCGGCGTAAAGTACTTCACATAATCCACGTGTCCCACCAAAATACTTGTTGGGAAATACTTCACGCACCCTATCGAAAAACCTCCAAAATGGCTCATTCTCAAATTGCGAAGGAATTGAGAAACTAGCCATTCTTGAAAATGAGTCTCAAGATATGTTACTTGTAAAACCAAAGCTAAGCAAAGGGTTAGCAATGACAAGAGAGAATAAAAGGAAGAGTAAAATAAAAGAAAAATAGTAATCACAATAAAAGGAAAATCAAAATCAAACTAGAAAATGAAAGCAATAACTGAAATCTCAAAAATAACTCAAAAACAATTCCAATCAAGTCGCACCTCCCCGGCAACGGCGCCAAAATTTGATCGGGTCCCAGGGGTCGTTACTTCCTAGGTCCGGTCAAAGTATAAAAACCCTATTCCCTAACTATCCTAAATGGGTAGTATAATGGAGTAAGGGGTCGAATCCACAGAGAGGTAGGTGATCGGGATTATTTGTAGGCCAATCTTGCTATTTGAGGGTCTCTTTTTGGGGTTTTTTTTGGGTAAATTGGGATTTATAAACAATGAAACTAACCAAATTAGGCTACAACTACATCTACAAGTAAAGTCACTAGGGAAGGGGGAAAATCATGATATTGCAAATCATCAGCATGAACAATCATTTAGAAAGCACAAATCAATTGTTTCAAGCAAGGAGATTAGTTAATGCAAGTGGGCTTAGATTTCTCAGCCGACCCACTTACATAACATCTCAATCTAGACCAAACCAAACACCATGGATCGAATCGCTCGGTAGACTAGATCTCTCATTCTCTACCTCGCTCACAATCCGGTTCGAAATACCCTAGACCTTTTCTAACATATTGTCTCTAACCTCATGCTTAGATTTCTCAACCACACTTGGTTAGTCCAATATTCTATCCTAGAAGTTGGCCAAACTCCCAATCTAGCATTTTAATCCATGTTAGAAAACAAGCATCAACAAATAATTTCACACCAAACTAACAATTACTCCATGTTCAATAATCAAAATACCATCATTTTCCCCCTCCCCTAGCTAGAAATCTAGCCTAGGAGAGGGATATTCATACTAACAAAAGCCTTAAATAAAGCAAGCATAATAGAAGAAGTAGAGAAACTAATAGACATGGAAGATAACAACTAGACTTGCAAATACTAATTCAAAGATTTAAACTTAAAATCTCAAAAACAATGAATAAGAAACTATAGCTAATGATAGATAATAACTCAACAAATGATGACATACAAATGATGAACAAATAACAAAGAAAGAAAGATTGAGAGATATTACCAAACTAGAAGATTAAATAAATAGATTGATTGCAAATGGAGAATAGATTGTTGAAGATTACAAGCTAAAAGTATCAAAACTCTAGTGTTTCTCTCTCTAAAATTTCTCAAAAATCAGATTTAAACTTAAAATCTCAAAAACAATGAATAAGAAACTATAGCTAATGATAGATAATAACTCAACAAATGATGACATACAAATGATGAACAAATAACAAAGAAAGAAAGATTGAGAGATATTACCAAACTAGAAGATTAAATAAATAGATTGATTGCAAATGGAGAATAGATTGTTGAAGATTACAAGCTAAAAGTATCAAAACTCTAGTGTTTCTCTCTCTAAAATTTCTCAAAAATATGCTAAGTGTAATGATAATTTCGTCCCCCCTAAACCTAGAAGAGTTGGGGTATTTATATATTACATGAGAGAGAACAAATGGACGCGCTGAAACTGGGCCAAGGGAGCGGACGCTCCAGGGGTTGGAGCGGACGCTCCAGGGGTTGGAGCGGACGCTCCAGGGGTTGGAGCGGACGCTCCAGGGGTTGGAGCGGACGCTCCATGCAAGGGGAGCGGACGCTCCATGGGTTGGAGCGGACGCTCCATGCATGGGCGAGCGGACGCTCCATGGGTTGGAGCGGGCGCTCCATGCATGGAGAGCGGACGCTCCATGGGTTGGAGCGGGCGCTCCATGCATGGAGAGCGGACGCTCCATGGGTTGGAGCGGACGCTCTGGCCTTTGCTAGCAGCCAATGCCTTCTGATCATGGGCCGAGCGTCCGCTCTAAATTAGAGAGCGTCCACTCTGACATGTCAGAGCGTCCGCTCTCATATTTAGAGCGTCCGCTCTGAGAAGACTGCGCAAAGAGCTGATCTTGTAAGGCTCATAACTTTTGATGTAGATCTCTGATTGGAGCGTGTAATATACCGTTGGAAAGCTCTTGAACTCTAGTTTCCAACACAATAGGCCCCGCATCCAAAAGATTTCCAGAAAAGAATTTATGCCCAAAATAGTGGAGGGTGGTCAAAACCGGCTTCGAATCCTCTGGCGTGGACCTAAAACAACTCATGTTAAATATCAAAGCACTTGTATTCCCATTTCCTCTCAAAAATGCATAGAAAATACCCAAAAATGAAACGAGACCCAAATCTTGGTAACATGTAACGAGCGGAGGAAAAACCAATTAAAAATGCACAAATACGGGCAAAACAAAGAATAAAAAGGATGAAAAATGACCTATAAGATGGTGCACAAATGCACCGATCACCCGGCCGCCTACGTCACGAGTTGGTTTGAATGCTCATTAACGCCGTATGTGAATACGGACTAGTAGGAGTCGCCACCATGCGTTTTATACGGTCCACGGACACCGAAGAAATACCAATGCTAGGAGCAATTGGCCCCATATGGTCGTGCACCAGAGTATGGGTTCGGGGACAGGTTACGGGCCAATCGTGCATTGGGCCCGCCCGCCTATAAGCGGTCTCTACTAGGTCTCTTTTTGTGGTCAAATTATTATTAACCCCGAATACACAAATATCTCAAATTATATCCTAATAGCGCATATTACTAAGTGGGTTTAAATATATTACAAGTCATGTCTAATTAATGTGACCACTTTGCATTAAGTCAGTATTAAAAGTCCTAAAAAATAAATACAAAAAAATGAATAAAAAAAACACAATAGAAGAAATAAAAAATACAAAAAGAAAAATATGTGCGGGTTCAAAGTGTGTTCCAGGAATATGTGGTTTGATGTGATGTTTGACCAATAAAAACATAAATATGAAATAGTTATATGATGAGACTTTTAATACTTAAAATCAGATATCATATCAACGTTGATAAAAATAATCATAATTTCAATCATGATCAGACCAGATCTACTATGACTCATAAATTAATCAAGATTATTATCATGATAATTATTGGAAATATTAAATTTAATAAATAAACCATTATATTAAAAAAAATTATCAACGACATAATAACCGAAGTTTTTCTATTAAAATAATACATGATAACAGATCTGATTAATATGAGTCATAAATTATTATGCATCAATATTGAAAATTTAAAATCAATGGCCAATCAGATTAAAACAACAATTAAAATATTAACATTAATATGATAAACATGAATTTAAGCACTAAAATTCACATAAAACATTCAGATTTTAAAACACATTAACCATTATCAAAGATCATCATTTTGGAAGATCTGTAAATATAAAAACAAACTTGGAACGAATAGATTTAAAGTAGAGACTTCAGAAATTGTACCTGATAATGCCTTGATAGAACAACCAAGGAAGGATCAACGATGATGAGTATGAAACACTTGTTTGAAGTTGATTGAGTTGGTGTTTTGTGATGTGTTTGATGATGTTTTGAGAGATGTTTGATGTGGTATGAATGTATGGAGTTGAAGTATACTATGCAGAAGAAAGCTCGGTGGTGTTGGTGTGTGTTGGTGTGTCTTGAAAGGGTTGGAAGGACGTGTATTTATAGGCCAAAAGGAGCAAAAATCGATCTCGGAGAACACCAAACCTGCGCCTAGGCGCAGGTCTTGTAACATGACCTGCGCCTAGACGCAGGTCAGTATAATGTGACCTGCGCTGCGTCTAGGCGCAGGTCTGATACAGATCCGGGTCGATTTTTTGCTTGATTTTGCGCGTGATTTTCAGGATTACGATTCAATTTTATTCGATTACGGAAATATTCTGTAATATTTTGATATTCTGGAATATTCTGGGATATCCTAGGATGTTCCGGGATGTCCCGGAATGTTCTAGAATGTGCCGGAATGCCCAGAACGTTCCGGAATATTCTAGATTCCTTCAGAAGCTCCAAAAAATTACAGAAAAATTATTAAAAATTATGAAAAATTATGAAAAGTATAAAAAACATTAATATGCTTTGCGGAACAATTTTCAACATTCGAAAATGACGAAAATGCCCCTAAGCATGCAAAAATCCTAAAAAATCTATAAAAAGCTCTAAAAATATGATAAAAAAATAGAAAAATATGAATAAATTATAAAATTATTTTTATGATTTGTAAAAATATTTTGTGATGCAAAAAGACATTTTTATTATTTTTTTATGAATATAAAACATTGAAAAATGCATGCAAAAATATAAAAAATATCTAAAAATGAAGAAAAATTACGAACAAATCCCGTAATCATTGCAAAACCTAACATTTGCTTCCAAGGCACTTTAAACACAGTTTAGGCAATTGGTTGAGGGATATTGTGAATTTTCATCGTCAATTTCCCTTAGTTGGACCTTATGGCAATATGGTACGTTCATCATTAGTCTCTACATTGGGGAGACACATTTAGGTGTCTACAGAAGCCCCCACTTTGACTGCGTCTGGAGAGTAAGTATAAACTCGCAAGACGAAAGTCAAGTATTCCTGTCGGGACGGAGGATAACTCAAGACGTTCTGCGACCTTGAGTCACCCTTTTTAACGCCGGTACCTGCAAAACAAATGTTAGTCTTACCTGTAACCGCGCCCCATGCGGTTTAATCCCTTAGAAGCGCTTGGATTCTCGGGATGATGGTGGATGAATTGTCGGGTTCCTCCGGATGCGCCTGGATCTTTCGGAACAATTCCCTTGGGTAAGCATAAACCCTTGGGACAGTGAAAAGTCGTATAGGTGGGATCGATCAAGAGTAAGTATAAACTCTTGAAAAGGTGTGCGCGAGTAAGTATAAACTCGCGAAAAAATATGTTTATTAGGGTAGACATAAACCTGTTGTGTGCCAAGAGTAAGCATAAAATCTTGGTAGAAATTGTGACGAGTCAAGAGTAAGCATAAACTCTTGATAAAAGTATGATGTGTGTTTGGGTTAACATAAACCCGTGAGAATGATAATGTGCTAAGAGTAGGCATAAACTCTTAGAGGAAGAAAACAAGAGTAAGAATAATAAACTCTTGAGAGATGAGGGTAAGCATAAACCCATGAGCCAGGATGATGTGTTAAGAGTAAGCATAAACTCTTAGGAAGGGAATCAAGAGTAAGTATAAACTCTTGAGATCAGAGAAGGTATGAGGGTAAGCATAAACCCTAAGCAAAGTGATGTGTTAAGAGTAAGCATAAACTCTTATTAGGAGAAACAAGAGTAATTATAAACTCTTGAGAGGAGATATGAGGGTAAGCATAAACCCATAAGCAAAGATGATGTGCTAAGAGTAAGCATAAACTCTTAGGAGAAGAACCAAGAGCATAAAATCTTGAGGGAAGGTGTGAGGGTAAGCATAAACCCACAAGTAAAGCGAGTGGCTCAAGGGTAGGCATAAACCCTTAGCTTAGAGGTATTTTTGTGAGCTTAGGGTAAGTATAAACCCGTGAGAAAAGTAGGTGAATTAAGGGTAGGCATAAACCCTTAGATGAACTTTTGTAAGATTAGGGTAAGCATAAACCCTATGAGAAAGTGCTTGTGAATTAAGGGTAAGCAAGTGTGTGTCTGGTGAGAAGCCCCCACTTTGACTGAGTCTGGAGAGACGAATGTTCTCGCAAGACGAGAGTCAAAGTATTCTTGCTGGGGAATTAAGGGTAAACCCTTAGAGGAATTAGGGTAAGTATAAACCCATGAGAAAAGTAAGTGAATTAAGGGTAGGCATAAACCCTTAGAGTGATATTTGAGATCTTAGGGTAAGCATAAACCCTATGAGAAAAGTAATTGTAAGCTTAGGGTAAGCATAAACCCGTAAGCAAAGTGATTGTGAGTGAGGGAAAACGATGTGGGTGTCTGATGAGAAGCCCCCACTTTGACTGAGTCTGGAGAGATGAATGTTCTCGCAAGACGAGGGTCAAAGTACTCTTGCTGGGGAGTTAAGGGTAAACCCTTAGAGGAATTAGGGTAAGCATAAACCCGTTAAAAAATATGATGAGGCCGTTGAGGCGGAAAAAAAAGAAAAAATGTAGAAGGAGGTGCGTGTATGATGAGAAGCCCCCACTTTGACTGAGTCCGGAGAGACAAATGTTCTCGCAAGACGAAAGTCAAAGTATTATGGTTGGGGTGAGGCAGTAGCATGTGTGGGCTGCATGAGCAAAGATATCAAGGAAAAACTGTACATAGCCATATAGGCATACATGCATGCATGGGTGCATTACCACGAAAGTTATTCAAGACAATAATCGCATATGGCGATTCAAGGAATCAACAAAGATGGGCTCTAGCCTTATGTGCTTTGTGCTATGTGATGTGCGTATGTACAATGTGCATGATGCTTATGAATGTATGCATGAAATGATTATGATGCCTGATATGCTTGTGGTGCATGATGCATGATGTGATTGGTGTTCGTGAAATGTGGTGCATGTAGGATGCTATGTTATGTATGAAAAGGAAATGAATGACCAAGGGGATCTACCAATAGTATAGTAATTAAAAATGGGGATGGAGCGGTCTTAATCCCCCAATCAATCAAAGACAGAGCCTTCGATCATAAGCAAGCCCCTAACCCGAGGGGAAGGATATATTTGTGGTGAAGTAGCTGAATAGGTAGGGTGGTATGAATGAAGCATGATGGATAAGGCTTTTGTGAGTCTCAAGTTTGTGGTGGAGTAGATGGATAGGTAAGCCGCCAGCCTTTAGGGTAAAGATGGATGAAATATCATTGTTAAAGCTATTTTGTGGATTGCATGAAAAGGCCAAAGCAGTTGAGGAAAGAGGTTAGCTCAAGTCGTGAACTTGAGTTAGGTTTCCCATGAGGATAGAGATGAGGTGAAGATTGCCCAATTGATAAAGTTTTGTATGGAATATGACACTCCCAAATAGAAGAACACAATAGTCAAATCAAAGCTATGAGCTTAAGAAGAGTTAGAGAAAGCCACCAGGGTGTGTGAAAGAAAAAGGCTGTTGGTGCAAAAAAAAGAAAGGCTAAAAATTTGTGACTGAAGGGTGATGATGTAGGGAATTGATGTGGTTGGCGGAATTAATGTTGGTTCAAACTCAAGCCTATGACGGGTGGTGAACTAAGAATTTGTGCTTAAAACCCCAAGTTAATTGAATGAGTAGACCTCAAAAATTCATATGTTAATTGGGTCGAACCTCGAGAAGAGGCTTCCTACGTATCCTTATGGAATCAGACCATCGTAGTTCTTGATGATTATTTGGAATATGCCTCATGTGAGAGGGATTTTGTGGTTGTAATGTTTGGCTAGGGTTGAAGGTTAAGCAAGAAAAGGGAAAGGAGGCTCAAAGTTCCCCAAATTAACCCCTCATGGTGCGCAGTGTGCTTTTCGACTTTTTTTTTTGAATTGGATTGGACTGAGTTGAATTATTGGACTGGATTAATTGAATTGAGTTAGGTTTATTGAATTGAACTGGATTCATTGAATTGAACTTGATTTATTGTATTGAACTGGATTTATTGAACTGAGTCAGATTTATTGAATTGAACTGGAAATTGAGATGGATTTATTGAATTGAACTGGATTTACTGCATTGAACTAGCTTTATTGACTTTTCTGGCTGCTGAATTTTTGAACTTGGATTTTGATTATGATTGTGTTTGAATTGGAAGCTTTGACTCGACTTTCATAACTATGTTTGTTGTGTGTCGAGTATGAATTTTATTTCTTCTTTTTTTTGAATTTTTTTGTTTTTTTGTTTTTTTGTTTTTTTTTTATTTTGTTTTAGGCACATGTCTTTTCCTACGCACCACTTGATCCCATGGGTGAGGTAGATGTGGGTAAGAAAAGAAAGTAGGCTTATATATGTGTCATGGCTCAAGGGGCTGCAAAGGATTGAATGAATACAGGTGATGGCAAATGATTGATGATTTTTGTGGAGTGTTCAAGAAAAGAAGGCCTCTCGGGCAATGTCCATTTATTAAGTGCAATTTATTGATTATCAAAAATTGAGGTCATGGTTTATGTTAAGGTTAAAAGCACAATTTAAAATGGAGGCTAATAAAAAAAAAAGAATTTTATTAATGTGAATGAGATTAGAAGGCTAGAAGTAGAAAGAAAAATCCTAATGTCATAGGCTCGAAAAAGAAAAGAAAATGAAATTGTCTAGGTGGAGGGACTCTCCGACTCAACTTAATGACCCTGACTGACTCTTGACTAGGAGTGGGGCGTGCTGACATTGATGTTGTAAACTATCCTCTATGGCTACTTCGATGTGATTGGCCTTTTCAATGGTGGTGAGGCTTAAGTACTTGGGGTGTTCGGGTTGTAGGTTATGGATATGAGCTTGAATAATGTAGGCTTGGAATGTGGGCTAGAGTGATGGGCTTGAGTGATGTAGGATTTGAATATGGGCTTGAGTGATGTAGGCTTAAGATATGGGCTTAAATGATGTAGGTTGGGTATGGGCTTAAGTGATGTAGGCTGGGTATGGGCTTAAGTCTTTTGGGTTTGGATGAGTTTGAGTGAGGCTGGGGTGGTGTTTAAATGAGGTGAGGTAAGGTTGGATTGGGCTTGAGGCTTGCTCGGACCTCAGCTATGCTTTGGGTCGACTTGGAACTGTTTAGACCGCTCTGAACTTAAAAGAACCAAAAGTTTTAGTGAACCCCCTTGATCATTGTGATATGGATGCAAATGTGGATGTATATGCATGTCCTAATTTTATGGTCATCTTCCTTAAAATGCATGAATGCAAGGTGTCCTTTCCATTTTTTATTATTTTTTTTTAAAAAAAATTGAATATTTTTTTTTGGGAATTGAGAGGGCACCAAAATACATGAAATATGCAATGTATGTGAATGGAAGTATTTATATGAGGAGTGGACCTAAGCCCAAATAAAGGAATGACTAAGGTTTTGGGCAAAAACCTATGGTCAAACTAAAGTCAAAGCCTATATGGACTATATGCAGGGACACTAAGGCCCAAAACAAAAAAATAAAAAATAAAAAAAATAGACTATATGAACTAGAAGATGACCATGACTATATGAAGTGTGAGTGAAAAGTGAAAAAAAAAAATGGCTAGAGCCCACAAAAAAATAAAAAAAATGCACACATAGTCACACTAATATGATACAACATGAGTGGTCTTCTATAAGGTCAGTCCTGGGTGGTCACAAGGTACCATGGCTAAAGAGAAACTAAACCGATCTAGTCACTCTTCATATTGAATGACACACGATTAATAGATCTCTTATTATGATCTCATCGGGCATAAGGATCACGCGCCATGGCTGGGATGGGCCGGTTATGATTATTGAGGTCGGGCACCACAAGTAACCATAATCAAACCCCCCGGGGTCGGTCTCAAGCATAGAACATGCTCATATGAGACAAGGTTCTATAGTGCGGCACCTATTCGTAGGGCCACATGCAATATGCTTACAAAAAATTTCGGGAATAATAATAATAATAAGACCACGAGACTTTTCAAGTTTGTCCACACCACTAAGGAGTGATATTCCCCAGCAGAGTCGCCAAACTGTAGGGGTCGTTTTTACCCGGCTGCCTACGTCACGAGTTGGTTTGAATGCTCGTTAACGCCATATGTGAATACAGACTAGTAGGAGTCGCCACCGTGCGTTTTATACGGTCCACGGACACCGAAGAAATACCAATGCCAGGAGCAATTGGCCCCATATGGTCGTGCACCAGAATATGGGTTCGGGGACAGGTTACGGGCCAATCGTGCATTGGGCCCGCCCGCCTGTAAGCGGTCTCTACTAGGTCTCTTTTTGTGGTCAAATTATTATTAACCCCGAATACACAAATATCTCAAATTATATCCTAATAGCGCATATTACTAAGTGGGTTTAAATATATTACAAGTCATGACTAATTAATGTGACCACTTTGCATTAAGTCAGTATTAAAAGTCCTAAAAAATAAATACAAAAAAATGAATAAAAAAAACACAATAGAAGAAATAAAAAATACAAAAAGAAAAATATGTGCGGGTTCAAAGTGTGTTCGAGGAATATGTGGTTTGATGTGATGTTTGACCAATAAAAACATAAATATGAAATAATTATATGATGAGACTTTTAATACTTAAAATCAGATATCATATCAACGTTAATAACAATAATCATAATTTCAATCATGATCAGACCAGATCTACTATGACTCATAAATTAATCAAGATTATTATCATGATAATTATTGGAAATATTAAATTTAATAAATAAACCATTATATTAAAAAAAAAAATTATCAACGACATAATAACCGAAGTTTTTCTATTAAAATAATACATGATAACAGATCTGATTAATATGAGTCATAAATTATTATGCATCAATATTGAAAATTTAAAATCAATGGCCAATCAGATTAAAACAACAATTAAAATATTAACATTAATATGATAAACATGAATTTAAGCACTAAAATTCACATAAAACATTCAGATTTTAAAACACATTAACCATTATCAAAGATCATCATTTTGGAAGATCTGTAAATATAAAAACAAACTTGGAACGAATAGATTTAAAGTAGAGACTTCAGAAATTGTACCTGATAATGCCTTGATAGAACAACCAAGGAAGGATCAACGATGATGAGTATGAAACACTTGTTTGAAGTTGATTGAGTTGGTGTTTTGTGATGTGTTTGATGATGTTTTGAGAGATGTTTGATGTGGTATGAATGTATGGAGTTGAAGTATACTATGCAGAAGAAAGCTCGGTGGTGTTGGCGTGTGTTGGTGTGTCTTGAAAGGGTTGGAAGGACGTGTATTTATAGGCCAAAAGGAGCAAAAATCGATCCCGGAGAACACCAAACCTGCGCCTAGGCGCAGGTCTTGTAACATGACCTACGCCTAGACGCAGGTCAGTATAATGTGACCTGCGTCTAGACGCAGGTCTTGTAATATGACCTGCGTCTAGGCGCAGGTCTGATACAGATCCGGGTCGATTTTTTGCTTGATTTTGCGCATGATTTTCAGGATTACGATTCGATTTTATTCGATTACGGAAATATTCTGTAATATTTTGATATTCCGGAATATTCTGGGATATCCCGGGATGTTCCGGGATGTCCCGGAATGTTCTAGAATGTGCCGGAATGCCTAGAACGTTCCAGAATATTCTAGATTCCTCCAGAAGCTCCAAAAAATTACAGAAAAATTATTAAAAATTATGAAAAATTATGAAAAGTATAAAAAACATTAATATGCTTTGCGGAACAATTTTTAACATTCAAAAATGACGAAAATGCCCCTAAGCATGCAAAAATCCTAAAAAAAATCTATAAAAAGCTCTAAAAATATGATAAAAAAATAGAAAAATATGAATAAATTATAAAATTATTTTTATGATTTGTAAAAATATTTTGTGATGCAAAAAGACATTTTTATTATTTTTTTATGAATATAAAACATTGAAAAATGCATGCAAAAATATAAAAAATATCTAAAAATGAAGAAAAATTACGAATAAATCCCGTAATCATCGCAAAACCTAACATTTGCTTCCAAGGCACTTTAAACACAGTTTAGGCAATTGGTTGAGGTATATTGGGCATTTTCATCGTCAATTTCCCTTAGTTGGACCTTATGGCAATATGGTACGTTCATCATTAGTCTCTACATTGGGGAGACACATTTAGGTGTCTACAATATCTGGGTCACATGTTAGTTCTTCTATATTTTGTTCTGGGGTGAGTAATCCATACCTGGCTGTGGGGGTCACGACTTCTGCTGGTAGTACAGCTTTGCAGCCGTAAACTAGGGAGAATGGCGTTTTACCTATAGTTGTTCTAGGTGTAGTCCTATTGGCCCACAATATTCTTGGCAATTCTTCTACCCATCTTCCTTAGCTTTCTTTGCCTCTAATCTTTTCTTGATGCCATTAATGATGACTTTGTTGTTTTATTCTTCTTGTCAGTTTGCTTGGGGGTACCTGGGTGTTGACGTGTGTAGGTCTATATTCCATTCTTTACAGAAATCTCTTGTCTTGTCACTGATGAACTGGGATCCATTGTCGCATATAATTTCTGATGGAATTCCGAACCTGCAAATAATGTTATTCCATAAAAATGATATGACTTCCTTGTCTCTTACCTGAGAGTAGGTTGCAGCTTCTATCCACTTTGAGAAGTAGTCAGTTACTGCAAGCATGTATGCTTTTTGACCTGGTGCTTCTGGTAGCTTCTCGACTAATTCCATCCCCCACCTCATGAAAGGCCATGGCGTAAGGATTGTATTTAGTTGTTTTGTAAGTTGGTGTGATATACCTGCATGTTTTTGGCATTTGTCACATTTAGATGCATACCTGTGGGCATCCTCTTTGATAGTTGGCCAATAATACCCATATGTGAGAATCTTGTTGGCTAATGATCTTCCTACTATATGTGACCCGCATTAGCCTTCATGGAATTCTGAAAGGATGGTTGGCCACTTGGCTTCTGACAAACATCTTTGCATAATTCCTTTGGTCGATTTCTTAAATAAGACACCTTCTCGTACCTCATAGCTTGCTGCTTTTACTCTTATCTTTTTTGCTTTCATCTTGTCCTATGGGAGGGTTTGGTTTTGTAAGTAATCCAGGATTGGTTGGAACCAGGGAGTATTTTGTGAAGTAGAGTTTAGAGAATGGGCGTCTGGTTCTGGTTTGGATATAGTAGGGCTTGTCAGGTGTATCATAGGGATGTTATCGAAGTTACAATTTTTAAGTGCTGACCCTAAGTTGGCAAGTGCATCGGCTTGTGTGTTTTGATCTCTGGGTACTTGTGTAATGGTGAATGGCTGAAATTTCTCTGCTTTCCGCTTGGCTACTGCTAGGTATGCAATCATTTTGGAGTCTTTGTTGCAAATTGTCCTCGGATCTAGCTTACTATTAGCAAGTTGTCACTGTAAAATTTAACCCTGTAGCTCCCAAATCTTTTGCCAATGTAATCCCTGCAATCAAAGCTTCATACGCTACTTCGTTGTTAGTAGCTACAAAGTCACATGTTATTGATTGTACTATCATCTCCCCTTGTGGCGATTTTAGTACAACCCCTAGCCCTGCTCCTCTGAGATTGGACGAACCATCCACATATAATATCTAAACTTGAGGATCCGATAGTTGGTTTAATTGTAACTGTTAGGATTTGACTCGTAATCAACGAGGATGTGTTTGGTATTTGCATCAAGAGGTTTTGGGGACAGTGAGTTTTCGCACCCCGCGACATAGGCCGCACCCCGCGAAAGACTACTGGAAGTTTTGAGTGCAAAACAAAAATTTGATGCAGCAGGGGCGCGCGGTCCGCGACACAGGTCTGAAATCAGACCCTGTTTTTCCGCGTGTTTAATTACTTGTTCGTATGGGTATAAATACCCAATTCCTCCTTGATGGTTGGTGTAATTCAGATTAGACAAACACATTAGCATTACTTTAGAGCTAGAATTAAAGATTTCTTGTGCTCTAGAGGATTAGTGGTTGTAAAACACTATTGAATTTGCAATAATGCATTTCTCCTTTCTTGGGTGGGTTTTATAGTCTTCAATCAAGTTGATTGAAGGATTTTCCCACCTTCCAATTCTGGTTTTGTTATTTGTTTCATTTACTATCAATTTCTAATTTCATTACTTCAATTGCAATTACTACAATCAATCAATTTGCACTCACAAATTGGTATCAGAGCTTGTGTAAAATCTTGGGATTTCTTTGTTTTTTCTTGGTTGATTGGAGTTGGGTTTTGGTGATTGAAGGTGAACATGGTAGGTTCTAAATTCGAAATTGAGAAATTCGATAGGTCTACAAACTTTCGTTTGTGGAAATTGAAGATGAATGCTATTTTGGTACAAAATGGCTTGGATGAAGCAATGGGTGGAATTGGCAAGAAACCATCATCAATGACCAATGATGAATTTCTGAAAATTGACAAGAAGGCTCTTACCTGGATTCAATTGAGTCTTTCTAATGAAGTTTTACATGAGGTGGCGAAAGAAACAACAGCGGCGGGGTTATGGTTGAAGTTAGAGTCGCTTTACATGACAAAATCGGTCACAAACCGACTTTTGTTGAGGAGTAAGTTACATGACCTTAAGCTTGAAGAGGGTAAGTCTTTGAAGACTCACCTTGATGTCAAACTTGATGAGGAAGATTTGCAAAACATTATTATGGACTTGCAAAACATTGATGTCAAACTTGATGAGGAAGATTTGGCAATAAGATTGTTGTGTTCTTTACCTCTGGAATACAAACACTTTAGGGAGACACTATTGTATGGAAGGGATGAATTAGCATTTGAGGATGTGAGGAGTGCTTTGTTGCAAAGGGAGTTGATTGAGAAGCAATTGACTCGGCATAATGATCTTGAGACTAGCGGTGAAGTTTTTTATGCAAAGGATAGACAAAAGGGCAAAAAGAATTCTGAAAATCAAAAATGGAAAGATACTATATGCCATAATTGCCGGAAGAAGGGTCAGATTCGAAGATTTTGCCCGGTCAAGGAGAAAACCGGAGAGGGGAAGGGTGACAATGGTACTTCGACCAACAATGATTCGGCGGCGGTAGCTCAAAGTGATAGTGACGATTCGATTCTTCTTGTGGTTGAACCGGGTACTAAGAAGTTCAATGATAGGTGGATTCTTGACTCGGGGTGTTCTTATCATATGACGTCCAATAGACATTGGTTCTCTACATATGACAAGGTTCAAGGTGGAGTGATGCTAATGGCCAACAATGCGGGTTGCAAGGTTGAAGGGGTTGGGACGGTTCGGATAAAGATGTTCGATGGCATGGTTCGCACTTTGTCAAATGTTCGTCATGTTCCGGATATGAGCAAGAACTTGATATCTTTGCGTACTTTGGACAGCAATGGGTGTAAGTGCACGCTTCAAAAGGGTGAACTACGTGTGTCGTTAGGTGCTCAAGTGGTCATTAAATGCAAGAAGGAAGGATCGCTTTATGAGTTAGTAGGGTCGACGGTTGAGGGTTCAATGGCGGCGGTGTCCACAACAACGACCGAATCTGAAAATTCAAAGCTATGGCACATGAGGTTGGGACACATGAGTGGAAGGTGTTTGTCGGGGTTGTCCAAGAAGGGTCTATCAAAGAAGACACCCTTGAGTGGGTGGTGACACTCTTGACTGAGTGGTTACACCCTTGAATGGGTGGTGACACCTCTTGAATGAGGTGGTTACATCTTAAGGTGGAGATGGTGACACTCTTGGAGTGAGTGGTGACACCTCTTGAATGAGGTGGTTACATCTCAAGGTGGAGATGGTGACACCCTTGAATGGGTGGTTACACTCTTGATTGAGTGGTGACACCTCTTGGATGAGGTGGTTACATCTCAAGGTGGAGATGTAACGCCCCAGATTTTGGGCTATTTTCATGTTTGCTTTCTTGTAATTAGTTTGTTCCGGTGCATGGTCTAAATTTATTTAGACTATTTTAATTGCTTATGTGTAACCATTTTATTTAATGGTTTAATTGTAACGCCCCAGATTTTGGGCTATTTTCGTATTGTTAGTTTGTAATTGTTGTTGTTGCGGTGCATGGTCTAAATTATTTTAGGCTATTTTTATTACTTGAGTGTAACCATTTTATTTAAATGGTTTATTAATTCTTAAATTTTATTTTATTTAAATTAATTAGAATTTTATTTAATTTTCTAATTAATTAATTAGTTTTGGGCCAAGTGCAAAATTAATCATGATTAGTCATGAATTAGTGCAAATGGCCCAAGTGAACTTTGAGCCCATTTGAGTAGGCCCATGGCCGGTTTTTCCCTCTCTTTTAAGTGGCTTATTTTGCCACTTGCCATACAATCACACCTTAACTAACTTCTATAAATAGAAGTAGTAGTAAGGCTTGATGATTCTTTTAGTCATTTTCCATCCTTTGCTCATCAATTCAAAAGACAAACTCTCCCTCCATTTTGGCCCCTTGCCACACGCCTATGTTGGGCATTATAAACCCAAGTTTGTTCATCATCTTTTCGAAACCGAAACTTAAAGATTCTACATCCTTTGATCTTTAGGTATCAAAACACAACCTAAACTTTATTTGATTCATTCAAGACCACTAGTTGAGTGGGTATTTTAGGTGTTGGTGCGTGGCTGATTCAAGGCTGGAACAAGGCTGGTTCAAGGCTGGATCGTGGCTGGAAGTGTGCGTGCAATTGGTGCAAGAAGGTGCGTGCTAAGACTCGTGCAAAGCAACCGTGCAAAGCTGACTGGGCAGCAACCGTGTGGCCTGGCTGGGCAGAAGCCGTGTGGTGCTGACTGGGCAGCGTGGTGGTTCATGGCTGGTCCGTGCGGTGGTGTTTGTGGTGAGGCAGCCGTGTTGGCTGGTGCAAGCATGACCGTGTGGTGCAGCCTTGTCGTGCTCTTGGTTCGTGTGTTCCTCGTTCCGGGCAGCAAGTTCTTGGTGCGTTTTGGGGTTATTCGCGATCAAGGTAACATGCTTTCTCAACCTTTTTGGTATACTATGTTTATAGTATAGATTAAATGCATGTATGGGTGATTTGATGAAGTTTATTCATGATTTAGTGTATTGTTTCTAATCTGATTTTGATATGGTTTTCATGATATTTTGATGATGGTTTTGATGATTTTATGGTTGAATATATGTTGTTTTATGATCATGATTATTATGTCAAAGTTTGATGAATTTGGATGAGTTTAAGTTGAAGTTTTCGAGTAAAATTATGATGATATGCGTGTGATGATTATGTTGGATGAGTTCTTGATTGAGTTCTTGAATCTTGATTGAGTTCTTGATTGAAGATCTTGAATCTTGAATGAGTTCTTTATGAGTTCTTGATGAGTCTTTATGAGTTCTTGATTGAATCTTGAAAGTTAAAGAAAATGGTTTAAATGATAAAGAAAGTTAAAGAAAGTGTCTAATATGGTTAAAAGATGACTATTGAATGTTGGGTTATGATTGGTTAAACTCAAGATTAAGGCTAGAGGCAGTTCTTGAGAATAACTTCGATGATTTAACTAGTTAAATTCAAGAATCAAGGCTAGAGGCAATTCTTGAACTTAATTTAGTTATGTTGGGTAATAATGATGAATAAAATGATTAGGTTGATTAATTAATTAGCTTGATTTCATTTTTAGACGCCTGATACTTTGAGTAAGATTCATTGTATTTGGGTTAAGACGTTGCCCCTATTCCATCCGCGGTATTGGGATAGTTGGAGTCATACTATGTGATCTTTGTGAATTTCCAGTAAGATTGGTTTCACGAGACATGGATTTCCAGTAAGATTGGTTTCATGGGGTTTGGGAGTAAGATTCTCAAATCCGAGCATAGTAGAAAGTTCGAATGCGTAAGATGCGTTCGTACGAGCACAGTCCGGTCTAGAATATGAATGATTGCGCCAAAGATAGTTGATTAGGATGATTCGAGTCGAGTTCACGTTTTGGGTTGTTCTCGTACTTTTATTATTGATATTGATTATTTGATTTGTGCTATGTACATGTGTATTCCCATTAGGGTGAGTCAGTTATGTTACTCGCCACTGATGGTGGACTGTTGTATATTTTTCAGGTATTTCTGATGACGATACTCTTGCTTAGCTTTGGGTTGGGCGAGCGACGTTGTTATTTCTGCTATTGTTGGTTGTATTTTCTATTACTGTTATTTTTCGATAGTATTAGTATATTGTATGGACTTTCATACGTTATTTTTTTACTCTGACGTGTGGTTAGAGTTACTCGTATTTTAGTATTTCTAGTTTGACTTTTGGACTAGTTATGTACAAACTTGTGGGTATTTGTACTCTTATGGTTTAATACTAACAATTGAGGAATTAGTTTTTAATTCTTAGGTAATTTGAGTTGTAGTTTATAGCAATTCAACTCGTCGGTTTCTTCCGCGCCGATTTAAGCGAGTCGGGTCGTTACATTAATATTTCTTAATTTTATTTAATTTTAATTAATTAGAATTTTATTATTTAATTTTCTAATTAATTAATTAGTTTTGGGCCAAGTGCAAAATTAATCATGATTAGTCATGAATTAGTGCAAATGGCCCAAGTGATCATTTTGGCCTTTTTCTTCTAGGCCCAACCGGCCCCTCATGCTATGTGGCAAAGTTGTTGCCACTTGCCTCATGTTCACACTTGACTAACTTCTATAAATAGAAGTAGTTAGTAAGGCATGGGATCATTTTTGCTCATTTGCCATCTAAAGTTTAAACACAAAACTCCCCCCATTTTGCCATCATCCACACGCCATTTTTGGCTCTTCAACTCAATCATTTGTTCTTCATCCATCCAAACCCCAAAACTTAAAGATTCAACCTCTATTGATCTTTAAGTATCAAAACACACTTTAAACCCCATTATTTCCATTCAAGATCACTAGTTCGGGTTGGTTTTCGGGCTTGGTTCGTATGGGATTTTCGAGTGGGTTGTTCGTGGGTTCGAGGGTGGTGCCTCGTGGATGGTGTTGCGTGGTGTCAAGTGGTGCACGACGGTTCGGGCTGCTGCACGGTGGTTCCGTGGTGAGGCCGTGGTGGTTCGTGGTTGGTGTCGTGATTGAGCTGTGGTTGGCCGTGTGTTCGGGGCTGTGAGAAGACGTTCCGGGCAGCAAGTTCTTGTATGATTTAGTGTTTAATCGTGATCAAGGTAACATACTTTCTCAATCTAATTGGTATACTATGTTTCATAGTATAGATTAAATGTTAAGGATTGATTTTCTTGAAGTTTTGACATGATTTTATGAATGTTTTATAATCTGATTTGGAAAGTGAATTCATGGTGATTTTAATGTTTTAAAATGATGGTTTCATGATTTAAAGTTATTTCGAAGTTCTATAAAAATCGTGTTCAAGTTTGGTAAAAATTGGATGTTGGAAAGTTGATGAAATTTGTTGTTTAAAAGTGTTGTTTATGCGTGTGGATTGTGATGTTTATTATGGGTTTTAATTCTTGATTGAAGATCTTGAATCTTGATTGAGTTCTTGATTGAAGATCTTGAATCTTGATGAGTTCTCTATGAGTCTTTGATGAGTTCTTTATGAGTTTTGATGGGTTCTTGATGAGTTCTTGGTCGAGTCTTGAAAATTAAAGAAAGTATTTGATAAGTTAAAGAAAGTAATTGATAAATTAAAGAAAGTGGTTAATTTGTTAAAGAAAGTGGTTAATTTGTTAAAGAAAGTTAAAGATTGAGTTAAAGTTAATTAAAGAGTGAATTAAAAATGATGGATTAATGTTGGTTAGACTCAAGATCAAGGCGCAAAGGCAATCTTGAGAATAACTTCGTGTTTTAACTGATTATTTTCGAGAATCAAGGCGCAAAGGCAATTCTTGAAATTAATTTAGTTATGATATGGAATGTTTGGTTTGCATGTTATTTTCTTAAGTCAAGGCGTAAGATGCAACTTAAGAGGTAACTAAGAATGTAAACTTCGGATTTAAGATTTAAAGATTAAAGATTAGCTTGATTTCACTATTAGACGCCTAATTCATAGAGTAAGATTCTATGTTTTGGGTTAAGACGTTGCCCCTATTCCATCCGCGGTATTGGGATAGTTGGAGTCTTACTATGTTATCCTTTGAATTTCTAGTAAGATTGGTTTCACGGGACATGGATTTCCAGTAAGATTGGTTTCATGGGGTTGGGAGTAAGATTCTCAATCCTAGCATAGTAGAAAGTTCGATCGCGTAAGATGCGTTCGTACGAGCGTAGTCCGGTCTAATATTTGAATGATTGCACCAAAGATAAGGAAGATTAATGGTCAAGTTAGTCGTGTAAGCATGATTAAGTGATGTTGTTATTGTCGGTAGCTTGCTATGATGGTTCGTATGTTTGATGTACGTTGGCATGTTTGATTAACTGTTGTTTTATTTGATTTATTCTATGATCTTGTGTATCCCCGTTAGGGTGGGACAGTTATGTTACTCGCCACTGATGGTGGACTGTTGTTTACTTTTCAGGTAATTCTGATGATGTCGGTGTTGCTTAGCTTGGGGTTGGGCGAGTGCCGATGTTCTTTAATTTGTTTAGTTTGTGTTTCGTTTATAGTTTTGGACCTTGTTTATAGTTTGTAATTTCTAACTCTGACCGTGTTTGGAGTTCATATTGTTAGTAGTATTAATAATAACATTTTGGTTTAGTTATGTACAAACTTGTGGGTATTTGTACTTTTGAGGTTCAATAATAATAATTTGAGGAATTAGTTTTTAATTCTTAAGTTTTTCGAGTTGTAGTTATAATAATTCGACTCGTCGATTTCTTCCGCGCCGATTTAAGCGAGTCGGGTCGTTACAGGAGATGGCTACACTCTTTGTAAATTGAGTGGTTACTTGTTGGGGTTGATTATCTCATCAAGGTGGAGATTTGTTAGGATTTGACTCGTAATCAACGAGGATGTGTTTGGTATTTGCATCAAGAGGTTTTGGGGACAGTGAGTTTTCGCACCCCGCGACATAGGCCGCACCCCGCGAAAGACTACTGGAAGTTTTGAGTGCAAAACAAAAATTTGATGCAGCAGGGGCGCGCAGTCCGCGACACAGGTCTGAAATCAGACCCTGTTTTTCCGCGTGTTTAATTACTTGTTCGTATGGGTATAAATACCCAATTCCTCCTTGATGGTTGGTGTAATTCAGATTAGACAAACACATTAGCATTACTTTAGAGCTAGAATTAAAGATTTCTTGTGCTCTAGAGGATTAGTGGTTGTAAAACACTATTGAATTTGCAATAATGCATTTCTCCTTTCTTGGGTGGGTTTTATAGTCTTCAATCAAGTTAATTGAAGGATTTTCCCACCTTCCAATTCTGGTTTTGTTATTTGTTTCATTTACTATCAATTTCTAATTTCATTACTTCAATTGCAATTACTACAATCAATCAATTTGCACTCACAGTAACATTTCACTATTCGCTTTAGACTCGAGGTTTGGATTAAAATCTGCCACAAAATCTGCTAGTGGTTGTAATTTTATGGCTGACCTTGGTTGATACCTGATCGGCTCCTAGGGTGTCGTGGCCCTAGTTGCCTAGCAAATATACAATTTATAAAACCTAACAACTAACACATAGTATTAGCGGAGTTAGGGTCGATCCGCAAGGAACTAATACGGACTAGTTGTAATCAAGTTGATGCAAGGGTCTTTTTCTTTTGTTTAGTGAAAAGTGAAATTGAATCTAATCTAGAACAAATGAATTGAAAACTAAGCGAATTGAATTGGAATACTACACTAATTGAATATCAAATGACTAAAACTCTAAGGATTAGACTCCCTAATGTTTTTTCAATCGGAGGAATTACAATCATTGAATTAACTCATGTTCGATTATCTTAATTGCAAAGTGAATATTCAAAAAGCATTAACGGACTCAATCCCAATACCCTCTCTCAATTAGGCGATAGAAAATTCTAGGATTGGCTAAATTAAACTCTCTCGATTAGTCAAGTTAGCAAAACCCAAAATCAAGTTCGTCAAATCACCTTTATCAATTCACAATCCTAATCACTATCTCTAGCAATTAAGAAATGCTCATGGAAATCTTGAAAGCAATTATCAAAATCATCAACAATCACCAAACTCATCATGAACACTTCACCAAGATATCATGATTAAGTTCAAGAATTCTAGAGAAAATAAAATCAAGATTATTCAAACACAAAACTAATCCAATGATAAACCCCCTAAATCAATAACATCAAGTCATCCAATCCCTAGAAAAAGAATTACTCACTAATGATAGCCATTAAAACAAAACTCATGAATTTCAATTGAAACTAATCTATGAATCAAAACTAATTCTATTAAAACTAAAATGACAACAAGTACTAAGGAATTACAATCTAAACATCAATGAAAACAAAATAAAACCTGGATTGGAAATCAATGGAATCTTGAGAATCAATGGAGAACAAAAGAACTTGAAGAATTATTGTTAAACTACTTTGATTAATGAAAAACTAAGAATTCTTGAGAGAGTATTTTTTTACTTGAGAGTATCTTGAGTACAATCTAATCAATCTAAGTCTAAGAGTAATAATGTCTCTAAAACAGACACTAAAACCCCCTAAAACTAATCTCTAAAAAAATCAGAAAAATACACAGCCAAAATCAGAGCAATTCACGTGCTGCAGGTCGTGCACGATCGTGCAGTAATAAGCTGCACGATCGTGCAGCTTAGTTGCACGACCGTGCAGTTGAACCCTGCACGGTCGTGGCAAAACGAAGGTCATATTGCACGATCGTGCAAGGTTTGCCTGCACGGTCGTGCACTCCAAAAAGGGGCTCTCTGACCTCTACACGAGCAGGTTGCACGACCGTGCAGTTAACCCTTGCACGGTCGTGGTCTTGGGAAGGAGGGGCTGCACAATCATGCAGACTTACTTTGCTTGCACGGTCGTGCACCCATTTTTTGAGGCTCTGAGGTCTGCACGACTGTGTATGGTTAGCCTGCACGGTCGCGTGGTCTTCATTCTTAGCCCTCCTTGCTTCCTAAGTGCTCCCAAACGCCTCGGTGCTAATCCCAGCTCCTCGGAATCCGTTCGGGACCCCTCACGACCTGTACAAAACCCGAAATTACCTGCACAAAACACGATACAACTCAAACAAACATATTTTGGCCGAATTATTAACAAAAAGAGCAAAACTAACACTAAAACACACAAAACCTAAGAAAATACAAAACTAAGCTAAAACACCCTAAAATACGTAAAATAAAGACGAAAACACTCAAAATACAAGCTAAGAGAAGCTAGAAAATATAGGTCCTAAATGGACCGATCAGTACCTGATGTCCAAACTATCGTTTATTATCCACGTACTGTTTTGGCTTCACTTGTACGCGGGACCACTTCCATTTATTTCTGACACAAATGGAGCAATATCATTAGCTGAAAAGGTGCTAAATGCATATAGCAGCTAGTAGTAAATACTTACTGCAGTTGAATCCCTTGCTGGATCCGAGAAAAAAAATACGAAATTTTTTATTTAAAAAAATATATTATTAAACAATAACTAGTAATTGAAATGCACTATTCACACTATATAAGGAACATCTTAGTGTTAAGGTGTAATCCCCGTATTTTTTGGAAAATTTTTAAGTATTATTTATTTGCAATTAAATTATATTAATGATTATTTTATAGAGATAAAAAATTTTATATTTTAATTATAATTAGTTTTCCAAAACTATTTTTATTCGTACATTTTTGAAATACAAGTGTCCAGGGTATTATTGCTCACCAGTATATGTGTCCAGGTCAAAGAAATATGTGTCCAGGTCCAACAATATTTTTTCAGGTTTAACAATATGTTTCCAGGTTAAACAAGTTTCACCAGGCTTACAAATGTCATCAGGTTTAAAAATAGATTTCTAGGTTTAATAATATATGTCCAAGTTAGACAAATATGTGTCCAGGTTTAACAATATATGTCCAGGGTTAACACTATGTGTCCAGTGTGTTAATAATACGTGTCCAGGTTAAAAGTTTTCATCTGGTTTACAAATATGTGTCCAGATTCAACAATATATGTTCAGATTTAACAATATGAGTCCATGTTTAACAATATGTTTCCAGGTTCTTTTTTTTTTTAAAGCCATTTAGGGTCCCATGTTAAACATTTTTTTACCAGGTTTACAAATTTATGTTTAGGTTCAACAATATGTGTCTATGTTCAATAATATATGTCCAGATTTAACATTATGTGTCAAGGTTTAACAATATGTGTCCAGGTTAAACAACTTTATACCAGGTTTACAAATTTGTGTCCAGATTCAACAATATGTGTCCAGGTTCAATAATATATGTCCAGATTTAACAATATGTTTCCGGGTCCAACAACATGTGTCCAGGTTTACAAATATGTTTCCAGGGTTACAAATTTGTGTCCAGGTTTACAAATTTGTGTCCAGTTCTACCAATACATGTCCAAGTTTAACAACATGTGTCCAGGTTAAACACATATGTGTCCAGATTCAACAATATGTATCCAGGTCCAATGGACTGGTCTGACAGAGACGTTACGGTCTGACACAATACCTTCTCTAATAATTATATTTTATTTTGGAAGTGAAAGTTTAACAAATTTTGTGAAGGTTATAAATATTATTTGGGCTATGATTAGGTTAGGAAAAAACCATCGAACAACTAGTATAAATACTCATAGGGTGAGTAAAAACATATCACACCCTAATAAAAAAACGCACACACACCTCTCCCCTCACCCTTTTATTCACGATTCCAGAATTAAATAAAATAAAAAAAAAATACTCCCTCAAGGTAACATATTAACGGTAACATATGTTACGGATGGAGTAACATTCACCTTCTTCATGTATTTCACCAACGAGCACCATCGCATCCCCAGCCACGCACACCATCGCCACCCACATCTGCTCCGGTCGCGCCTCCGCCTTCGTTCCCTTCCTCCGGCGTCCTGCCATTGTAGGTTCCCTTTTTTTTCCTTTTCTTTCTCTTTTTCTTCCTCTCCTCATCACTCTATTTCAGTTCTTTTTGGTGCAGCCTCAGTGCTGCCACCTGCCATCGTCGACTCATCGCCGGCCTCCCTAGATGTTGTTTTGCAAAAGTGAGGATCAGATAGCTGACATCTTCACTAAACCTTTAGGTAGAGAGTCCTTTTGTAAATTAAGAGTCATGTTAGTTCTATTTAGATTTAGGTAATTTGGCTTCTTCTGTTTCCCTCAATGATTGGCTAGATTAGTGTTTCCTTGTATAATTATATGTATATATCTTTTTAAATATCTTCAGGTGATCATGTAAATGCTTGTTAAGATGAAAATCTTAAATAGTATTGTTGTGAAACAAAAGAGTGAAATTAGGCTAAGTTGGCTAAATTTGAAGTGATTGTTCCACACAAAAACAGCATGGGAACAGATCTATTTTTTGAAAAACTATATATTAGTTTTCAAAAATTCAAAATATAGAATATTATCTTGCATTCAAGAAAATATTTTATTTGCAGTTATTATCCCATGCAGAGGCAAAATATTTTAGTTGCCAAATATTTTCGTGACAGTTCAGGAAATATTAAGGAAATATCTCACTTTCCTTAATTCAAAAATATTTGCAAATATCTTCTAATATCTTCAACTAATCTTTTCTTTCTCCTAAATTTATTTCTGTTTCATTTATATTAAAGCTAACCCATTGCAGCCGTCATTCATCATCACTGTCACTTTAATCATCTCTTTCTCTCTCTCTCACCTCTAGAATTCAAACTCAAAGTTCTGCAAAATTCGAAATTTGAAATGGGGAAGCTAAGAAATTTGTTGTAAGAAAGCAAGCTAAGGGCTGCTCAAACTCACCATCACCCAAAGAAACCTCCTCCACTGAGAAAACCACCACCACCACTAACCTTCCAACACCTAAATCACCTACACTATAAGACACCTCAAAATAACCTATACAACCACCATCACCCAAGAAAACCACTTCATCACCAAAACAACCCACATCGACTTAATCACCCAAAGAACCGACTCCACCTTCATCACCCAAGAATTCACCACCCACACCCAATGAAAACCTCAACAAGACCCACCTTCTCCCAAAACCGACATGCATCAACAAATCAAAACCCCTGTACCCACTGACCTAAACCCTGCACAAAATCAGGGGGAACAGAACGAGAAATCCTTGAAAGAAGTTCTCAAGGTTCCCTTCCTTGACCCGGAAGATGATGTTCATGTTCTTGGTTCCAAGAAAGGGCCACACTCAACTTCTGGGAGGTTACACTGAAGATTCACCAGATCTGCAGTCAAAAGGGAAGCAACGCCTGAAGTATCTGAGAATGTATCTACTGGTTCAGTCAGGGGAACCAAAAGGAAAGGAGGATCCTCAAAATCCTCATATGTTGTGAAAGGTAAAATCTCTTAACCAACCACTACTGGTTCCACTCCCCTGTCTGATAGAACTATTCTTCCTGGGTTTACCATTGAGGAAGGATATTTAGATATAACTTCTTTAGGTGAATTTAAGGAACTGTTGGAATATCAAGGGTGGATTGAAATGTTTAAGATTGATGATGATACTTATGTTAAGGGGGTTAGGAATTTCTATGTGAATTTAAAACAAATGCCTGATACATCTCTCAAGTCTGTGATTAGTGAAGTAGAGATAAGCATGTTTCTTTCCTCTTTATCTACTGTGCTAAGTGTGCCTCATGATGGATTTGATAAGTATTCTGGATATGGTTGGCCTGCTTTATTAGAGGTCACTACTAAGGAGATTTATGAGTTTATGTTTAGGGGTAAGTTGACAAAGAAGTCAACTTACATGACAGTCAATCTAAAGGAACCAGTTATGCTGGTCCTACATTCTCTGTGCAATAAGCTATTGATTCCAAGGGCACAGGACAGGGGGGTTGTAAGGTTCATGGAAATGGTTTTAATGTATCTAATAATGAAGAAGATTAAAATCAACCTCCCAGCAATAATCCTAGCCCACGTGATGCACTGCTTCCAATCCTCACACCACTCTCTCCCATATGGTTCCCTCATCACCTATGTTCTTCACCAACACATTCCTCATGTTACTGGTGACATGATACCCATCCAAGTCTTCACAAAGACTATCCCAAAACAAAAGGGCTTGGATGTGGATCATGAGGAACTTAGGTTCAGAGAGGAACCAGAGGAGGATGATCCTATACCTTCAAAGAAGAAGAAAAAGACAGCAGGAACCAACTCAGACTCTGACTTAATGAAGAGGTTGCATACCCAAGATGCAACCTTGAACAAAATGATGGACCTACTGAAAGAGTTTTCTACCAGCTATTAGTAGAGGGTGTCTTCACTGGAGAAAGAGTTGGCTGAGGTAAAGGCCAAGGTCCTTGATGTTGTTGGTTCCACCAAGGAAGAGTATGATGATGAAGAGAATTATGAAGATGTTGTGTCTTCAGAAAGCAAGAAGGATGATTCAGATGATCCTGAGGAGGAAGAGGACAAGGATGATGAGATGATGACTTGAGGAAGAGGACAAGGATGATGAGGATAAATGATGACTTTGTCTTTTCTTTGACTACCCTCAACCCTGCTATTACTAAAACTCTTCTATAATTGCTTCTGTTACACTGTTTCCCCAATTCCTGAACAATTTCGTTTGTATGTTTTTGGATTTTGTTTTCATAATTGTCCTGTGTGTGTGGAAACTTTTTGAACTTTTAATTTATAGATAGAGAGTTGCTTGACTAACTCTGTTTTGCAGCATGGTTTCCTGATTGATGGTTTATACGATTATTTTGGATTGATACAATAACTTGTGCATATTTTTTATGCATTAAAACACTTTTTAATGATGCCAAAAGGGGGAAGTAGTAGGAGTTGAGGAAGCCTATGTCTGATTAGAGTTTAGATTGAGTCATTAGTTTAGTTTAGTTTAGTTTAGTTTGAGTTATTTAAAAATAAAAATAGAGTGCTTTTTAGTTTTAGTTTATTAGTTTCATTTTCAAGTATTTTTAATTTTAGAAAACAATTGAACTAGTCAAGTGTTTCATTTTGAATCTGAGTAAACACTTAAGTCTTGCACTTGGAGTGCTAATATTGGAGTTCTCTATTTCTAACTTGTTGGTTGTAGGAAATTTCAATAGTTAACTTAAGTTTGTCATCATCAAAAAGGGGGAATTTGTTCAGTTCCTTGAGTTTTGAATGATGACAAACACTGAACAGGGAACAATTGATTATTACAAGTGTTATGTACACTACTACAAAAACACCCTATCGTGTCCCCCTAAAAACAGCTTTATGTGTCCCATATTGGTTGACACTATAGGTGGGGACACTATAAGTGCTACTTTATGTGTCGCCTATTGAGGGACACATAAAGTGACTTTTTGTAACACCCTGAAAATTCCCTACTTGACAATCCTAATTTTTTTTTAAGTTATGACATAAAATACATTTGAAAGGAAATTTCCAAAGCATTACCGCCACATGTGAAAACGTTTCGGCTTATTCAGAATTTTGCAGCGGAATAAAACTTAAATCAAACTTAAAATGTCTTTTAAGATAAACTAAACTTGTCAAAGCTTTAAAGTCCTTAGTTAGAAAACGATTGTTATTTGGAATAAGTAACATAAATGAAATAACATTTAATAATAAGTTCAAATATGAAAAACCATGAACTCTCAGGTCACACCCATCCCATAACAATGCATATGCCGAATGCTTGAACTTCGCCCATCTAGCTAACCTGTGCAATTCTGCTCCCCAATAATACAAGTGTATAAATTGGTTCATCACAGGGTCATTAAGGCGAGGGCCATGACCGAAGAAAACACACACAAAAGCACATAATCAGCAAAAGCTGAGTACATATATACAACAAGATATGGACATATAATATAACATAAATAAATAATACAAATGATAACCTGTTATACACTATATGACCAATCCCACACATTCCTAGACTCTATCAATTTATAAGGAGGTTTGGATTTATCATCGAACGGGTTTCCAAAGATAAGTAACCATGCCCACTAGAGCCCCACTCGGTTGCAAGTCGAGTGGTAAAAACGATGCCACTTAAGAGTGGCGGGATCCCAGGCCAAAATCATAAAAATAAACAAGGGTGAACAACGTCTTGCACCCCTCGTAGGAAGCTATTTAGCTTCCCCCATATGTTCATACTCAAGGTGTATACGTTCCAAGAGTTTTGGTGTGGATCCTCTTTCGCTTAACGTGATTTATCATATTTAATTAGTAAATACGAAAACTCACCCCATACAAGACATCACTCAACATCAATAGAACACACAACACACTTTCCGTTTTTAAATCCTCTAGGTCTAGGTGATCACATAACCAATTTTATTTAGCCAATCTTTCTACCAAGTCTCATTCTCCTAGAGGGAGCGAGTAAAGATCTTACCCACTTCTTTAATTCCCATGGCCCCACACAATGGTGGTAAAATAATATTAATGCCTACTGGCCCCACATTACGTGGTATAAAGGTTCATAATTTTATTTTTTTTTTTGAGAAAAAGGTTCATAATTGAACTTATGTTCCAAACTGTGATAAAATAAATACCCAATTCAGGCCAACATGCTGTAACAATATATATTTTTCCTTCTTCCACAATCACAAATATAACATATAACCATCCATCATAGTTCAAATATGCCCTAGACATGCTACTACATGCAAACAATTTCCTGAGTACATACATACCTGGTATAATACACTCAACTAACCACAATTAACTAAATTCTCCGAACTCAAAGTCCCCTACAATCAAACATTGGGACTAATTAACATCCCTACAATAACACAACTTACCTAAGTACATATTATAACATTCCAGCCTCTAATAAAATCCAATCCTAAGTTTTAATTTATTTTTTTTTGTTTTAATTCCAGAATTATATTTTTGTGCCCTTTAATTAAAACACTAAGCAAAACAATAAACTAAATATTTGAAATATTGTTTTAACGTGTAAATACCAAAATTCCAGCCTATATAAAATCATTGAAAAACCTTTTAAAACGTCCCGAACGCGAAATTTAAAGTTCTAACAACACCCGACAAGTTCCCAATACTACCGGAAATAATTATACAATACTAATTATTAAAATCTTTAAAATTAAACTATTTTTCCAAAAATCACAGCAATAATAAATCTGAGTAAAACCCATAAAATCAACATTTAAGTCCCAAAAATCATATATTTTCAAATAAAATCATATACCAAAACTATAGACTACTACATATTAAAAATAACCATTTAAACATATTTTTAATAAAATTCCAGCAACTTTTAAATAGTTTAAACACCTTTAAAACATCATAACCATACTTTTCAAATCACAACGAAATCAGAATTAAAACCCCTGTAAAAACCTAAGTATAAAATTCGAACAACCTAACAATATAGGTATAAAATAGGGTTTTAGGGTTTAAACAACATATACAAAAATATGAAATTCAACCTTAAAAATTGTAAACAAATCAGAATTTAAAACCAACAAAACACATCCTAAAACAAAGATCTAAACATATGATTAACACATAAAAATTCAGATTTAAATCAAGATAAAACTTAGAACAAAAAGAAGTTTAAAAGAGTAATTTTTTTTAAACTACCGGCATGGACGGCAGTGGGTCACGGATGGCCGGCTGGACGATGAACGGTGGCGGCAGATGTAGGTGGTCGACGGCGGTGGCTAGGCTGGCGGTCTCCGGCGGTGTTGGTGTTGGTTGTTGATCGTGCTGTTGTTGGTTCGATTGAATTTGAAATTTTTCTTTTTTTTTCCTTTTGTGTTTCACGGGGTGAGGGAGAGAGAAAGTAGTTTAGGTTTTTTTTTCCCTTTTAGGGTTGTTGACCTGTTTTTGTTTATGCTTCGGGTATTTATATAGCTTGGGTCTAATTTGAGTTTCCTACCAGGTTGGGCTTGCGACAACGCGAAAAAATACTTTTACCCTTTTCTAAACCGGAATATTTTATTTTATAAACGACGTCTAAAATACATAATTAAAACCTTTAATATTATTTCCAAATATGATTTTATAAAATTTCTTTATAAATATACATAAGTTATTTAAATACCCAATAAATAATATTTTGTAAATATTGACTTTAAACCATTTTATTAATCCTAATTCGTAAGCATATAAAATATTCCTTTAGGCGTATAAAATATGTGTATAGGCTATAAAATACATATAAAAATACATGTATAAATATACAAAAATAAGGGGTATTACACTTTTACGTGTCCCTTATAGATTACAGGTGACACGTAAAGTATTTTTATCAATTTTTATTTTACCAGAACAGCTAGTTTACGTGTCCCTTATTTATTAAGTTGGACACTTAAACATTAATATATGTGTCCCCTCCTTATACATGGGACACGTAAAATGCTTTATGAGTCCAACACAAATTAGAAGTGAGACTTATACTTTACTATATGTGTCCCCCGTTTATAAGATGGGACATGTAAAATTCTGTATGTGTCATATGCAAACTATATGCGACACCTATTCTTTACTATATGTGTCGCCTCCTTATAAGATGGGACACGTAAAATGCTTTATGAGGCCCACACAAATTGGAAGTGACACCTATGCTTTTATATATGTATCCCCTCTTTATAAGACGGGACACGTAAAATTCTTTATGTGCCATACGCAAATTATATGCGACACCTATTCTTTACTATATGTGTCGCCTCCTTATAAGATGGGACACGTAAAACGCTTTATGAGTCCAACATAAATTGGAAGGGACACCTATGCTTTACTATATGTGTCCCTTCTTTATAAGATGGACACGTAAAATTCTTTGTGTCATACGCAAATTATATGCGACACCTATTCTTTACTATTTGTGTCGCCTCCTTCTATGATGGGACACGTAAAATGTTTTATGTGTCCAACACAAATTGGAAGGGACACCTATGCTTTACTATATGTGTCACCTCCTTATAAGATGGGACACGTAAAATTCTTTATGTGCCATACGCAAATTATATGCGACACCTATTCTTTACTATATGTGTCGCCTCCTTATAAGATGGGACACGTAAAACGCTTTATGTGCCATACGCAAATTCGAAGGGACACCTATGCTTTACTATACGTGTCCCCTCTTGAGAAGATGGGACATATTCTATCTCTTTTTTTTTAATTATATATACCGGCACAATTTCAATTGCATAATGTGCACATATATTCAATACTATATACCTGATCACCATTATTGCATAAAAAAAAAATGAAAACACAAATTAATGTAAATGCTTTTTAGATAATTCAATACCAAATATTATGTTTACAAACACAAAAACAAACCAATTATTAAAATTCCTTTCTTCCATATTGTACTACCTACAAAAGCTATGACCAAGGACCTCCCATTACATAGAGATGAGTATAACAAACTAGATCGTTCATATACCATCAGGAGACATGCAAACTATAAGCAACTATCAATGAAAAATATGCCCCATCGCTCACGAACATCATCAATCTCGTCTTGAGTATAGGGTTCTTGTGAAAAATGCTAAAAATAAACAATTATTAAAATTATAGTTAAAACACAACTAGATATAAGAATCTCTTAGATACAAAATAATAAACTTGTAAATCAAACATAGGTTTTGCAAGTTGTTACCTTCTTGTGACAAAGGAAGTGATGAGACTAGTTGATCCATATATTTCATGACATACCACTCTTATATCCCCGGGTTGTCAATGACACTAATAAAGAGACAAATAATATAAGATATTAGATGGTTACGCAAAAGCATTTACATATAAATGAATTTAATGAAGTTCTAGCTTTAAGTAAACAGAATAAAAAAAAATTTACAGCAATTGCACTCCAATTTAGACTTTTTCGAGATCCATTGTTCAAATTGAGAGTTCTATAAACCCTAAAGACAACATGAAAATTAAGGAAGATTATGAAAGCCTACATCCAAAATGTCAAAGACAAAAATTCCCTATAAAATTTGGCAGCATATCCCCTAAATATTGTCAAACAAGCTTGATGAAGTGGTCAACAAGCTCAAATAATTCATCTCAAACAATACAATATAATAAAACTCCAACCATAGTCAAACAAGTACCATCGGTATACATAGAATTAATAAAAATCTCCAAACCAATTAAATAATCAAAGAATTAAAACTCCAAACATAGTCAAACAAGTACCATCGGTATACATAGAATTAATAAATATCTCCAAACTAATTAAATAATCAAAGAATTAAAAAAAAAAAACTTACACTGACAATGCACCTTTCACTTGCACATTTGTTAATGCTCCATTAATGGAATCGAATAACAATGCTTCACCCTTTTGAAGACAAATCACAACTAGCATCCAATGATGACTTGTCCAAAAATAAAAAAGTAAAGCATTATTATAATAAATATAATTATATAATAAGGTATAAAAGTGAAATCCATAAGCACTAAGTACACTTACTTTTGATGAAATGGTGCAAGTATATATTGCTTCGTACGTTGCTTGGATATTGAATGAGATAAGTAATTTGTGAGTGCTTGGGGACGAGATTTCACGTATCCAAATCTTTGAGGACAGAAAATTCCAATCACCTCTTGGCAATTATGTGATATGATTTTTTTTCCAAATACCTAACACATGTAAAGGATAAATATTCAATAGTCATCCAGCATATAAAGAACTGGTCATTAGTTATATATACAAACATATAATTTTACCTTATCCAAATTTGCACACAAGTTACACTGACTCGATCCAAGACAAAGAAGTTCTTCAAATCATCACCGCTTATGTAAGTAGAAGGAGTCATACTCTCGTGATAATGGAAGACATCAGAATCAAACACAAAATCAATGGTGAAATCAATATCTTTTCCTTTGTACAAGTTATAAAGCTCTTTGCAGCTTTTTGGTAAAGATAATAAGGTGACCTTACTAATGAGAAATGGAGGGATAGTATCATCATCATCAATTTCATTGTAATGGCATTCAACCCCAGAACCAACATCTAGTAGTTTCTTACTTTCTTTCAACGCCTTCTTTTTTTTATCTTCAATCTTCTTACCTTTCATTTGTTTTTTATTCTCGATCTTCTTCACTTCCTTCTCTTTGGGTTGGGTAATATTCTTTAAATATACAAACAAAAAAATATAAATGAGGTTAGAGAGTTTCTAATATAATTGAAGAGTGCGATTTTATTAGAGTTATTATATAATTACCTCTTGGATTAACTTCACTTTTCTCCGCGGCCATTGGGCCCAACTAGTATCAAACATAATTTAGATTGAATTTATTTACGAAAAAAAATATAGCGTGAATTTAGGATAATCCAATGGTACTTAACTTAATAATTGCACAATGTAAATGAATTTCAACTAAATCCTTTTGGGTAATGCTCTTTGGTTCATATAATAAACATTAATTAGTACATGACTACCTCTGTAACAAGCTAAGTTGTGTGCTAACATTTAATAAAAAATAATAGATGTAGAATAAATCAGCAATTTACTGGAAACTAATAATTGTCAGCAACTTCATCTCTTAAACCAAAAGCCATCAGGCGAAATAAACCATATTCCTCAACAGCATTACATAAATTTCATAAGTGCCTTCAACAACAAAATCCCCACCGCAGAAATTCGAACGAAAACAGACAAAATGGAAGCTAAAACGAAAATCAAAACAAAAATGAGTGAAAACATACCAAAATTCGAACAAAGATGAAAAGATCTGTCGGTGGATGTCGTCGGTCTCCTTGTCTACACCGGAGGATCTCGTCGGACCGGCCTCCCTTGTCTGCAGCAGGTTGGTCACGCTGGAGGAATTGGGGGTTTAGGGTTGCGAAAGGAATTGGGGGTTTTTTGTTTTTTTTGTCTGAAGGAATTTCTCGTAGGAATTGGGGGTTATTGGGTTAATGGCAGCAGGTTAATGGCATAATGTAAACTTATTATAACTAGCATATTGTATATTATAACTAGCATATTGTATATTCTAAACTTATTATTGGGTTATGGCAGTAGGTTTTATTTTTATTTTTAATTAATTGAACTAACATATTGTATATTATAACTAGCATATTGTATATTCTAAACTTATTAGATTAAATTTACTTTATAGCTCATTTTATTACTATATTATAACTAGCAATTCTGAATTTTGGGGTAAGCAAGTTAACTAGCAAGTTTTTTATTTTGGGGGTTTTAATTTTATCCTTTAAAATTTGGATGGGTTTTGTGTTAAATAAGTTTTTAGGTGAAACTTTTTTTTTTTGCGACCACTTAAAATTGGTCTCTGAAGTATAATTATGTGGTCGCTATATTTTTAAATAGAATATTTTATTATTTTTCTAGTAGCATTCAGTCGCTAAAACAACAATTCAGTTGGTAAATTGCGACCACTTAGAGACCAACTAATTTATAGTCGCAAATTTTTGTCGGTCGCTAATTTCGGTCGCAAAATAGTGTTTTTCTTGTAGTGTATACACATACTAGATACATTTTAATAAAATGTCTTAAAAATATTATCAAAATGTATATATATATATATATAACACTACACCCAATGTAGTTGAATTACCTCATATTTTCATTATAAAAAAAAATATGAATTGGGGCAAAAGCTTTTTGACTTGGTTTGGTTTGGTTTTTTCTTTTTCCTTTTTCTTTTAATTAATAAAAAAAATTTGTGTTTTTTATATGGAATAAATTTCCTTTTATTAAGCTTAGTTTTTGTGTCCAACACAATATTAGATTATTAGGGGACACAATAGGTCAGTGGGTCTAATTATATAGGTCAATAGTTTATGTGTCGCCTAAATAAAATGTGAGACACATATACTTTACGTGTCCAACTTATAATATAGGCGACACGTATAGTTTACGTGTCCAACTTATAATATAGGAGACACATATACTTTACATGTCCAATTTATAATATAGGCGACACGTATACTTTACGTGTCCAACTTATAATATAGGAGACACATATACTTTATTTACGTGTCCAATTTATAATATAGGCGACACATATACTTTACATGTCCAACTTATAATAGATGAGACACATATACTTTACGCGTCCAACTTTTTTTATAGGCGAGACATATAATTTATGTGTCTAACTTATTTTATAAGCGACACATATACTTTACACGTCCAAATTATTTTCTAGGCGACATATATAATTTACGTGTCCAACTTATTTTCTAGGCGACACATATTATTACACTTTTTTGTGTCGCCCCATTGAAAGAGGCGACACATATAGTTTATGTGTCCAATTTTATATAAAAGGTGACACATAAAGTAATTGAAAATAATGTGTATTTTAAAAGTAATTATTCTAATTATATGGGTCAAGAGTTTATGTGTCGCTTGAAACAAAATGTGAGACACATAAACTTTACGTGCCCAACTTTATATTATAAGTAACACATATTATTAGACTTTTAGTGTCGCCTCATTGAAAGAAGCGACACATAAAGTTTAAGTGTCCCACTTTATGTAATAGGCGACACATTAACTTATTTGCACAATCTATCTACCACTTTATGTGTCACCTATTTGATAAGAAGAGACACTAATAGTTTATGTGTCCCACATTATACAGAGGGGACACTAAAGGGGCGACACAATAGGGCAATTTTGTAGTAGTGGTAGTTGGTTAAACCAGCTAAGATTGATTCTCATGAATGTTGTGTAATTAAGATTATTCTTGAATATACAACATGTCTGAATTGCAGGGAACAGGTTTTGTGATTCATTAAGCAAGATAACTGGTATGGAACCAGTTGTTGTGTTCCCTGGGATGTACTGAAACAGCCTTATATACTTGTTATGCTTTAACCTTGTTGAAAGTGCAGTAAGTATGAGTAGGGGTGTTCATAAACGATTAACCGAACCGTTAAGGCTTAACGGTTCGGTTAACTGTTAAAACGGTTACTAATTTTTTGTAACCGTAACCGAACCGTTAAGAATAATAGAAGATGAATTAAATGATGGAAGATGAAAATATAAAATGATAAATGAATCATAGTTATGCATATGGGGGCAATAAGGTTAGGAACATATGTGGGTTTGTTAAAAATAATGCATTTAGGTCATTTGAAAATTGAGTTAAGCATACTTAATGCCTCTTAAAAAAATTAACGGTTAACCGTTTATGAAAACCGTTAACCGTAACTGTTACCGTTAACCATTAAGCTTAACGGTTCGGTAATCGTAACCATTAAAAATTAACGGTTCAGTAAATTAACCGTTAAAAAGTATCGGTTACACGGTTAACGGTTACGGGTTTTTTTGGACACCCCTAAGTATGAGACTATCCAAGTATTGAAGTCAAGAATCAAAGATGAAGTTACTCAAAGAAGACTTTCAAGACTTGGATGAACATGAAGATATATTAGGATTTTATTTTGAGAACATTAGATCTTCATGTAATGTTTGTGTATATGCTTAGTAAACCATATAAATGTTTGTGTGTGATTAAGTAGGATTATGAATATTAGAACCAGAAGGTATACTATTCATAACACTACTAGGTACGGAAACAGGTCTGGGGACCAGTTCCTCTACGAGCTGCTGTCAGTTTTCGAAAAATAGGATTTTTGTCCCATATTTTTCGAATGGGCTTAGGGTTACTTCCAAAAAATGACAGCTGATGAGTTGTTAAGGATTTCAAGGTTGTTTTCTAAATAATAGGAAGATCTTTTATTTTAACAAACTTTTAGAATGTTTGTTAGGAATAAAAAAATATTCTTTCCTATTTTTTAGGAGAGAATATTTGCACATAAAATCACAGCCAAAACTGGCGGTTTTATGAGTAAATTAAAAGGCCTATAAATACAAACAATTCTCATCAATAGTTTTAAGAATCTCTGATGCAAAAAATCGAGTGAATTATTTTCAGAGAAAATCACACCTCGCATAAAGTTCATATCGAGCAAATACACGAACCTTAGTGCTTTAACTTTACTCTTCAATCTTTGTGAGAGAAAAATTAGAGTGAAACATATTGTAATTCGTCTCCAACAAAGGGGTTGGAGATTGGGATGTGTTTGAGAGTTCAAACACGAGTGAGTTCACTCAGAATTGAGTGTGGAGATTGGTTTCTAGACTTAGGAACAGTCGAGTGTGTAATCTTGTTATTTATGAGTTGATTTAATAAGATACATAGGGTAGGAGGACGTAGGCCTTAGTTGGGCCGAACCTCGTTAAATTTGGTGTGTTGTTTCTTTCTGTTTGCATTTAACAATTTCGCTGTTCCTCCCTAACAAAACAGAAAAATTTTAAATTGTACTAAAACACCAAATACTCAATTCACCCCCTCTTGAGTATATTCAACCCTTCAGCATGCAACTATCACTGAGTCAATGCTCCATCCTTAAAAGACACTAATATGGAAAGGTATATTTTTGAAACCTTATACAACCTCCGTATTATAATACTCATAACAAATTAATTTTTTTTAATACTCATAAATATAATATCACTTTGTTATGGTGATACGGAAGTAGTGATTAGACAAATCTTTTAATTTCATTATCAATGTTTTGTTTTTACAATATCAGTAGGCATGAGTACTGATGACCCAATATACCCATTATAATAGTGAAAAACATTGGAAGGTCATAATTTTGCGCTCATATGTTCGATTGGGGCATATAATATGTCGAAATTGATAAATTTTTCGTGACGAACGCAGCTGCAAATTTCCGAAGGGAAAATGCCGAAAATAGTGTCCAGGTTAGTAACAAAATGTGTCTAGGTTAAACAATATGTGTCCAGGTTTACAAATGTGTCCAAGTTTACAAATAGGTGTCCGGGTTTACAAATAGGTATCCAGGTTTAACAATATGTATCCAGGTTGAACAAATATGTGTCCAGATTTAACAATATGTGTCCAGATTTAACAATATGTGTCAAGGTTTACAAAAACGTGTCCTCCAGGTTAAACAAATAGGTGCCTAGTTTTAACAAATTGGTGTCAGGGTTTAACAATATGTGTCCAGATTAAACAAATATGTGTCCAGGTAGTATGTATCCAGGTTAAAAGCGTTTTCACCAGGTTTACAAATAGATGTCCATGTTTAACAGTATGTGTCCAGGTTAAACAAATATGTGCCCAGGTTTAACAATATATGTCCATGTTTGTAATACCCCGTATTTTTATACATTAATATATGTATTTTATACGTATTTTATACACTCGTACACGTGTTTTATACGCTTAAATGAATGTTTTATATGCTTTACGAATTAAAAGTAATAAAATGGTTTAAAGTAAATATTTATGAAAATACTACTATTTGAGTATTTAAATACTTTATAAATATTTATAAAAGAATTTTATAAAATCATATTCAAAATTATATTGAAGGTTTCAGTTATATATTTCGGACGTCGTTTATAAAATAAAATATTCCGATTTGAAAAAGGGTAAAAGTATTTATCCGTATTGTCTCAAGCCCAACCCGGTAGGAAAATCAAAGCAGACCCAAACTGTATAAATACCCATAGTATAAACCAAAATAGGTCAAAACCCTAAATCAGAAAAAGAAAAAAATAAAATAAAAACAAAATCTTTCTCACTTTACTCCCTCCCTCACGTAACTTGAAAGAAAAAAAAATCTAAATCAAATCAAATAACACCAGCGCAGCACCCACCGTGCACCACTGCCGGGTCTGCCGACAACCGGTCGATGCCCAGCCGCCGCACCGCACTCGCCTGCCGTCTGCCGCCCCTCTGTCGCCGGTACTGCTGCAAAAAGTTTTATTTTCTTCAATTTTGATTTATATCTTAGCTTAAACTAATAATCTTGTTTAATTTAGTTTTAAATCTGAATTTAAGTTAGGATTCTTGTATGGATTCAAATATGTTTTGATGTTATAAAATTCTGATTTTTGTTTATAAATAATTAGGGTTAGATTTCAGATTTTTTATATATGTTGTCAGTGGCGGCTCCAGGATTTTCATAATGGTGGGTCGCTATTACCTATAACGACAATTTTTTTTTTCCGCAATTTCTCCATAATTCATTACATTCCAAAAATGTGTTAAAAATCATAATAGAACTATATATAACTTCAATTCTTCAAATTATAAATCCAAAATATAGCTATATATAACTTTAAACTACTATACGAAGTATATTGAGTATATAATTATATATAACTAAATAACTTCAAACTTCAAAATATATTTTACACGGACCATATCGCCTAAGTTATGATATTTATTGGCTTATTGCCATAATTAAGCTATATATTTATTGGCGTATAACTAAATAATCTCCAATAACTTCAAATTATTCTCCCTCTATTCCCGTTTGTTCTTTCTGATTATTTTTTAAAATGTAAAGAGAGATAAAGTTAAAAAAAATAGATTAAAAAACTTTATTATACATAAGAAATAAAAATATTATATGGAATTTTGTTTGATTCATCTAAATGTATTTTTTTCCATATGTATTTTTTATAAAGTGTAGTACAAGACATTAACGTTTAAACATGTACAAAGAAAATTGTGCAAAAAGTAAACGTAAAGAACAAATTGAAACAGATGGAGTGATTTATATTTGTATAATTTCAAAGAAAAAAAAATTAAAAAATAAAATAATTGTGGGTCCAGGGACCCACGGTGTCCTAACATAGGACCGCCCCTGTATGTTGTTTAAACCTTAAAATTCTAATTTTATATATGTTTTTATACATGTTTTAATCCTAATTTTAGATTTGTTTAGGGATAATTAAAATTTTGATTTTATGGATAATTAAGAATAAATTTCAGATTTTTATATTTTTGTTGGAAATTTGTATAAACATGTCAAATTCTGGTATTTTATGAATTTATGTATAAAACCTGGATCATATGTATTAGGGTTTGATTTATAAGGATTTTTGGGTTTGAAAAATGAGTTTATGATGTTTTAATAATGTTTAAACAGATTTTATTATGCTGGAATTTTTGTGAAAAATGATTAAGTGGGTTATTTTTGATATTTTTTTACGCTAGGGTTGTGTTAGACAATTTTTATAAGAAAATATTTTGTGGTAGGGCTTCAAGTGTGGTTTTCATGAGTTTTTATAATTTTAGTATTGCTGTGATTGTAGAGAAAATGGTCTAATTTAGAGGATTTTAATTATTAGTAGCGTATAATTATTTTTGGTAGTGTTAGGAACCTGTCGGGTATTGTTAAAGCTTTAAAAAAATGATTTTCGGGATGTCTCGGAAGGGTTTTAAGTGTTTTTGTCGGAGCTGGAATTTTTGAATAATTACGCCTACTCGATATTTTATTTATTTATTTAAACGTCGATTTGGTATTTTGAATAGAGGGTATAGAAAAACGTAAATTTTGAATTAAATGAAAGGGTTGAAAATAATTTTTAAAATTTTGTAGAAGCTGGAATTTTGTAATATGTACTTAGGATAGTTTATTTGTTCAAGGGAATTAATTAGTCCCAATGTTTGATTGTAGGGGACTTTGAGTTCGGAGAATTCAGTTAATTGTGGTTAGTCGATTGTACTATACCAGGTACGTATGTACTCAAGAAATTGTTTGCATGTAGTAGCATGTCTAGGGCATGATTTGAACTGTGATGACTGGTTTTACGTTATATCTGTGGTTGTGGAAGAAAGAAATATATATTGTTACAGCATGTTGCCCCAAATTGGGTATTTAATCACAGTTTGAAATAGGAGTTCAATTATGGACCATCTTACCACTTAATGTGGGGCCAGGGGTATTAATATTATTTTACCACCATTGTGTGGGGCCAGAGGCATTAAAGAATTTATTAATTATGTGATCGCTAAATAAAAGATAATTAAACCTGCTACTGTATGGTTCCAAGTATGATTGTTTGTGTTGTAGACTTTTAGGGAATAAAATAAAATCTGACTACTCCTAACACTGTAAATAATGTAAAGTGAAACGAGATTCACACCAAAACTCTTGGAATGTATATACCTCGAGTATGAACAATGGGGGGAGCTTATGCTCCTATCAAGAGGTACGAGACGTCGTTCACTCTTGTTTTATTCTTTTCTTTTTTTGGGATCCCACCCACCTTATAGTGGATTTTCCGCTCGGCTTGCAACCGAGTGCGTGGCCTGGTGGCAGTCTTGGTAGACAACTTTCTTTTCTATATTTTATTTTTGGGAGCCCGTTCGATGTGAATCCAATCTTCTAATAAAATAAACAATTAATATACATCCCACCGTTATTTAATCTGATCACTATCTTTTCTTTGTCTAATCATGTAGTCCATAGTCTTAGTCCAATCACAATGATTTATTTGGTTATTTATTTATTTATTTCTCGCCATGTTGTATATATGTACTCAGCTTTTGCTGATTACGTGTTTTTGTATGTTTTTTCCTTGGTCATGGCCCTCGCCTTAATGACCCTGTGATGAACCAATTTATACACTTGTATTATTGGGGAGCAGAATTGCACAGGTTAACTTGATGATGTGAAGTTCGGGTTTTCAACATATGCATGGTCTTGGGATTGGTGTGAAGAGAGAGTTTACGATTATTGTATTTGAGCTTATTTTAAAATGTTATTTCATTTATTTCAAATGCAGTTGATTTCTAACTAAGGGTTTTAAAATTGTACTAGACTGTAAGCTTTAATTAGTTAGGTTTATTTTGAGATTAAGTTCGCTTTAAGTTTTCTTCCGCTACAAAATTCTGAATAAGTCGAAACGTTTTCACACATGGCGGTAATGCTTTGGAAATTTCCTTTCAAATAAATTTTATGTCATAATCTTAAATAATGTTTAAAGTTTTCAAGTAGGGAATTTTAAGGGTGTTACAATGTTTAACAAATTTTCACGAGGTTTACAAATATGTGTCCAGGTTTAACAAGTTTTCACCAGGTTTACAAATATGTGTCCAAGTTTAATAATATGTGTCCAGGTTTAATAAATATGTGTCCAGGTTTAATAAATATGTGTCCAGGTTTAACAAGTTTTCACCAGGTTTACAAATATGTGTTCTGGTTTAACAATATGTGCCCATGTTTAACAGATATGTGTCCAGGTTTAACAATATGTATCCAGCTCCAGATGAACTCGTCTGAGAGTAACATTACTGTGAGACGAGTCTGACAAATACCTTTTTATAGTTCATGTTCTAAAAGTAAAAAATTTAGGCCTTATATTATTAATATTAATACAATTATACTTCATCCGTTTATGAAATTTAGGGTGCAAACAAATAAATTAATCGAAATCATTTTAAGACAAGTAATCTATACCCTCAAACTTGCTTGTATTAAAATTAATTCGATTAATTAACTCATTTACATCCTTAAATCTATTCCTAAACATGCATGCAAAATGATTTTGTTGCATTTAAAAAAAAATAGAGGAACTATACATTTTAGGTTATAATACTTCCTCCATTTCGAAAAAAACGCAATAGACAATATTTTGCATTATTTGCATTATATACTTTGACTATGTTTTGAGCTTTACACATAATAAATAATATAGTCAAGTGAGATCTTGTTAGATTCGTCTTGTAAAATACTATCTTAATATCAACTTTTTATAATTTTTAATTATTCATAATTATAGTTATTGATGGTCAAATTATTGTCTTAACATACGTAAAATGCTGACTGTTGCTTTTTTTCGAAATAGAGGAAGTATAATATTTGAATAAACAAATATTATGAAATGTAGATTTTTTTTTTCTTTCAAAGTAATCACAAAAGGAATAAACATTTTTTATTAGGAAATGCTAACAAAATTAATATTTTGGGGCGTTTTTCACGTTGTGACCCGGTATGGTTGATCTCTTTACACGTCCTTAAAGACGGCTCCGCAACTATATATACCTAGCAAATCGGTCGGTATTGATCAGTCAATAACAGGTTTCGGTTGTTTCAGGTCGGTCATTTTTCGGTAATGCATCGAATTTCTTTGTTCATGACCCAAAGTTTTCGGTAATTAGATGGTCGGTTGGTCTACTTTGTTGTATATATTTGGACATTAGAAGTTGAAAAATGCATAATGTAACTAAAATAATTAAGATTTTTTCAACGAAATACTTATTCGCTTTTTTTTTTTTTTGCAAAAAGTGGGCTTATGCACTATTTACATTTATAACTTTGACTAATATTTGTGATTTGTACATAATAAAAACATATTCAAGTGGAATTTTGTTGTATATGTCTTGGGGCTTAATATTATTTTCAAGTGTATAGGACTATACTTGGAAAATTGGCCGGTCAAGTCAGTAACGGGTTGGTCACTACTTAAAAACGGATCTTCGGGTTAGATCAAAAACAAGTTTCGGTTCTAATTTTATGTTCATGACCCAATTTTTCCAGATCGATATTGGATCGGGTTTGAGTCGGGTTTATTTTTGCCTTGTATATCTACAAGGTGAAAGATCCACGTGACGATTCTTACAAAGTTTCAAAAAAACAAAAGGTGACTCTCTTTTTAATACACAATATAGACGTTAAGCATAACTAATCAACTAACTACAACTACTAGTGTTAAAATTCAAGACGCTTGAATTAAATTTGGTGGGAAAAAAATGAAATAACCAAAAGAATGACTACCCGAATCCAAAGCTGAATTTTCAATATAATAAGCACGTCAATAAACAAATTCTAAGTTCTAACTAGGGAGTCCCCTTTGCCAAAAAAAAAAAAAAAAAAAAAAAAAAAACTAGGGAGTCAAGCTATTCAAGTAATTCTTCCCGCAAACTCCAGAGCATGATTTAACACAGCCTTCCACTTCCTTTCCTCCTGTAAATTCAATATAAAGGAAAATCTTGTCACAACAAATTTCATTTAGGAAAATTTGACAAAAATAAGTCAAACTTTGGTCAACCTTTCATAAATAAGCCAAACTTTTAAAATTCCAAAGATAAGCTAATCTTTGCATCATGTCAGCCAAATTTAGGTCAGAAAATTTTGTTTAACCACACTAATGAACCGTGAAATCCAATAAAAAGGAGATCCATGAAGGATAACGAAGACATGTGGCGGTAGAGCTCGATTTTTGTGGGTCGAGGTGGCGGTAAATAAATTCTTTAACCTAAATTTGGCTGACATGGTACAAAGGTTGCCTTATATATGGAATTTCAAAAGTTTGACTTATTTATAGAAGAACGACCAACATTTGGCTTATTTTTGTCAAATTTTCCTTTTATTTAATAGTTTTTTTTACCAACAGGCCAACACTTTTTGGCATTTTCAACTTAAAATCAACATGATTATCATATACACATGAGTAATTTATTTATATAACCCATTTCACATCACTTTTACAATCGTACGTATATAGACAAAAAAAATAAAAGTAATATTAACACTGTAATACCGAATAAGGCTAAAAAAATATAAATATTCCTTTTTTTAATTATTATTATTATTAATCTACACACTTTATTTTTTGTGTTTGATTAGACAGAATTTTATATGTTTACATCTATTTATAAAAATTATACAAACAGATATTTAAAATCTACGCATTAGAATAAATCCAACGGGATTTCAAATTACTGTGTTTTTTTTTACCTATAAATCACGAACAATGATCAAAGTAAACTTTATAAATAGTCCGAAAAGTCAAACCGCGTAAAATAAATAAAAACGACGGTAGTATAATTGAAAATTTACCTGGATTTTTCATGGTACTAATGTTTGTGCAATGAGAAGAAGCACAACCAAGGTTACAAAAATGGAAGGAATTGACAAGAGTATTATTAGAAGGAATAATACAATCTCTTAGACACTCAAAAGCACAATAAGAAAGTGTGTGAGTTGGTTGAATGGCACAAAGAATGTAACATGGTAGGTAACACTCTTGAAATGTTGTACCATTGCATTTTCCTACCATAATACTAAACCCTACTATTATAAACATCAACAATATTGTTATGTCTCTTTTTCCCTTGAAATTCATCTTTTTTTCACCCTCTTTTTTCTATGTTAAATGAATAATGAGCCAGTGAAATTTTTAGAAAAGCAAAGGGGTAGCTAGGTTTTATACAAGAAGAGTTAGAAAGAAGCCAAAAAGGGTTTTGAAGGATGTTAGTCTTAGATTCACATGTGAACCATTGAGTTAGGTAGTCATGTGAGTTTTTCTTATGCTTTTTTGTTCCAATTATTGGAGTTGCATATTGGATCATGTTTGTTATTGGAGAATGTGAAGGTTCATACATTGTTATATTAGTATCCTAGTTTCTCGTATTGGGCTATGTTTTTAAATAGAGCTGACAATCTCTGACACGACACGATAATACGACTCGAACCCGACACGAATTTACTGGGAGAAATTCGAAACCGACACGACATGACACGAAACTGACCCGTTTTGACACGATTATTGTCTTAGAAACCAAGTATTTTTCATCTGTTTAACTTTAAACATAATTAATGGACGACCCAAAACTGACACGAAAGTTGACACAAATACGACTCATTAATCCATGTTGCCAACTCTATATATTTTTAAATATATAACAATGACATAATCGTAAATAAATTGAAATTTTTTGACACGTAACATACATTCATTAGTGATTTTTACATGCTCCATTCATAATATTTACAAATATATTGTTATGAGATGTTTATAAACATAGTGTTGTGCTCAAGAGATATAAATTAATCTAAACTAGTTGAAACCATTATTCCCCTGTCAAAAACTGCGTGCCCATCCATTTCTTTAATTTGCATCCCAAAGATTATTATTATGGATAAAACGGATAGACCCCAGCTTCTAAAAATTATCATTTTGGGTACTTGCTAAAAGCGGGTAATAAATTATCACAAATATTAATTAAGTTTTGAAATTAATTTTCTCAATTAAAATACTACGAGCATATCACCGGATACAAGATTTCAAACATAACTAACCAATAATCCCAATATAGAACGGAGGAAGTAATTTTTATGAAACAATTTTTTAGATACACAAGGTAAAAAATGTAATTTTATGTTAGGATTTATTTTTTTAATTGGCAAGGATAACTCATCTCTTATCTATAGGAAAAGCGGATGTAAATAATAAGAAGCCAATCTTGTATCGATGAGATACAAGGTGGGAGTGACAACTATCATGACACTCCTATTGCCCGTTAACCTAAAACACAAGTATGTATAACACCGGATACACCTAGGGGTGTTCATAAACGGTTACTAGTTTTTTGTAACTGTAACCGAACCGTTTACCATTAATAATAATGGAAGATGAATTAAATGATGGAAAATGAAAATATAAAATGATAAATGAATCATATGCATATGAGGACAATAGGATTGGAAACATATGTGGGTTTGTTAAAAATAATGCATTTAGGTCATTTGAAAATTGAGTTAAGCATACTTAATGCCTCTTAAAAAAATTAACGGTTAACCGTCGTTTAACCGTTTATAAAAACCGTAACCGTAACCGTTAAGCTTAACGGTTCGGTAAATTAACCGTTAAAAAGTACCGGTTACACGGTTAACGGTCACGGTTAATGGTTAAGGTTTTTTTTTGGACACCCCTAGATACACCCAAGTGTAAAATAGAAATGCACAAATTAAGTGTGAGATCTAAATACCCAGATGGCTACTTATCCCATTTATCAATCCTTCATCAGTAGATTAGAGATTCATGTGAGATTTAAATAGCTTTTATAAAAATAAAAAATAAAAAGAAAGGGGGGGACAGTCCAATCTTTGAAAAAAGAAGTGAAAAAAAAATGACAAGAAAACCTTGAGTTTTCAAACAAATTCTTGGCAGCTTACTGTACATATTCTTACAGAATTAACACAACTCTGCAAGAGTTTTATTAAAAATAATTATTAACAAATATTTTTACACAAATCATACAGTACAATAGATTCTTTGTACAACTCCTTGTACAACTCAGAATATCAATATGCACATATCATAACCTAATACTTTGTTCATTCCTCACAGGATGCTTCTCCTGAAAGTCATTTGCTGAGTTCTAGTCACTGTCCTTGCCCATCTATGTAAGTTGACAACAAATCATTTCAATCACTTCAAACTATCTTCAATTATGTTAGCATTCGGATCGGATTTGAAGGCCAATGAAAAGAGAATCATCATCATGAAAAGACATGGTAAATTGATTTGTTTTAAGCATACCATTTTATCCAAATGGATTTCCTCTTCCCATAGGAAATGAACTTTGATCTGTAGGTTCTGGATATCTGAATACATTCTGTTGGTTTGATTGTAATGATACTGTCGATCCTAGTTCGCCACCATAGTCATCGGTTCCTTGTGTACTGCAATTCAAAAGTAACACAAGAAATGAATACTACAGTTTCCATTACATAAAAGAAATGTATTATGAGAAATACACATTGTTTTTATGCAACAAGATACCTGAGTTACATTACTAATCTTGCAATTCAAAAACAACGATGAAAAGTGGCTTAGATAGCAAGTACATTGCAACAATTTGCAAGTGCTTAGTTGTTAAATTAACTAATCTTGCATATATACTTTGTAACTTTATGAGTTGTTGATGTGACAGTTTACGTGGCTTACATAATTTATGAATGACCGCCATGACAACTGCCATATGGCATGGTTCTTTGAAAAAGAACACCTTTTAATTATATAGTATATAGATAGTATATAGATATAGACTCTTACAATACAACTTTCTTTCATCACAAGAAGGAAAAAGATATTTTTTATTAATTGAAAAGTTCAACTGAAAATCAATTAAACACCCAGTGCCTTTAGAGTGAATAATGAGGTCACTTCATAGCAAGCTTTTTAGTATTAAACCATGGAGAGAATGATAGGAGCACATTTTTGGAAGGGGAATACAGCAAAGAAGAAAAAGGCACATCTAAGTTTGAATATTAGACTATTTATTCTCATGTAAAACTGATTTCCTAGCAACAAAACCTACTCTGTCACGAAGTTTCCATCGTAAGGTCTCTACTCAATTACATTACCTGGTTGGTATGTTGTTATGGAATAAGTATTGCCCAAAGTATGCACCTGAACAAATTGTACAGATAGGTGAATCAAGTCAGCATGCCATTACCACAAATGGGGAAACTTTGATAACGGGGTGAACGAATAGGTGAGTAAAGAACCAGCTGAAGCAGATGACAATGGTTGATAATGTGCACTGGATGGATAAACGGGTGAACCAGTTGATGCAGGTCCCGGAAGATGTGATCCAAAATTTGTAGTATTTGACATGCCTGACGGAGTATACATGTTAGTCAATCCTCCTTGCATGAATTCATTTGACGCAAACTGCATCACATAAAGCACAGTCCTTCAGATGTTCACGATGTTATTGCTTTGGTAATCATAAAGCAAGCTGATTTAAGTAGTTGTGTTTGGCAAGTGGCATAGAGGATCATCTACGCTGTGCCGATAGAAAGGGGGGAAACAGAAAATATGGTTATTTGTTCAGTATTGTCACTTTACTGCTTTAGGAATTTTTTAAAAATCTGAAAAGGCACAGCCTAGATGCAATTGACAGATATTAATCTCAGAAAATAACCATCATCTTCTAATACCTTTCCCTAAACGGCAATGTAAAGTTAATCTCATTTTTCATTTAGAAAAATCGATATCTTTTAAAGTTTATTTTATCTTTCGGCAAAATGTATATCCTACACCTATATCCTACACCCGAGTGAATGTACATCCAGTTAAAAACAATCAATGTATAAAACTAAATGTGCGATTTGAAATAATTTTATAAACAAAACAGCATATTAAATGAGCAAAATGCAAACATTGGTGTATATACACCCGGGTGTAAGATATAAATTGTAATCTTTTAGCCTTTTAAGCTATTTTTTGGCACAAATTTTACATTAACCATACCATGTTTACATAAGACTGAGCAGTGTTATCATTCGTGTCGAATGGGTTTCTTGACTTGGCCACGTTTGGCATTGGTGGTTTATTCTGAAACATAGAACCCACATTAACATTTAGAGAGACAACATGGAAAGTTTAGCTTGAAAACACCCATGCATCCCAAAATCATTCAATTTCCTACGGAATCTACCATCAACATATTAGTGAAATCTTCAGTATTCTTTAGATAAAAATTGAATAATTTTCATCAGATTACACTACAAGAAACATACCATTTGAAGAGGGTAACCGTGCATGTTTAAGCCCATTCCATAATTGGGATACTTTTGCCAACCAGAGGCTGGCATTGAACTTAACCGATAGGGAGAAGCAAAAAGATCCTGCAGAAAATACAATGCTTACTTTAACAATAAGGATTAAGGAATACACATTTAAAAACATTAAACATTGATCCTTACTGCAGGAAGCTCTGTCCTTCCGCCAGATTTTGCGTCTACAGGAGAAGCGCATGTTTTTACAGAAGACTTTGTTTCTCTTGTAGGATCTAGATCAGGCTGAGATGGAGTAGAATTGTCAAATTTTACTGAACAAGGAGCTGGATATATTGTTGTTGGCTGTCAAAAAACATTGGAAAAAAAGCAGCATTACTGTTTCATCCATTTCAAGTATTCAAGACACAAAGCACGACTGCAGCCTCTCACTCTCTCAATGTGTCATTTAAACAAATTACAACATACAAACACTGACACCTATCTCAGATTTTTGACAATGGACTGTGCATGAAAAACATGGAGAACAAGTGAACAACTTTTTCTTGTTATGTTTTGGAGAGGACTGAAGAGTGAGTGAAAAAATGATCACTTTGATAGTCAAAACCTGGAAGATTATTTTGAGGTAAGGATTCCCAAGATTCTACTCTTCTTTTTTTTTTCCAACTCAACTTGCCAAAGAATCTGATTGCAAATAATCATCAATCAATGGTAACTGTAATTCAAGAGTTTGATGAGTAGAAAATCTGCCTAATAATTTTTTCACTGCTCATTGTATAGTAGTTGTTCACAGCTTAGGTTTCTTCTAGTCAATTACTCATCAGGTCCACAACAAAATAAGAGTCTATACACATGCATAAAGAATAAAATAAGGAACAGAAACAGTCTTTTTTCAAGCAAAACAATTCTCATTTGAGAGAGCTATTCTTGACCACCATGCTTGTACACTTTCATAAGCCACTTCTTCAAAATTACAAATTTTTCACCACGCTATAATTACGGAGGACAGTGAATCTTACATGATTATGTGCGCCATCATTTAAATGGTTGGCCTGAATAGAGGTGGGGCTCCTATCCGAAACAGAGGTTCCAGGATGCTCAAGATGCTGCATCATTGAATAATGCTTTCTGTCAGCTTCTTCAGTGGCAGGTACACCATCATCACCAAGCAGATCCCACATAACTTGGTAAGTACCAACTTGAGGCTTATCTGTATCAGCAGATCTTGCTGCCATGCCTGTGGATAAAGTATATGATGGTGTGGCAGCAGAAGACATGCGTTCATCAGTTGATGTTTGAGTGGTACCTACATGTGAATAATCCCCAGAACCACTAGGTAACATTGGCACCACTTCAAAAGTTGTGTGTCCTGCAAACACTATTATTAGGGCTAAGCAAAAGCATAGTTGTAGAAGATTTCATTAGATAATTACCAGTTGTGGATGCTGACAGATTACTTGAAGATGGACTTGATGCAACATTTTCATCACAGGGGATTCCGGACTGATCACTGGGAGTCATTTCAGCTGGAGTTGATAATTCTTGTAGTAGAAATTCTAATGTGTTCTTAGGATGAGCGTTGGAGGAGTTTTGCTTAACTGAGGGCTTCAAGGCAACACGTGTTTGTGGATCTGGTTTCTGAGCAGGCCTATCAGATGGAGAACGAGAATCTTCAAGGGCGAGCAATGACCCAGCACTTCCACTTTTGGCTTTCAGTTTGACATTGCTTAATGGTGGTTTACTGCTAGACTCTGCAGTGTTCTGTGCACAGAATAGAAGCAAGCATACTCTATTAGCCAAAGCAAAGGCACGTGAGGTGTAAAATTTATATAGGTCAGGCTTGTGATGTGAAGAATGACATGTGAGACTGCTGCAGGATATCACTGCTATATAAAAACTTGAAAAGCTTCTGTGCAACGAGGAGATGGGGGAAGAGTGGAAAATTTCAAAGAATCTTGTACAGTAATAAAAGATAAGTACTCCTACATCTCACTCAGCTACTTAAATGTGTGCTCCCTTCATTTCACCTTACAGTTATCTTTGGCATTGTATTTACATTGAGCAAGCGAAAAAAAAAATACAAGAAAATGTGAGGTCAAGAGAAAATAAGGCCAGAGTTTAAGAGAGGGTGGAGATTGGGGGGGGGGGGGGGAAGTAAGAGAAAGTTCACTTAAACTACAATTATTTTAGAATATCCATTGAAGGCAAGTGTGCACATTAAAATCGGACAGAGGGAGCAATATAGTTAGTAGCAGGCGGCATCATTTCTTGGTTTTGAATCGGCAGAATGCTTCATGGATAATGGGTTAAGTTGATACAGTAAGAAGCTCTAATGAATCACATTTAGGGGGAGGAGCATTTTAGGGAATATTAATAAGTTGTTATTAGAAACTTGGAGAAGATTTTAGTGGAGGTAATTAGAGGTATTTTCTATGAATAAGGGCAGGCTAGATAGAGGGAGGGCATGTCGAATATGAATTGAGTGCTTGTTATCAGTTATTGGGAGTGATCAAGCTACTCGAATGCTTGAAAATCTTTTGTAGAATCTGCTATTTCAGCTTATATCCATCAATATTATCTTCTTCATTATTTTATCAACCCATACACTATAGAAGTTTGTTACAGTAGCTTGCTGATCATAATGACTTTGAAATCAGAAAAGTAAATCACCTGAGCATTAGCTGAAACAGTTCTTCGATGACTTGATCCACAACGATCTAAATCTTTATGGCTTTCTTTATGCCGGCCACCTTCCTGCTGCAATATCATTGAACTATTTTTACAATGAAACTAAAATCAGTGGAACTCCACAAACATGCAATCAACAGAAGATTCAGCAAAGAACTCACTTGAGCATTAGTGGCAGTTTTGATACATCTCCTATTAGCAAATTTAGGGTTATTGGCAACACGTAAAGCTATAGAGTTTTCTCCTAGGATCTCCTTCACATGGCACACATTAGGGCTATCCATATCACTGACATGCGTTCGATCAGGAGACCTTATGGGCTTGATGTCCTCAGTAGTAAACATCTGGGTAGCAGCCCGCCCAGCTATTCTAGAGTTATCAGTTTGATAGCGACTACCATATCTAAAGGTTTCCCTTGGATCATCCACTTTAAAATGAATACCTCTACTCTGATGTTCATGACATGACGAATTGCTTCTGCGACCACCAGATCTAGAGTTCTCTGTGGGATCATCCAGTCGATAGCTGCCACACTTACCCTCTAAACGAGAAGAACTGGCACCGACACCAACACCTTTAGAGTTTTCCCTTGAATACTGCGGACTTCTGAGTTCATCACACATATATCTATCAACACTTTTCTCTTGAAAAACAGAAATATCACTGCTACGTGCTCTTCTGTGTTCATAGGGTCCATACATGCCACCCTGAATAATATAATGTTTTGCAATGAAGACGGGCTATGAAGGAACAAAATCTGGACTCACACATAAACCCCTCCAAAAAAAATTATAATTGCAAATAAAACCAATATTTGTAGCTGAGAAGGAACAGAATAAGATGATGTTCAATGGCTTACATTTCTAGAAATCGAAACTGGATGAGTTTCACCAGTATACTGTCTGTCCACATAGATATGTTTGATAAAATCACGGATCCGATGAATACTACTGTAACCAAAGCAACATGCCAGAAAAACCATCATGATTTTTTTTTTTTCATCTAACTAATTGAATACATGCCAGAAAATCACGGATCAGTAGTTACCAACCTATTTTCTGGTAAACGATTACGACGAGGATCCCATTCTTTGAAATAAATCTGCCTTGCTTTCTTTGAGAATACAGGTATGTTAGACCTTACATTGATGAACTATTGCGTGTGTGCATGTATGCATGTATGTTGATTTTACTCACCTCATTGCCTCCTGCTTGAAGAGCACTAGCTTCTTCCATAGAGAATTTGGCCATCGATACAGATTTCACACGATGAGTGAATTCTCGGCTGAAAATACAAAACCAGACTCCACTCATGATCTTATATTTAAGGTTTCCTAATGAAGATCATACTAAAGGGGATTGGGGGAAAGGAAAAGAAAAGAAGAAAAAAACAGCACAACAAACTAGTGGCCATTGAAGGGGAAATGGCCATGGTTCACATATATTCATAACTATTGAAGATTATAGCACTTTGGGTTAGTGATGCTTACTGTACTCCGCTACAATTTGTACACACGAATGTCCAAAATGTTGTGCAAACATATTGTGGCCCCTGCTTAAAAGATAAGATAGATGTTCAGCAGCATGGCAGAGAAACAGGCTAGAATCACATTTAATACATATAAGAGAATCCTTGATTTCTAGGAGCTGTTAACATGCTCAAGTAAGATGGATTAGTGACTATTCTGACATGAAATGTTTTATGGAAAATAAGATATTCATGCATAGCCTTTTTGGTCTATGATCAGATCAGACCAGATCAACTCCATCATGCATATGTAGGAAAGGGCAGTTCTAGGCTTCTAGCATCAGGAATGATAATGAAAATATTACAGCAGTCAGCAGAATAAGTTTTTTACAGTAGCTGTTAAAGCATATACTCCTTCCATACTTTAAAGATCTTACACCTTTCTCCATTCCATTTCTCTAAGATCCCATATATTTTACTTCATTCCCTTTTTGGTAACTTATCTATACCTAATATATTACAACACACCCTCATAAAACATAATTTTGACACATAGGATATCTCATCTTTAAAATGTTTCATTTTCCTTTTTTTTTTTTTTTGAAATTAAAAAATTGCTTTTATTTTCTAATTAATATTAATAATTTATTTACATTTAATAAAACTTTTCAATTACTTACAAATTATGAGATTTGCTTTCTTACATCACTTTCTTTTGAAGTTATTCATTTTAAATTTAATTGTATTCCATTTTGAATTCTTCTAAATGTGCTCACACTTTATATTTACAAAATTATTTTCTATTCTTTTATAATTATGCAAATGAATATTCTTCAAAAATATGTACTCGTATAGTTTTTTTCCAAGGAAAATATATGTTATTATCTTAAAAATAATAAATAATTTTGATATATTTTCATTTTTTTTTTTGAATTATTATCAAGTCTTAATTAGTTTCAATCTTATAAAATCATTAGAATTATTATAAAAACTAAAACATAGAACTATGAACCTAATAGGTACAAAGTCCGTCGTGCATTATGCACGGCCAAAAACCTAATTTTCATTTAATTATTTGTGTAAAGTCCACCACCTGGGGACCAGATACTTCTTTAATCGATTCGTCATACTTTTCTCTCCAATCTACATAAATTGGTAACTACTTGTAATATTTTATAATATTCTTTGGTTTCTCCCCAAATAGCAAGTAAGATGGAGAGAATACTTTCATATAATAACATTTGTAAGTGTAAACCTCCTTTGAAAACTAAAAACTTGTACAACTATTTGTAAGACAACGGGCAAGCCCGCACGGATTTGTTTTTAGGGACCTACCCAAAAGGCCTCATACTAATGGGTGCTTGGTAACATTAATAAAGAGCTCTCCTACTCTTTATTCTTCCGACGTGGGACTTGGAATGGACAACTTCCCAACACTATTTCCTCTTATAGATGAATAAATTCAATATAAGGAGTAATGTTTTTATTAAATTTCTAAATTCAATCAAATTTCCGCACGAAAACAATAAGGGAAATTCTCAGTGGTATACCCGAGCTTTTTCGAAATCTCACTGGTATACCCAAGTTTATTTTAATCCCATTGGTATACCTGAAATTATGTCTAATTCCCATCCGTTACATTTAGAAGGTATATTCTGTTAAATGTGATGGAATATACCTATTTTAAGGTTAGATTTAACTTTGGTTAACAATTTTTTTAATTTTCTTGAAAAAAAAAAATTTAAAACTAGTAATATATTAAATTAATGGGTTTTTGCAAAAAATGATCCGATTTCCCCCAATTCGCGTTTCTGATTCGCATCGATTTGCGCGTATTGATCTACGTGAAAAAAATAGTCCGCTCTTGGTTTTACGGGTCATTTTTATCCTTACAGGGTCCGATTTGAGGTCGGATTTTGCAAAAAATGATCCGATTGCCCCCCAATTTGAGTTCCCGTTTCGCCTCGTTTTGCGTGCATTGATTTATGTGGAAAAAAAAATAGTCCGCTCTAAGTTTTACGGGTCATTTTTATCCTTAAGGGTTCCGATTTGAGGTCGGATTTTACAAAAAATGATCCGATTGCCCCCAATTTGTGGTTGTTTTTCCTTTATTTTAATTTTTTTGTTTTTTTAAAAAATTTATTAACCATGGTTAGTGTTTTAAACAATTTGTAAGCAAAGAGGTTACTTTTGGGAATTATGTTTAACATTAGATACACCTTTGGGATTAAAAAAAAACTCGGGTATACCAGTGAGATTTCCAAAAAGTTCGGGTATACCACTGGGAAATTCCCGAACAATAATTATTGCCTCATTCAAGCGTCAAGCTAGCAGACTAGCTCATAGTTTATGAAACAATAATAACAAAAACTGCCATCATAATCAAACCCTTGGTCCCATACTGAGTTCGGCTACATCCACCCCCAAGTTTATCATTTTGGTTCATACCATAATAATACTAATAATAATAACAAAAAATAATAATAATAATAATAAAGAAATAATTCAATTTACACTTTTCCACTTTCATGTAATTCATAATGTTGGACACAATTTTGCTGTATTCAATTTTTGGGAATTTGTTTATGAACCAAAATAATACAATCAAAAGCCTAATCAATAGCAAAAGAAGGCATTACCAAACTGTTACAATTGATGCAACGTCGATTTTCTGGGAGTTTTAACAATCCACGAATTATCTTCTCAATCTTGTCTTCTTCTTTTGACTTTCCCATTTTGTAAAAATTCTCCGCAACCTCCAAACTGCATCAAATTAAAATGAGGGGAAACAACGCAAAATTTGAATGAAATATCAAATCAATTAAGACTGTCAATATCAAAAATTATTCATATTGGCAACATATAGTAATAAAAATCTACAAAAAAAATCCGAATTTTTGAATAAAAAAGATGGATGTGCATGAAATGGGGAGATAACAGCGAAAAGAGAAAAAAAATTGAATTATTAGTTATTATATATAAATATGTTTTGGGTTTGTTATTACCAAGAAAGAGGAATGAGAAGCTGGAAATATGAAGTTGATAAAGATAGACAGAAGGCATTGCCGATTTTGCGGTGAAAGAAGCCATTTTCGGTAGCACCATAGCAGAACAACACTAGGAGTCCAGTGAGTACTGAGCAGAGACATTGGCGGACCCATGCTGGAACATGGGGATAGAGTTGTCCCCCAGTGTTTTAAAATTATAATCAAAGTATATATTAAAAAGGGATAAATACATTTCGCGTGTTAATGTATAGAAGATAAAACGTTGTGGCTCAGCAGTTGTTGTTGTATGTATGCTCGCATGATGTCTGGGTTCCCATTTTACATCGTTGTTTTGGGAGAAAAAGTAAAATGTAAAACTTGGCGTGAAAACTCATTTTACATCCTATTGAAAATATTTTTCCCCAAATTTCAGAGTAAAACTATTTTCAGTGCAAGTAAACATTGGAAAATTTATATAAAAAGAATTTTCTAGGATAAAATGTTTTTCATGGAAAATCATTTTACATCAAAAATATTTTTTATTCAAGTAAACGGACCCTAAGTAAAACGTGGCTAAGTTTAGCAGTTAACTTTTTTTCTTGAGTAAATAAATTTATGTGTGCATGCTGATAGCCAGATAGGTGGACTAATTAGATATGGTATTCGAGGAAAACACGTACATAATTTTTATCTAATCAGCATGTTGTAATTAAAGTGTCATATTTAATGCATATGGAATAAAATGTAGGAGTGTTTTGAGAAAAATAATACAGTAGAATGAAATAATTTGTGCAAACTATAAAAAAGTAGGAGCATAAAAAATCATTTTTTTTTTTTTATATTTCATGTGGATGGTAAGAATTTCCGCTTTTTAGGTTTTAAATTATAAACGAAACTTTAATTATTAAACAATTTATGTGCTCTAGTAATTTTTTTGCCACCGAAGCATGGTTTAAAATATCGGTTTCGGCAGCGATCTCAGTAACGGCCGTGGAAGCACATTCGCGGGCAATGGTTCGCGGCCGTTGCGGCCCAATATCTCAGTCTTGGTAATCTCAAAAGGTTTACAATGCGGTTGCGATACGGCCTTGACTTAATATATACCATGCACCCAAGTGCATGACATTTTTCCAAGTACTTGGATATTTACATTCCGTCCCCCAGTTTCAAAATCCTAGGTCCGCCACTGAGCAGAGATGGGGATTGGGGAGACGCTTAGGGAAACTAGAAATTTTTTATTATTTTTTTTTTTGGCAAAGAACTAGAAATTTTTATATTGGCAATATTTGTTAGTGTATTATTTACGAGAGATAAAATAAAATATTACGGAGTGTATTGTTGTCAACAAAGCGTTACGTATTCACAATAAATTTTACATTGAAACAATTGGTTAAGCTTATTAATATCACATAATTTTAAGTTATTTATCTCATTTTAATTGTTTATATATTTTAAATTTAAATAATTGTATTATCACTATCAAATTTGATATTTACTTGAGTGTTCCATTGAACTATGTAGAAATTTTTATATTCTCCTATTGTTTTTTCCATGTACCTGTCTCCCTAATTTTTTAGTGTCATTTACCCGTACCCGTTTTGTGTATGTACTCGTACATGTATTTATTTTCGTGCAACATAGGTTGAATACATGTTTCTTTAGTTAAACCATGTTCTTTTGGACTTACTTTCATTTAATCCGGATTAGTTTAGTTTATCTCAATCTAAAAGAATAGGACATTAATTTGTACAATAATTATGAATGAAGCTTAAGAAATATATGTTTAATATATATATATATATATATATATATATATATATATATATTACATGGATACTATTTAGTTGAATTGTTGAAACAATGAGTAGACATGATACGTTACGGTTCATAAGTTTTAATCTTGTCTGAGCTATTTCTTCATTACTTATTTACTTATAAGTTCAAGTAAACATGACCAATATATTTCATTTAAAAAAAAATGCTTACGCGACCCACACATGTCATTTAATGGCTGGATTTTTCAAGTCAACCTTGTCTAATTGTTTTTTCATGTCTAAATGGTTAAAGGAGGTAATAATTTGTGAAAGAAATTTTAAAAAATAGTCACATAAAGTCATAAACTGCACATGTCATTTAATGGCCAAAATTTTCAAGTCAAAGCCGTATTTTAGCTTTAAGTCAACAACGATTTTTTTAAGTTAGTATTTTTGTCACAAATATTTTAAAATAGTTAGTTTTTTGCAAAATATATATATATATATATATATATATATTACGTAACCTATGTAGTTTTGGATGAAATTTCCTAGAAATTAAACATATTTTTTAAATAAAAAAAAAGTTATATCATAAATTTATACATAATTGCATATCCTTACTAAACTTATTATGTAGCTTAATTGAATAATGTTGTTGTTAGATGTTCATGAAGTCATGGTTCAAATCCTATGGCTTGATTTATTTTTAATAAAAAAAAAATGTATACAATAATAGGTTGGTTGTGGTCTTTGTGGATTTGCGGTGATATTTTTTTTGTAATCAAAACTAGTTTTGAGCTCATGCTTTAAGTGCATGCATTTCTGTAATTTTTGTTGAAGATATATTTTCAAACTATGTCATTACATCCTAAACTGTAAAAGGTCTACTATGCACCGGGTGCATGTAGAGCAGTAGATGTAAGTGCATCCAAAGATGTTAACATATATGGATTGAATTTATTTAGTGATTTTTGGTATGAGATTAATAAATGTAATGAATTGAATTGGAATCAAATAAGGGGCAAAGATGTAAGTACGTAGTGTTACTCTTACTAGTTGTTTGATATCACCAAAGAAAACGTATGTATATGATTACCATTCGAAAATAGTAATTGTTTCCAATAGATTTAGGAAGGTAAATAATGTAAGGTAGCGTTTGGATATATGGATTTCATTTCAAATTGATAATTTCAATTTCTAAAATTGAAATGATACAATTCAAATTCCAATTCTATGTTTGGGAGTACTAAGAATTTGAAATACAAAATTTTAAATCCTAGTGTTGTTCGGAGAATAATGGAATTTCAAATTCAGAATTTTAAATTCCACATATTGTTTGGCAAACAAAGAGTATTTCATTTTCATATTTCAATATAATATCTAATGTACATAACCTTTTATTTTTTTTCTTTTGATAAGTTTTCATATTAATTACAAGATAAAAAAGGAAGTAGGAACATAAGTTTTCATATTAATTACAACATCCGCCAGACGATCCCTCTTTAGCCGCTTATTTGATTCGCCTGAGGCTATTTCAGTAGTGCTTCCAACATCATTCTCAACTTCCATTGCATTGGCAGATTCTTCATGTTGCTCGGCACCTTCACCCGTCGCCTTATCCGAGCAAAATAGTGTACATAAATCATCTCAATTTCCAATGCACTTGTCACAATATGCATACGCATGTGGCACATCCTATTAGGCATACAAACACACATTTCAACAATAGATCTGGATAGAAAATGGTAAACCATTATGCAGCAAGCTATCACATTCCTCCACTAACTTAAAAGAATCATTTTCGGCAAATGTATTCAATAATTGAACATAACATAACACAAAATAATTATTAATCTGTATTAGTTTACTAATCAAATATCTTAGTTTACTAATCAAATATCTTCTCATATTCACACAAAAATCCTACAAAATCGCAGATATAGCACCTAGTCTAGCACTCACAAAGATCATGCTTTATATCTAATCTAAGAGAACCATCCAAAATACTAGCTACACCATGAGTAAATTATCCAATCATTTTCCTTTCTATTGACATTATTTCTTCTAAATACCATAAACCTGATAATATAGAAGCAAAAAACAAAACAGAACATAAAATTCATACCTTGCAATAAGCATTCCATGCTCCAAGTTCTTCTAACGGGATCACCACCATTTTCTTTTCTTCATCCCATTTGAATTTGGTATATGCTTGTATGTCGGTAATAGTAGCATAGTATTTTTTCCAGACCTTAATCCTATTCTTGACATGATCTATTGTCACAGAAATATTCAATTTGTCAACTACAGCTTGATAAGCTTGTGATTTGAAGTCTCCATCTCCCTTGTTCCCTTCATTAATTTGATCATATAAGGTTGAAGTAAGAACGGTGTCCATTTGCGGATTCCACATTACATACCGCTTTTTTGTGGTGGGCACATGGGCTCTTTACCATATCCTCATCATCATCATCATCTCTTTGGCGCTTTCGTGGCTCTTTTATACTTAATTCATCAGACATCTTAAATCATAAAAAAAAAAAACATTCATAAAGACACATCATCTAAATTTAACGAGTTAAGTATATCTTAATCCATAACCATTACTTTTCACAGTCTTTAACAAGTCAAGTCATCAACAAGGCAAAAGCAAAGCAAATATAATACTTCGTGTACTATAAAGTGAGCATATGTTAGATCAAACAATGAGTACAATATAATACACTCTAAACTAAAAAAATGCACAAGTCATGTAAACCATGAGTTATTTTAGACAATATTATATTATAGGATTATGTTTTGGGATAACCATTTTTCAAGCAAGAAAGTACAAGCCATGAATGCTAAGCTTTACAAAATGCACAAAATGGACTCCAACAATCAGATCAACAAACAAGGCCATTGAGTTTGACACATGAAGTATTCAATATTTCCTTTCTCAGTTTCTCAGAAAAACTGGAATTTAGTTCAGAGATGTTGGACACTATTATTTATATCACATGACAAGTCCACCACCATAAAATCAATTGGACACCATTATTTATTTCAATTTTAAATATATGTACTCCATATTCCTCAAGAAACTAAACTCAACAACTATAAATTTACTTACAATTTATAAAGCTCATTTTTACAAAAGTACATACATCTGTCCAATGTTCCTTAGAAGAGAAAAGGATTTTTTTTTGTTTATTTGGATAGCAAAACATCGTTTCCCAAAGTTAGTTCCAAGACTTCCAACATTAATTAATTCATTCATGCAACTCTTCATCTCCTTCCCTCTTTTTTTTTTCCACCTCTGATTAGTGCAACTCTTCATCTCATTCATAAGTACTTATACAACACATTAGACAAGTCTACAGTACAATGATGAAAGCAAAGCTCCAAATCAAGATACAATCTACAGTATAGTGATCCAACTAAAGTAATGAAAGCAAAAACCTGCTCATCATACAATTTAATCTTCAACTGCAGAACAAATACTTGCAGAACAAAAATCATAAAAAATCGAACAAAAAACAAACAAAAATCCTGAAAAAATCGAACAAAAACCCTACAAAAAAAGAACAATACTTGCAGAAAAATCAAACAAAAATCCTCAAAAAATCGAACAAAAAATCAAACAAAAAAAGAACAAAAATCGAACAAAAACCTAACAAATAAGCAGAACAAATACTTGCAGAAAAATTGAACACGCCAAAAAAAATCAATCGAAGAGAAGCAGCAAATCAACGCGATAGAGATGGAGATACATACCTTTTGAGAGGCGAGAGGAGATGGAGAACGCAAAGAGAGAGAGAGAGTGAGATGGAGATGTAGCAGACTAGCAGCATGGAGCAAATGTCGATGATAGATACAGGGCCAAGTTTTTGGATTTCAAATGACAGTGTTTAGGATATAATTTGAAATTCTCACATATGGGCTTATGTTTTAAATGGGCTGGAATTGTGCCAATTCCAAATTCAAATATTTTGCTTATCCAAACATGTTATTTAGTCCAATTCCAGAATTTGAAATGAAATCTTTGTATCCAAACAGGCCCTAAGAGAATTTGTTTCCCTTAGAAATTTGATTTCGTTACCCACAATCCATAGCAAACACATGGTAACGGTATTGTTTTGTGATTATGTTTCATATGCTAATATTTTGGTATACCAAACAGCCCCTTATACTATTCAATGGTGCCGAAGATAAATATACCATATATGGATTGAATAGTTTAATTAGTTAACATATATGAGTACAAATTACATGTTAATAAGTTTAAGTTTGTAGATGATGTTGAAAAAATTATTTAATCATATAAGCTTATAATTCTATTAGCATTTAATTTCCGGATTAATTTTGAATTTAGCTTTACTAGAAATCTAATTAAGGATTTAATTTTATTAACATTACAAGTTGTAATGTTGTCTAAATTTATTTCTAATTTTCATTACATCCAATTGAAAGTGTTTGGCTCAAACATTAATGCCTACATTAATCTGACATACTACTATTGTTTGATGATTATCATTAATCTCACATATTACTATTAACACTATCATCACTATCATCATCATCATCATAATCATCATCATCATCATCATCATCGCGCATTCGTGGTCATTGATATCAACGCCCCCAACATAATTGATATGATTAATTGATGCGTTCATTAATATACGGAGTACTTAATTTATGTTCATTATATTTATATTAGTGAATTATTAAGTTATTAATTTGCTATGGTCATCATTATTGGCGTGCTTCTCATTATGATGATTGATGGTTGTGATAAACATATTGAATCATCAATCTTAACATCCATCATCGTCATTTAAAACATCACAACCATCATCAACTGCATGATCACCATAACCAGCATTTATCAAACATCATCACCATCCATCATCCTCATCATCATCGTCTATTACAATGCTACAGCAAAATCATCGTGATCATTAAAATCATCATCATCACCATACACCAGCATCGTTATCCATTAATTACCATCCTTCATCAACATCATCATCACCAATAATCACAACCATCCATCATCAACATCGTCGTCATTATCATCAGATCATCACCATCCATCATCGGCGTCATCATCATCCATCACTGTCAATATCACCAATTCACCATCATAACCATCTATCATTGTTTTCATGATCATCCATCATTTGTCATGATCATCATCTTCAACATCATCATCTCCCATACCATCCGATTCATCACCATCCATCATCGTCATTGTGCCCAATAATGACCAACTGATAAAGACCATTAAAAATCATTTAAGACCAAATTTGACCAACTAATTGTGACCGACTAATTATGATCTATACATCGATTGCAACCTATAAAGCTAATGTTTTGGGACCGACCTAGCTTAACTACTAGGACAAGTCCAAAACCAACCGATACATGCCAAGGAAATACTGAATTCGAATGAATACCAAATAACACCAACATGTTACTGACTATTAGGGGTGATTATCGAGTGAGCTAAGCCTTGCTTAGCTCTACTCGTGTTCATTTAAATTTAGTCGAACTCAAGACGAGCCCAAACCTTAATGAGTCAAGTCGTAATAGAGCCGAGTTTTAACCAAGTGTTGATCAAGCCTTTATCGACTTGTTCACGAACAGTTTCACCTAATATTCTTCTTAGTTTATATCTCTTTTCTATTATACATTTTTTAAAGATGTTTGTTTTTCGAGTTAATATTTTAACAATAAAACTATTAATTTATTGATATATAATAATTAGAATAAATAAATTTATTTATATAACATAATATATTTTATATATATATAAAGTTAGTCGAGCCTGTTCACTAGCTTTTCGAGCCGAGCTTGGCACAACTCAAGTTCGGCTTGTTAATGTCTTGAGCCAAACTCAAACTCAAACCGAGCTAAAAAAAGGCCGGACTAGAACTGTTCACGAACAGGCCAGGCTCGTTATCATCACTACCGACTTGTAACAAAGTGCTCATATGACCTGTAAAGTTTGTACTCAATATGAACCTCCAAATTTTTTTGTTTAGGCGTTACATCCCAACCTATCAATTTTGTTGAGTGGAACTAGCCGGAGTTGTTCTTCCTGTATGTGAGTTAGGCTTCAAGTTTTGTTAATTGAACCTTAGCATAGGAACATACTAGGTAGGATTCTAGAGTAGTAGTAACTAGTATCATTCATATTGAGTATTATTATTTAATCTGTTTAAAATGATTTATATCAATTTGCAAGGAATTGACATAAAGTAAATAGGAAAAATGACAAATCGTTGAACATAAATTGTTACATAGGACATAGGTGAGAAATGATTTTGGCACTCCCAAACATGGAAAAAAATAGCGGTCGCGTTCGCAGAAACGGTCGCGTTGTCGCGGGAATCGCTTGTAACGGCAAAAAAGAACGTTTCGTGGTTGTTACGGCGTGAATTTTATAAAAAAAATCACATAAGCTAAATATTAAGCTTTTTCAATCTTCATTCATTCTTATTTGTTTTTGCATTTCATTATGTCAAAAAATTATTATTAGTTTTTATTATTAGAATTTATTAATAATCCAGCTTATTTATTAAAAATTTAAAACTATTGCAAAGTAGAAATATGACTTCTCTTAGCGTTTTCTTTTTTAATTTTTATTTTATTCTATAAATAATGGGCGTTTCTTGCAAAAACGCATTATAGAAGGGGCGTTCTACCGTCACGGAACGCCATCGCGACGATTTTTGTGTGAATTCCAACTCCCTGGAAAAGAACGACATTTCACGTATCGGCATCTTAGAAACAGGTTACAGAACGGCCGTTACATAACGGAACGGCCGAATTTTAATTTCATGCTCCCAAAATTAATTTTGGCACTCCTTCCCTTTACTATTCATGTAAGAGGGGGAGTGCCAAAATCAGTTTTGAGAGTGCCAAAATCATCACTCGTCATAGGTGTATATTAAAAAGAGGATATTTGGTAGTTAAAAACAACTATGATTAGTCAACCCATTTACCCATCAAGGAATTAACCTATGTGGCTGGAAAGGATTGGCCTGTCTGGGTCAGGTCTTCTGTTATTACCAGGTTCAAGAAAAACAAAAAAGACAAAAACAAAAACAAAAAAAATTGGCAGCTTTATCACACCAAAAACACAATTACACAAATGCAACTGAAACACAACCCCCATTTCCTCTTAAAGCTTCTAGAAGATCAACAAAGCCAAGCAAAGCTGCAAATAGCCAAATATGCCTTACAAACAGTTGTTCTACTGCTAGATATTCACAGGCAAGGCAGAAACCTAATAGGCAACATTTTTCATTTTTCTTGAACCATAATAATAAAAGATCAGAAGTATACAAAAGCCGTCCACATAAAACACCAAGCTCAAGTATATGGTTTAAGGCCACTCGAAAATTTTACAGCAGCAGCCACAAGAAATCAGATTATACTGGCCAGGTGCTCGAAGAAAAGATGGCTACTCAAAACAACTCAAACTCCTACGAGTGTTTTTTTCTACCTTTTATTTTATGAGGGAGCGTGGAGTTAGAGGGCTGAAAAAACCCGACATATCTGTATTCAAGAAACAATCAGATGGGAAAACACAACTTAATCAAATGAACATAAACAAACACAATGAGCTAATGATCAGAGCACTAACAGGGTCTAGCCAAATGCCTTGAAATTACATAGCCCCATCAAAGATATCCAGATTCCAAATGAGAATAGTTACCAGAAACCTGCAACCATTATGTATTATCCAATCCCTGCACTATGGAGGCATCAAATTTGCATGGAGAATAGTAGCAAAAAAAAAAAAGAATTCAACGTTCCAGCAACGGAAAGGCTCAACCCCCTCCCCCACCCCACCCCCCCCAAAATAATAATAATAATAATAATAATAATAAAAACCTTGATTTTATAGGAAAAATTTGACAAAAACTGTCCCAACTATTATCGGTTTAGTCTCAACTATTGATTACATCATAGCGGCGGTCCAAACTGTAAGGGGCATTTTACAAAAACGGTCCCAAGACTCCCAACTATTTTTTTCCCTTGTTTCTAAAAACAGTTCCAGTTTCCCTAATTGAGACTGTTTTAAGAATACATAATATAATTGAGACTTTTTAGAAGACCGGCAATAGTTGGGAACTTTTTTATCAAATTGCCCCCCCCCCCCCAAAACACACACACACACACAAAAACCTTTTTGTTTCGCAGTAACATGGATTACAAAACCAGATAGATGCCTAACAAACAGCGTCTGAAACCAAAAAAAAAAATGACTCCAGCATTGCGGTAAGCACTGCAGACCATCCCTCAAAACTAAAACAGAGAAACTTAGGACACTGCTTTTCTAAAAGTACCTGCAGATAGGACTTCACATCTTCAGTGAACATACCTTGGAAAATAACATAGTGGGAAAAAAAAAACCGAGCACCAATGTCAGTCATTTAAATGATGATTCACACACAAACACACGTGTCCATTGCTTTTCCAAATGCATCAACCTCGTTTACCACAAGAGGGAAAATGAAGACGAGACAAGAAAGTTGCTATGTTAAACATGGAAAGAGAAAAAATGGATGGATATTTGACCGATCATATAAAATTGAACTTTTGAAGCATTTACTTACAATTCTCTACCCTCTGGATATATGTTTCCTATATAATGCCCTGGATAATAAGACAACCACTGAAGGAATCCAATCAGATGTTCTAACAACATCTCAAGGAGTGTATTCTATTATTTAGCACGCTCCTTTAATGCTAAACTAAAGGTCATGGGAGAAAATGAAGATAGGAAAAAAAAAATCTGTACAATAGAAACAAAATTTTCAAGCACCCCTTACCTGCATGAACAGGCGGAGGGTCAGACTTTCGGTTAAATGAGAAAACCATCAGCTCAGCAAAACCATATCAAACCACCCATTGACACTGCCTTGATTAAAAAATATACTGAACTGCAAAGCCTGACATCACTTGGCAGAAGAGCAAGTTTCATAAAACCCTCTGAGTCAGCTCATAGCACGGTGAAGACTTCTGTATCTACAAATTCTAGTCATCAGAACAAAAGGACCAGATTTTTTTTGGCTGGTGTCAGAATCCATCCCCTGATACATTTTGGAGTAGGTTCCCGTGTGAAAGGTAATCAGATTAAACGTTACCCACTCGTTTGGTCATCACTAACAGGCTCATTGTATGAAGCTTTAACTGCATCGGCAGTCATGATAGCAGCAACTGCCTTGTGCATTGCCAGATCTGCTCTGCAAAGCATTCTCTGAGCATTTTCCCTTTTCATTTTAGCTATGGTGACAGCATGTCGAGCAGCACTTGCTGCATCACGCAACCTAAACTCATCAAGTTCAGACGGGTCCAGCTGCTCAAAGTTATGCCTTTGGTACTCATCTGACTGGTAATGCATTTGATTGGGCCACTCAGAGGAATTCCATGACTGAACTGAACTTCGATTGCCAGAAGTCCTCTGGCTTGAAGCAATTGGCTGCTGATCATTGGAAGACGGTATAAAGCACAACTTCTTGGACTTGTTTCGATAAAGTTTCGGGTAATGATTCCTCTCATACCCATCACAACTCAATGAAAAGTACCCCATAGCTGCAGAATCCCTGGAGGAGAACAACCTTGCTGATCCTTGAAGAACAGGAGAAGAATCAGACATCCCTTGATTATAAGCAGTGTAGATAACTCTGTCATCCCCTAAAGCAAGCCCATTTAATCTTCGCCCAACTGTAAGCATTCACACCAAACAGATCAGTTTCAAATCCAAAACAGCCAAGTCAGGTCCATTAACATAAAAGAGAACAACTTAAAGATACCTAGAGAATGGAAAGCATCTGCATCTCCAATGACGTTGCTTAGCGAACCAACTGGAAGTTTCTTCTGTGACCTCTGTTTTGTCCCTCTATTCGGCAATTCCAATCCTCGCGGCTTCAAACAAAATGCAAACATTGGAGGTTTCTCAGTGGTCAAGGGCTTTTCCAAGCTCCCACTGGAAAGGGACAGGTTGCTCTTTGCCATAACTTGCTCCCATTCTTTCAGTTGCTGCTGATACTTTTCCCAGAGTGGAGGCTGCATGAAACACAAGCATTACTATTAAAAATTCACAACAAGGTATCATACAGAAGGAACAACCATTGCCCTGGCTCTAACATTAAAAACAATAACTGTTAAGTAGTAAAATAAGCAGTGTGATTGGAGAAACTAACAAACAGCATATGGAAAATTAGATGGCAAAGATTGCGGCTATAAATTGTTGTTCTCTTACTACCTTTACCCAAACCAGAGTGCTTGGTTGGTAGGAACAGTTTATTTTTTGGTTGTTTGGTTGGTAAATGATGGGGAAAAAAGTAGGGCCGGCAAAAAGTGACCCAACCCGCTAACCCGACCCGAACCCGACCCATTAATAATGGGTTGGGTTGAAATTTTCAACCCGTTTAGTTAAATGGGTCAACCCGAACCCAACCCATTATTATATGGGTTGGGTTAAGGTTGAAAATTCTAACCTGATTATAACCCGTTTAACCTGATTATCTCTTATTTTTAAATTTTAAGTGGTTGTTTTAACCTACATGCTCTTTTGAATGCTCTATTTTACTGAATTTTAAGCTAATACAAACTAACTATTATCAATTAGATTTTAATATTCAACTTTGTTGAAATTATAAATTCTTCGTTGTTGGGATATAATGTAAATACTTCATATTGTAGAAGAAATTTTTGGCAAAAAAAATAAATGGGTCGACCCGAACCCGACCCGTTTATATAAAGGTCAGGTTAGGTTACAAAAACTCAACCCGTTTATTAAATGGATTGGGTTCGGGTTGAGGGTACATGGCCTGATAACCCGACAACCCGAACTCGACCCGTCAACCCGATTTGCCAGCCTTAGAAAAAAGGTCTGCCATGGGCAGGTCCCCCTAAGTGAAGAACACATATTTCCTTAAAAAAAGTATGTCACATTCCCATCGTATTACCTAACGTTCACTTTTTCTCCTCCCATCCATCCTATCTCCATTTCCATTTTCCTTTTCACACTAAATTTTCTTGCATGCAACCAAAGGAAAACAAAATTCCATTTCTGTTTTTCCCTGGAAAATGGAAAAAATACTCCATCAATATTGTTTTCATCCAATCGGACGGAGCTCAAGCCATGTTTTCAACAGGCAAACTTGTAGTATGGAGAAATCATTGATACAGAATAAATATCCAATACTCATATTTACAGCTAGTTTGAAAAATATTTTAGGAAGAAGGTAGAGAGGACGAAAGGTTAGGGAGATAAAAATAATTACTTGCTTGGGAGAAGAACAGATAGGGGAATGGAGGAGAATGTACAACTACAGTGACTAAACTACATCCAGCTACTTAGTGGAGAAATACGGTGCCAGTAAAATATTCATTAGGTGAAAATGATTTATGTTATCTCATTATCTTAACTTGTATGTTCCACACACGCCCCCCCCCCCCACCCAACAACAAAAATATTTTAAAACAACACCCAAACACAGCAATCAGAAGGGGGGAAGAAGGCCTTTTATCTTAATAATCCCCTTGTCTTGAAAAGTTGCTATGTTGCAAATCATACGAAATCGAACAAATGTAAACTTCTAGGTCATCACTGTTATTATTTTTTTTAAGCAAAATTTTTTCATTTTGTTTTCAAAAGGAAAATTTTTGTACCATCAAATTTGGGCTCCAACTTACAGGTGAGAATTTTCGATCTAAGCAGAATTCACTGAAAATACCCTAGCTTTAAATTGGGGTAACCATAAGTCAAATATTAATATTAAATTCTAGTTCAAAGAATTATTGATAAAGGGGGAAATACCATATTTAGGGTATTTCAGCTAAGAATTTTATTTTGCTTAGGAAAGAGAGGCCGGGAGGAAAAGGAAAAAGGTGATGAGAAGGAAAGAACATCACAAAAGAGAACAATAAAACAATACATAAGGGAAAAAACAATTAAAGCAACCCCTAAAAAAAATGATTACGCCATATTATTTATGTTTAAACAAAATTCAATTGAAGCTTTTTGGCTAATGGAGATAATGATACATAACATTAAAAGATCTATATTTCATTATAGTAGATTGGAAAGAAATGAGAAACTCAAAAACCTACTTGGAATTGAGATGAAAACAACAGTCAAACAATGATGGGGATTAGCCAAATTGCTCAAAAAATCCAACAATTGAAAGCAGATGATGACTATGATTTTTTTTTTTGTCAAATACCTCCTCTGCAGACACTAGAAGCTCACAGGAGAGAGGACTAGAGGAGAAAGAGGGGCCAAGTTATCACCAGCAGCCAGCCACTTTTTGGGATTTAAAAATTTGTGGCCTGGTCGGTGTTTATTATTTTTTACCTTAGTCAAGATACGGTTGAGAAAACTATTACATACATTAAAACCAAAAAAAAAAAACATACATTTAAAAATTAAAAAAAAACAAATAATAATAATAATAATAAAACTATACCGATGCTTAGGCATTACAGCAATATTGATAATGTCCATGGAAATGGGGCAGGAAAATTAATTTAAATTTGGAAGTCATCATGGCAAGAAATAAAGGAGATATAGTTGATTAATAAGTATGCTAAGTACTAACTACATACCTCGGTATTAATTACACAGTTAATGATGGCTTAGACATAAAAGTACCAAATAGGGGCAATTGGAGAATTAAATGGCACCAGAATGTCTCTTTATAAAGTAGGATTTTTTGTTTCCACCATGTAGAATGTCCCTATTTTATAAGGCAAATCCCTTCACTTTTGAAAAACTATCGTTTCTTAACAAGAAATTGGCCTCAGAAAAAAGTGGACAAAGTGGCAAGTTATCCATCACTAAACTACAACCAACAACTGCTGCTTTGCAGGCAAAGTTAGAACATAACATGACGCAACAAGAGAACAAGGATGACTGTTCAAGCAAACTAAACACACTTTACACACCCATATATCATAATATCCATTTAATAACAAATTACGGAGAACTCAAAGATGACACTCCTTGCCCCATCACAGAGTTGCATAATCTCAATGTCAGCATACAAAAGCATGAAGAGGCCACTAAAATTAGAAAAACGACCTCTCAAACCAATTATAAAAGAAGAAAATGTATCCATTTCAAATACAACAGAAGGCCATTGACATTGAGCAAACAAAAACTAAAGGATATACCTGTAGGTGTCGGATCAAAGGCATTCCTTTCATTTGCCTTTTGTCCCTCCAATGTTCATATATCATTTTAATTGCTTCGAAAGGCCCAACCTCAGCCATTTCCTCTTCTAACTCATCCAAACTGAAATGATCACATTGTTTGCGATATGCAAATTTCTCCAACACATCAATTGTCTTCTCAAATATCTCATCAGAGACATCGCCACAGCCCCTTTCATTAAAAACTAAGCTCCTGTGTTTCAACATCCACCGCTCATCATCACTGTCCATGTCATATAAAACACGGGATGGATCCAAACCAATATCGACATCAGTTTCCACCTGCCTATAGTATTTTGGTGAAGGCCGGACAAAAGGTACTTCAGCCACATTATCATCGTTTTCATCAACCAGACGAACCCCAGGAATGGGGATATTTTTTACAGAAGCAGCACGAAAATTCCTATTATAGCATTCTTCATGCATCTCCTTAAAAATTGTCCACTGAGACCTGTCAGGAAATTCCAGAATCCAATCCTTTCCTCCTTTCCACATCATAACATGAGTATAGCGGTTTGTTGTACCAGGTTGCACAAACTGATGCGCTTTGTAAGAATATCTTGTGTCCCCCAAAATTTTTACAGCAAGCTTCCACTCATTGTGATCAAAAAGCTCAAGCAAAATCTTTGCCCCACATTCTCTCCACCCTCTGTCCCCAACAATAACCAAAAGATTTGCCTCACAAGACAACAATTCCATATTTCTTTGACAAGTTCCGAAAGCTTCGGATGCTTTCTTCTCACTAGCTCTTCTAATGCGTTTATGAGAAAACCCTTTTGAATGATTAAATTTATTCTTTGTACAATAATCTTGTCCTCCCAATGGAAGAGAATATGAGACCTGAGTTCGCGGCTTTTTGCTCCTACCAAAGCCATTGCGGATAAAGTCTTGTTTTCGATCAGTCCAACCAGGTGATATATTTGCAGAAACTGAAGAGCAGGAATCACCATTTTTGCTCCTGCCCCACATAATTTGAGAAGTTGTTGGGCTAGGACTGCATACTCCATCATTGGTATCCAAAGCAAAATCAATAGAGTTTTGATTAGTTTGCACATCAGTATCTCTCTCAACAGAAACACACGATGGGATATCAATGGACATGCCATTCAGAGGACCACATTTCACCTTGTTGCCAGCTTTACAACGAGAGTTATCAGCATCTAAAGGCTGTTCTGATGAAAGGCTAAGCTCAATCTCTGTTAATTGAGCTTTGCCTTTTTTAATCGGAAACAACCTATTATCCTCATTTTCTGGAGAATCTTGAAAGCTGTGAGAAGGCTTCGTAGTCATCCCTTCAGCAAGAGATCTATCAATTGGCGGGACCACTGGATTACCCATGGAGTTGTCTTCAACTATTATCCTGTCAGCACCCAAGAAACCACCATCATCGTCTGGATGATCCATCAAATATACAGGGTCCTGCTCTCTAAAGCTGGAAGAAGGGATACAGCGTTCCATTAGTAACCTCAAATGCAGACTAAGAAAAAACCTAGGTGCAGCAGAAAATGAAAGCGCAAATGAAGGAAGTCCTCCAAGTTTTTCGCCACTATCATCAGCTAACTGGCTTAGCTTGATACAAGCAGACTGCCGAGAAGATATGGTTCTTCTGCAGCATTGAGATCTTTTCCGTAGGCCCTGAAAAGATAAGAAAAAGGCATATGTTACTATGTTAGGATGAGCACCAATAACTAAAGCAAAATACTATTGTTGTAACTTGTAAGTCTTTCAGTTGTGATATTGTGAGGATTTGTGACAATTATAGTTCATGGGGGAAGCCATTTAAAACCCTGTAAATTTTTGATATGACCCGACCCAGCGACCCTTTTCATAAATGAGGTGGATCATAAGAGGGTTTAAGTATTAATGGGTTGGGTGGGTCTAAAGGGGCTTATAATTTTTAATCACTCTCACTTGGAGGTGATTACTATTTGGACTTTGCTGATTTTTCGTTCCATTCTTGCTTCTATCATGGACGAGCTCCTTCATTCCAGGGGAGAGAAACCTTTCGAACTCAAAGTAAACTATCATACTCTTGTTTGGCTATATTCTGCATTTTTCTTTTGTTTTAGATCATCAAGGCAGCAAAAGCTTCTAATTTTTTTTTTGGAATTGGTAGGGGAAAGACATTCATGTGATCTTCATACGTTAACGCATGCAAATTGCTTAACTTTTCATGTACCTTCATATGTTAATGCACATGCTTTCAAGGAGTTTCTCTACAGAAGAGAAAGCAAGGCATGCCATTGTGTACTTTATTTCATCTCCTTGTGCATGAAAATTTCTAGGACAAGATGGGTCGGGCCAGGCCAGGCCAGGCCGGGTTAAACAGGTCTGACCCAGCATGGCTGTGTGAATATATAAAACACACAACTGACATACTTTCTTACTAGAGACAAATTCGATACACATAATTTGTCTTATCTGTTGTTGATTGAGTCTAGAAAACATAAGAAGGCTTCTGACAATTTTAATGGACTTGACAATCACCAGTAAATCTAATTCTTAAATTTTCAAACATAACCATGAACACAGCAAAAACACAATTAACAAAACAAATTTCATGGAAAATTACTGGTGTAACGCAAAACCCTTCTAAAGCTCCAACAATCCCCATGTAGTGTTGTTAAGTTAATTTTCAAATTCTTCTCCTGCTTTAGCAGAACCAACACACTTCCTTCTTTTCACATCTTCATTACCCATCTTAATTAGAAAATTACAACATGTGAACACATTCAGGCTGTTCTAGACCTCAAATGGCCACCAAAGTATGATCAATTTCCATAGAAAATATGGAAGAATGGAAAAACAGAGATGTAATTGACTGGGTCACTGGGGAAGGAGAGACGAACAAATGAGAAACGGCTTACAAGCAACAACGGAACCAACTTTAAAGAACCACGTTACAGTTGAATACAAGGAGAATAAGTGATTTTAAAGATCCCACTGGTCATAATAACTACAGAGTAGTATTCTCATTCAATCCCATTAACACATGCCAACTGATACTTTTAATAACTACAGAGTAGTATTCTCATTCAAATTGCCCCTTGGAACAGGCGTGCTGTAACGGTAAACAACTTGATAAAAATGAAATGCTAAAGCATCTCAAAGGCTGCAAGACTATTCCTTTCTATAAAAAGAATACAAAAAGAGCAGGAGTTGTTTAATTCTCTATCACAAAGTGAAGTATCACGACATCAGAATCCATTATTCCTGAAAAAAAAACACTGAGCCATCAAAAGGAAAGTACATGTGGCAAAACAGCCAATAGACATTAAGGTTGAACGATAGAATATTAGGATAGAAGTATCTTTCCCAAATAGACTCCCATAAACTAAAGTAGTATTCTGATAAGTCATAACATTGTTTTAAAAGGCGCAAGATGAACCAAGACAAAAAGGATAGGGCCCTAGACACAAGGCAAAGGAGTGTGCCTCTTGGAAATGAGGCGCACTTTGAAAAATGAAGAAAAGGTTTTAATTAAAAAAAGTTACATAAAAGTATACAAAACAACACAAAGAGTAAGAAAACAGAATTGACGATTATGGTGGAGTAGAAAGAGGTCAGGAAAGAAGAAAACATGAGAAATAATTCAAATAACAAACGAAAAAACGGAGGCACGCAACTGCACAAGGCAAAAACCAAACAACACCTTGCCTAGTGCCCTGCCAGAGGCACACGCCTAAGCTCATCTTTCCAGTGCCCTTCTGGACTGCACATCACCTAGGAGATTGGAGGTGAGCCTTTAAGCTTGCGTTACACCTAGGTGCGCCATGCGCCGTGCGCCTAGGGTGCGCTATTTAAAACCTAGCTAATAAAGCCATTGTATTGGACCCTTTTCACTGTATCCCATTATGTTTCATGTTTTCACCCTGTTCCCCCTCCGTGGCTACAAGTATTGAATAATGGTAAAGCTCCAATGGAACCAAACCCAACATAGCCAGACTAGATGGACTAAGACAGTAAAAAAAAAAAATCATAATTAAAAAAACTCTCAAACAGAAACCAATGCAGGTAGCAAAAAGCCAATTAAAAGCAAAACCCTTCACTGTATACCAGTCTGTTATGAAATACCACCCGGTTCCCCTTTAGAAGTATAGAGGTATTGAATAATTACCCAGAATAGACGCCAAAAAAACTACAACTGGTATAACTCACTTTAAAATAATTAATTTCTGCATAGGGTTCGAATTATCTTTTCAGAGCCCCAACCCAAAACCTGATTCAAATTTACAAAAATTTCCAAATGTATACAGCTCTACCCACCCATCCTACATAACAACCAATCAAAAAACAAAAAAAAGCATTAATCCTACGAGTGACCCGGCTAAATGATCCCATCCAGCACAAATCAAAAAATAAAAGGAAAAATGCAGCACATCACCCGATTCACCCCCCAAGTTTAATAAAAACTGATGCGTTGTCATTTTCTAAATCTAACCCACCCAGCAAGTTTTTGAACACCATTCAAGTGAACAATACCGACCACAGTATCACACTTCCCCTTTTATTTACTTTATAATGTATTGGTGACTAAGGCACAGGTAAAGCATTCACAATAAGAGGTTTTTCATGAGGTTTGTTAGTGTGTTTTTGAGTAGACAAACCTCTTATTGTTTGGAAATTGAGTTGAGGTTTGAATATTGTAAGTGGTTTCTAATGGGTGAGTTAGGAATTTTTTTGTAGGCTAGTAAGACTTGAAATTAAAAAGAAACTAGTGTTGGGCCTCACACATGTGCGTGAGAGGTCAGCACTCCTCCTACAGGCAGACCCTATGTCCATTGTCCGTAGGCAAGTGTCCCGCTTTCAATAATGCAGGGTCGGCTCTTTCTCTCCCGTTTCTACAGGCAATATATACTTCACCCCAAAAATGAGATTAGGAGAGTTGAATGCTCAAGTGTGATCAATTTTAAACAAGCTCTTGTACATCTAACCCAATCACACATGAACCTTGGAGCAACTTTGTCTATTGTTTGTGAAAAATTCAAATAAGAGGTTTCGTTTAATGATGATTAGTATAGAAAAATCTTCTAGGTTTGTTCTATTGTGAAGCCCTTAATATCAATATAGATAGATAGATAGCTAGATAGATAGATAGCTAAAAAAAATGGAAATAAATTAAAACAAAGAGAGGAGACTAAGATTATAAATGACGAAAGTTCAAATTCTTCTTACCATCACTGAAGAAGGCAACTGGGAAATATTAGACGATTTTAACTGGTAACAGCCATTTCGGAGTGCCTTAATGTTGTCATAAGTACATTCAGAGGGTGGAAGTTGCTTGGCGAGCCTACAGTGCTGCTTAAGCTTTGCATCTAGATATGACCACTTGGGATCTGATAACGCACTGAAGTTGTAAAATGTAAATATTAGTTGCTTTTCAACACATTGTAAGCCAGTAAATCGTAACCGAACCGAGGTTACAGGCAGCTGCTGATCATAATGCATTTCTTTCTGCCCAGATTGACAAAATACAGCTAAGACCAAGAAAACAAATGGAATTGCCTGCAGCAGGCAACCTTCAAACAAGAGAAACCGCAAACCGACAACATTATCAATAAACAGCATCTCCAGATGGATTATAGGCCATCTCACGACTAAACTACCATGCTGAATCAGGAACATGTAGTTCTGCCATCCAACCAAACTGCTGGTCACAAATCGCGAGGCAAAGCTCAAATCAACCTTGAACACCTTTAAACTTGTGACTGGAACTATTAGCTTCAGAAACCCAGAGCAGTCAATATCCCAAATAAGGTCGCCATTGTTCAATCTTTTGGCAGGGTTATCACATTCATCGGTCAGCAGTAAAATGTCAGCATCATCAATAGAATAAAAAAGGTCAGGCTCATTCCCATATGCTCTAGGATCCTCTGATAGCTTGCATGAATCCCCTTTAGAAACAGTAGATGGTGGTTCTCTTCTGTGACGCCGCCTCCTATAATAAACTATTGGAGGCCTATCATTATTAGAAAGCAAGTTCTCTGAAATGAGATTCTTCTCCCTTAAAGAATCACCTGAATTGTTAGGCAATGCAAAATTGCAAGCAAAGTCAGCAGCATCACACCCAGAAGAGCCCACTTCCAAGCTTCCCTGCGGTTCAATTTTCCCTTCAGAAATAGAAGATGATTGAGACTTTGCAGATCCAAGCAGAGTTTCCTTTTTCTTTCTTACTCTACTGGATGGTGATTTGCGACGAGTAGACCGAGCCAACCATGAAATGATAGGCATGGACTCCATATAGCTACTATTAATCATCTCAGCATCAGCAACTTCACCATGCACCGTATTTTTTGAGTGTTTAGTTGATCTTTTCCTCACACCCTGCCCAGGCAACTCATTCGGTAGTAGGAAGAGCTTGAACCTCTCATGTTGAAGGTCAATCCATTCTTGCTCGCAGTCATCATATTCAACATGATGAAGCTTTTTCTCTAGATCATAACCAATGACATGACCAAGATACCACCTCTGATCCAATGGCCAGAATACCTTGATTCTCCGGTTCAGCACCCAATGGGAATCCACATCCCTAGATACAACTTCATAAAAATGCCGCTGTTCTCTAAAGAGCCCCTTACTTTTCTGCTGATCCCTAGGTCGTAAAACTCTGGCTTCAGCATCACTAGAAGCAATATCTAACTCGCCTCTAGAATCGGGATGTGCGGTACCCAAATCCTTACTGGAAGAGATCAATGCTGGGAAACCATTTGGTGATGAGCTCTTGTCAGCAGAAGTAAACCCCGTGCAACTTGGATCAAAGCGAGATGAAAGCATCCTTGCTGCATTTGCCTCGAGATTCTCCTCATCATCCAGAGGATCATCATAGATCCTACTCGACTCATCCAACGATTGCTTAGCTTCTACTGTCAACACCGGACTTCTGGTTCTAGTTTCTTTTATTTTCTTATGAGTTCTTCCAGCTTTCTTTGTCACCGAATCACCATTATTTAGAGACGGATGAGAATCATCTCTCTTCAAATGCTGAAGCAAGTCAGGACAATTGGACCTATTTTCCTTATGATTGTGAGAATTCTTTCTTGTTTTCACCTTTTCTATGACACTGCCATTAGAAGTACCCTCATATTCACCCTTCCAAGCCAATTTTCCATTGGTACTGCCATTTTGTGACAAAGCAACATCTGTATTGCCATTCAATTTGCCTCCTCTTTTAGCTGAACTTACTTTACTACTGGATGTTCCTTCCTGCTTCGACAGAAGATCAACCTCAACCTTCTTTCTTCGGACCAAATCTCTAGGTCGCTTAGGAATATTAATACTACTAGCCAAATTAAGAGAAATGCCACCTAATCCAGCACTGCCACCATCAACTCTTGAATCTTCCCTTGACTGAGGATTACCTGAGTCAGTAGAGGTAGAGTTCAACAGACTTTTACACACTTCACCAGTACCTTTACTATTATTCTTCTCGTTTGACAAACTACTCAACAGCACCTCCTTTTTGCACTTCTTCCTAGACTCATTTAGATCATTGAACTCATGCTTCCGCTTTCCACTACTACTACTACCCCGGGAACCACGCTTCTTAACAGCAGAAACCCAGGGCTTCTGATTGTATACCCTTTGCAACCCCAATGACACAGATTTCTCAGCATTTTCAGTACCATGAGACTTTTCTGCTCTATCTTCCATTAACATGCAGTTAATCTACTATTTATAACCCAGAATCCCCAACCTACATGCCCACCGTTCATGTCCTTACCAAAAGATATCAGATCTGACACCATGAAATTTGACAATTAAATGCAATCAAATTATCAATCAATCAATACATTAAGACAAAATGTAACCGCTCTCAAATCATTTTTTAAAAATTACTCCACCGCAGAGATCTGACCACTAAACAAACACAATTTCGATAAAATTAAACTAAAAAATCTCGAATAAAAACCGCATGCAAACGTATTGCAACCAAGATTAATCAAAGAAATCATACAACAACGTACCTTATACATCATCAAATCTCCTTTAATCATCATCTCAGTTTATACAATACATATTAAATCAAAGCGTTGTTCGGCGTTACCCCCAATTTGATTTATCAAAATTCGCAACTAATTAGGGATTTTTACAGATAGAACGTAGAGCTAGGGTTTCGTTATTGCGTCACATAAGAGGAGGAAGAAAATGAGAGTTAAGAGAGTTTACTTGTTTCGAATTGAAAAATACGTAGTAATTAAGAAAATAAAAATTGAAAACAAAAATAATAGCGAAAAAAAAATATATAATCTGTAATTATTTTTTTTTTTGAAAGCAAAATTAATCTCTAATTGTGACTTCATGAGTTTTTTTAAAAAAAACAATTGTTGAGTTTATAATCTTTTATTTATTACACCGTATTACTCATGGAGTAATGGTATAAAGTTAGATGAAGTAATCTGAACCATTTAATTTGTCGTTTGACATTTAAAAAGTTAATGTACTGGACGGCTGCGATTTGATGACAAAAGTGATGACACTTTGTAATTGTTAGATAAAGTATTAGTAGACATTAGAAATTTTCAATTTCTTATTTTTGAGAAAGTTTTTGTTTTTTATTTATTATTGAGTAACCTGCGTAACATAAGAGTGTCAACAATTGTTATATTTGGGTGTAATAAAAAAAATCAACAATTCTGCCTAATATCACAAGTGACTGAGGTGCTGGCGGGATTCTTTGAGGAACTCTTTACCTCAGGGCAGAACGTGGATCCAGGAGTTGTAACTGATAACATTCTGCCTAATATCACAAGTGAAATGCGAGCAGGTCTGGAAGCCCCGTTCACGGTTGATGAGGTGTATGTGGCCCTGAAGCAGATGCATCCGACGAAGGCCCCTGGGCCTCATGGGATGTGCACTCTTTTTTTCAAAAATTCTGGTCCACTGTAGGTAATGATGTTATTTGTAAAGTTTTAAATATATTGAATAATGGCGGTGAATTTGATGATATTAATCACACCCACCTTGTTTTAATTCCAAAAAAGAAAGTTTGTGAGAGCCCAGTGGATTATAGACCAATTAGTTTGTGTAATGTTTAATACAAACTAGTTTCTAAGGTTCTTGCAAATAGGTTGAAAAATGTTTTGCCTTGTATTATTCACGAATCTCAAAGCGACTTTGTACCAGGTAGATTAATTACTGACAATATTCTAGTTGCGTATGAATGTTTTCACTTTTTGCGAAAAAAGAAGAAAGGCAAAAGAGGTTATGTGGGTTTGAAACTGGATATGAGTAAGGCGTATGACAGGGTAGAATGGATTTATATGGAAGAGATGATGCGCAAGTTGGGCTTCCCCAACAATTATGTTTCGTGTGTTATGAGATGTGTTTCTTCGGCCTCTTTCTCGGTGTTGGTTAATGGGCAACCATCTAGAAGTTTCCGGCCAAGTAGAGGGCTTCGACAAGGTGACCCCTTGTCTCCTTTTCTTTTCATTTTATGTGCGGAAGGTCTGTCCAGTTTATTGAGAAGAGCGGAGGATATGGGCCGGGGCATATTCATGGTGTGAAGATTGGAAGGAGAGTGCCTACGATTTCACATCTTTTTTTGGCCGATGATAGTCTGCTATTTGTGAGAGCGACGGAGGAGGAGGTTGATTGTGTGTTGAATATTCTTTCCAACTATGAGATTGCTTCTGGTCAGAAATTGAATATGGAAAAGTCGGAGATGTCCTGTAGCCGAAATTTGGAACAAGAGAAGATTGATATGCTTCAGATGCAGACGACTATTAAGGTAGTTGAAGGACATGATAAGTATTTGGGTCTCCCTACATATGTCGGTAGCTCAAAGAAGCGGGTTTTCCAAACTATTCAAGACAAGATTTGGAAGAAACTTAAGGGTTGGAAAGAGAGATTCCTATCGGATTGCAAGCCGGTCGTGAAGTTCTCATCAAGTCGATTGCTCAAGCTATCCCTACATATGCCATGCAATGCTTCAAGATCCCGAGTGGTGTTCTTAATGAAATTGAAAAAATGATTCGAGGCTTCTTTTGGGGCCAAAAATCAAGCGATAAGAAGATAGCTTGGATAGCGTGGGATAAATTGCTTGTGGGAAAGAATGATGGGGGACTTGGGTTCTGTGATCTCACTGTCTTCAACACGACAATGTTGGCCAAACAAGTTTGGCGTGTCCTCACGGGTGGCAATTCTCTTATGGTTCGTGTGCTTAATGTAACGACTCGGATTTTTGGGCCGTAAAATTTCGTGTAAAATTAAGCCTTTAAATCCGAATCATTCGATTTGGGCCCTAAGACTTAATTTTTATTTAATTGATCAGGCCCAAAACCCATGTTTGACTCCTCCTAAAACCGACCCCTTGCTGTATTTTCCTTTTACTTAATCAATTTAATTTATTTTCCATAATTAGCAATCCTTATCTATTTTGTTTAAAACCTAAAAATCCTATTTTTATTTTCCTAACCACCTCACTAAATTTTAGGAAACAAACTCCTATTCTACCTACCCTAGTCGGCCCCCTCCTATTATTCCTCCCTTATTTCACTTCCTAAACTAACTCCTAAAACACCTCCTATTATCTAGTAACCAACTCCTAAAATCTAGTAAACCCTTATTGTAATACCCCGAAATTTCGGGATATTTTAAATTTTTCTTAATTAATTAAATAGTTAATTAATTAATCATTTAATTGATTATTATTTAATTAATTACTAAATTAGTTGTAGCAATCTAATTATTTTACCTTAGCCCAAACCTTTGATCTCATCTTGTCAGAACCCGAGCCCAATTTTCCTCTTCTCTTGTTAAACCTCACGGCCCCCATCCCTTTTCTCCTAATTGATTTATTTAATCTGCTTTGACCAATATTGTTAAAGGATATGTCTATTTTGAACTTTTCTAAAAATCCTATTTTTACCCCAACCTCTCCTATCTTGACTACTAAATTATAGGAACTTCTAACCCCTCTTTCCTCCCATTACACACGGCCCAATCAAAGAAGAAAAACAAAAACACAATATATTCCTATTAATTCAGATCTTTCAACCCTTGCTATAACTTACATCACTAACTACCCTAATTCTTTCCTATTGTTCCAACCCTCAAAGATTGAACCAAGAAGCCAAGAAAGACTTCAAGAACCGTGTGATCTTGCTATTATTCGACCCTCATATACTCCAACAACAGGTAATTAGATTGCTTTATTTAATCAATAGGATAGATTAATTATATAATTTTTAGAATAGGTTTAGAAATATATAGAATTGATTAGAATTGTGTATATTTTATTTTGAATTATTTGTTGATATGTTTTAAAGAATGTCGTGTGGCATAGATACAATTCCATGATGTTTTAACAAGTTTATTTCATGTTCTTGCTATGTTCTATGATTGTTTTACGATTCTTGCTAGTTTAGAACTGATGAAATTAATTATTGAATAATTATGAATGATGATTGATTGTATGCCGTGAACCATGTGGGTGTTCGAATATTAATCTTGATAGTAATCTTGATCTTTTATTAAAATCTTGATCTAATACTAATCTTTGATGATAAATCTTGAATTTAATCTTTGATTTAATCATGTTATGTTAGGTTCTTGAAATTGATCTTGCTATTATTGTTTAGCCTTGAATAGCCGTGTAGTATAGGTGTGTTAAAGGTTTGATTTTGATCTTGTTTTAGTCCATGTTTGATGATTTAATGTTTAAAATATAATTTTATGGATTATTAATAAGTTTATATGATTATTTGTTGATAATTGTATTTAAATAAATTAAAGTGTCAATTTTGGTGATTTCATGTAAGAATGTCGAGTGGTATTAAATAATAAAAAGAGGATTTTTATCATGTTTTATGCAATATTAATTGATAATTGTTAGTTTATATGTTTAATTGATTATTGAATTGATTTATTAAATTGTTTATATGATTATTTAAGGAATTGATTTAATTATTGTTTTACTATTGAAAATGTCGTGTGGTACAAGTCTTGGACTAGAGTTTTGGGTCAAGTTAAGATGAACTAGAATTGATTAGGAGTCAAGTTGTGTCAATAAAGGATTGAATTGTGAACTAGAATTGAGAACAGAATTGTAATATGGAAAAGATGATTAACTATGAAGTGACCGCCTATCTAGTGGCTAAAGTGCCATGAACATAGGTATAGTCGAAGCCACTGTCCTATCTTCGGATTTGGGACAGTTCTTGATCCCAGTGCTCGGGAAGTAGATAAAACGCGGTTGACCCGGCATGAGCAAGGAAAGTTGGGGGGAGTAGATCTTCGTGGTTGACCCCTTACGAGCATATGACTGGTCACGGATTAGCATCTGAACTGAATAGAACTGAAAGGTCAATAGTGGTGTCAAGAAGTCTAGAACTGAATAAGTTAATCTGAAAGGTCTTGGTTTAGCAGGTTATTATGATTGTTTTCCGCTGCGTACTTGAACGTTAATGTCTATGAATGCTTCCCTAGATGATTTGTTTGACTGTTTGATTGACCTATTCTGATTATTATGTTTCTAATTGTGTTTTACTGATTAAGTAGAACAATCTAATTACTCACCACTGATTGTGGACCCCAAAATCCTTTTCAGGTACAGGTAATGATTGATTAAGTTACGCAAGGGCTGGGATTGTGTGCAAGATAACTTAGTAGTTTATCCTGATGACCATCTCTAGCCTTTGTGTTAATATTATAGTGGACTTTTCCTTATTTTGTAGTAATAATGGACTTCGGAATATTATTAATTTTGGATTATTTAATGGTTTATTGAATAATATGAATTAAGTTTAGAGCTTCCGCTGTAATTAATGAATCTGATAATAAAGGTTTTTAGATAATAATGATTTGTATTGTTGTTTTCTCCGAAAACAACGCTGCTAAAATACGGGTCGTTACACTTATCCTATTTATACTCCAAAAACCCACCCTTTCCCTCAATCATCATATGATCAAAAACACAAAGCAAATCCTCTCTTTCTCTCTTCTTCTTGACCCTCACGGCACCCTCTCAAAAACCCCACACAAATACTTCCTTCACTTCATCAATTCAAACACCTTCATCAAAGAAAGTTCAACCTTTAGCCTTTGAAGATCAAAGCCTTCTTTGCTCATGGTCGTGCGTTGGTGGTCGAAGGTGGCGTGTTTGGGCGTGGTTTATGTGTGTGTTTTGTTGTTCTTCTAAGGTAACTAGATTATTCTACTTAGGAATAGTATTAGATTGCGTAGGATAATAGGATTAGAACATTGTAGTTGTTGTCCTTGTTGTGAGTGTTTTGGCCGAGTGGTTTAGGGTTGTGGTTCGAATTCTTTGATTGATCTTTGATGAATTTTGATTGAATATTTTCATGTCTTAACGTTTTATGACCTTTCTTTATGAATCTTGAATAATCTTGTGAAGCCATGAAGTTCTTGATTGATTCTTGTTACTAGTGTTATGTGTGTGTACATGATGTGACGACCCGACTCGCTTAAATCGGCGCGGAAGAAACCGACGAGTCGAATAGTCATAACTAACAACTCAAAATACCTAAGAATTAAAAACTAATACCTCAAGTATTATTATTATAACTCCAAAAGTACAAATACCCACAAGTTTGTACAATACTAAACCAAAAGTCAAACTAAAAGTCTAATATGCGATAAAACTCCAATACACATGTCAGAGTCCAAAACCAACGTATACAAGTCCAAACTACAATCCAAAAACTATCCAAAAACAAATAACAATGAAAAGTACAACAAAGCATAATAACGGCGCTCGCCCAACCCAAAGCTAAGCAATAACCTCATCATCAGAAATACCTGAAAAACAACAACAGTCCACCATCAGTGGCGAGTAACATAACTGACTCACCCTAATGGGAATACACATGAACATAGCACAAATCAAATATCCAAACCAACTCATAGACACAAGCGAAAAACACCCAATGACAACCTCGACTCAATTATCTTATCCAAACTTATCTTTGGCGCAATCATTCATATACTAGACCGGACTACGCTCGTACGAACGCATCTTACGCATTCGAACTTTCTACTATGTTAGGAAATGAGAATCTTACTCCCAAGTCCTGTGAAACCAATCTTACTAGAAATCCACATCCGAAGACAACATAGTAAGACTCCAACTATCCCAATACCGCGGATGGAATAGGGGCAACGTCTTAACCCAAAAACATAGAATCTTACTCTAAGTTTTAGGCGTCTAGCTACGAAATCAAGCTAAATTATTAATTATATCTTAAATCTTAATCATCTTAATCATAACTTAATTAATTTCAAGAATTGCCTTTGCGCCTTGATTCTCGAAAATAATCAGTTAAATCACGAAGTTATTCTCAAGAATTGCCTTTACGCCTTAATCTTGAGTCTAACCAACACTTAACCACTTTCTTAAAACCATTCTTTAACTATCTTTAACGTTATCTTTAACTTTCTTTAACATCTTAATCACTTTCATTAACTTCCAAGACTCAACCCAGAACTCATCAAGACTCATCAAGACTCATCAAGAACTCAACAAGAACTTAAAGAACTCAACAAGAAACCATAAAGAACTCATCCAAGATTCAAGAACTTCAATCAAGAACTCATCCAAACACCATACATCACACGCATATCATCATCATCAAACCATGTAATTACCAACTTATTACTATCCAAAACTAATCAAACTTTTACACAATCATCATGATCACAAATCCAATATATTCAATTATAAAATAACCATATTCCAATCATCAAATCATCATTTAAACAACATAAAAATCAGATTCATATCATACTCAAAAACATGATAAAACTTCATTAAAATCAATCCTAATCATTTAATCTATACTATGAAACATAGTATGCCAAATAAGTTGAGAAAGTATGTTACCTTTTTGAAGATATACACACAAAAACAACACAAATTGCAGCCCGAAATCACCCAAAGAACACGGCCCAGCCACGCACCACTCACGAACACGGCACGGCACACACACGGTCTTGCACGGCTGCTACACGAGCCACCCACTGCACGGCTGAAACCACGAACACACGGCCCACCTACACGGTCCTCACGGCACCACACTGCACTTGCACGGCTGCCACTCGAACACCCACGAACAAGACACACGAACCAACCCGGAAAACCACCCAAACCAACGATCTTGATTGCAACAAATGGGTTTAAATTGTGTTTAGGATACTTAAAGATCAATAGACTTTGAATCTTTAAGATTGGGGTTGGAAAGATTGATGAACAAATGTTCAACTTGGAAACACCAAAAATGGCGTGTGAAGTAGAGCAATTGGGAGGGAGTTTGTGTTGATTGAATTTTGATGGCAAGAGTGTGTTTAAAGGCAAATTAGCAAAATGGATCATCAAGCCTTACTAACTACTCTATATATAGAGTTAGTTAAGGTGTAAACATGAAACAAGTGGCAAATCCTTGCCATGCACACATAAGGAAACCGGCCCAAGCAAGAGAAATGACCAATTTTGGGCTTTCGTGATTAATTGGGCTAATTTACAAAAATTACATGATAAATCATGTATAAATCAATTTAGCCCAAAATATTAAATAATTAATTAGAAAATTAAATAATAAAAATTCTAATTAATTAAATAATAATCAACATAAATAATAATAAATGCAAATAAAATAATTCGAATTAAATCGAAATTATTCAAATAAAATAAAATAAATAGTTCAAAAATAACTTTGAACTATACATAGATGCACATAAACGCACATAAATTATCGGCAAAAATACCAATAAAATCAGGGTCATTACACATGATGCCAAAGTATGGATTTTTATGTCATTCTTGACCAATATTTAGATTCTTGATTTTGTTTTTGGCCTTTGTCTCATGCATGGTTTTGGTGAACTAAAGCTTTGATTTTTATTTCGTTTTATGGTCTTGCTTTATAATCTTGATGCTTGTTTCAAGTTATTTTGTTGATGAAAGTTATTGTGATGATTCGAGTAGCATGATATGAGTGACGTTGAATTCGTGTGATGATCTTGTATGGAGTCTTTAGAGTCTTGTTGAGTCGAGTTGTGTCGAACGGTTAAAGATCGTGCGGGTCTATCGGTTCATCTGTGATGAATCGTGCGGGGCTAGTCTTGTTTGTTTGATTGCGAGTCAGAGTCATGTCGAACAGTTTAAGATCGTGCGTCTATCGGTGATAAACCGTGCGGGTCTATCGATTCATCAGTGATGAATCGTGCGGGGCAAGTCCTTTGTTGTTAGTCTTGTTATCGGTTGTAGACCGAGCATCGTCTTGATATTGAACTTGTAATTGTGCATATTAAACTTGGAAGTATTTGTACTAGCTTGAATTGATTGATGATGCTGTTGACTGTAATGTTTTCCGCTGCTATCTCTGATGTTGATTATCTTGTAACCTGAATTTGTTGTTGTCCCTGTGTTTCTAACCCTATTATTGTATCTGATGTGGTCTTACTTCTAAGTAGGACAATCTAGTTACTCGCCACTGATGGTGGACCCCCCAATTCTATTTTGCAGGTAAGCAAGTTAGAGGCTAGAGTTGGGATGAGTTTGTTGAGCTTCTAGGCCCCTGTTTACCTTTCCTGCTTTTGCAGCTAGTTTTATTTTCTAGTTTTTAGGACTTGATTTTGGTTTAGTTTAACCTTTTGTACTTGGGATTTCATTATTAATAATAATAAGTATTTCTTCCATGAGTTTCAGTCATATTTATGTTTTATTTATCGATTGGTAACTGCCTGTTTACGACGTTATCACTAATAACGTCGTTGCTAAAATGCGGGGTGTTACACTTAAAGGTAAATATTTCCCGACCACATATTTCATGGAGGCTAAATTAGCACCAAATGCAAGTTTCACTTGGCGTTCTATTCTTTCTACTCGGGATTTGCTGAGGATGGGTGCAAGAAAAGTTATTGGAAGGGGTAGTTCAGTGAAGATTTGGGATGATCCCTGGGTTCCGAACTGTAACGACTTCAAAGTGGCTCCTCGAGATTTGGTTCCTGATGGTGTGACGCATGTTTCTGATCTTGTTGAAGATGGGTGCTGGAAGCTTGAACTCGTCTCTCAATTATTCAACCCAACAGGAGGTTCGTGAGATTATCAAAATCCCCCTCCCATCCTACCATGTGGATGATAGTTGGACATGGCATTTCACGAAGAATGGCACCTTCTTTGTTAAGAGTGCGTATTTTCTGGGAATAAGAGGAAGATGAAACAACAGGGCCTCATCCCCGGCAGCCCCACAAAGTGATATTTGGAAGAAAATCTGGAAGCTCAAATTACCTCCAAAGATTCGACTCTTTGCCTGGAAGATTATGCACAATAGTGTTCAAACAAAGGTCAACCTTTGCAAGAGGGGCATTAATAATATTGACCCAATGTGTTCGATGTGTGGTGAGCATGAAGAAACAATGGCACATTGTTTTTTCAATTGCCTTGAGTCAGCAATGCTATGGAGAGTTTCAAGTCTTCGACTAGAGGCGAGACCCGACAATGATGTTTTGCTCTCGAATTGGCTTGGTGCTCTGTTGCAGAATTATCGAGAGGAGGGTTGGTGGCGAGGTTTCTGGAGTACTATGTGGGAAATCTGGCTACGGCGGAATGCGTGGCACTTTTCGAACAATGGGTGGCGGGCTGAAGATATTCTGCACAAGAGTATGAGCCTAATAGAGGAGTATGAGAAGGCCAATCAACAGGTGTGGGAAGCTACAAATCCGAGTTTTTCTAATTTGCACTGGAAAGCTCCTGATGTGGGATGGTATAAAGTGAATGCGGATGTAGCAACTTTTAGGGATGGGCGCATGGTCCTTGGGGTAGTGGCAAGAGACTGTGAGGGATGTGTTATGCTATCGACCTGTAAGCTAATAAATGGTGTGGACAGTGTGAATGTAGGATAAGCCTTAGCAGCTCGACATGGAATGCAAATTGTGTATGATGCTGGTTTTCGCATGATAGTGCTCGAATCGGATTGTTTAAAATTGATTGCGGCTGTCAAAAGAAATTCCAGGGAGAATTCGGAGTTTGGTTTTATTGTTTCAGATATTTTGTATCTTGCTAGCCTTTGTTCTAATTGCATTTTCTCACATGTAAAAAAGGTGGGGAACTCAGTTCCCCATCACTTTACTAGGCTTAGCTTGTCTATCACGGATTTCGTGGTGTGGATGGAGGAAGTACCAGACTCAATAACTGATCATGTAAACTTTGATATTAACGTTATGAATGAATAAGAATCTCCCGGTTTTCCCGTAAAAAAAAAATCAACAATTTTCAAAATTTCCTTTTTTGGTAAAAAAAAGAGCATAAATTTACAAAATTGTTATTACTTAATCATAAGAATTAAGTCTTAAATTTTAATGCATTTTAATTAAAACAAAATCATTTATTACAAACTTCATGATTCACACCAAAAATCCAATAATCAATTAAATTTCTTACCCTCCCAACCATCCATTCCCCGTTATTTAAGTTCAAACATTAAACATTCCCCAACCACCCAACTCCTCATTTATCTAATCTGACACCCTAGTTCATCCCCTTCCTATCGTGCTTCTATATAAACCCTAATTCACCCCTTCTCTCTCATCCTCTGTCATCCCTCTCTATAAACCCTAACTCATCATGCATCTCTCCTCCTCATCCATCATCTCCTCATCCATCGTCTTCTCCTCCATCGTCTTCTTTGTCATCATCTTCTCTCCTTCGTATTCTCTTCTATCGTCTTCTCTCCCACCATCTTCTCCGTCTTTATTTACTCTCTCTTCTACCATGGTTGATTTAACTCCATTGAAAATCACGTATGAGAGAGAAAAAAATCCAACCAAAAAGGTAATTTTCAAACTAGCCTTCGACCTTATTAGATCTGGGCATTCTAAGAATTTTGAGGCTTACATATATTGCTAAACACTTTGTTGTTTCGTTCTATCCGAATTGCATACACAACTTCAGATATACACGAGAAAAATTTGTTGTTCGGGACTCTTGGACCTGCTACACCTGCTGCCATATCTGATTGCATCTACAAGAGTAGCAGCGCATTTGGACTTGATACTTTGTAGGACCAGCTTCCAAATTTGATTGTTGTAGTCACATTTAAAGAACATATGCTCATAAAATTCCTTGTGGCCACTGCATAAACACACACCAGGGGGCAGTCTTAAGCTTTCAGCTGAGGAGTCTATCTGTGGTAGGCAGCCTGTTTTGTATTGCTAACCATAGGATGAAAGGACTTTTAGGCATAGCTCTATTATGGCATATAACTCTCCACCATGCTACTTTAGGTACCTGAGGTCTTAAGGTTTGATACATCATTGAGATCTTGTATTTTCCATGTTTTTCCACTGAACCCCAACCACCAATATGATCCACCATCTCCCTGCATTTCAAAATTTTGCTTAATACCCAAGAACAACTCTTAGGAAGTTGGTCTGTTCTTGCTTCTTTTCTTTTCCCTTTCTTTAACAACAAATGAAAATATCCCAAACTTCCCATCATGAATCACTTGACCTTATTAATTGTATAGTGGCCTAAATGTCACCCCCATGAAAATGACTTTTATGTTGTAATTCTTTGAATTGGATGTTCTGTGTGGGTCTATTTCTTTGGGCACCGGATAAATTCTTCCAGTAGTTGGATTGAAGTAAAACCATTTCTCATCAATGTGTATTGTATATTTCATGTCAACAAACCTTGCTTTGCTGTTTGTGGTTGCTGGTTTTATGTGTGAAAGTACTCTTCATCCTATCAATCTTCTTTTTGTCACTCATATTTGGATGGTTTGGACTTGCATGTGTTTTCCCTAAGCAATCCTTTCTTAAGTAGCCTAAACACCTGCATGTGTGAGCACTTTAATGCTCCTGCATATGCTCCATAAGATTGTCTTAAATGTAGTGGTGTTGACTGCAACCACTCACTACTTTAATAAAAAATGCTTTCTTCCTACATAACCCCTTTTAAGATTGCTGACATCTATGGCTTCCCCCCTTTATGTTTTTCTTCCCTTTTAAAAATTTTGCAAACAATGTTTATGTGACAACAAATTTCCTTGGCTAATTTGGTTTGGATTCCCCAAAGTAGTCTCCCCCCTAATGCTAATAAATCAAAAAAGTTGCTACCGTGCCTTATTTAGGGCTACACGGAACCCGATTGATCATGTGGTCCGAAGACCGTAATGACTCCAATGAATAGGTTGGTCACCAGTTTTGGATTCGGGGGTGATGGTAAGGACTAAGTAGGTCACAAAGTCCCCCCGCATCTAGCTGTTTTTACCTGATCTCATTTGTGATTTCATCTTTATTAAATCGAATAACACTCGTTTCCCATATTAGAATGCCTAAGGGCACATAGGAATTACTAGGCGGGTTTGGATTATTTAAATACACAAATATCCCACGCGACCACTTTAGATTTAATCAATTTTATTAACTAAAGCCGGTTTGCCTAAAACTAATCTTTATTTAAAGTGATTACACATTATGTAATCCCCCGTATTTTTATACCCTGGTATAAGAGTTAATTATACATAAATACGCGATTTTACACCCATAACGGATATTTTCGGAATTAGAGTTAATAAAATAAATTAAATATTTTATTTTATGGGAATATTAATGATTTATATGTTTGAAATCATTTTATAAAAATTTGTGGGTCATATTTAACATAACTCAAAAGGTTTTAATTGTCGGTTGGGAACCGTTCAAACAAATAAATAAATAAATAAAAAGAACGAAATAGTAAAAAATTCAGTGTTTGGAAATGATAAGGGCTTAAAAGGGTTTGTCACAGGCCCAACCTATTGAGAAACCCTAAACAACCGTAACATTATAAATACCCAGGGTAAACCAAATTAGGTCAAAAAACAAAAAGGAAAAAAAACAAAAAAAAACAACACACTCTCTCTCCCTCTCTCACCGTGACCCAAGAAAAGGGAAAAAAAAAATTTCAAATCTCAAAAACCCAAAACCTCCATACCCATCTTCAACCTCACACCCTCAATCCTCCATAACCACCAAAGCACCACCGTCATTCAGTCGTTGGTCCCTGCAGCAACCTCCACCCTCGCCGGTTGCTATTCTAGATTTTCGAAAAAAAAAGAAAAAAACAGAAACAGAGCACCCCTCACGCACGACCGCCAATCACTGCACCACCACTCACCGCCGCGTTGATCGGAGCGTCGACTGCGAGCCGCCGTTCGTGGTGCCCGTAGGTAGCACCGTGCTTTGCTGACTTGCTATTAAGTATATACATATGTATATGCATATATGTACTCTGTATATGCGTGTATGTATATGTATATGTATATATATATATATATATATATATATATATATGTACACGTATATGTACATAATTAAAAAAAAAATTAAAATTATTTATTTTTATTTATTTTCTTTTAAAATCTTGGATTAAAGAATGTATTTATACAATTGATTAAGTAGTTAATATTATCATCGGGTAATTTATGGAAAGTCTTAGGATAGGTTAGAGCTGCTGGATATTTTAGGACTCGAGTTAATACTATTGTCTTTTATATTATAGGCGAAGAATATTACTTAGGCGAGTTCTGAAAGGAAAAGGTGGAGTACCACCAAGTTTATTTAAGGTACGCGTGATTGATAAGTTTTCAGACGTAGTATGTAACACCCTGAAAATTCCCTACTTGAAAACTCTAAACATTATTTAAAATTATGACATGTAAAATATATATTTGAAAGGAAATTTCCAAAGTATTACCGCCACGTGTGAAAACGTTTCGGCTTAATTAGAATTTTGCAGCGGAAAAACTTTAACAATTATTTAAACAAAACAACGTAAGTGAAATACATTTGAAAATAAGCTCAGATACAAGACTTGTTAACTCTCGAATCACTCTCATCCCATGAAAGTGCATATGCTGAATGCTTGAACTTCACATCATTAAGCTAACCTGTGCAATTCTGCTCCCCAATAATACAAGTGTATAAATTGGTTCATCACAGGGTCATTAAGGCGAGGGCCATGACCAAAGAAGACACACACAAAAGCACGTAATCAGCAAAAGCTGAGTACATATATACAACAAGATATGCACCTATAATATAACATGAATAAATAATGCAAATGATAACCTGCTATATACTATAGGACCAATCTCATACATCCTAGACTATATCAGTTTATAAGGATATTTGGATTCAACATCGAACGGGTTTCCAAAGATAAGTAACCATGCCCACCAGAGCCCCACTCGGTTGTAAGTCGAGTGGTAAAAACGATGCCACTTAAGAGTGGCGGGATCCTAGGCCATAATGATAAAAATAAACAAGGGTGAACAACGTCTTGTACCCCTCGTAGGAAGCTATTTAGCTTCCCCCATGTGTTCATACTCAAGGTGTATACGTTCCAAGAGTTTTGGTGTGAATCCTCTTTCACTTTACGTGATTTATCATATGTAATTAGTAATTGTGAAGACTCACCCCACACAAGACATCACTCAACATCAATGCAACATGCAACACACTTTCCGTTTTTAAATCCTCTAGGTCTAGGTGATCACATAACCAATTTTATTTAGCCAATCTTTCTACCGAGTCTCATTCTCCCAGAGGGAGCGAGTAAAGATCCTATCCAGTTCTTTAATGCCCATGGCCCCACACAATGGTGGTAAAATAATATTAATGCCTACTGGCCCCACATTACGTGGTGTAAAGGTTCATAATTGAACTCCTATTCCAAACTGTGATGAAATACCCAATTCAGGCCAACATGCTGTAACAATATATATTTTTCCTTCCACAATCACAGATATAACATATAATCAATCATCACAGTTCACATCATGTCCTAGACATGCTACTACATGCAGACAATTTACTGAGTACATACGTACCTGGTATAATAAATCCGACTAGCCACTTTTAATTGAATTCTCGGAATTCAAAATCTCCTACAATTAAACATTACAACTAATCAAAACCCAAAACTACTCTAATTACATATTACAAAATTCCAGCCTCTAATAAAATTTAATCGTAACACTAAATTTCTCTACTTAATTTCGGAAATATAATTTTGTGCCCTAAAAATTGGATAATAATTTAAATAGTCGAAATATCGTCTTATCGTGCGATAATAAAAATTTCAGCGCGTATAAAATTATTTAAAAGCCTTTTAAAACGTTCCGAACATAGATTTTAAAGTTCTAACAACGCCCGACGGCTTCCTAATACTAACGGAAATAATTATACGCTACTAATAATTAAAATCTTTGAAATTATATTATTTTTCCAGAAATCACAGCAATAATAAAATTAATAAAACTCCAAAAATATAATCCAATTAACAATGCTAATCAAGATTAATCAAAAATTTTATAAAACTTATTATTAAAATACAAAAACACAACTTCATCTTCAACCTCCCTACAACAACCTCCATTAAAACAGCGAAACCTCCATTAAAGCTTCAAGAAAACCTCATTAAAACATTTAAATTTCAACAACAACTCCCAAAATATCAACTTTAATACTTTAATCATCGCATAACACTAAAAATATCAAGGTTTAAACAAGTTTTAATCAAGTTACAAAATCTAAAAAATTTCAATCAAAACCCCAAAATCAAAGATTCAAACCTCAACTTTAATCATAAAACTTTAATCCAAAATATGATTAAACAATATAATCAAATCAGAAATTAACCAAGTATAACAATTTATAAACTATAAATCAAGAATTAAAAATAAATAAAGAAAAGTTTTTTTTTTATTTTTTTTTTATTTTTAAGACTCACGCAGTGCAGGGAGGAACTGGCGGCTGGCGGCGGCGAGGCAGGGCGGCAGGTCAGCAGCGGGTCGGCTGCAGGTGAGCGGCGGCGGTCCTCGGGCCGGTGGTGGTGCTGCTGTGCGGTGCTTCTTGTAGAAGAAAGAATCAATTTTTTTTTTCTTTTGTGATGTTTTACGGGAGAGACAAATGAGGGAGAGTATGTTTGGTTTTTTTTTTTTTCTTTTTCTAATTTAGGGTTTTGACTTATTTTGGTTTAAGTTAGGGTAAATATACAACTTTGGTCCGATTTGAGTTTCCTACCAGGTTGGGCTTGCGACAATATGAATACATACCTTTACGCTTTTTCAAACCGAAATATTTTACTTTATAAACGACGTCCAAAATACATAATAAAAACCTTTAGTATTAGTTTCAAATATGATTTTATAAAATTTCTTTGTAAATATACATAAGCTATTTAAATACCTAATAAATAATATTTTGTAAATATTGACTTTAAACCATTTTATTAATCCTAATTCGTAAGCATATAAAATATTCCTTTAGGCGTATAAAATACGTGTATAGGTTACAAAATACGTATAAAAATATATGTATAAATATACAAAAATACGGGGTATTACATAGTATCATGTTAGGACTTTGCGTATTTCTATCATGATTGTCAAGATATTAACAAGACCAAATTTGTACGAAGTCAGCAAAGCTGAGTACGACAATTAAATAAGCATACAGATCTATTGCATATAAAAATCACGTCAAACTTAAATGCTAAGGTGAGTAATTAGTTATTATTCCTTGTTAAACACATTTATTATTAAGTGGCCCTCTAGAGCCGAAGCCAGTGTAAACACCAGGCGAGTTGTCTATGCCTAGAAGGTGACAATGGGAGCTACCCACGTCACAAATAAAGGAATGAGCTCAATCCGCTAATGGAACACGTGGATCCTACGGTTCCCTTAAAGTCACGGGTCCTGCCGTGACCCCAACCCACATCTATGCCAATACTCCAGACGTGTACTTGTCGAGAGTTTTAATGCTTACCCGAATCTTTCACTTTAAGTGATTAGTGTCTTGAGAGTTGTTACACATAACAAGCACACACATACAATTCACATAACACTTGTTTAAATTTGTTGTTCAGATAAAACACACCGAACTCTTGTCTATTTAACGAGATTCCCATTAAGAACTTATGTCTTGAGTGGTATCCCAAAGCTATTAAAGTGCATGAAATATTCGGAGAATCTATTCATGCATTACTAATAAACTTGAAAGGGACAACCTATCCATATGTAAAATAAATTGCTACTAATGAAGCATGAAATATTCAAAGAACCTATTCATGCAATATTCTCTTTTATAATCGTGAACATGAAATAATCCTTCCTAATCTTTCCTTGATTGGTTTGCAAACACAGGTTATACAAACAATTAAATTCATCACAAACAGTCATGTTCCACAAATTCACATATCTTGACAATCATGATAGAAATACGCAAAGTCCTAACATGATACTACGTCTGAAAACTTATCAATCACGCGTACCTTGAATAAACTTGGTGGTACTCCACCTTTTCCTTTCAGAACTCGCCTAAGTAATATTCCTCGCCTATAATATAAAAGACAATAGTATTAACTCGAGTCCTAAAATATCCAGCAGCTCTAACCTATCCTAAGACTTTCCATAAATTACCCGATGATAATATTAACTACTTAATCAATTGTATAAATACATTCTTTAATGCAAGATTTTAAAAGAAAATAAATAAAAATAAATAATTTAAATTTTTTTTTTAATTATGTACATATACGTGTACATATATATATATATATATATACATATACATACACGCATATACAGAGTATATATATGCATATACATATGTATATACTTAATAGCAAGTCAGCAAAGCACGGTGCTACCTACGGGCACCACGAACGGCGGCTCGCAGTCGGCGCTCCGGTCAACGCGGCGGTGAGTGGTGGTGCAGTAACTGGTGGTTCTGCGTGAGGGGTGCTCTGTTTCTGCTTCTTCTTTTTTCTGTTGCTGCAGGGACCGGCGACTGAACGACGGTGGTGCTTTGGTGGTTATGGAGGATTGAGGATGTGAGGTTGAAGATGGGTATGGAGGTTTTGGGTTTTTGAGATTTGAATTTTTTGTTTTCCTTTTCTTGGGTCACGGTGAGAGAGGGAGAGAAAGTGTGTTGTTGTTGTTTTTTTTTCCTTTTTGTTTTTTGACCTAATTTGGTTTACCCTGGGTATTTATAATGTTACGGTTGTTTAGGGTTTCTCAATAGGTTGGGCCTGTGACAAACCCTTTTAAGCCCTTATCATTTCCAAACACTGAATTTTTTACTATTTCGTTCTTTTTATTTATTTATTTATCTGTTTGAACGGTTCCCAACCGACAATTAAAACCTTTTGAGTTATGTTAAATATGACCCACAATTTTTGATAAAATGATTTCAAACATATAAATCATTAATATTCCCATAAAATAAAATATTTAATTTATTTTATTAACTCTAATTCCGAGATATCCGTTATGGGTGTAAAATCGCGTATTTATGTATAATTAACTCTTATACCAGAGTATAAAAATACGGGGGATTACATTCTACCCCCCTTAAAAGAAGTTTTGTCCCCGAAACTTATGTCACTAATAACTTTATATTTTAAAGAAATGCACTGCTAAATAAAAGTGTAAGGACTAGAGCTGCTGTAACTTGACTCTTACTTTTATTTCTACTACTTGTTCCCGATGATATGCCCGGAAACTCTTGAGACTATGTCCCAAAAACGAGGAAAAGAACTAAACTATTCAGTGCAAGCATGCCAAAATAGTAATCATAATGCTAATAATGCTATAAAATGTTGTAAAAGCGCGAAATTCTATCGCATTCTACCCCCCTTAAAGAAAAAGAGTTACGCCCTCGTAACTCACCGTTTAAAACAATTCGGGGTACTTGCTCTTCATATCTTCTTTGGCTTCCCAAGTAGCTTCTTCGTACTATTGGTTAGACCAAAGGACCTTTACTAACTTTATATTCTTGTTTCGGGTACTTCGTACCTTACTGTCCAATATCTTGATGGGTCTTTTCTTCATATGTCAAATTTTCATCCAACTGAATTGCTTCCGGTTGCAGTACATGCTTGGAATCCGGGATATACCTCTTAAGTTGTGAAATGTGAAATACATCATGCATCTTCTCAAATTCCATCGGTAAGGCCAGCTTGTAAGCTAACTTCCCGATTCTTTCCAAAATTTCATACGGACCTACATACTTTGGGCTAAGTTTACCCTTTTGCGCGAATCGCATGATACCTTTCGTTGGTGAAACCTTCAGGAAAACTTTGTCACCAACTTTAAATTCATCCTCCCGTCGTTTCTGATCTGCGTAGCTCTTATATCTGTCTTGGGCTGCTTGAATTCTACTCCGTATCAGCTTAACAGTTTTAACTTTCTCTTCTATGAACTCAGTTCCCAGGACAAGTTGTTCACTAAGGTCGTTCCAACAGATAGGGCTTCTACACTTCCTCCCATACAGCGCTTCGAAGGGTGCCATTCCGATGCTAGTGTGGTAACTATTGTTATAGGAGAACTCGATAAGGTCCAAGTGATCCTCCCAAGATCCTTGGAAATCGAGTGCACATGCCCTCAACATATCTTCCATAGTTTGATTCGTTCTTTCGGTTTGCCCATCAGTTGCTGGGTGAAACTCTGTGCTCATTTTAAGAGTTGTGCCCAAATTCTCTTGCACCTTTTTCCAGAACTTTGATAAAAATCGAGAGTCACGATCCGAGATGATATCCTTCGGTACTCAATGCAGTCTTACCACATTCTTTATGTAGGTTTTCGCCAGTTGCTTCTTTTTCCAAGTTTCTTTGATGGGTATAAAAACTGTAGACTTAGTCAGTCGATCTACTACCACCCATATGGTGTCATTACCACTCTTAGCTCTAGGTAAAGATGTGACAAAATCCATCGATATCGAATCCCACTTCCAGACTGGCACTTCCAGCGGTTGAACTGCCCCCATTGGCCTCTTGTGATCTATCTTCACCTTTTGGCATGTAAGGCACTTTGATACGAATTCTGCAATTTCACGCTTCATATTGGGCCACCAGTAGACCAATCTTACATCCTTGTACAACTTATCACCTCCGGGGTGAACAGAGTACGGTGTGTTATGAGCTTCCTCCATTATTCTTCGTTTCAACTCCTCACAATTTGCGGGTATGCACCACCTTCCTTTAAAACGCAAGCTTCCATCGTCAAATACTATAAAGTCACTCTCCTTGGTTTGACCTAAATTTCCTTTTATTTTATTTAGCTTATCATCCTCCTTTTGTTTTTCCACAATCTCATCAAACAATGTGGGTGCTATTGACATGGCTGCCATCAAGTTTTCCACTTCCCCTTCGTACATAACTTCCAAGTTTAACCTTTCAAACTCTCTGCACAAGGTGTCTTCGACCATTATGGTATTGATTCCATGAGTCGTCTTGCGGCTCAAGGCGTCAGTGACTTTATTGGCTTTTCCTTCGTGGTATTGGATATCCAGGTCGTAATCCTTAATTAATTCTAGCCATCTCCTTTGTCTCATGTTCAAATCTTTCTGAGTGAAAATATACTTTAAGCTTTTGTGATCCGTAAATATCTTACACCTTACGCCATAAAGGTAATGTCTCCATATCTTCAAGGCAAACACTATAGCGACTAGCTCCAAATCGTGAGTAGGGTAATTTGCCTCGTATGGTTTTAGTTGTCTTGATGCATAGGCTACCACCTTTCCATTCTGTTGTAAGACACATCCCAAACCATTCTTTGAAGCGTCACTATATACTTCAAACCCCTCGGTTCCTTCAGGTAGGGTTAACACTGGTGCTGTTGTCAATCGGTCCTTCAAGGTTCGGAATGCTTCTTCGCAATTTTCATCCCATTCAAACTTCTTTTACTTCTTCATCAAGTTAGTCATGGGTCTTGCTATCTTAGAGAAATCCTTCACAAATTAAACCTTCTGTAATAGCCCGCTAAGCCCAAAAAGCTTCGGACATCAGTCACGTTCTTAGGGGTAGACCACTCGCTCACTGCCTTGATCTTCTCAGGATCCACACATACTCCTTCCTTCGACACATAGTGTCCCAAGAATGCAACCTTTTCTAGCCAGAATTCACACTTAGAAAACTTGGCATACAACTTGTTTTCTCTTAAGGTCTCCAGGACTGTTCTTAAATGCTTGACATGCTCATCTTGACTCTTTGAGTACACTAGTATGTCGTCTATGAAAACCACTACAAACTTATCCAAATATTCGTGAAACACCTTATTCATCAAGTCCATAAATATAGCTGGTGCGTTGGTTAACCCAAACGGCATAACGGTAAATTCATAATGGCCATAGCGAGTTCGGAAGGCAGTCTTTGACACGTCTTTATCGGCTACTCTCAACTGATGGTAGCCGGACCTCAGATCGATCTTTGAGAACACGCAGGCTCCTTTGAGTTGATCGAATAAATCATCAATTCTAGGTAAGGGATACTTGTTTTTGATGGTCACATTATTCAACTCCTTATAGTCTATGCACAGTCTACGGCTCCCATCTTTCTTCCTCACAAATAGCACAGGGGCTCCCCAAGGTGATGCACTAGGCCGGATATAACCTTTCTTAAGCAACTCTTGTAACTGGGTTTTTAGTTCACTCATCTCCGCAGGTGCCATTCTATATGGTGCTTTGGAGATAGGGGATGTCACAGGTACTAAATCTATGGTGAACTCAACCTCTCTTTTTGGTGGCATCCCCGAAATCTCATCAGGAAAAACATCAACAAATTCATTAACTATTGGAACATCATCCAACTTCATTCCCCTCCTCTCACTTAAATTTAGAACACAATAGAAGTACAATGGGTGTCCTTTTGTAACTAGCCTTTTCAGTTTCATGGCAGAGATTATCCCAAAGCCCTTAGTCTTGCTAGGGTTCTTGTAGGAAATGGGGGTTCCTAAAGGAGTTCTCAAGTATACCCTTTGTGCTTTACAATCTATTTTTTCCTCATACTTGCTTAACCAATCCATTCCTAAGATAATGTCCAGACCCCCTAAAGAAATCTCTATAAGGTCAGAAGGAAAGTTAGATTCTCCTATTTGTAATGGCAATTCCTTGTGAAGTTTAGTACAGTTAACTACCTCCCCAGTGGGTAGGTATATAGGTATTTGGACTAGCTCCGCCTTATTCAACCCCAACTTTACCACAACATACTTAGAAATAAAAGAATAGGTTGCACCAGAATCGAAAAGAACTTTAACCATAAAGGAGTTTAAGGAAAAAGTACCCGTGACAGTATCAGCTGCTCTCTCGCCTTCTTTCTTTCCCATGACGTTCAATCTGCCTGCAGTGTTGTTCTTGTTCTGATGATGGTTATTCTCTGCCCCTCCTTGCTTAGTGTGGTTGTTTTGGTTGCCCGAATGCCCTCCTGTTTTATCATGGGATCTTCCTTTAGCATCATTCCTTTCAGTCTCGGGTTTGGAGAAGCACTCATACGCTCTGTGTCCCTTCTTCTTACAGTTGCTGCAGGTGACCAGGTTACCTTCGCAGTCCTTCCCAAGATGATTTCCGGGACATTTCTTGCAGAAGTGGGCTCGTCCACTAGTATCAGGCCTTTGTTGTCCCTGCCCCTTTCCTGCGTTATGGTTTCCTTTGTTTCGATAATTTCCATTCATCTGCTTTTTGAAATTGCCTTGATGACTAGTTTGTTGGAACTCTTTCCTCTTTTCTCCCACAACACCCTCTCCTTTAGCATTCCGTTGGAAAAGGCTGTATAAGTTCGCAGCCCTTCCGTACACATCATCCAACCTTGTGAAAGTCTCTCCACCCAAGTTCATCTTTATCTTCATGGACAGTCCCTGCTCGAACCTCTGAGCCTTTAGCTCCTCCGTGGCTACCACTTCTGTGGAAAATCTGGACAAGGCAACGAACTTAGCATAGTATTCCGCTATGCTCATCCTCCCCATTTTCAAGTCGAAGAATTCATCAGACTTTTGCTTCTTCAACCAGGCAGGATAAAATTTTGTTCCTGATACTGGTCTTAAAAGCATCCTAGTTGAATCCAGCGGCCTCGTGGATCGCAGGCCCACTCTCCCTCCACCATAGATCTGCCTCATCTTTCAGGTACAAGGTAGCTTGGTTGACCCTAAGCGCTTCAGGACAGTCTAGAGTATCGAAAATCTTCTCAAATTCCCTTAACCAGCTTTCTAGTTGTGATGGGTCAGGGCCCCCTTTAAAATAGGGTGGCTTCACTTGTGCCAACTTTTTGAACATCTCCCCAGCAGGGTCGTTCTGTTCATTGCGATTTGCGTTCAAATTCTCTGCCAATAGCCTTATGGCATCAGCTAGGGCTCGGTTATCTGCCATCCTATTTCTCCTCCTGAATAAAAGGGAAACCCATTTAGGTTTGCCAAATTAACTTTGGATAGGCTATTGACTGACTATCCCTACTAATAACTCTAAATCATATTGTCCAGAAAATAGGCATGAAACTATTACTCTATCATAGCGAACACATAATTTAAGCAAGAAGAATACCAAATAAAAATGGAATAAAAGAGATTCCCATAGTGTGGTGTTAAGTGCTTGGTTTGAACATTGATACTTAATCTTTATAAAATCCAAGTTTTTTAATTAATTTGAAACAATAGAGACCCCTAACTATACTCCTCTATTTTGAGACGTTTATAATTTAGTAATAAGTAAATGAATAAAGGAACAACTTCGTACGACTCAAAGTATTATTATTATTATTATTATTTTTATTACATACTAAAAATTGCTATTATCGCGTGATAGGAGGGATTTCATACCAAATAAAAAAAACCCGTCGTAGTATGAGTGGGGGTGTCGAACACGGGGAAGGTACGTTGCACTAATCTAGGCATGAGCGTCGAACAAGCTAGGTCGTGTGATGGTCGCGAGAGGCGGAGAGAACTAACTAAAACTATACTAAGGAAACAAAAACAAAAGGGACTAGGGTAAGAGATCCACAACTCATACCACCATGAATTGTGAGTCAATCGAACTTAGACTTAGGTCGTGGATAAGGGGAGGTCGTTCTATGATCGTACCACTCTTTCGAGATAGTACGATGACCGGAAAGACATATACAACTCACTTTCGTGCAGCGACACATCTAACGAGTCCTAAGCACAAAATCACGAAGACCGGTAACTTTCCCTTGATCGAAGGCCCAACTTTCGTGGTGCTTCCATCAATCGGGCAAAGGAAGTCATCACCCACGTTCACCTTTCGGTCCTTCGGTGGGGATTCTTCAATGAATCCTATGCTAGCTAAACATATGACTCAACATTACCGAATCCTAAGGTACCGACAAAATCACAACCAAACCTAAAAACAACTAAACCACAATCATGGAGGAATTGAGAAGTTTCACTCAAACCCTAGAAATTAACTACTCACACGTAATTAATAAAAACATAATTAAAACTAAAACTAAAAATATAAATAATAACTAAAATTAAGAACAACTAAATTAACAAACTAAAACCTAAAACTAAGAACAACTAACCTAACAAACTAACAATTAAACATAAAACTAAACTAACACCAAACCTAAATAAACTACCAACTAAAACCAGCTAAAACACCAACAAACCAAGCATAAACAACTAAATTAACAACATAAACAACAAGAACTAGCTAAAACTATAAGGAATAAGTACATAAAGCAATAAAAAGCAAGTAAAAGAAAGCTATAAAATACCTTGAGATGGAGAACAAGAAGAAGAAGAAGAAGAACAAACTTGCATAAATCAAGAACAAAATGTAAATTACAAGAAGAATTGAAGAAGAAAGCTTAAAATCTAACCTAAAACCCTAAGTGAGCTTCTAACCTCAGCTATTTTTCTGAAATGGGAAGAGGGGGGTATATATACAACCCCCCAAAAAGTTGAGCAAAACAAAAGAAAAGTAATAAAAAAAACGCAGAAAAGCACATCAACGGGCGCTGAGGCGATGACAGCGCCCACTGAACCCTATAATCCTAGGCTTGCAGGCTGGGAAGAAAAATGGCAGCGGGCGCTGAGTTGGAGTCAGCGGCCGCTGCCAGCCTTTGTGATGATACTGCCTAATACAAGGGAGGGGGACAGCGGGCGCTGAGTTGGGGTCAGCGGCCGCTGTTCTTCTATGTATGCTCATATGCCCTGGTGACTGCAAAACCAGCGGCCGCTGCCATGGCTAAGGGGGCTACTGCCTTATTTTCTCTAAAAGAATGCCTTGAACATATGGACCATCTCAGCGGACGCTGAGGAATTCTCAGCGCCCGCTGAGGCCTTCTTTTCAACATTGGCAAATGCTTCACCATTCACAAGGACTCATCCCAGCGGGCGCTGAGGAATTTCCAGCGCCCGCTGAGGCCTTTTCCAGCACCAACATGGCATAGAAGACTTGTGGTTTCCTCGAGGTTCCCGGTTCGCTTCCTCGGGTTCCGAAATCAACTCGGGACCTGCAAAAAGGGAAGAAAACGTAGAAACACGGCAAAATAGAGGAAATCACATAGAAAAAGGGGAAGGGGACTACAAAAGCAAAACTAAGCTAAAAAGCCTAAAAACGCTAACGAAATTTAAATAAAATAAGAAAATAAACTAATAAAAACTAAGAAAATAACTACCAAAATACCACTTATCAAACTCCCCCAAGCTTAGCTTTTGCTCGTCCCGAGCAAAACTTAAGCTAGAAGTGATGGAAGAGCTTGATAGGAGGTATAACTAGAAAAGAAAACAAAACACTAATAATTCACACTAACTCATTTTCGTAGGAATCACGGTTGTTTTTAGCAAAAACAACAAGCCATTTAAACCTCAAAGTCGCTAAGGAGGACAAGTGTGGTCTCGTAAGGGTTTCCAAAGAGTTTAACCCATAACTCTCTCAAAAATAAACCAAGGCAAAGGTTCACAAGAAACAAAAGAAAAGAAAAACAAAAATAAAGGAAAATAAAAAGAAAACCAAACAAAACAAAAACAATCAGTTGGACTTGTTAAAGGACCGAGGATCAATGAATGCGAACCTTTCTAAGCACTAAAGGAAAACATGCTCAAAAATGTTAAGGGTGGATAGCCAAATAAAACATGCAAGATTGGAGAACTAGAGAGGAACATTCCCTTTTCGCTCAACAACCAAGCATCCACATGCTAAGCTAGTGTCCTCTCCACCCATAAAGGTAGCTTCTCATAACTCCACGAAGGAGTCGGAAAAAAAACAAAAAGGAGAAACAATTTAGGCTACCCGACATCTCATCATAGCAAACCGCTCAATATGCTTGAAACATGACTTTCTCAACCGAAAAGGACTCAACTATCTAGGATCGAGAGGGCTTTAGGGTTGTAATGTAAGGCTAGGGATAGGGTAGGAATCAATTTGGCTTGTGGTGCTCAAACCTAAATAGTGAAGCAATAAGTACAAATGAGCATCAAATAGCAAACGAACTCCTCAAATTCGCACACATACACCAAAAACCCCCAAGCTTATTCAAAAAACTATATGAAAAAAAGAAAAATTTATGCAACAAATTATTTTTTTTTTCTTTTTCAAACTATTCCTCCCCCCCAAGCTTGAATGACACAATGCCCTCATTGTGAAAAAGGAAGGAATAATTGGTTGTGTTTTTTTTTTTTTACATGACCTTGCCTTTTTTACAACTTAGGTCGGCTTTTGCTCTAATTCATACAAATTAACACACTTTCGCTTGGGCGAACTCCTCACTTCACAAATTTTCAATACAAAACATATACGAACCAAGACGCTCCAATTGCTTCACTACACCTAAAGGGTACAAAACAAAACAATGGGAATCAAGGCTTGTAACATATGGACCATCTCAGCGGACGCTGAGGAATTCTCAGCGCCCGCTGAGGCCTTCTTTTCAACATTGGCAAATGCTTCACCATTCACCAGGACTCATCCCAGCGGGCGCTGAGGGATTTCCAGCGCCCGCTGAGGCCTTTTCCAGCACCAACATGGCATAGAAGACTTGTGGTTTCCTCGAGGTTCCTGGTTCGCTTCCTCGGGTTCCGAAATCAACTCGGGACCTGCAAAAAGGGAAGAAAACGCAGAAACAAGGCAAAATAGAGGAAATCACATAGAAAAAGGGGAAGGGGACTACAAAAGCAAAACTAAGCTAAAAAGCCTAAAAATGCTAACGAAAGTTAAATAAAATAAGAAAATAAACTAATAAAAACTAAGAAAATAACTACCAAAATACCACTTATCTTCGCGCTTGTCTGCCATCTCCTGATAGACACTTGGATCAAAATCTTCATCTCTGTCTTCCTCTTCAGAACTTTTATTCATTCCCAGTCCTTCTTCATCGAGGGTTGTCGCAGGATCTCCGCTTGGAATCTCATATGCGTCCATCAGGTAATCATCCTCTAAGTCCGATTCAGTTGGTCTCATATGTGCTTGATAGATTTTCTGCTTCTCTTCCCACGTAGTCGCCGTAAGGTATGCGGTTACTATAGCTTTCATCTGTTCTACCTGCTCTTAGGACTGCTAGTTGTGCTTCTTCTATTCCTTTCTTATCCTTGTTTATATTAATGCTACCCTGACTCGATGCAGTATTTTCAGTTTTTCCTTGTTTTTCATTCCACTCACTCTCAAGTTTTATTAGCCGCTTTCGTAGACCATCTCCTAACATATATTCGTCCGGGTAGGCGAGACTGTTGAATTGTCCAGCAAACATGAATAATGGTGCTTTAAAATACTGAAAGACTGGTGTAAACGGTTCTTTCTTTGGTAAATAATGTAAGCACATGGCGGCAATGTAGGCTTGGGTGACGTCGTTTACTCTATTTTCTTCTAGAAATATATCAAACACATACGCTGTTATCTTGTTAAGATATTCGATGATTGTTTCATTATCTTTCTTGATTAGGTGATCGTTAGGTGGATTTCTTGGAGGAAACAACATCTGTACGTATGTAAGTGCATGTGATCCCACGCAATACCAATTTCCAAAAGGAATAAAAGAACAACAACATGTTACTAACATATAATCACTGAGCACACACACAGTCAATATCATCATCATATATAACAAATAACCACAATACTTATTCACGTTCATAACCTTCCCAAATCCTCACCAAGGTTAATTTAGAAAATCTTATTTTGCAAATGAAAATATATTAAAATAAAATTTTGACGTTTTGAGAAAGTTTTGGGTCAAAACCTGAGGCTCTGATACCACTTTGTAACACCCCAATAATTCTCATCAAGTTATAAATGCTATTTTCAAGGAATATTGAGAATTATTAAAGTGTTATCGCCATGTGTGGAAACGTATCGGCTTACTCAGAATTTTGCAGCGGAAATAAAATAGTACTAAATTTAAAATAAAACTAAATCTTATTACAACTTGGAACCATTAAGGCCCTGAAATTTATTGAATCAACTTAAACGAAATAAATCCAACTTAATAAAGGAAAATGTCTAAAATCTCCCAAGCTAAAATGTTAAATCGAATTTGGAAAATATTTCATAAAGTAAATAAATGTTTCAGAAATACCACTCGTCACTCAAGCCCATAAGCATCCCTAAATTCCTGCACAAACTTACCTTGACCCTGAACGACTGCTCACCAGTAATTGGGTCATCACAGGGTAAAGATATTAACAAGACCAAATTTGTACGGCGTCAGCAAAGCTTAGTACGGCAACTAAATAAGCATACAGATCTATTGCATATAAAAATCATGTCAAACTTAAATGCTAAGGTGAGTAATTAGTTATTATTCCTTGTTAAACACATTTATTATGAAGTGGCCCTCTAGAGCCGAAGCCAGTGTAAGCACCAGGCGAGTTGTCTATGCCTAGAAGGTGACAATGGGAGCTACCCACGTCACAAATAAAGGAATGAGCTCAATCCGCTAATGGAACACGTGGATCCTACGGTTCCCTTAAAGTCACGAGTCCTGCCGTGACCCCAACCCACATCTATGCCAATACTCCAGACGTGCACTTGTTGAGAGTTTTAATGCTTACCCGAATCTTTCACTTTAAGTGATTAGTGTCTTGAGAGTTGTTACACATAACAAGCACACACATACAATTCACATAACACTTGTTTTAATTTGTTGTTCAGATAAAACACACTGAACTCTTGTCTATTTAACGAGATTCCCATTAAGAACTTATGTCTTGAGTGGTATCCCAAAGCTATTAAAGTGCATGAAATATTCGGAGAATCTATTCATGCATTACTAATAAACTTGAAAGGGCCAACCTGTCCATATGTAAAATAAATTGCTACTAATGAAGCATGAAATATTCAAATAACCTATTCATGCAATATTCTCTTTTATAATCGGGAACATGAAATAATCCTTCCTATTCTTTCCTTGATTGGTTTGCAAACACAGGTTATACAAACAATTAAATTCATCACAAACAGTCATGTTCCACAAATTCACATATCTTGACAATCATGATAGAAATACGCAAAGTCCTAACATTCTACGTCTGAAAACTTATCAATCATGCGTACCTTGAATAAACTTGGTGTTACTCCACCTTTTCCTTTCAGAACTCGCCTAAGTAATATTCCTCGCCTATAATATAAAAGACAATAGTATTAACTCGAGTCCTAAAATATCCAGCAGCTCTAACCTATCCTAAGACTTTCCATAAATTACCCGATGATAATATTAACTACTTAATCAATTGTATAAATACATTCTTTAATGCAAGATTTTAAAAGAAAATAAATAAAAATAAATAATTTAATTTTTTTTTTTAATTATGTACATATACGTGTACATATATATATAGATATATATATATATATATATATACATATACATACACGCATATACAGAGTACATATATGCATATACATATGTATATACTTAATAGCAAGTCAGCAAAGCACGGTGCTACCTACGGGCACCACGAACGGCGGCTCGCAGTCGGCGCTCCGGTCAACGCGGCGGTGAGTGGTGGTGCAGTAACTGGCGGTTCTGCGTGAGGGGTGCTCTGTTTCTGCTTCTTTTTTTTTCTGTTGCTGCAGGGACCGGCGACTGAACGACGGTGGTGCTTTGGTGGTTATGGAGGATTGAGGGTGTGAGGTTGAAGATGGGTATGGAGGTTTTGAGTTTTTGAGATTTTTATATGCAATAGATCTGTATGCTTATTTAATTGCCGTACTCAGCTTTGCTGATGCCGTACAAATTTGGTCTTGTTAATATCTTGACCCTGTGATGACCCAATTACTGGTGAGCAGTCGTTCAGGGTCAAGGTAAGTTTGTGCAGGAATTCAGGGATGCTTATGGGCTTGAGTGACAAGTGGTATTTCTGAAACATTTATTTACTTTATGAAATATTTTCCAAATTCGAGTTAACGTTTTAGCTTGGGAGATTTTAGACATTTTCCTTTATTAAGTTGGATTTATTTCGTTTAAGTTGATTCAATAAATTTTAGGGCCTTAATGGTTCCAAGTTGTAATAAGATTTAGTTTTATTTTAAATTTAGTACTATTTTATTTCCGTTGTAAAATTTTGAGTAAGTCGATACGTTTCCACACGTGGCGATAACACTTTAATAATTCTCAATATTCCTTGAAAATAGCATTTATAACTTGATGAGAATTATTGGGGTGTTACACATTATTCTAGTATTTTATTGTTAAATCTAAAAACTAAAATTAAAACTAAATCCTAGATTTAGGTGTTAAATGCAGATAATAAAATAAAAGGATAAATAAATCTAATAAAAAGGTTTCTAATTATTCCGGATTCTACATTGTTGTCAAGCCTTTATTTAGTCCGTATTATTATTAAATCTAAGTGATGGAAAGCGATAAATATTCCACTATTTTTGAGGTATTACACATTATTTAGTGCGTATTAAATCTTTTCCTTGTGATAGGAAGATCATCAACACTCGTGTACCTTTCCTTAAAAAAAAACCTAAAAATAATTCTAGGCATTTAATTATGTTTGTATTTGTATACAACTTTTGAAATTCTTTAATCTATTCTAAAATATTATTTAAAATCTAAAAAAATAGTATAATATATATAAAATAAGTTTTTAGGGTTTTTGGTAAAATAATTAAGGTATAAAAACTACTCTAGTCATGAAATTCTAGTCATGAAATTGCTATTTTATGCAATTCGAAAAAAAGTAAAAATAGATCTAATCGTGACTAAACTTTAATACTTTACCTGTAAATAAATTCTTGCAACAAATGACTTTTCACATATGCCGAGAAAAAAATTTGAATATTAATATCTCTAATTATGTATTTTAAAAAATTATAATCACTAAATAATAAAAATAACTATAAGTTGAAACGAATCCAATAAGATCTCACATGACTATATTTTTTTCTTTATGTATAAGTGGCAAGTTACGATCAAAGTGAAAATTGTGAATAGTGTCAAAAGTATACTTGTTGCAGGAATTCATTTGTGGAAGAAGTAAATCTAAAAAATTAAAACTTTGAAAGGGTTCAAACATTCATCTAATAATTTTAATGCAACACAGATAAGTGAGTTATACAAGTTTATGGACTCGTAAAACATTGATTTTTTTAGAGGTGATCATGGGCCGGGCTGGGTTCGAGCCGAGCTCAATGCATTAAATAAAGGCCATAGAGCGGGCCGGACCCAGTTCGGGCTCAAATTTCTTGGCCAAAAGCCCGAAAAATCAGTGCAACCTTGTCGGGCTTTTTCAGACCGGGCCTAAAAAATTAACTAAAAGCTTAATTTTTAGTGTACAAAGCCCGCACAAAAAAATAAAAAATAGGGTCGGGCCCGAATTCGAGCCTAATTTTCATGCCAAAGCCCGCAAAAAATCGGACCGGGTCGGGCCGGGCTGCTTTTGATCAACTCTAAATTTTCTATGTATTGATTTTGATTTGTTATCTAATTTTGTAATGTATAACCTCTGTCCATATATATTTGCTGCATATATAAAGACTTTTGTCATTATTCATTTTGTATAATACTATAGATTAAGAGATACTTCAAATAAAGACTCATGTTAGCCATTTTGGCCCATGGGCTTCAAAGTTACAGTCATTCATATTTTCCATTCGATTGTTTAGACTGAATTGGGGAAGTAGAAGAATTTTTATTTTTTTTTTAATTATTTTATTAAAAAAAAGGGGAAATAAAACAGATATATTGAATGAAAACTAGGAATATGAACCCTAGAAAGTCGAAACTTGAAAGAAAAAGAAAGCATTAGCGATTTCTCCTTATTTCATCTTCTTGTATAGTTTGCTATTTGCCTGTTTCTATATAGGTTTAGTTTGAGTTGTACAAGTTATCTTAACTTATCCCCCCAAAAAAATTCATCTTTCAACTTCCGAAAACAAAAATCACCTTTCAACTTCCCTCTTTTTCCGACCACAGATAGTCATAACAATTGTAAATTGGGTTCAATCTTTATTATTCAAAGGTAAACTTGCAAATTTGCTGCATATTTGGTTCAATCGTTGTTTTCTGTAATAATCGATTTACTGAGATGTTGGAGTATTATTTGCAATCGATTTAGTTGTTTATATGTTAATTGATATTTAGATAATAGATAATATTCATCGTTGTTTTTGCAAGCTTTGATTTTTGGGCAGTATTAACTAAGATACTGTACTGGAATCAATTTAGTTGTTTTTTTATGTTTGAATCGAACCTCGTAATTTTGGTGCCGAAATACCAGATGGGTGTTATTAGAATTATTGATTGATTGAATTCAGTATTAAACCTTGTTGTTTTGTGATTTCTTGACTCAATTTTGTCCCTATCTTCATACCCTAGTTGCTAGATCCGCCATTCTTTATTGTATCGTATAAAGAAACCTCGAAAGTTGTTGAAGAAAGTGAAAGATGGTCGGTGGAGGAAGCAGGAAGAATGAGGGGTCAGTTGCAATCAACAACTCGAATGTTTTCGCAGCTCTTGATACGCTTAGGAAGAAGAAGGGAAAAGATAAGAGCAAGAGTAGCAGTAGCAGTAAGACCGCATCAAAGGCTCCTGTGAAAGAGCAAGAGGAACCTCCGGTAATCTGGCAACCTACTCGTTTGAACGCCACGTCATGGGCCGATGTTGAGGATGAAGATGATGACGATTATTACACTAACACGGCTCCTCTGCCGTCTGTTTGGGGCACCGCATCGCAGCCTGCCAACGCGACTGCTGCCAATGCAGAGGTTTGTTTCTATGTTTTGTTTTTGAATTACTGTAATTTTGGGGTATTATATATTTATATGCATGCTGTCTATTGGGGGTTTTTTGGTGTTTGGGTTTTGCATCTCTTCTTTCTTACAATAAACTACTTTTTGGATGTATTTTGGCTCCTTGTGGAGAAAATTTTGTTAGGATAAGTTTACGAGGGATAAAAAAAACATTCTTTAGCTATGGCAATGATTCTAAGACATGGGTTAAGATAAGCGATAGCTGGTGTTATCTCTTGTCCATATTGTTCATTTTACTCTCTCTTTAGCTTGTTTGTCAATATCCCTGAACTTAAATATCTTTGATTATGTATTAGTTAAATTTACAAGAACTTGGTATGAAGCTCTCATTGTGATGAATTAAACAAGATATTGGATGACTATGTTTCTCTTAGTATATTAGAAATATTTTAAAAGAGTTTGTGTTATTATGAAGACTATGAATGGTCTCAAGTTACAAAGTTAAAGAACAATTTGTAACTTGGTGAGTATCTTATATATTAGTGGCCTTTAGCTTTATCAATGGTAGGGTTGATTGTGTAGAAGGGTTACGAATGATTTTATTTTAACTATGGTAGTGACCTAAAGACTTGGTTAGAATAACTTGTGCTTTCAATCTTGTTATTATACAACCATTAACTTCATCAATTTTAGATTTTTTTTGGTTGGAAGGGACAATATATGGTCTGACCCTTGTGTGAGAAAAAATCAAACAGCTTTATATCGTGTGCTAGGTGTTGAGTTCAAGATGCCAGTCTCTTTGCACAGTGTGGGTTGTATCAATTGAAAGATTCATTTTGCTGTCAAACAAAGTTGTTTGCTCCTGACATGTTTGTTTAATTTACTCAAGTAATTGGGAGATGTCATAAACTGGCGAGTGTTGATTATTTGAAAGAGATAATGAGTTTGTATGTTACCTATAAGCAGTTAGCAACTTCAGATGTTTCTTTCTTATATGACACTTATTTTTATTTAAAGGCTTGGCTTCTTGGGTGGACACGTACTAAGGTTTTACTACTTTGATAATAGTTTTGGTAGTTTAGCTGGCAAAATGCATCCTGCATCTTTACTTTGTGAAAACTCTTTTCCAGGGCTATACACTTACAATAAAAGTGATGACTTATAGGGGGTTGGAGGGATGGGGGAAATGAATATTACTTAAGATGCTGTTATTTTTGTCAAAAGATTTTTTTTTTTTTTGAGAAAAAGGTTTTTTTTTTTTTTCTTCGTTTCCTTCATTGCAAGTTATATTAGCACAACACTATCTCTATCTGTTATTGTTTTAGTCTTTGGAATGTTGTCTTGCTGTTAGTGGACCTTAATAGAATGCCAGCTTATTATTTTTATTTTTTTAACCCAATTATACTTTCATTTAAGTTTCAGTTGTTTTGACAAAGCAAGGTGTTGGCTCAATTCAGCAACGATGTATGTTGATATCAGGCATATTTTTTGTCGTATAGGTCTTTTGGATGTTCAGAATTGAATGACCTGGAGTCATGAACTTGTGATCTGAAGTTCTGAACTGCCTTTTTTTTTTTTGTGACCAGTTGTTTTTACAAAGTAACACAAGAACTATTTAATTTGTCTAGTTAGAAAAACTGTGTAATGTTGCGTCTTTTATATCCTTTTTAAGGTTGTAGGAAATCTATCTGAATCATTTGGAAGGAACCCCAGAGACATAGGTATCGTTTTGTTTATAGGATGCAAAAATGTTGGAGAAACTTATAAAACAGTTTGTTTAGCTATTACCAACTAAGTAGATGTGTCACTTTTTGGATGGTATTTGTTTAGTCTTTTGACAAATGTCTTTTATGTCAGGAGCGACAGCTCTTTGTTTGAAATTTGCTGTTTTTTCCCTTTTAAAAGTATTATGTTAATGCTTGGTATTTGATGGATTTTTCTTTAATTTCAGGAGAGTGAAAGTGAAGATGATATGATTGATTTAGGTGATGAGGAAGTTGAGGAAGAGCATGAAAATGAAACAGAGGCTCCTTTACATTCTGAGCCAGTGGTTAACAAAGTTCCAGAAACTCCCGCACCACCAAAAGAAGTCGAGAAGCAGCTATCAAAGAAGGAAAAAAAGAAAAAGGAGCTGGAGGAGCTTGAAGCCATCCTTGCTGATTTCAGAGTGGAGAGCAACAATGGTCAAGGTACGTGGACAACAATTTGCAACAATCTGTACTTTGTTTCAGTGCCTATATGCTGGTTTACCTTACATTCGTAAAAGGAGAAAGGAAAGATGGAAAAGAAAATGTATGTTGCAAGTAAAGTTATGGTTTCTTAATGGTTATCATTTGTCAAGAAGCTACAAGCTATTTCCGTCCTTTTGATGCTGTTAATGCTTACTGGTTCTTTGAGTGATTTATTGAAGGTAGAAATCATGAATTGGGAGTGCCAATTGTTTTGTTGTGTTTTTGGTCTTTGATTATGAATCGATCTCATCGATTCCAAGCTGGCAGGTTTTTTTTTTTTTTTTTTGCTGTGTTTCCCGATACACATATGCTTGATGGAAAGAGTTTACAAGAGCTTCTAAAACGATTATTATCCTATTCTTGCATATGATTTCTGTAGAAGCTTCGCAAGAGAAGAAAACCGAGGAGCAAAAGAAAGTAGGGAATACAGAGAATGGGGAGAAAAAGGATGGTGGAGCTCCAGAGTCTAAAACTGCAAAGAAGAAGAAGAAGAAAGAAAAGACTTCAAAGGAAACTCAACAACAGCCTAACAGCTCAGAGGCACCCGTTCAGCTGAATGAATCAGCTGGAACTCAACAGGCCGAAGACGATGCAACCTCTGTCGATGTGAAAGAGCGGCTAAAGAAGGTAGCTTTGAAGAAGAAGAAATCCAGTAAAGAGATGACTCCGGTTAAAGCAGCTGCATCAGAGGCCGCAGCAAGGAGTGCGAAGCTTGCAGCTGCAAAGAAGAAAGAGAAGAACCATTACAACCAACAACCCGTCAGGTAAAAAAAACAAAAACCTGAATGTGTTATTTTTGTACACAGGTCAGAGGTATCTCCCTTTTGGTCTTTCATTGCTGGTGCACAAAAAAAACTCTTGGGGGATCTGCAGCTACTTTTGGATAGATGATGATGTTTTTTTTTTTTTTTGGACAGACAAGCCTTGTTTATGTTAGTCAGGAAATTTTATCCAATTTTGGCTTCTAAGGTCTTTTTTATCATTATTATTATTTAGTCATATAATGTGATACTACCATTTTGGGAACCAGTTGATTATGGAAATGCTCTGTGTAAGATGTTACTTGAATCTGGTCGAGCAGATGCGGGTAATGTACATTGTGTCCTGATGGACAGAGTTTGAAGCTTTAGAAGCCAATTTTGTGATTGTTTGACCTGAATATTTCTAAACTGTGTAATGTTTCTGATTTATGTGGATTATTATAACAATTGTTAAAGAAACAAAGTTATTGGCAATAGTGGTAGGTAAACACTGTTATGAAATTAGTACTTTTATGTTTCACCATTGTTCCAATCCAAAAAATATAACGATGGGATGTAAGATGATTATGCCAGAGAAGAAAGCTATCCAGGAAAAGCTTAAATCCTTGTTTGCGTTCCAAAGAAATCAACCTAGGTAGGTGATTCGGTTTCTTTTAGGGAAATTCTAAATGGTAGCTCCAAGTTCTTGAGTTTTTTTTGATATATGTTCTTGGGTTCAAATTCTCTATTCCACAAATTATGTCTCATTCGTGTTCTATTTATTTTAATCAGTTGTAATATTGTAGAGCTAATCATCATTGGTTTGGCTGTTCGGCCCAAAAATTTTGCGGCTTTGGCGCACTTAAAATTGCCGTCTTTAGTTCAAAAGTCAAGCCCGGTCGGAAAATGTAGATGGCCCGTCAAGCTTGTATAAAAAAATTCGGACATTGGACACACTGGCTTAGTTAAAGCATGGCCCGACACGACTTGAACTTTTGATCACCTTCAAATAATTACACTTTCTAAATTTTGAAGTAAAAAAATATTTTAAGCACCAATCAAAATTAGTGGAACACAAAAAGAACATATTTATAGACACAAATACACAATTACAAATCTCATTGCCAACCCTAATTTTTAGGCTATGCTAAATAATGTGGTATAAATAGAACATAAAAATGTTATGTTCAAACTAAAGTCTCTAATATCTAACATACTTTAAATTTGCTTCAGAAGAAGTATCTAAAAAAATTGAAACCCTAAACAAAGGTAAACACTTAAACAAAGGTGGCATTGAATAATAATAATGTAATAATGTCAATGAGCTGAGCCAAGCCGAGTCAAGTAGTAACATGTTTGAGCTAAACTTGACTAATATTAAGTGAGCTCTAGCTGAGCTTGAGCATAACTGAGCTTTCAAAAACCTTGTTTAAGTTTGACTCGTTTAATTTTTTCATGTTCGAGCTCGGCTCGAGCTTGCTTGTTCACATATTCGAGCTCGAGCTCAGGCTTAGATAATTCATTTATAAGTGAGCTTGAGCTTTTGGTCACGAAAATTAAAGTAAAAGTAGAGTAATAGTTAATTATATGGATAGTATAATTTCGGTAAAGAAATATATTATAGCCCAAAATTAAGCTCGTGTAAATGGAAAAATATATATTTCTAATATATAAATTATACATAATATAAATAAATTTATAAAATTTGAATGATATAAACGAGTTTGTAACGAGCTTTTAACGAGTATTAAACGATTACGAATGAGCTTATTAACGAACTTGAACGGGCTGTTCGCGAGTAAAGCTTGTTTATAAATCGAGCTTGAAAATTTTGCTCAGACTCATTTAATTATATATGAACAAGCTTTGATTGAGTTTGTTTGCGATCTGTTCACGAGTATATTGGCTCGTTGACATCCTACCATCGAATGAGAAGGCTTGAACTATATGTCTATATGTTAATTGTTTTTTTTTTCCCCCTAGGGTTGAGACTTGAAGCTTACAAGATAAGGTATGAAGCTAAAAATTTGCGTTGAGTGTGGAGGTTTGATAGTGAAATTGAAAAAATATATAGGGTTTTCTAATTGAAGGTTGAAGAGTGTGTTTGAATTTCCTCCCTCGAAGTCCATCTTGTTTGGGGTTTTAATTTTTTTTTTTTTAAAGAGAAGGCAAGGTCCTTCTCTCTCTCTCTAAATGTGAACCACATTAAAATTTTCTCTTGTCACTTAATATAAAGATCAAAATAAATTTAATTTTTGAACTTGTAAACATTACCAAAACATCATTTTGCATCAATATTACAATAATTCCCATGAAGTTTTCCATTAGAACTAAGTAGGTGTACATAAAAACTTTTATATTGTCTAAAGTTTTGCATTATGAAAGCAAAAGAAAAAATGTCATTTGCAATTGTTTATATGGTCGAACCTCTAATGTACAACGACCAAGGAAGTTTCAAAAAATGGGGATTAAGGAGGGAAAAAAATATAGTGGGTTTGGGACCTACTTAATTAATTAATAAAAAATTATTGTATGTGAGGTTTTCATACAACTATTGCATCTATAAGTTTATGAATGATGGCTCATGGATAGCTGCTTAATTAGATGAGAACACTTGCTTTATTAGTTATAGTGTTTTTGGGAATTGGGCCTTTTGCCCCCTAAAATCATCTCATTCTTAGAATTTTCTAAGCCTAATGACTTCCCTTAAACACTAATCACTTTATCTCTTTTCATTAGCACAACCCATTTATGTACTTATCTTCATTTCTAATTCTTCACTTGAACCTTTTTTTCCCTTGTGTTGGAGTTAGGTGTAAATTGCTTCAAAAGAATGTGAAGAGTCCACTATCTCACACTGATAGTGTGAGAATAAGTTGTATAGTTTATATACAATTACTTCTCCCATATACTTTGAGTTGGGTGACTTGGAGGTTTTAGTGGGCTTGAGAGGGTGTGGACCGGCCACCACACGCGCGCACGCACTGTCCGGGTCAGTGCCATGGGTCTTTCGGTCTTGGGAAATATAACTTAATAACTTAACTAAGTTTTGGACTTGGGCTGTTTACATACCGTTGCAAAATTAATCAGCCATTAGTCGTTGTGTAATTAATTAAGCCACTAGCCGTTTTATTACCATTGTGTAATTAAACCAGACATTTTAATCTTAGCAAATATTTTCAGCCATATTCTATACTCCGACTACTATATATATCGAACTCTGAACACAACCAGTGGGACGAAAAAACAAGAAAAACTCTTCCTCTCCATTAATTATTCTCTCTGTTTTATACAGTTCACAAATAATCACATACATACTTCTTTTCTGGGTAATATTCAAGGACATCTCAACCTATTTCCATGTCGACACCGGTGAATTAACGATCGTGTAACCCTGGAGGTTGTTTGCCGTGAGTCCGTGTGTCGTAGCGGGGCAATTTCAACTTTAGGGCAGTGATCATATCACGCCACAATCTATTCAGATAGGCTTTTTTTTTATTTTTACCAATCTTTGTTCTTACACCTTGTATGTCTCATTTACTTCCACTATAGCCAAAGGAGTAGTGAATGATTCACACACACAAAAAAAAGTCAAGAAGGATAATAGGTAATTTGATATACCCTTTTTTTTTGCTTCAGGGTTTTTTATCCAAAAATTTGAATGATCGGTCTTTTAATTATTATTATTATTATTTTTTTTTTGCTATATGTTCTACGTTTAAACTTTAAAAATCATGAAAACTTGGATCGTCTCGAATTTTTCTAACAAGAAAGTGGCGTATGTTAATTAGAGCACTAGCACCAATGGGCATTTTTTTACTCATGAGGAAAATTTGAGGAAAGAAATGACAACACCAATGGGGATTTTTTCCCTTCCTCATGAGGATCCCCAATTCTCCTCAAGAATTGAGGAAAAAAAAAAACCGCCCAAACCCATGCAGGAGGCGAAAAAAAAAAAAAAAAGGAATTTGCTGACTGGGCGCGTCAGTCAGCCCAATCAGGGCGTGACACGTGTCCCAGTCAGCAAATCAACCAATCAAAATTCAGCTACTTTATCACAACGGCTCTATATTTGTAACGGCTATTTGGACCCCGAAATTAATTTAAAAAAAATAATAAAAATCACCAACGTTCTTATTTTTTTTTTCTCTATAAATAGACATCCATTTTGATATATTTTGGCACACTTCAAAAATCTCAAAAATCATAGAAATCTATTATAAATCTCAAATTCTACCTCAAAGACTTTTTTTTGTTAAAATATTAACAACGTTCTTATTCTACCTAAAAGTATAATTGTGTTAAAATATTAAAAGATGATGTGTAATATGGTGGGGTATAGGAAATAGTAGGAGAGAGAGTCTTGAGGAATTTTTTTTGTTTACCATTGGTGTGGTGAAAAAATTGTATGTGAGGAAAAATGGGTTGAGAAGAGAGAGAAAGTAGTAGAGAGAGTTGTGAGGAGAATTTTTTTTCCTCATTGGTGCTAGTGCTCTTATAATGTGAAGTACCAAAAACTTTAGTTCATCTTATCATGTACTCCGTTTCTTTTTTACTTTGTTCGAGTTTTTATCAAAAGCAAGAAATTATTGGAAGTTAGAGAAAAAGAATAAATAATGATAAAAAATTATACTTCCTCCGTAAACGAAAAATTGCAACAAAGGGGAGGTCACAGACTCCAAATTTTTTTTTATAAGTGTGTTTAAGTTAGTAGATTAGTAAAAGTAGGAGAGAGAAATAAAAGTTAGTAGAGTAGAAAAAGTAGGAGAAAGAAATAAAAGTTAGTAGATTAATAAAAGTATGAGAGAGAAATATGTTAAATATTACCCAAAATAGAAAGTGACAAGTTTGTTGCAATTTTTTAAAAACATCGAAATATGACAAATGTTGTAATTTTTCATTTACGAAGGAAGTATAAAAAGTAGGAGAGAAAGTATGGAAAAGAGAGAAAAAATGGTAGTTTTATTGGTGTTAGTCAAAAGTAGGAGAGCTGAGAGGGTATGAAAAATGTACTTAAGAATCATAAATTAATAAATGTAAGAAGTGGGTAAATTAAAAAAAAACGGTGGGAGTACAAGCTAATAAGCTCCCTTCCAACTAGTCAATGATCATCCAAAGAGGGAATGATCTTGTAGCGCATGTGTTTGTTTGTTGGGAATAGATCCCACATCAGAAAAATAATAAAGTTGTCTCTACCTTATATGGCTAAGGGGTTACTCCCCTTACTACCATATGGTTTTGAGGTGAAACCTCCTTTGTCTTGTAAAGTGGACTTGCACTCCCCCGTGACGGGCGCAGCCTAGGCGCGTTTGTCATTGTTTGGTGATCTATGTGTCACCAACTAATTCACATGCCAATTATTTTGCTCAATGAACCAATTGATATGATGCTAACATGCATAATAATCTACAATTATTACTGGGTAAAATGCATGAGATGGTTCTCGTTGAATTGTAATAACTCACAAAAGTTAAAAAGTTCGTTTAAAAATCATCATACAATGACTTTATTTAATGACTGTCACCTCTAGCTAATTAAAGATCAAGTTTAGAATACACAAATGTAAATTCTTATCTTATCCATTTTATTTTCTTCTATATCTCGTTTAGTTATAATCTTAATTGGTAATAAATAGATTTTGGAGGCAAGAACACAAGAAGTATGAAGAGATTGAACACATTAAATTGACTTTTGTTTTCTTTTTTAACTTTTGATTGCTATGTGAAAGAATTTTTGTAGTTGTCTTTTTCTTCTGATCTTCATGGTTCTCTTTGCCTCCCCTCGATCTCATTTTCATCATTTATTTACTCGTGTGATTGCTATGGAGGGAAGGAGTGTTGAGCTTTTAGGTAGTGAAATAAAAAAATAGGGAATATAAATTCAAATTTTAGGAAGAAAATGAAACAAATGAACAATAAGCACGCAGATATAGTGTGCATGCACCCATAAATTTTAGGGAAATTCCTAATGGTACCACTTAAGTTTTGCAAATTCCCAGTGGTACCATCATGTTTTTTTAAATCCCATTGGTACAATTATTTTTTGTGAAATTCACAAATGTGACATTTAAAAATAAAAACTGTTAAAATTAAAATAAAAAAAGGGAAAAAGGCAAAAAAAAAAAGAAAAAAGGAAAACAAAGAAAACAAACCTCGCCACCACCGCCTAGCCAACTCCCTCGCCAACTCCCTCGAATGGCGGTGGCTGGGTTCAAGGGGTGGCGGTGTCGGGGGCAAGGGGCAAGGGATGGCGGTGGCTAGGTGCAAGTGTGGCGGTTGCTGGACAAGATGGCGATGGCTTGGGGCTAGTCTTGGGTGGCGACATGGCTGGTGGTGGCAATGAAGGGTGGTCACTGGTGGTTATGGCTGGTGGATAAGAATGTTTTTTGTTAATAATATTTGTTATTATTATTATAATTTTTATTTTATTATTATTATTATTATTATTATTTTAATTTTTTATTTATTTAAAGTTAACGGAATATTCTTTAACTTAACGAAATCTTTAACTTATAATGCTACATTTGGGATTTTCACAAAAAATGATGGTACCGATGGGATTTAAAAAACACGATTGTACCACTTGGAATTCGCAAAACTTCAGTGGTACAATTGAGAATTTCCCTAAATTTTAACTTATCTATATATTTAATTAAATTGTGTTTTTGACACCATATAATGCACAAGGCTAACCTAATTACTGTATATAAAAACCATGAGAACTCCTAAGGTTAAAAATCTAAAACACTTTTTAAAACAAAAAACTCTTGGCATCATGGTATATGAATTGTTTTGTTATAATTTCACCTTTTTTTATTCTAGCAAAAAATAGTGGCACAATCTGTGTAGCCTAGTTAATAACTATTCATTCGTGTAGCTTTTAATTTATGAGTAATTTATTTTTAAATTTATTTTCAGAGAAAAATTATTTATTTAATTTTTTTCCAAAAAATTTAACAAGAGGTTGACACGTGTAATTTTGGGTTAACACATTTGGTTGAATGGTATTTTTGGTATCGTAGAGGGAATTCAAGAATAATTCGTCGTCGCTTACGTGCAAAGAAGCCCAGGAGAACTAAACTCAGCCAACGAAAAAATGTTTATCAAAGACAATCAAACGAAATGCTTCTTTCTTCCCAATACTAGAACCTAAAATTCTCTTTTTCTAGAACGAATTTAGCGGCAAAACCTGTTCTATGTTGGTATATTTTCTTTACTCTTTGCTACGAATACTTTGTCTAGCAATGCCTCATTTAATTATTTACTCTTTAGTTTTTGTAATTGAATGTTTTTTTTTTTTCCTTCTTATAGCAGATTATTTGGTTTCTTTTTTTTTAAAGAGAACAACTTTTGTCGAATTCAGTAACTGTATATTGAAGGAATATTGCTTTGCTTGAGGTGGGTTATTTTTTGCTTTGGAGTAGAGTGTACAAAGTACAAACATGACATGATTTGTTGCTGAAAAGTTAGTTAATTTTTGTCTTTGTAGCGCAGGACTTGAAATTTTGTAGAAACAGTGGAATAATCTGGGTAGAAAGTGGGTAATAAGCAAAGTATATCAGCGTTCAATCAATGAATTGGATTAGGTTTTTGAGAGGAAGAGAGAATGAGCATTAAGCTTCATTCTCCTTTTGTTGGGGCACCCATTTGTGGTTCATTGAATGGAAGAAAGGATAGTAATCTCGTCTGTTTGGGACGAAGGTGGCAATCTGAAAGACGAAGCTCTTCGAAATGTAGATGTTGGAAGAAAAATCATTGGTCACCAAATGGAGTTTGGTTTCCTCAAATTTATGGGAAAATTGTGAAATTTCTGAATGAGGACCTAAAATCAAGAAACGGGTTGAGGGTCAATTATGTGAAAGAGCGGTTTTATCGAGGAAAAGAGCTAGTGAACTCTCTTACCCCATTGTGGCAAGAAGGTCTTCTGCTTTTTCGGTGCTCAATTTTTGCTGCAGTGATATCGGGGGTGTGTTTGTTGTTATGGTATGGCCGTGCTAAAGCAAAGGAATATGTTGAATCAAAGTTGTTGCCGTCCGTTTGTTCTGTATTGAGTGAATGTATCCAACGTGATGTCAATTTTGGTAAGGTTAGAAGAATCTCACCTTTGAGCATTACGTTAGAGTCGTCTTCTTTTGGGCCTCATTCTGAAGAATTCTCATGTGGTGAGGCCCCGACGATAAAGGTCCGAATTAATCCCTTTGCTAGCTTGCGTAGGGGAAAAGTTGTGATTGATGCAGTTTTGTCTCACCCAACATTGTTGGTTGTACAAAAGAAGGATTTTACTTGGCTCGGGATACCTTATGCTGAAGATATTTTTCCGAAGCATGCTTCAACTGAAGAGGGAATTGATTCTCGTACGAGGACTAGGAGGGCTGCGAGAGAAGAAGCAGGCGTTCGCTGGGATAGAGAAAGAGATGATGAAGCTAGGCGAGCTGCGGAGACTGGATACATTGTGCCTAACCATGGTTCTGATTCTAATGAAGTTTATGCTGAGGCAATTCAAAATGATTCAACTGAATCGGTGAGTGAAAAGTCACATCTATGTGGGGATGAAGGGATTCATTGGAGAGATCATCAATCAATGGATACAGGTTTTCCGTATGATGTAAAGCATGATGATCTGGAGAAGTCTTTTGGTGTAAAGGCTCCTAGATCAAAGCTCAGGTCTCTTTCCCAAATCATATTTGGTCAAACAGTTCCTAAGTTTAAAAGAAAAGTAAATGGGAAAGGTCTCACTGTGTTTGGTGCTTCTCCTAAAAGAAGGATTCTCGAGCGAAGTGCTGCTGCAGCTGTCATGTACTTTCAAGGTCTTGGACTTCCAGACCTTTCTCAGTCTCTTAGTTCAGGGGGAGGATACACTTCCCATGATTTCAGAAGTTTATCCGCTGATAGCAAGATTATTGATGCCAAAAGCAAGGAAGAAACGAATCATGTGATGCCTGAAGGGTCAATAAACAGCAACCAAAGCTCATATTCTGGAGATCATGCTGATGGTTCACATTTATCCTTTCCATTGGCCCAGAAGATTGAAAATATTGCTAGGTCTCATTCATCTAGGTCGAGAGCGGAAAATGTGCAGTTGACAGGTGACATATCTGGTGATGTTGATGTTGCGGGAAAACAGGATACCACTGATATGAGTAGCATAATTCCAGAAGGCATTGGTGTCGTAAGCCAAGATGAAAATTCCTCAGGTAGATCAGACAAAACAGAAGACCCAAAATTTGAGTCTATCAGTGGGACTTCTAGTCAAGAGAGTTTTGGATCTTCTGATCAAGCTATTGCGAATCAAGAGCATTCACCTGCAGGTTATGATTTGCAAGCTGCTTGGCTTTTAAGTTGAAAATCAAACCCATGCTTATCCCAGGAAGCATAGAAGAGATGTTCTCTTGTTTTGTGTCTGGTCCATTCTTAAGTTGAATAATGACATGGGTCATAATTTTATGATGTCATGACAGAATTGGTTGAAGTGGATGATATCGAGATGGAAAGCGTAGATAAGACACTACCAGTTACTCTTGATTCTGTTTATTTCAGAGGAGGTTCTCTGATGCTGCTTGGATATGGGGATTCAGAACCAAGGTACAACTGTTTTTATTTATTCATATATATATACAAGTATGCTCGAAATGATTATTTGGTAGGATTTTACTCTGGGATTGTATTGCATTATATGCATATCCATTCAGCCATTCTTGTGCCTTGCATTTTTATGCTTTCTGTTGGGATACGTGTTAAATTGTTAGTTGTATGATAATATTGACAGAATGACAGTTTCGTTGTAAATGTTTGTTGGACCTGTGGTGTGTAAGAGATACACACTTGGCATTTGGCAACTTGGTGTTTGAATTTATTATGTCCTATGCCCATTAGCTATTTATCGAATTATTGCTATGCAGATTGTTTGACATATAAAATAGTATAATTAATCTGTGAAAGTATGATTGTGTAAGGTTTGTGCTGCCAATTTCAACCTATCACAGCCCTCTCCATTAGATAATGAATATATGGGAGCATGAGTTAGAGGTAATGGAGAAAAGTTAAACAAATTCACAAACTCATAAAAATCAAATGGTCAAAGAGGAAAATAGAGGCACAAGATAGGCTATGCAGGACAAAATTGCTTCTGTTTTCCCTGTGTGCTTGGTCTGCTCTTTAACGCTAAAGCACTTTTTTTTTACCATATATTAAAAAAAGGTATACTATAGAGACATACGTTTGGAATTTGAATCTAGTATGGATTACCACATTTGTAATGGCCACAACCTCCCTCATTATGGGGTAAGAGGTTTTACACCTGTCACCTGTTATTGAGCTTGGGTTCCCTGCTAATGGCGTAATGCTGCAAAGTTTCCACGTACAAAGTTGCTTTGGCATAGTATGCTTTCAAACCATAAAATGATGCCTTTTGCTTTGGAAATATGGCTAACAGCCACAAACTCAATGGTATAACGGCTATAACACCTGGGTATCATAGCTTGAGTTCCCTGCTTATGTCACACCATTTTCACATATAGGATTGCTTTGGAGTTTGGATAAATAACTGATAACTGCGTTGTGGTGTTTTTATTTTTTTATCATATTTTTTTTATGGTTAGTTTCTTGTGTTGTGGGAGTGTGATTTAGTCCTGTAAAATTTGTACGACATATGCGGGTTTTAGTGTCTACTCTTTCTGCATAGTTGGGGGAATGGGAAGGTCCACTACTCTGATGCAAGCCAATTATCTGACGAATCTATTGGTTTTTTTCTTCTTCTTTTCTTTTCTTTCTTTTTGCATCATTATTGGTGGGTGCTACTTTTTGAATGAAGGTTTTGTAGGAAATGAGATGTTTGCTATGACTTGTGATTTGTTGGCCTTTATGTACTTTTTATAATTAAATTTGTTAACTGATGGTTTAAACTTTAAAGGCTTCCCCTGGTGGCCTGAAATATGTTGATTATACATGGACATGTACATCAGTATGTGTCCCTTCTTCATATTTATGGCAATAGCTGAAATACTTGGCAATTGGCATGACTAATGCCAGATTTCAGTAGGTCTATATATATATATATATCTTTTTTTTTTTTTTGATTAGTTAAGGAAACCACCGGTTCATTGACTGTTACAGGGCTACTAGCCCAAAGGGGGATGGGGGAAATACCTTAGCATAATGCTGGTGGAAGGTTCGAACCCATGACCTTGGTCATGGGACGTGGGGCGCTTACCACCAAGCTATACTCCAACTCCTTCGAAGGTTTATATTTCATGTATACTCAGGCATTCCCTTATAAAATAATCATATTGGAGTTACATTTTCTTGTATTTCAGTGGCTTGGTTGATTATGTTTCCATAAATTGTTATCTAAGGCTCTATCTTCCTTCTCTATAGGGAGATGGAGAACGTTGATGGGCATATAAAGTTTCAGAATCATTATAGCCGTATACATGTGCAACTTGATGGAAATTGTCAGATGTGGAGATCGGATGGGGCTGATGATGGTGGCTGGTTATCTACGGATGTTTTTGTTGATATTATTGAGCAAAAGTGGCATGCCAATCTGAAAATTAAAAACCTTTTTGTTCCGGTATGTTAGAAGCTGAATTTTAAGAGAAGTGGAATTTAAATATTTTTGTGTATCACATGGTATTCTTGATAATTATTTGATATGCTTATAATTTTTATTGTACGTTATTTTTTGTTTTACAGCTTTTTGAAAGGATCCTAGAAATCCCAATTGAATGGTCAAAAGGAAGAGCAAGTGGTGAGGTGCTTATCTGCTTTTTAATTAAACTGATTGTCTCTGCTTTAATTTACATTTTTACCGTTGGAGCATCTTGTGTCCTGGGGAGGATTAAACATCTATTAAGGCATTCCTCTATTAATGGTTCTCTAATGCTGGTATCTATTTAAGCACCATGAATTCCTTACTGTTGGATGGTGTTTATAATAGTTTATTAGGTGATGAAATTTGAATTGATGAACTCTGGTAGTTTATTAGGTGATGATGATCTCTAGTACTGCTTAATTTGGTGATGAAATTGTTGCTGCTTAAGTTTGATAACATATTAGCACTGCAACGTATATCATCTATTGTTGAAAAGGCAGTATTTCTGTTCCTGGCCGAATTGACTTTATCTAAAGATCTAATCCAAATGACCTGAACTGAACCATACCCAAAATTTACACTAAACAAGGCCGCCCATGTTTTGACTGAACTTGGGATTTAAAATTGCTAGATTCCCACCTGGCTTTAAATTTAAACCGGCTTTATTTCTACTGAACTGATTTATAAGTCTTTAATTGATTGAATTTCTATGCTAAGCTAGCTAATTCCATTCAAAATTGTCAATTAGAATAGCTACAACCAAATGAAACGAAACTAGTGATCATTTAGACAGAAAACTAAATTTTACGAACAAGCCATCTTAAGCTTTAATATTATTATGATGATCATCTAGACCAGAGTACTGTTTGCATAAGAGAAATGCTTTATTTTTGGCATTTTGTTTGTTATATGTGACAATGGATTTCTATTTTCTAGGCTATTACTTTCGCATGATGGTTAAGATAACATTTTTTGGTATGAAAACATTATCTATGAATATTTTATGACTATTTTTTCAATCCTGATGGGTTGAAACTTGTATTGATTTACACTCTATTATTATTCATGTTAGTTTTGAGAATGCAAAGCCCATTTTTTTTAGAGTGTCTTTGTGAAAAGAAGAGAAAAAGGTAAGAACTCATGAGAAAGATGGGATGCAAGTTTTTGAGGCTTTTGAAGGAGAAGATAGGTGAAAAAACTTTGACATGTCTAGCTGAGCTTGTTTAAGAGACAGCAATTTTAGTATCACAGTACTAGGTACTGGCAATATGAGACTAATCATATAGTCTCTTTGTGGTTTTTTTCCTTTTGGCAAATTAGAACCATACTTGAGAGGCTGAGGAATGATGAACTCTAGTAGTTTATTAGGTGATGAAATTTGGAGGCGATTGGAAAGGGAGTTTGGGGTATCCTTTTTTTCCCCTTATCTAACAAACCAAATCCTTCCACAATTTGAAACATTTGGAAAGGAAATAGAATCTTTGTTGTTACTTCTCGTTCTCTTTCTCCCTGGGAGTGCTAACTAAGCACTTTCTAATTCATGCTCTTATGAGGTCTTTCTTTCCAGTTAGAATTATGATCTTTCAATTCTTTTTCTTTTTTCCCTCAGTAATTGGAAATGTGGTTACTTAGGTAATATTCAGAAGGAAGTTGGAGTGGTGGATATTGAAAATAAGATAAGGGAGGATCGTATGGCATGTGAAATGACGTTTGGACTTTGGAAGCTGCACCTGTAAGGAGGATGAACTGATGAAGGTTTGGGATTGTGAGAATATTAGGAGAGGTAGAAGGAGACCAAAGGAAAATGACTTGGATGGAAGGAGTGTAAAAGGGAAAAGAGGAAAATGGGTTGATAATCGCATCTATCCTAGACAGGAATGGATGAAGGAGAGAGATTTTTGTGGATACATGAGATAAAATATTGGTTCATGCGGCTGACCCGATCTTCTTAAGATTATGGTTTTTGTCTTTTTTGTTGTTTCTATAACCTATATTGATAATATGAAGATGCCTAGCCTAGTTTATGTGAAATTGTGAAGATTATTGCTTTACTGATTAAGTCAGTTTACTTGTTATATGCTTTGTAGATGACTATCTAGCTATCTCGGATCGGTTGACTTATCCTTTATGCCATGAACATAAATTCTTAATATTTTTTCTGTTGGTATAAAGGAAACAAAAAGAAAGGTGTCTTTATAAAATTAGGTTTTTTTGTTTTGTTATATCATTCTAGTTGGAAAGGTAGGAGAAAAAAAGGGGAGGGGAGATAGGTGGACTGGACAGTTGTCTAATTTCAGTTCAATACTTGTGTCTAGGTTCGACTACAACAATGGTTTAAATGATCCTTTAGCAGACAGTCATATTGAATTTTGCTGTGGAGTAATTTCATACCTTGATATGATTCATTCTTTTTTTTGCAGGTCCACATTTGCATGTCTAGTGGTGAAACTTTTCCTAACCTACATGGTCAGCTAGATGTCACTGGGCTGTCCTTTCAGATACTGGATGCTCCCTCATGGTTTTCAGTATGTCCATCTTCTTCCTCGTGTGATTATTTTGTCTTTGGTTCCTTCTGTCAGCCACATTTTTTGTCTGTCTGTTCTCTTAAAAATATAGTGATTGTTTTTTCTTGTATATGTCATCATGTTCATTATCTGTTTCTGCATGTTAAGGGTTTGGGAACTTCTTTTCTGGAGGATGTTGAATTGCCAGTGATTTATATTTGATGCTCATATGCTCATATGTAATATTTGAATTGCCTTCTGTTGGTCATACTAACAATAATAATATAGCTTCCTAAATTCCAGTAAAAATATCCAACATATTTGAACTCATAATTACCTAACAAAATTTTTGCTGGACATTTGGTGGATGAAGGGAATAATAAGGAAACAATGGACAAGGCACAATCTAAAAACATTCATTAATAGAACATGGTATGTCAACCATGCAATAGAAAAACTTAATGGAGTGACATCAAAGGGAAGCAAGCTTACTTGGTAAAGAAGATGCAGGGGGTTACTAGACTGCCAATACAATAGTACTACTCAATTTCTGCTTAAGGAAAGTTAGCTCTCTTCCACCCATCAAATCTTTGTAAACTCCTAATCACTGCTTTTACACTGTCATGAGATGTCAACTATTTAAGGGTTGGAAATTCAAAATCGAACCTTTTAGCATTAGACTTAGACTTAAGTTTATCTGTAATTGTCTTTTAATCTTGCGGGATAGGAAGAGCATTCTTGAACTTGGCCCCATCTGAAAGAAAGAAAAGTATCATGTGCAAATTTATGTAACATGGAGACAACTTGTGCAAATGTCTTTTAGCCAACTTTTTTTGTCAGCTTTTGGATTTTAGTATTTTACTAATAGTTGTGTTTTAAATGACCCAAACATATGCTGGTAAATGGCTTTTTGAAAAACAAGCTGCAGCAGCCTATTAGTTGCTTGACTAACATTTGCAGCCAAAAATGCTTTTTTTTTTTTTTTTTTTCCTTATTTGTATTTTAATCAAGAGCTGCAGATGGGTTTTAGAAAACATCTTTATAAATAGTTGATGTTAACTACTAATCAAGAAAAACCAGTTACAGAGCTAAAATGTACCAGCTAACGGAAGCTAAAACCAGACAAGATCAGTATCCTTCCATCTTGGCTCCCACCTTACCCCCGAACAAAACCATAAGCCTCTGTAAATTTCTTAGAAAGTGAACATAAAAGGGAAAGTGGATCACACCGTCTTAAACCTCCCAAAACTACTTTTTCAAGATTCGAGTCTAGGTAAACTAATCAGCCAGTGTTATTGATGTTTAGTTATGGTTAATGTTTCTACTTTTAGCATCCTATAGCTAGCTTTAGTGTTGATTTTATTATAAAATATTTTCCTTAACAAGCTGAAATATGCTATTTTGTTTAGCATTCATACTTAATATTAATAAAATATATATATATATATATATATATATATATATATATATATTTGAATATTGACAATAATAATTTGTATATCATCAAAAAATATTATCATATAAAAATATTTATTGTCAAAATGACTTTGATCAACCCTGCCTACTATGTACTACCTATGTCCCTTAATGTTTGCTACATTTGATATTTTTTACTTTTTTAAGAGTTGTATTAGATTGGTAGGTAGTATGTGGGGAGTAAAAAGTAGAGCGTGTGTGGGACCATTTATTTTAAAAGGAAATGTAGCAAACTTTGGGGATACATCCGAAAAAGGAATATATAGTAAACATTTAGAGTCGGAGTAAGTATTCGTTATGGATTTTCTAATATACTATCCATGACTACTATTTTCTACTTGCATGTAGCCGACCCCACTTATGGAAATAAGGCTTTGATTGATTGATTGAATGTGTACATTTTTGTGTATTTTTTGACAACAAAATAAAGGATAATAGTAGAATGGATTTGGTGGATATTGACCTTGATTTGCCTCAATTACATATTTACATGGGAGCGATGGTGGCAGGATTGTGTTAACAATTAAATAATCATAGAATTATGATTTTGTTAGGGTGATATGGCCTGAGTTTGAGGTGTAGCCTGTTTGCCACACATCTCTCATTATACCAATGTATAATCCCATATGTAAAGTTTTAGGTTAAACCCTTTTATTGGTGGGTGATGGGTTGTGATGCAAAGCAATGAAAAGTATTTTCAATTGAAAAGACAGCCACAATATCGAAGCCTCCATGCACCTAGGCGCAGTGCACCCCAAAAAGGTGGGAGGTGCGTGCCTTTGCCACCTTTTGGTGTTTGCCTTGTGCCTCTTCTTTTTTATATTTCCTTTTTTTCTTCTTTTTGCTGCACTTCTTTCTACTCCATCAGTCCACCACAGCCTTCATGGCTGTTTTCTTTCTCTTTTCATTGTCTTACATACCTTTTTAATATTAAGTTTGCTAATCTCCTACTAATGTCCAAAGTGCGCCTCCTATCTAAAAGGTGTGCATCTTCGTTTTGCACCTAGGCTCCAAGGCCCCACTCTCCTGCTATGAACTCAGATTAATCTTGCAAAATAATCTGGACTTTCGAGTGGTCAAGTCACTCCCAAATTGTACTAACCGTGTTTATTAATTTCTCCAAGATATTTTTCAAGCATACAGTCCCTTATTTATAGCCTACTAACACAAGACTTAACTAGTATAACTAACTCAACATAAAAGACCTATGCCCCTTATTACAAAAAGAAATACAAAGAATCAGATAAAAGAACACAGAATTAAACATGGGCTGGGCTCACATTAAACATGTGCTGGGCTGGGCTCATAGCATCCCCCCAATTAAAATTTAAAATTTGGAAGAAGTTAGGTCTCACTTCCATTGCAAATAAGATCAGGGAGAATGGATTTGGGTGGTTTGATCATGTGAGGTATAGACCAAGTAATACATTGATTAGAAGACTTGAAGGCTACTGTGTGTGTGTGGGTGGGAGGGGGGGGGGGTGGTGAGCGGTAGAGTACGACCAAAGAAAACTTGGGTGAGAGTGGTTGGAATTGATTAAGGTTTTTGGGACTTAGGAAAATTTACCGCTAAATGGAGAAGGATGGGGTGAAGGGATTTCTGCACATGAATTCAGTGATTTCCTCATAACAATATCACACAATTGTTGTTGACAACAAAAACTCAAAACTCATAAAACTCTTACTATTCTTTTTTCTTCCTTAATACGTGAAAACAAACCTTTATATAGGCAATTACAACTGACCTAAACTAAGGAAAGCTCCTACGTACATAGTATCACCAATATTCACCATGCAATTCCTAACTCTATATTTACTTCTCTTATTTTTGCTAATTAAAACAGTAGACAAAAATACTAAATTTACAAGACCAAATCCCTAATTATTACAATAAAACTAGAGTACGAATTAAATTTCATCCCTAAATCCACATCAATTCGTGTCTAGCTACACCGGCTAATGCTTTGTTGTTGCTGTTGTTGTTGCGGTTGTTGTATCATGTTAATGCAAATTTATTATTTGTTTTCTATGCCGTGCATGGAAAGGTTATGTATGAGTTAGTTATTTTATGATTGCTTCAGAAGGTGGTTTGCTTGAGTCAATGTGTTATCTTGTGGTTGAAATTTCATTCTCAAATTGAATTGTACATGCATATGCTTGATCTTGTTTGATATAAGCTTGTGCATTTTAGCAATGGATTCTAATTCATTACAAGTTTTGTCAATCTTGTTTTGCAGGACCTATCAGCAAGTTTATGCTTTCGTGGTCAACGTATATTTTTGCACAATGCAAATGGTTGGTTTGGGAGTGTTCCTTTAGAAGCTTCGGGAGATTTTGGCATTCATCCTGAGGAAGGAGAATTCCATCTGATGTGCCAGGTATAGTTTTAGTAATCCTGGAGCGCAGCATACGCTGCTTGAAGCTGTTTTTGATTTTGCACAAGTAAAACTTCATACTAATTGTGAGGATAAAGTGTTACCTTTGTGCAGTTATTAATAATATGTATTTAAACTGCTTCAAGTGCGGAAGGAACATTGTGTCACTTCCTCTGCGCCTTAGTTTCTAACATGTTATCTTTTTCTCTGTTACCCAAATTAGGGTAACTTACTTCAGAATTTTGATAGCTGTCTTCTGTTTGGCCAGGTTCCTTGTGTTGAAGTAAATGCTCTTATGAAAACTTTCAAGATGAAGCCTTTATTGTTTCCAGTAAGTTAATTGTCTTTTATTCAAAGCATTCTCTGCTGATTCTGAATTAGCTGCCCTTTCTTATATATATATATATATATGAAAGTATTGGACCTGTGCACTAAGGCAAGGCAATTTCGATGAAGCGCAAAAAAGGTGAACCGAGGTGCACTAAGGCCCAATTTGAGACGCACTCCTATTTATTTATCAAAAATTTTATTCTTTTAATCAAGTGCTCCTCAATTCAATGAGGTGCATCGAGGTGCAGCCTAAGGCGTAGGGAAATCCCTATTGCCTTGGTGCGCCTTGAACCTTTTTAAACATTGGTAAGATGTATAATTATAAGCGGTAGGTGGCTAGTCTTTGTCTCTCAATCTTTTTGGCCGTCTCTTTCTCTTGCACACACAAGATGGACTAGCAGTCTATTTAATCTTACCATACATTCAAAAAAATCATGTATGGCTTTTAAGATTCTTGAACTTTCTGTGACAAATACAAGATTAATCTGGTTTAGACTTTATAAATTTAGAAGATTAATTTGAGAAAATTTGAAATTCGTTGGTTGACCGATTTTATGTTTGTGATCTAATTCATGGTTTTAAATCTCGGTTTTGGTCGCGATCACCGTAACGGTCGCGGAAGCACATTTGCGGACAATGCGGATGGTTCGCGGCCGTTACGGCTTAATATCTCGGTCGCGGTAAGCTCAAAAACCTTTACAATGCGGTCGCGATGCGGTGATGCGGCTTTGATTTAATACCATGATCTAATTTGAACTATGTATGGAGTTTGGTGAGCACTGAGGCTGTGAAGGATGAAGGAAAGGTTTTCGATTGAGGTAGTAGCTATTCCGTCTCAGTTCAAACTTGGAAGCCAGTACTTGTTTTTGAGAGAACAGTCTTCTTGAAATTCAGTTAATGATTTACAAAATTAACCTAGCATCTTTATAAGCTGTACGAAATATTATTCTTGAGTTTATAACTGCTCAATAATTTATCTATGTTCTCCCCCCCCCCCCCCCCCAATAGGTCTTCAAATTTTTTTTTCGTAAGTGTCTTCAATTGTTTACATGAGGTAACCACTATGTTTTGTTACAGTTTGCTGGATTCATGAGGTAATCACTATGTTTTTTTTACAGTTGGCTGGATTCATGACTGCCATTTTCAATTGTCAAGGCCCACTGGATGCTCCTGTTTTTGTTGGCAGTGGAATGGTCACAAGAAAGATGGGTCCTTCAGCTCTTGATATCCATGCATCATCTGCATATGAAGCAGTAGCAAAAGGCAAAGATGCTGGTGCTGTGGCTGCAATTGACCACATCCCCTTTTCCTATTTATCCGCTAATTTCACCTTTAACACTGACAACTGTGTAAGTGAATCTGATAATCAAAGTTTGACATAAAAAAATTCATCCAATCATCCTCCCTATTTATCATCTAAAATGAAACTGAAATTAATGACTGCCATTTTTCTTTTTTGTACAGATTGCAGATTTATATGGAATTCGTGCTAGCTTGGTGGATGGTGGTGAAATTCGAGGGGCAGGGAATGCTTGGATTTGCCCGGAGGTAAGTATCATGTATGGAGTAGTAATTGTATTTGCTAATCAAATTTGCTGCACTTTTATTCAGATAGTTTAACAAACTTTAAAGTATTACTGCTGGACACCTTTTCAGCTTTCAATTTCAATAGTTTACTTATGGCTTTTTTTTTTTTTGGTTTTGGTTGGGAATCAGATTGAAAATAAGCTAAATAAAAAAGAGAGAAGATGAATAAGATACTAAAGATAGGGCCAAAAGCCTATAATTTTATTGATAGAATATTATAATCTCAACAATACAATTTCCTATATGATTAGTTGCTAAGTTGGTTGAATTATTCTTTTCTATATAACTAGCCTTCTATAGTTCTATGCACGCTTTGCGTGCCATGATGTATTGAATGCATCAATTTTTATGTGACAAACTATATCAAGATGTGTGTCTATGAAATATTTATAGAGAATTCAAAAATATGAATTTTGGTATTTTAATTTTATTTTTACAAATTTTATATTTTGTAATATTTTCATATAAAAACGTTTAAAATTTGTAATAAGTTTCCTTAATAGTAAGGATTGATGCTAATTGAATTTTTAGAAACTTTTGAGGGGTAATGTGGACTTTTCTAAGGGGAACACCATGGCTCTCCCCCTTGGCTTATATAATAGAGATATATACCCTTTATTACTTTCCAAATATGGAAGGCATTGTTATCTTTTACTCTCTTCTTTCCTTATTGGTTACACTTTCCCTATTCATGTATTCTTATTGCTGGTTATACTTTACTTTATCCCATTTGCATTGTATTTTTTTTACCAACATACACCTTACTTTCCCTACTCTTTCTTACACAAATCTCACATTTTTAACACTCCGTTTCCTACTTTTTTTTGCAATGACCCTGCAAGTACACTTTTCTTCTCCCTTATCTTTGTTTCTATTACTACAATAACTCTAACCATAATTTAGGATCTAAGAGAGTAATTACCAAAGAAAATCTTGAGTGAACCTTTTTAATGCGGATTCTAATAGCTTTCCAGTTGAATTCCGATCACAGAAGTTGACAAACAATCTATGAGGTAATTAGAACGAAATTAACGTATGGAACAATTTAATCTAACCAAGATCAAGTTTTAACTAGGTTTGCATTCTAAGCTCAATTTTGGATTCAATCAAAATAATTCACAAAAAAAATCTGAAATTTTAATAAACATAACACACCCTAATTACTGAAAATAGATTACATATATATAACCTTTTGGATTGAGCCATAAATCATAATACGTAATTTACAACACCAGGTAAAATAGGATAAAATCCTTAACTTGAGGGTCAAGTTTAGAATCTTAATCCGAAATACAAATACCTAAAATATCTAAACCAAATTAATAATTGAAATTTAATTTCCTATCATAAAGTTAACTAATTCCTAAGATAGGAAAACCCTTTCAAGTGAAGGGTAAAAACCTATAGGCAAAATCATGAAAACCTATTAATTTTAGAATGACAACAGTTTTCATTAAAACGACAAGACTAGGGTGTCTAATTATGTGGTATGCCATAGCTTTTTTGCATGACCTAATAATGTTGTGGATTCTTCTTTTTGTTTCTTATCTTTGTTTTTAATTAGTTGAGTTTGATCGATGAATTAAAAGATGTCCAAGTAGCTTAGATTAAAGGTTGAAGGACAAGCAGTTTGTAAGAGTGTGAAATCTACTACCTTGGGCTATTTGATGATGTGTATGGTAGGAAAGGAACTAGCATTTTCGCTAGGGTGAAAATCTTTTTATTATAGGTTTTTTAGTTCTATTTTTTTAAGGATCTTGTATAGCTATAGCCCGTTGCTGTCTTGCTTCGGCATGAGCATGTGCGCTGTTTCTTTGTTTGTATATGACATGGATGATTGTTGATATTGAATACTTGGGGGTTTTTTGTTACCTTTACAAGTTTTTTAAAAAAGAGTCATATCCTTAACTATTTCCTAGAAATTATGGTATTATTTTTTATTGAACAAATAAAAAAAATGTTGCAACATTCGCAGGTTCCCTTTTTTTTTTTATGTTTTTGATAATTAAGACATCATAGGTTGAACTTAAATTCTACTCCTAAGAAAGGAAAAGCCAAATTCATCCATCTGTATGGTATGGGAAAGCCGATGGAAGCAATATGTGAACAAATGATTAAATAAAAATCCACTGCTCTATTGGCTTCCCAAAAGTAGTGGTCAACCTCCGACTGATGATGTCCAACTCTGCATCACATAGGAGATGAATTTATTTCCACGGAGTATGCCAAATACCCTATTGAAATCTTTGATGCAGTAGTTTCTGCTCTTCATAAAGTTCATTATCAGTGATGCTAGTTTGGTTTTCAAGGTTCAAATAATTTTTTCTTTTTCCCCTCTCCCGGGTGGTCCACTGAAGATTCAATATGCTTCTATGACCTGTTCCATGCTTGCCTTTCTCTTATTGTTTTGCTCTACCCTTTTAACTGCCTACAAGGTATCTACTCTTGTTTGACCGGATATATCACTTGTGCCATCGAGTTATGGTGAATGCAAGAGTTGCCTCTTTTTTGGTAAATTCGATAGGGTGATGTGAGTTTTTGTGGGATAGCAATGTAGCATGGTTCAGCTTGCTTTCATTTGGTGCGTTGTTTTATGGGGTTTTCATGGGCCTACTCTTCAAAGATGTGTGGTTAGACTTGGGAGAATTAGCTTATGATTTTATATTGTTTTTGTTATATTTTATCTTATTTTATTTAGAGAATGCTCTTATCTCTTTTGTAGTGTAACATTGCCCTTTGCTAATTTTTTTCTTTGTATAACCTAAGATTATGAATGTAATGGTGTTACAAAAAGAATATGCTATCCATATTTTGTGAACACATGGTATGGTGAAGAAAATTGCTACTGTAATAACATTAGACTTAATGAAAAGAACATGCATGGGATTAGGTGTGGATTATCAAATGAAGTATCATTTACAGATTTTGATCATATAATATGAATTTATGGTAAAAATTAGAACATGTAGGTTTAATAAAAGTATATTCAAGGGACCAAGACTATGTTGTATCATCTTTATGCCGGAGTATGATATAAGAATTATTGCCTTAGATATTTGGTTTGATGATTGGGTATTTTGGCATTTTCCTGTCTTAGTACATTAATATGATTTCGATTCAAAATACAAAGTAAGCAAGTCTCATCTCCAGTGGAAACTAAAGTTCTTTGATTTATTAAAAAACTGTAATGAATCAATTAGTTAGAAATTAGTTTTCTGATTTTTCATTATTTTCACACTTTATTACTTTTAATTTGTTTGTCCTTTTAATATGTCCTTTTTGGCTAGTATTTTGTCTTGTTAGCTGATGTTTGATTTTATCAGCTTTTTGGGTGATTTTGTACTAGGATATGGACAAAATAAATCAAGATAGTAGTAGTATAAATATGTAGGAAGGGGAAAGAGAGAGGATTATCCAGAAAATTGTAGAACTTGGGCATTTTGAGATATGTGACCTAATGTCACTATTTTGGAGATTTGCAACCTCAAGTTGCTAACCTATCTTTGTATTCAATCTCTGATTTTCCAGTTTAACCCTCCTTTATCATCCAAATATCAACTACCTGCTACTGCAATTAATCTCTATTTAGCTGCTGTTTTAGTGTTTTCCAGATTAGTTAGTCAGTAAGGTTCAGTGCTTTACAAAAACTTGTTCTAATAACCAGGCTGAGGCAGATGAGACAGCATTGGATGTGAATTTTTCTGGAAGTTTGTCCTTCAACAGGATTCTGCACAGATATTTACCTGGTTTTCTGGATTTACTACCTATGCAATTGGGGGAGCTGAAGGGAGAGACCAAAGTTTCTGGATCCCTTCTCAAACCGTAAGGCTCTTTTGGTTATTATTACTCCTTCCTTTCCAATTTATTTTTCCCATTGACCAAATGCTTTATTCAGTATTCACCTAGTATCTTTGACTCTCTTTAATTTTATATAAGGTAAACTATAGTCATGTGTGATCTTGTTTGATTTGTCTTGGTGTGTACTTTTTGAATATATAATTTTTATAATTTTTTTCTTCTTAAAAGTAATAACTTCCTCAATTTTATTTTAATTGCAACATTTCACGCTTAATGAGACACAATTTATACCAAATTTACATTCAATTATGTATTTCAAAATGTTATAACACTTTAATATTAAAAAAGTATGCGTTGAGATGAATCAAACGAGATCCACCATAATTGTTATATGTATATCATAAAGTCGGTCAAAGTATCATGAATGAATAGTGCTAAAATGGAAATGTTGCAATTAAACAGAAATGGAGGGAGCAGATATATAATATTTGAAGTTGTATCTTGAAAACTGTGAAAAGCAAATGTTGCCGGAAAAAAAAGAGGGAGTATGATAACTAGTGTTGTTCTGTTGAAGCTTCTGTGGCATTACTGTTTATATTTTAAATCATACTGCATTTATATATTTATGTGACATGCTTTTTTATATAGGAGATTCGATGTGAAGTGGAATGCTCCAAAAGCTGAGGGTTCCTTTATTGATGCACGAGGAGATGTCATAATCTGCCATGACTATATAGCTGTTAACTCTTCATCTGTGGCTTTTGATTTATATTCAAAAATCCTCGTGCATTATCCAGAAGAAAGCTGGTTAAATGAAGAAGAGTATGGTGTGGAGACTGCAAAAGCCTTTGTCATGGAGGGGCTTGAATTAGACTTGCGAATGCGTGGTTTTGAGTTTTTTAGTATGATATCATCCTATCCATTTGATGCTCCGAGACCTGTGAATCTTAAAGCAACTGGAAGAATCAAGTTTCAAGGGCAAGTTACAAGTACTTCAAATACTTCTGACCATTCTTCTGCTGATGGAGGGAATTCCGGTGACAGAAATATGGATAGTCTTGTAGGGGATGTTTCAGTCTCTGGCTTAAAGCTCAATCAGCTGATGCTGGCTCCTCAATTAGCTGGGCATATGAGCTTTTCACGTGATCATATCAAGGTAAGCTTCAGTAGTATTTGAAGCAAGATACCAAAGAAGGGTAGGGGAGTTCATTTGATGATCTTTGTTTTTATACTGTGTCGTATGGGATGAGTTGTCTATAGTTCCTTCAGCCTCTTTACTACGCTCTGCTTTTGCTGAATCCGTGACATTCCGTGCTTATTTCTCATTGCACATCTGGTGGCAGTCTTTTATATATATATATATATAAGGTTGGGTTCCGGTGAGAAATTTTTTATTGTGAGAAGGTGAGAAAGAAATGGATACATCAACAATAACCTATAGGTACATTGGCCACCAACTATAGGTACATTCAACATAAATTATAAATACAATCATTAAAAATACATTGACTTTATGCCATAGATACATTGACTCTAAATAATAGAAAGATTAAGGAGGGAAAATCAAATTTAATCATAGCCATTCATTTGTTGATCAAAGGTTTGTGGTTGCTTGTCACCTTTCTCACAAAAACTACATTTCTCACATGAGCCTACTTCTATATATATATATATACTAGGTTGCACTGAGTCGGGAACGGGTTCGAAAATGAATACGGATACGGGGACTGAAACGGCAAATCTAAAAAAAATAATGTCAATGGGTACGGCCAATTATAACATGAAGAATTAGAATTGTCCCTAATGCGGGGACGAATCGGGTTCGGGGACAGCTACCCATGCGAAGTACCCATGCTACATAGTATATATATATATATATATATATATATATATATATATAGTCATATATTTAAGGAATATTGTGTCCAAAAATTACTTTATAAACATAATGCCCATTGATTTTGGCGGTTCTTATTAGTCTTTGATTATATCCATTCTAATTACTTGATATCCTTGTAATTCAGCTGGATGCTACTGGTAGGCCAGATGAAAGTCTTTCTTTAGAGATCATTGGACTGTCAAATCACACTGTTGAAGAATCACAAGAAAAGTTGCTGTCATTCTCTCTTCAGAAGGGACAACTAAAAGTGAACATGAGCTATCAACCGTCACTTTCAGCTAACTTAGAGGCATATTTTCTCATTCCTCTTTGATTTTATTCTATTTCATAATCTGGGTGCTTTCTTTTCAAAATTCTGAATAAATGTAAGTATTTGATGTACGTACGTGATTTGTGTAGATTCGTCAGTTGCCACTTGATGAATTAGAGCTTGCTTCACTCAGGGGAACCATGCAGAGGGTAAGTTACATCATTGCCTGTGCATTGCACGGTTTTTTTTTTTCTATTAATAATGTAATGCAACCATTTTAAAATTAAGCTCTAATAAAAAAAATTGTAAAATATTAGCACTTTGATACTCCATAATAATCCTAACAATATTAATAAAATAAAGTAAGAAATATGTACAAACATTTATACTCTGTATCTAATTAACTTTTAACAATGAGTGTGTACAAATGGTAAAAATTAAATAAAAAACCCTTCATAGTCACAATGAAGTATTGATGGAGGATGAAGTCTTACTATTCACTCTACATTGTGGCGTGGTTGGGCATTGATGGAAAAAATAAACCCAAATAATATTCAATCAATATGTCATCGTAAAAATATGTCACATCCAGGTGCATTGTTGGACAAGAATATTACTAGGATGGGTGACCTCCTGGGAAGTCCTTGTGTTGCCATGCCGCCGACCCCACCGACCCTGTGGTTGGCCGAGAATAGTACTAGGATGGGTGACCTCTTAGGAAGTCCTCATGCCATCGCTTTGGGATTAAGGTGCAGCACAAGAAGAAGAATATTCAATCAATGTAAGGAATTGAATATGAGAAAATGTAACTCAAACAATTTAAAGGAACTTACCTTCCATAACTAATTTTGTTGATTGTAAGATCAAACCATGCCTTTTTTGAAAAACAGATTGGGATAAAGAATTTTTAATTTTAGAAGACTTAATCAAGCCTTTAAAAAGAGGTTTGGAGGGTATGAGGGAGTAAGCACAATGATTTCACAATTGTTTAGGATGGAGATCGATGAAACAAATATAAGTAATTGAAATTTAATATGGTGAAAATACTAGGGCTGTTCAAAATGATCAGATGCGGAAAAGATCAGATAATTTTTATATATAGAAATTTTCGTATTTTTTGGATCGGATATTTGAAAATTTTCGGATCGGGGAATTTGATATTTGGGATTTCCAAAATTTTAATATTTCGGATTGGATATTTGGATCATTTTGGTTCATGTCATAAGATGTGACAAAGTTTTACGCTGGCTGTCACAGGCCTACCCAACCCTCCTCCTTTATCCAGGCTTGGGACTGGCAGCGTGAAACCCACTGTCATAATCACTTTGGTTCATGTAGCCAACCCCACTTATGGGAATAAGGCTTTGATTGATTGATTGATTGATTGGATTGGATATTTGGATATTTCGGATCAAAAATGTGCGTTTTCGGATATTTCGGATCGGATATCCGGTTTTTTATCGGATACTTTGGGTTGGTAACTGGGTTTTTCCGATCGGATACTCAATTTTTTTTCAAAATTTCGGATATCCTGATTTTTCGGATCGGAATTTGGCCGATCCGGAATGAACATTCCTAGAAAATACCTCTTGAAATTCCCCCTTTTCAGTTATGTAACTTTAATACTTACTATCAATGAAGGGAAAGGAAAAGTCAGGGTTACACGGAGCACAACCTCTAAAACTTAAAAGTAAAAAAAAGGGAGGCATAATGGGAGATAATGAAGAGGGGGTGATGTGTCATTGAGGAAGAAGAGGGGGTGATGTGTGAGGAGTGATTACAGATGCCATGTGTCATGTGTGTGTTTCGGTGAGAGTTTTAATATAGATAGTATAGATATAGCTTACTTCATTGATTAGTAATTGTCATCCTGCTTACAGATAACTTGTAAATTACTAAATTCTCACAACATCGACAACTTGTAAAAGGGGACATCAATCATCGTTACCTTTTTAACCAGTTTCTCATTCACTTATTTTTCTCATTCTTTGTGCCCTGTATTGTTGATTTATGTTGCAACTTTGATACAATCTAGGTTTGACTTAAGAAAGTAGTGGGAAAATAGAATAAGAAAAGGCGTTGTTCTAATTTCATTGCCTTGCTTTGTTTGAAAGTTTTTAAGAACTCATTTGCAGTATAGTTGATATTTCATTGCAATTTCATGCTTTATTATACTTGTACATTTTGAAAATATGCAAATGAAAACCAGTAATTGGTTTTGAGCAAAGAAAATGAATTAAAAAAGTGGCTTGAGCCCGTTAATGTCTCAAGTAAAGATTTATTTTGCCACACCTTACTGAAAAATGCTTTATTCTTATAGTTAGGGGATTAAATTTAGTTGAGGAACTCATGCTAAGTTCAAATCCAGAGAGCTTGATCTTTATTTAACTCAGAATTTTTCTCTTCCTCTGGTTGGGGACAACTAGGCTAAGGCTTTTTTTGATTCACCTTAAATTTACTTATTTGATCTGAACTGATCTGGTCTAAATTTATTTTTTCTGGTCTAGTCTGATCTTTATCAATTGTTGTCATTATCATTATTTTTCTTGTTATTAATTTTCTTATTACTCTTATTATAATGTTCTTAATTTTATTATTAATGTTAAGGTACTAAAATAAGATAACTTATATTTGCTGATCTAATCTGATCTTATTTTTTTCTAGATCCGATCTGATCTGAACATATTTTTTTAATCTAGTCTAATTTGATCTAAAATAAGTAATAAGGTGTGGAAATAAGGGCTATCAAACAAGGCCCTCGATCAGCTATGCCCAAGAGAGTGGTTGTGTAGTGTCTATATTTTATTAGTTAGATACTAAAAAAAGTAGGGAAGAGAGTGCTTGTGTAGCGTTTATAAATTTTTTGTTGGATACTGAAAAAATTCGGGAAAAGGGAGTGGTTGAGTAAAAAAAATGGGGGGTTGGGGGGACTAGAGAATGGTGAGAAAGCTCAGATTGTGGGTTAAGAAAAGCGGATAACTAAAGCTAGTGAATCAATTTAGTAGAAAATGAGGTTAAAAAGGTAAAGAACTAAAAAGAAGGAGATAGACCCTACCACTGACTCCATTGCACATGCTAATAATGTTTAATACAGTATTAAGCATCAAATTTACATTTGAAACATGGAAGTACAACATATAGTGATGAATTTGAGGTGCCCCTTGTGTTATAAAATCGAGTGATTGAAAATTTGAGGTGGTTTTTGAACTGTTTGAAAGGATAAAAGTGGGCTTCAGTTGGTGTGAATGTGTGATTTGCTGTAACATTACTTGGAATCTTACTCTTTGGAGGATGCAGAGCGGGAGACACCCCCCCCCCCCCCTCTCCAAATTGAAAAATGTGGGTTTTCTGTTTAAAATAGTGAAACTATATATTATTGGATCGTATATAGAGACTGAATGATATGGCCCTGTATTTTTCTTATTGTAATTAGATTTTTGGAGGTAAAGAACCCCTGTATTTCGTCTTCTAAATTTGGCTACTATGAACTTCATTGTTGTTGACTTATTGTTCAGTTAAGTTTGTCTGTTGCTGTTCCAATGTTGATCTCAGGTATTGTTTGGTTTCCTTATTTCCCATGGGCAATCAAAATTCCCATGAAATTTAATTTGCTCTAGTTGTTTGGTTGCTTAAATTTTGATAAAATGGGGGAAATGCAAATTCCTACAAAACATGGGAATTATCTTACCAAGTCCCCCCTTGGTAATTGAAAATTCCCATGATTTCTAACTTCCCTTATGTACACCAAACAACTTTTGGTAAATAATGGGAATGCAATGTGGGAATTAAATTCCAATGAATTACAAATTACTATGGGAATTTATTTCCCATATCAACCAAACAATGCCTCAGTTTGTTTTCCTTTAGCAAATCTATTTTCTTATTTACTTAAGATAAAATTCATATATGCTACTGAACTATCAACTACCTGGACCTGTTTTAGATTTTGTTGCTCTCTCTTTCTTGCCTTTTCTTTATCTGGTGATTAAAATATCACCTTAGGATGTCGAAGGCAGGTGTCCTGATGAAGCAACACAAGGGATGTGAACAAACAATCATCATTTTTTAATCCTATTATGCATTATATTATCCACAAATTCTAGAAAGCATTCTCTGGTCAGTATGAACTATGCAACACTGGTTCAGATCTGAATAAGATTCTCATAGAAAAGAAATCAATCTATATCTGAAGGCTTGGTCTTAAAATTATTGTAGTTTATTCATGATTTTATTTTTCTTATAGTGGTTGTATAGAGAGCGGCCTTGTTAATTAATAAAATCACTTTCTTTTCCTTTCAGGCAGAAGTTCAGCTGAATTTTCAAAAGAGGAAGGGATTTGGAGTTCTTTCTGTGTTACGGCCAAAATTCAGTGGTGTGTTAGGTGAAGCTTTGGACATTGCTATCAGATGGAGTGGAGATGTTGTGAGTTTCTGAATCGGTGTCTTTCTAATCTCTAATACAGAGCACACCAACTATGTATTATGCAGTAGATACTTATGTTGATGATTTTGTCTGTCTTCTTTTTATGCTTGCCTACTTGGATATTTTCCTTTTGCTTTGCTCGTGTTTTGCAAACATCTCTCCTGTATGCATATCTTATATATTATTCTTCTTTAAGTTTTATTCAGACCTTTATAAAAACAAGTTTTATTCAAACCTTTTCATTTTTGGAAAAATGATCTTCTTTTAAAAGACTTTAATTTTTTATTTTTTTAGAAATAAGGGATCCAAATAAGAAAATTAATAAAATTTGAAGAACACCACCCTCGTTATCTTCCTCATACTTGTTCAACTTTTCATGGATAGTTCCTTGATCATTCATGCTAGACGACCCCAAAATATTTTTGAACTAAGGCTTTATTGTTGTATTATTCTCTTGTGGGGGAGGCAAGGATAAAATAACGAAGTTTACAGTATCAAAGCAACCTGCCTTTGTAAGGAGCAACTTAGTAAGGCTTCTTCTTAAAATATGTAACATGACAATTGGAAAGTCTAAAACATGTAAATTTCATTTATGCGTAAATACATATTTATTTTTTTAGAAAAAATAAAGCAATGGGAGGACCAGTAAGAGCATATTAGAAATCCACATTCTTATTAGTTGGGGAATGGCAAAGGTTTATTCTAATTGCTAGTGATGGAAAATTATTTCATATTAGATGTGAAGGATAAAAAAAAAGCTGATTTAATGCTGGAAATATGAAATCTGAACCAAATACAATCGGAGTTTGACCTTCTGCAATATCTGATCCAAAGTTAGTCTGAATATGATTATTGAGGTGGCTATCGCTTTGTGTAGATTAATTATATGGGAGGCTAAAGCTTTTGCTTTTGGTTTTCTGCTTTACGGAGTGAGTTTTTTTTTTTTTTGGGGTTCTCTACGGCTCACACCATAGGGAATGCCTATGAATCCATTCTTTTATCATTTTTCTTTATGTTTTAAACTTTCTTTTGCTTGGATCATGTAAAGCTTTCTTGAAGTTTATAGAAGAAAGGAAAATTGTTTTTTTGTTTGTTTGTTTGTTTTGTAATGAAGTACTGTTTTATATAGAATAACATGGAAGAAAAGTCTTACTTGGCAGGATATAAATGTTTATAAAGTAATGTTTATATAGAATAACATGATATAAATGATTATATAGAATAACATGATATAAATGTTTATATAGAATAACATGAAAGAAAAAGTCTTACTTGACAGGATATAAATGTTTATATAGAAGACTTTTCTGTCAAGTAAGACAAGTTGCCTATCTAAGCAAGTGCAAAACATTGTTCAGCAATGATGCAAAAGTCAGATAGATACAGTACCATAATGTTTTTAAAACAGCTAGAGGTTAGTGTTTATACAGATGAATCTGATAGCTATTACAGATAGAAGACTTTTCTTTCAAGATAAGTGCAATGTTATCCAATGATGCTGGGTGTCAGATAGATTCAATTCCATAAAATCTGGTTAGTTATGAGTTCAAAGGGAGGCCAAAAAAAATATTTGGAAAATTCCTGTTGTTTTATCTCTGTTGATGTCCTTTTCTGTTCTTCTGAGCTAGTGCTAGTATTTATGTATTACACCCTTTTTTCCTTTATACGATGTAGTTAGCATCATGGACGTACCTGTTATTTTCTATTAGTTGGTATTCCCTTTCTTTTCCACTCTTAGGACACTAAGCATTTTAATTAACCTGGAAATTAAGTGAAGAGTGTCTATTTTGCTAATTGATATGTTGAGCTTAACTTTAGTTCATTGCCTGTATCACTTTGACAGGTCTCTGTCATTATCAGTATTAAAGCTTGCTAAAGTATTATTTTTTTGGCTCATCATTTTTAGATTACTGTTGAGAAGACTATTTTGGAACAAAGCTATAGCCGGTACGAGCTTCAAGGTGAATATGTGTTGCCTGGCACACGAGACTGGAAATCCAGTCCTGAGCAAAGTGTTGGCCTTTTCAACCTGGCAATGGCTGGGCATCTGGGTAGTGTTATATCATCAATGGGTCGTTGGAGAGTGAGACTTGAAGTTCCTCAAGCCGAAGCTGCCGAAATGCTTCCACTTGCTAGGCTCCTTTCTCGGAGCACTGATCCTGCTGTGCGCTCTAGATCAAAGGTTATTTTTTACAGTATGCAAATGATGGAATCTGTCTTTCACTGTAAAGAAGCTCCGTACTGTAATGCAATGGTTTTAACATTCCGTGACTGTATAGATCTTTCTGTACATATCTAACAGGGCTGAATGATTCATTTGAGAAAAACGAACCAGAAGAAAAACCATAAAACTTGAGCTAATTGATTGATTGTGTCGTGTGAACTTAGAGAGTAATCCTTTGTTCTGTTATTATCCTTTGTTTTTTTTTTTTTTTTTTTTTTTTTTTTTTCCTGGAAAAAAACCTCTAATAACTTAGAAGTATTCACGTAAGCTGAATGACGGGTCCTAAATCCTTTGACACCGTCATGCATGAAGTAATGTCAGGCTAGGTGCGTGTGTGTTGGTGCGCCCTGCCGGAGAGGCATATATCTTAAATTTGTGCTTCACAGCTTCACAAATAGTAGCTTCTCAAAGTCCTAGATCAGAACCTCACAGCACGGGTTTTTGACTTTGCAGTAAGCACAGTCAGATATTGCTTAAGTAATATACTTTCTTTCAAATGGTATTTCCAGGATCTCTTCATGAAGAGCTTGCAATCAGTGTGTTTAAGTACGGGGAATCTCCAAGAACTGCTCGAGGTAAGCCTATTCCCAAAATTATGCACCATCTGAAGTAACACTTTTACTGCTAAGTGCTATTTTTGCAAGCATGATTAATTCGAACATCAATTTTGTGTAAAGTAAATTTGTGCTAGTGAATGATAATGAATTCTGTTTTCCTTCCATTTCCTTGGTGATAAATCTTTTGTTGCTCATTTTTTTTCTTTTCCTCTATTCTTTCATTAGCAGATTTTTATGCGGACAACTTGAAATTTCAGGTTATTAGAAGGCAGTATACTTCACCAGATGAAGTTATACCTGAGGATATAAGCCTACCAGGTTTATCTGAATTCAAAGGCCATTGGCATGGATCTCTTGATGCAAGTGGTGGAGGAAATGGTGACACAGTGGTAGGATACTTTTTAATCCTTTCTGTATCTTCGTCCAAATGTTACATACAATATTGTCTTACTTCACAGTAAAAGTCGATGTCTGAGTTTCGATGTTCTAACTTCTGAGGGTTAAACTTTCTTTCTATTGGAAACAAGATTTTTTTTTCTTATTATCAACAACCATTGACTCTGTCATGTTGAATTTAGCTTCTGTTGGAGCAAAGGCCATACACTCCTTTTGTGATGACTAATATTTTCTATTTGAAAGACTCTTATAGATAATAGAGATAAAAGTGCATAGATGTGGACATATACAAAACCCTATCGTTTTTGTTATTTGGTAATTTGGTATCCATATTGGTTGGTGATGGTGGGTGTTGTTACCTGGTTCATACCTAGGGGTGCTTATCGAGCGAGTTGATCTCGAACTGGGGGGTTGCTCGACTCGTGCTCGCTAGGTTTCAAGTCGAGCTCGAGTCAATCACGAGTTGCTCGTTTAATGATTTGGCCCTATTGAATTTCAATTTTTTTTAAAGAAAATTATTGATTATATTCTTTTTTCTTTATGTAAATTATTTATTCTTAAAGTGTATTGTTTTTATATTAAGTGTCAAGGTTAATATTTGTTTTCAAAGATTTAACATGAAAAATTATTGATTAACCTATAAAATTATCGAGTTTCGAGCTGATTCAAGCGAGCACGAGCCAACTCGAGTCGAGCTTGAGCTGCTCAGCTCGATTAGCACCCCTATTCATAACTATAACCAGCTATATTCCCCAAGTAGAAACTAAAAGTTGGAACTAAAGTCTGAGTTCTATAGTTCATTATTGCACACATGGCATATGCAATTTCTGAAGGATTTATGAGGAGAAAAAGGATTGTGGGGTGTAAAATTAGACAAACATTTAAAGATAGATTTCCCCCCTTTTTTTATGCACACATATGGCAGCATGTTTCTTTCACCTTGTGTTTATGCAGTTTGACTAATTGACTCCACCTTTAGAATTATTTCTTGCAGTGGAGTGTGGTTCTGGCTGCTTCATGTTCAGTTTCATTTTCTAGTGTAATGCATACATTTTTAGCCTTTTTCTAATTTCGATTCATACCTGCATTGTCACAAATAGAGTTGGAGGCAGTGCATTTTGACAAGTGGCTAACATAATCTCCTTTTCCAGGCAGACTTTGATTTGCATGGTGATGACTGGGAATGGGGAGCATACAAAACACAGCGTATTCAAGCAATTGGTGCATACAGCAATGATGCTGGTTTACGCCTTGAGAAGATTTTTATCCAGAAGGATAATGCCACCATTCATGCTGATGGGATATTGTTGGGACCCAAGACAAATCTCCATTTTGCAGTTCTGAATTTTCCTGTTAGTCTAGTACCTATGCTTGCTCAGGTCATCGAATCTTCAACCACTGATGCAATTGTTTCATTAAGGCAATTTTTAGCACCAGTAAAAGGAATACTTCACATGGAGGGGGATCTACGAGGCAATCTCTTGAAACCAGAGTGTGATGTTCAAGTAAGGCTCCTGGATGGTGCTATTGGGGGTATAGATCTTGGTCGAGCAGAAGTAGTTGCTTCCTTGACCTCTGGAAGTCGTTTTCTTTTCAATGCCAAGTTTGAACCTATTGTTCAAAATGGTCATGTTCATGTCCAAGGAAGCATTCCAGTTACTTTTGTGCACAACGGTGTTTCAAAGGAAGAAGATACAGCTGCTAATGGTGGCAGGTCAAATTGGAGCCCTGGTTGGGCTAAGAATCGAGGCAGAGAGTCTGGTGATGGTGATGCTGAAAACAAAGTTTCAAGGGATAGAAATGAAGATGTTTGGGATATTCAGCTTGCTGAAAGTTTGAGGGGACTGAATTGGAACCTATTAGATGCTGGAGAAGTCAGAGTTGATGCTGATATTAAGGATGGGGGTATGCTATTATTAACTGCGTTATCTCCATATGCTGACTGGCTTCATGGCAATGCAGAAATCATGCTTCAGGTTTGTTTATTGAATCTTCCTTTTCTCTCCAATCATAGTGGAAACAAAGCGTACTAGATATGCAGCTAGTTTTTAACATATTTCCCCAATTTCTGTGATCAATCCCAAATAACTAGGTGAGAGGCACTGTTGAACAACCAGAGCTTGATGGATCTGCAACATTCCACAGGGCATCTGTATCCTCACCAGTTCTTCGTAAACCTATTACAAACTTAGGTGGCAGGGTTCTTGTGAAATCCAATAGGTTATGTATTGGCTCATTGGAAAGTAGGGTTAGTAGACGAGGAAAGCTACTGCTCAAAGGGAACCTTCCTCTTACAACAGCTGAAGCTTCTCCTGATGATAAAATTGATTTAAAATGTGAAGACCTTGAAATAAGGGCAAAGAATATATTAAGGTGGGTACCTATTACTTCTTTAATTGTGCACTTGTGCAGATATTTGTATGTAATTCATCAAAGGTCTGTGGTTGAAGATCACTTGGTTCTTTGGTATGGTATTAGTATTTCTAGTCCACTCAATTGAATCAAAATTTATCTCCTGAGATAAAAAGGGATCTAAACTGACATCCCAAGGATTTAAGCTTCAGTCTCTTCACTGTGCTTTTCTTTCAAGACTGACATTTGGTTTGACTTATAGTGGTCAGGTTGACACTCAATTGCAAATAACTGGATCTATCTTGCAACCTAGTATTTCTGGGAAGATAAAATTAAGTCATGGAGAGGCATATCTGCCACATGATAAAGGTAGTGGAGCTGCTCCTTTCAACAGGTTGCCAGCCAATCAAACAAGACTCCCAAAGGAAACTTATAATAGGATGGTTGCTGCAAGATATGTTTCACGATTTTTTGGTTCAGAACCTGCTACTTCAAATTCCAGTTTCTTGCAACCCTCAGGTAAGCCTTGATTTGTTCTTGTGCTGGTATGTCTGGTGCTTGTTTTATTCTTGCTTCCTTCAACCAAAGCCAAGTAAAAGCCTGAGGGTAGCCGACCATAATTCTGTGAATTACTTTTCCGGGCAATTTCCTTTTGTTTTTTTGTTTTTTTTTTGTATGGCTTGTTGGACTATTTTTTAATTTTCCTCTTGAATTGACAGCAAAGCAGGCTGAAGTTGGAAAGCAAACAGAACAGGTGAACAAAAAACCACAGGTGGATCTACGTTTGATCAACTTAATGCTTGTTCTTGGACCAGAATTGAGAATGGTCTATCCTTTGATACTGAATTTTGCTGTGAGCGGAGAGGTAGAGCTGAATGGAGTTGTACATCCTAAGTTGATTAAGCCTAAAGGATTTCTAACATTTGAGAATGGTGATGTTAATCTCGTTGCAACACAGGTAAACTTTAATTCTCTATTCATGTATATCTAGCTACAGTCTGCAGACTATGCTCATGTATTTATTTCATAATTCAGGTTAGACTCAAACGAGAGCATTTAAACGTTGCAAAATTTGAGCCTGATAATGGACTGGATCCAACATTGGACCTAGCCTTGGTTGGTTCAGAGTGGCAATTTAGGATTCAGGGCCCAGCTAGTAATTGGCATGAAAAATTGGTTGTAACTTCTACACGCTCTGTTGAACAGGATGTTCTCTCTCCTACGGAGGTAATGTATTTCCTCCTTAAATGTGGAAAACATGCAGTTTTTTATCTTTTCAATTTGTTGAATGAGAATGTAGTCATAATTTTTCGAACATTTATGCTTATCATTTTTTTTGTCTGTAGGCTGCTAGAGTTTTTGAAAGTCAACTTGCAGAGTCAATTTTGGAGGGTGATGGCCAGCTTGCACTAAAAAAACTTGCGACTGCTACACTCGAGACATTAATGCCAAGAATAGAGGGGAAGGGTGAGTTCGGGCATGCTAGATGGAGGCTTGTTTATGCACCACAAATTCCTAGTCTGCTGTCTGTAGACCCCACTGTTGATCCTCTTAAGTCCCTGGCTAGTAATATATCTTTTGGCACTGAAGTTGAAGTTCAACTTGGCAAACGACTACAGGTGATCCTGGCATCCTTTCTACTTTCTTTAGGGAAATGGAAGAGTAAATGCATCACTTATTTTCTGGGTTGCTAAATTTCTGATAATAATTGGGTCATATGTCATGAATCTTCGTCTGAAACCAGTATTGTAGGCCGCGTTAGGTCAAATTCTGGGTGAGGTTGATTGGTGATAAATCTAGCTGCATCTTATAAAATGTTTTCCCTTTTTCAGGCTTCAATTGTTAGACAAATGAAGGATTCGGAGATGGCAATGCAGTGGACATTGATATATCAGCTTACTAGCCGCCTAAGGGTGCTACTGCAATCCGCACCTTCCAAAAGGCTTCTTTTTGAATATTCTACCACTTCACAGGATTAGCTCATTGGTTTACTTGATTCTAGCTTCATGAATGCAAGCTTGAAAATACGAATTTAGAATAGTGCACCAGTTAGGATTTCATGTTGTACATAGAAGCAACCATTTTTTGTTCTAGAATATGAAATTGTTGTTTATAGTTGATGCATTGTAAGTCTTTTTCTATTAGTATCATTTTTTTTGTTGGTGTTGAAAATAAGAACATATGAAGATCAGGTTTAGGGAAGTCTTAGATTTGGTTAGGGCTCGCCAATGGGAACTGGGAAGCGGCGAGCAAGTGCAGTTATTTTTGTTACTAATTGGATTTTGTAAATATGAAAATCATTCAATTGATTAGTTGTTACTGCAAAGCTTTGAAGCCAAAGAAGAATTCTTCAATTCTTAGTATCCATCCCACAGGACAGTGCACATCTCTTTGTAAATGTGTGAAGTAAAATTTTATGCTGTTTGGTTAATCAGAAGGCTACTTGTACACAAGAAAATTTAGCAATATCATCTTGTAACTGTTCTTCCCACTTCAACCATTAAAATGGGAAGAACTTTGAAATGTAGGAGTTCAAATTACAAAGTGGGTTGCTAAACGTCGCCAGCAGATTACTTAAAATCACCCACAATACTAAGTAAAAGGATAAAATTGCCCTTGATTTTAAAATTACACCACAACTTAGATTAAATATACAACGAAGTCGGATACCACCCATCACCTCGACCACCACCGCCACCAACCATGGTGGTGGTGGTGGTTAATTTTTTTAAAAAAAAATAAGGGTAGGGGCGTCCAGATCAGACGCCCCAACCATGGTAGGGGCGTCCAGATCAGACGCCCCTACCATGGTTGGGACTTCCAGATCAGACGCCCCTACCATGGTAGGGACTTCTAGATCAAACGCCCCTACCATGGTTGGGACGCCTGATCTAGACGCCCCTACCCTTATTTTTTTAAAAAAAATTTAACCACCACCATGGTGGTGGCGGCGGTGGTGGTCGAGGTCATTGCATGGTGTCCGCCATCGTTGTATATGTTGTTGTGGTATAATTTTAAATCAAGGATAGTATTATCTTTTTACTTTAAATTGTGGGAGATTTTAAGTAATTCATGGGCGACGTTTAACAAGTCCCATTACAAATTATAAGATGGTTCAACCCAGATTTACTCCTTCATGCAAAAAATACCATGCATTCCATATCAATGCTTGAATTTTAAAATGGAGTTAATTGCTTACATGAACTGCTAAAGCTCTGTTTTACCCTTTAGGTGTTTAAATGCTTCCCATTTCCAACATTATTTTAGATCTTTCTATTCAAGTATTTACTTTTTTTTAGACTTTAGTATTGTTGGTGGGTACTCAACACTCGGGTCGAATCCTATTGCAAGTCGTGTAATTTAATTTTAGCCAACACATGTACATGAGAGGAAAGATAGGGAATTTTTGCAGCTACGTGCGGTGAGGGTCAAACCAGGATCTCAACTTTGGCGAGGGTCAAACCAGGATCACAAGTTTGGTGTTCAACGGGAAAAGCTCCAACCTCCACTTCAATGATTAAATTCAATATATTTCATGCATCTCTTTGGAGTATAATCTTGCTCCAGAAGTTCTACAGGAAAATACAGAAAAAAAAGGGGGAAATAAATAAATGAAGATATACAAGTATCCACTTCAGCAAATCCCCAAAATTTAGTTCGCTTAACCACATAAAGTGAAATAAAAGCCCTTGCAAAGACATTCAGCCTCAGCCAGAAAAAAGCCTTGCATTTTCTCAAAGAACAAGCGTTCAAATGTGACTAAACTCCAGTGCGAAAGGCACTATCATCAATGTGCCTCATATTAGATTTCCCCAGAAATTATAGAAGCCATTGTTATCAACGAGAGGCCATGCGTATGCAATGATTGAACAAAGAGCATAATCACCAAAATCTCCAAGGATCCTTGTATGGAGGCACATAATTATCAGTTGGGGGAAGAAGCCGAAATGAGTTAACTGTGCTTTTTAAGATAGGTCCCATCTGCATCAGATACACAGTCAACAAACAACCATGTTCAGAACAATGGTTAAAAAGCATGTAGCCACAATATTAAAGCAAGGGCAGCGGGAATGATAAGGAAAGAGAGATTACAACTGCCCATTGCTTGGTCAAAGTCGAAGCATTCAGAGTGTACAGAAATCCTGCAATGTTTTCATCAGTTATAATGAAGCTATGAGGTCTCTGAACAATGTTTTCACAAGCTTGCATTCTATTATCTTCAATTCTTTTCTCTCCTTGAAAACATTTATATTCAAGATAAAGCCAGAGAAAAGTTCTCAGGGATATTTAAAAGAGCTAACATATACACTCCCTCTGTCCCCAAATCTTTACACCCCATTTCCTTTTAAAGTAATGTTTTTTCTCTCTACATGGTGGGGCCCTGCACCAACTCTAATAATTTTTTCTCTACTTTTTGCATTCCTTGGTTTGTACACATTTCCCCTACGCCCTAAGGGGCAAAGATTTGGGGACTGAGGGAGTTTACATATTTGGTTTAACTGTATGGTGATAATTGACAAGGGATATACCATCACGCTCAGCTGTAGACGCAACATATTGTCTGTAGTTGTTCGACTCCTGTGCCTGCAGATTATGAAGGTTGGATTAAAATAACAAACAAAACTCAAAGTATCCCCCCACAAAATCACAGAAACATACAGATTTGGTTGGTGACTTGCGGACTAAATATTCGTAGAACCAGTACCGTTCACCATCAACCTGATAATGAGAAGTACAATGTTTAGCAGTCTTAATTCAGGAACAAAAAAAGAATACTCATAATTTTGCGGGCTTACTTCATCAGCATGTGCATCTAGTATGGAGCTCTCAGCTAGTTTTTGAGTTGAAGTTACTCGCTGCCCAAAAAAAAAAATTAAACCATGTTATATTAAATCAAGCTCAGACACAAAATAAGTAAAGGACACATCATTCCAGAATCTTATTCATCATACCAAGCAACAAACTTGCTCATTCATATTTAGAATTGGAGGAAGATTTCCGAAACTTCGGAGAGTTGCTAAGAAGTATAATTACTACGTTTTAGCATGCTAAATTGCTAATAAATTCTGCCCAAGATCAACATGCCATTTTCCAACGCCATCTCTTTAATCCATTCGATTAATAATAATTATAAGCAATGTTGAATTATATTGATGATGGTGAAAATAGCTATGATGACCTCGGTATGGACCATGGAGCTAACTGTTATAATGAATGCACAAGCTAGGGACATAATACTGAAAACAGATCACATTATAGCTAGATTGCCTAAGTATGACAAATTGACAATTGTAAAAATTTAGTAAAAGGACCTTAAAGACAAACACAAACCTTGTAGTGCATTATTATTGTTCCAGAACAATTTACTCTCATGAAAGAAAGCATCCTAATGATAGAGAACCTGATCACTAAAGCTTCATTTGCTTGTAAAATGAAGAAAAGATAGAAAAGTTTAGATTACCAGTGCAGATTTGTCAGATAACACGGAATCAGCAACATCTTTCGCATTCCATATACTCTTATCATTAGGTTTCAAAAACTCCGGATTGGGGGGGCCTACCTGATAATATATCAAATCAGCTAATACATCACAATAACTCATACAAAAATTCAGTAGGTATACGGGATATGGAAATCACCGTAACAGAGATGATGAGGTTGTCGATAAAGTCAACACGCTCAGACACTATACGCAGCCGCGCATTAGCTTCATCAATTCATACCAATATTTGATCAGCTCAATTAAAAAGTTATGGAATGTAATAGGGTTGAGATTTGAGAAACAACAACTCATAACAATTTTTATTGTCTTAAGATGACTTAATAAAATATTGATATATTGCGATTGCAAAACTCTACATTCATAGAAAACCATTCTTCTAAGACGAAGTTTAACTTACGAGACAGAGGAGCAGCTGATGAATATCTTTCTGGCTTTCTGGATTCCACCCTTAAAATAGATGAAAAGAGTCAGGTCCCTACAACTCCCTACATTTAATGGCACGAAGAAGTGATTTGCAATAAAAGTCGTTCAACTAAGTTGTAAGAAGCAAACAAAATGGTTGAAATTTCATAGCAAGCACAAGATAAAACTTTGCTTTCAAATAACACACCTATCAAAACACAAATATAAGACCTAGAAGAAAACTAACATTTTTTTTCCTTTAAATTTTGTATTGCAATCTTTTTTTCACCAGTACATCTCTATTCTAGTTATAATCACATAGATTGCTATGTCCATTTGCACTTGGTACCATTACCTCCTATTGCTTTGGTGGGTGGATTAGGGTGGGGACTGGGGATCTTCTCTAACCATCCTTTTGAAAGTTAAACCAGGGTTGTCATACTTCAGAAGGAATCAATAGTGAATAGCAGTCACAATTATTATACCACAAAAGAATAAACAAGAGCATGAGCAAGTCCAAACTGGAATAACTCTAAGTAGAAATTGGCATTGAACATATGAAATTCTATGATGCATTTGACATTTGGCACAAGGATTGGCTAAAACATGATTGCATACTTAGCCCCTATGTAGCACGGGTACTTCATTTGAACGAGGTTACCGTACCCAATTGGTCCCTGTATTGGGGACTATACCAATACTTTTGTTAATGTTCGCACTACACCATGCCACCATGATCTAATAATTTTTGAATTTGTCGTTTCCCGTCCCCGGACCCGTAATTGTTTTTCTCCCGTACCTAACTCGGTGCAACCTAGCTTAGCCCTTCTTGAAGCAGATGGATAAATTGTTATGGTTTCAAAGAGCACTTTACTCTTCGGTCCTACAACAATCGCCCATATTGGACTTTAGTTTCAAGATCAATAATTGCTCATAATTTACACTTCAAATACATTCTTTACAATACATGGTTCCCTACAACTCATTTCTAGATTACTTAACCCACATACAAAATGAAAAATTGCCTACCAGCTCAATATAACTCCATTTTTTTTTTATGGAAACTCAATATAACTCTAAAAAAATAACAAATCTTTAAGCGAGGTAAGGAGCATTATGGGTATTAATCAACAATAATTACAAATGTAACAAGCTACCACATCCTTCTCTCCTAGCTCATGTAAAGTAAAATTGTTAGTCACACAAATGGAGTAATAGGCAACCATTTTAACAATAGAAAGCATACCATTTAAAGATAACCTTTTTGGAAGGAAGTTCAACAGGATATGAGTATGTATAAGCATTTAAATCATCATTAAATTCAGCCATCTTCACTTCCTCAGCACCAATTCCTGCAATTTTTAGCTACTTCAATATTGATTTACATATGCACCAGACGTAATTACCCCATTTATTTATTTGTTCATTACTTTAACAAAAACAAACAATAATAACATTAAGCAAAAAACTACAGATATTAACACAAATTTCCTAAAAAAGAGTAAAATTAGCTCACCAGGAGAAGGGAGAATTAAAGCAACAGAAGTAGATAAACCAAAAAGCAACAAATCCCTCTTGCAAACCCCAAATTCTGGAGTGGGTGTAGAAGAGATGCAACAATATGCACTAATTTTGCCTCTGAAGTTGCACCTTTGCTGGAAAATTGGGGAATTAATCTGATTTCTGAAACTCAAATAACAACAAAATTATCACATGAATAAATCACAAAAAAATTGAAAAAAAAAAAACCAATTAAGCAAAGAAAATTAAGGCGTGTGGGAGATTACTTGGAAAAAAGGAGGTCAGAGGGAGGAGGGGAAGAAAGAAAGAGAGTTGCCATTGTTGTTGCTGCTGCTGCTGCTTCTCTTACTCTCCCGCGCTCAATGGAAGATAAACTCTAACATCCAACTATTATCCCCTTTTTGGACTAACCAATTACGGAGTATTTTTTTTTTTAAAAACATATAAAATTGGATTTTTAAGGGGCCGTCCGGTATTGTTAAAGGCCATTTTTTGTCCAAGTTTATAAACATGTGTTTAGGTTTTATAATATATGTCCAGATTTAATAATATATGTTCAGTTCTAATTGGACTCTTTTGACAATAACATTACTGTCAGACGAGTTTGACATAAGATCAAATAAGCATTGAACATTTGATTGTTTGTTTGAATAGAGGTGATTAAGTAGGAGGGCTAGGAAATGTTGTGCGAATACAATGCAAAATATTTTTTTTCAAATTATTCAAGTATGATCGGGACGGGTTAAAAATTAATTTAGGTATGCTTAAAACAAAAGATCAAAGAAGGCCAAGAAAGGGGATTGAATAAATTGAGCATTCTAAGAATTAGGGTGCGTTCTCTTCAAATAAGTTATATCAGGCTTAATAAGTTCCAATAAGGTCCAATAAGTTCTAATAAGTTCAAATAAGTTGCAATAAGGTCCAATAAGTTCTAATAAGGTCTAATAAGTTCCAATAAGGTCTAATAAGTTCCAATGAGGTTTAATAAGTTCCAATAAGGTTTAATAAGTTTCAATCAGGTCTAATAAGTTCAAATCAGGTCTAGGTTATTATTTTTAATTATTGATTAAATAAAATTAATTAAATTAATAATTACCTTAAAGCACTCTTACACAACATAACCAATAATCAGAGTTAGATTGAATTAAACTATTTTTTTATATTATAAAATAAAACTTATTTTTTATTTTGGGTTTGATTTAATTTTGGTCCAAATTAAACTTACCCATCCTCCATATTATTATTATTACTAATATGGTCCAAATTAAACTTTACCCATCCTCCATATTATTATTATTCAATCCGTTCTAGTTTGTTAATTTTACTACAAGTGAATTAAGAAAAATTAAATATGTAGATAAGTTGTTATTGGAATTGATAATATTAATTAATAATGGGTTTGAAAAAAGATATACTAATTATTATTACCTTCTTGAACATAATTCAACAATAAAAAAGAAAATAGGTTCAAATGTATAGAATATTATCATCATCATTATTATTATTATTAATTTATTTTATTCAATCATATAAAATACGTTCCAATAAGTTTCAATCAGATTTAATAAGTTCTAATAAGTTCCAATAAGGTCTAATAAGTTCCAATAAGGTCTAATAAATTCTAATAAGGCCTAATAAGTTCCAATAAGGTCTAATAAGTTCCAATAAGGTCTAATAAGTTAAATAAGGTCTAATAAGTTAAATCAGGTCTGATAAGTTCAGGTCTAATAAATTGAAGAGAACGCACCCTTAGGCAGATAAATCATATATTTTCAACAAATTTTTTTTGACAAGATATTTTCAAACTAGCATAAAAGAAGACATAGCAATATAAATATATATTACTTATCAAATGCCCAGGGTACCCGTTAGTGAGTTCTTTTTTTTTATATAGGAAAATGTAATATAATAACTAAACAAATTTTCCTAAACTTTACAAATTTTCCTAAAATTTATAAATTTTCATGCAAATAATTTTAAATAAATTGATTAGGTTTTAACTAAGATGGATCATAATAATATTGAAATAAAGCATATTAAAATATGGCAAAAGCTAACGAGCTTCCCAAAAGCACTAGATAAGAAAGCTAATAAATCATACTTCCTCTGTCCCATTTTAACCGGAGGCATTATTCACATAATAATTTTGACTATCTTTAATTTTATATATAAGAAAAAAATATAGTTATTTGGGATCTCATTTGATTTGTCTAAGTGTGTACTTTTCAAATACTCCGTATATAATTTTTATAATTTTTTGTTATATATAATTCAAGATATTAATATTTAAAGTTGTGGCTTAGGATATGTGTAAAAGTAAATGTAACACTTATTTTGGGACGGATGGAGTATTAAACATTAATTACATCGAACGATGTGTGATTTTAACTTGAATTTCAAAATTATTACCACTTTAGAAAATTTATAAACGCCCCTTAGCAATATGTTTAAAACATAAATTGTAATAATGTTATTCTAATAGATAAATATTATTAATTAATAGATGATTACACATTGTAAGGCTTAACCTAGCTAGAATCTAGATAACAAATAAAAATAAGATTTCTTTCTAAATCTCCTGCGGTCCTAGAACAATCAGATAAAAACACTTACTAATTATATTAAACAAATCAACACAAAAAATCACAAAATAGAAATATTTTTTTTTAAAAAAAATGGCAAGTTTCCTTACAAAAATGGTTACCAATAATATATTTTTAGACAAGTGAAAAATACAATTAATGGCCCTAAATAATAATAATAATAAAAAATATATGCAAGAAGAAGAATGGTTGGACTTGGGAAAGAATAGTAGCGACATTGTAGTAAGCACAATTGCAATAACCGTTACCCCCCATAAAATCCTTCTTTCCCCCAAAATCCACTCTCTTATAAATTTCCCGAAACTTCATCACCCACTTTCCCCAATCTCTCTCTCTTCTTTCTCTCTCTTGTAGACCTTTGTTTCTTCAATCATCATCATCATTTTCTCGATTTTCTAGGGTTGTTTTCCTTCATCTTTGCTTTTGTGAGTTGAAACTTCTCGATTTTTCTGTTGTGTTTAATTTCGGTTATTGTTGTTGAATATGTATGTTTTGAATTTCTTTTGTTATGATGAGTTGATTGTGTTGTTTTTGAGTTGAAAATGTTATGGATTATTGTGTCCCTGTTTAATTCGACGATTAATGCTTGGTTATTTGATCATTTGCCTTTTTTTTTTCAGCTTTTCATCGCTAAATGATTTGATGAATGATGATCAATTTTTCTGTATCTTTCTTTTGGTATGATGTTGTTTCTGTGAGCTGTGACGTTGATTGGGTACCAAAAATTGATCAATGATTAGGTATCATCAGAGTTTTGTTTTTTTGGTTATTATTATTGTTGTTAATGATGTCATGTGTATGTGTATGTGATTGTTAGGTGTTTGTTTCTTCTACCCCAATTTATTTAGGTGAGAAAGAGATTGAGCTATAGTATAAGTGTATAACAATACCTACTACCCTCCCCATATTACCTTCTTTATTATTGGAAATGCCTTTTTCTCCCTTTCATTTACTTTGAATGTTTTGATAATCTGCAAAACTTTATACTTTCTCTGCCTCAAATTACACTACAAAAACCTTGCCCAGGCGAAATCTAGTGTTAAATGGATAGAAAGAGGCATGTGACAAAGATAGCAACAAATGACATTGAAAAAAAAAATTGATGCAAATATTTTTCTTAACCCTACATTTATATTTCTTTTTTTTTTTTTTTGGGGGGGGGGGGGTACTCTTTTTTAATGTTCTTTGGTTTCTAAATTTTGCTGCTCTTATTAATCCAATATGCTAGTCAATTTTCTGTAATGGCTAATTAAACATAAATGTGGTGTGGTTTTGTTAATATGGAATGGAATAGTCTTTAATCCTGTTTCTGCACGGTTTGAATATGTCCATGTGTTCCCCTGATGATTGAAAAAAAAAAAAAAAAATAATAATAATAATAATAATCATCGTGCAAAACTGTGTTGGTGTTGGTATAGTCTCATCAAGTGAAAACATGGAATGTATGTTGTATTATAGATTGATATTTTTGATGCAAGATGCATTGATGATGCTGATGAATGACTTATATTATATGTAATTATGTATCATAAGTTCTGGTATCAACTATATTCTCACACATAGATCTTGGTTACTTGGTAACTGGAGATGGGAATTCATGCTATTGCCTTGCTGAATCTTTTTGAAATGTAGAAATAATATGCTTTCTTATATATTCTGTTTCTGCTGAACTTTAAACTTCGCTTTGATACTTACAGCCAGTCCACTAACTACATTGAGAATCTATATTTGCTGTTATATGTCAGGATTAATCTTTTAGTACTTGAATAATATGGTTCATTGTGGGTATTGGGTGTATATGTAGTCTTTGATTGACATATTCTACGTTCCTACTGCAGAATTATACTACAAAAAACCATAATGAGTTCGAGCATATCAACTTTGAATCCATATGCTGACTCGTATGTACCAATCTCCAAGAGAGAGGTGACCAACAAGGAAAAAAGCTCTAAGACTCTTACTGGGGAAGCCCCTGCTGTTTCTGATCCCCACCCTAATATGGATGGCTACAAGCTGAAGGCTCAACAGGTTGAACCTACTCATGATGCATCTCCTGAATATTCTCATGAGATAGACAGTAAATTTACCGATGAAGAGTCTGAAATGGACCTAGCTTATCTCCAGATGATGTTCCCTGGAATTTCTGATCAGTCTCTTTCTGATGTTTATAATGTCAATAGTGGTGACTTGGATGCTTCATTGGACATGCTGAACCACTTGGAGGTAAATTGCGTGTTTGTCTGAATATGTTCATGTCTACCATGAATCGCTTGGTTGTTGGTAATGAACCGTGAAAATGAGAATTAAGCTAAAACATAATTTAAATAGGGAAGAAACCTTGTAATCTCCCTGGAAACATATTGTTATTCCCAAGCTTGAATTTTCTTTATACTACCTCCGTTTTATTTAATTTGCAATTATTTGATAAAGTAGATAGGAAATATGCCTGGTCATTTCAAATAGAGTAATTTAAAACGGAGTTAGTATTTTCCATTATCCTCCATTACTTTTAGAAATTGTGGTAGCAACACTATGATAATGTATATTAATTTGCTTCCAAATTTACATGTAAATGTATTCCTATTACCATCGTTTATAACCATTTACCAAACGGACTGTCAGTCAGCCCCATACAACTGTTCAGTTGCATTGCAACAAATCAATTCTAGCAGTATTTGATATATTGATTTCTGCTTTTGATTGTTGTCATTTCTTGTTTTTTTTTTTCCTTATATATGTGCAGGCTGTTGATCATCCTCCGGATGCTTTGGGTATTGAACAAACTGAGAAGCCTCTTTCTTCGGGTGAATCCTCATCAGTGAACGCTGCACCTGTGACAGGCGAATCAAGCAATGCTTGTGCAGCTGTTTCTGCCGTTTCAGCTGTCGCTACCTGACCTATCTCTGCTAGTATCAATAATATCTCAACTTAGTTTTACATTGATATAATGTGAATAGAAGAGTCGATAAATGTGATAATTCTGATACTGCGAAGAATGTTGGAGCCCCATATGCTTTTTAGCTGTATAGTTTCTCTGCTATTTGCATTCAACAAGAGTTTCTTAGTTCTTTAGGAGAGTAATTTGGTTTTGGTTGATTGGTTAGTTGGCTATTTGTGTGAAATGAACACAGCAAATTCCCTAATTTAGGTTAATTTTCGCTTGTCGTTGAGGACGGGATCCCTTTTTTTTTTTTTAATGGTGTGGGCTTAGCCTATGCTACTTTAGTTTCCAGAGATTTCAAGTGTTTGAAATTCAAGATAAGTTTACAAAACTCATATAGAGTTACATGATGTAGCAAGTGCTTCTTGGTATGTTGATTTGGAAATATATGGAGAAATTGGTTTTGCAAAGTAGTTGTGAACTTGCATCAGTTGTTGTATTGGTTATCTATTACTCTGATTTGGATTCGTGTTCTTGACCGTGTTGTTTTGATCAATTTCAAAATCAAATATGGCAGTTTTTTTTTTTTTTGGAAACATTATAAAAAATAAGTTAACCTTTGGCTAGTCTTCTACAATTAAGTTAACCTTTTAAAAATCTTGAATGAAGCTAATCTCGTTATTATTTATGCCAAAAATAGGTTGAATGATAATAACAGTGACCTGAAGCAACATGTAACCAACATGTTAAAGGATCATTCAACTCGTTGTTGGCTTAAATGATAATAAGGTCATCTTAATTCTTTATTTTTAAATAGTTGGCTTAATTGTAAAAGACCGGCTAAATGTTAACTTATTTTTAACAGTTTTTCCTTTTTTAAAGCATATGTATATTCATCAAAAGAATTGTGTTGATCCAGTAAACCTACAATCTTCAAAAGGGAATCTAAGGGAGAGCTTGATGCTTTTATTTGGCTATTTCAGAGCTTTTGTGGAAGAAACAAATTGACGGAATATAACTTCAATAATTGATATGAATTAGTAACAATTAGTTGGGACATCACCAACTCAAAAGGGTGTAATAACGTCACAAATTAGTTGGAAAGATTTGATTTGTTCCCATACTTTGATCTAATATTTTTATTCTTTTAATTTGATCTTATTTTTTCTTGATTAGATTAGTTTTTTCAACAGATTTGAGTGCTCAAGTAAGTGCAACTGAACATAGCTAAGACAATAATATTGTATCAGCAAGATTACGATTGAAATTATAACAATTAGGGGCAGTTTGGTACGAGGGTTTCAGTAACAGGAAAGGGAATTAGCAACCTCAATTCCCTTTGTTTATGTTTGTTATACTATATTAATCATTACCTTTACCCTTTTCATTCCCCTATTTACCTCTACCACCATTCCCACCCTCATTCCTTCCCTAATCCTTTGTTTTTTCCTTTCCTTTCCCTAATATTAAACCAAACGGTCCCTTAATGTTATATATGTTGCCCATGTCCTAAACCCTTGGATTTCACCTTGCACATATATATATTTAAAACCTTTATCAACATTTAATCATGGAGATGCTTGCTTTTCTGTGTATGACCTCAATTTTTTATTTTTTATTTTTTTTTACACAGAAAGATCCATGAGTGGTTCCACCCTGATACTGGTCCTATCTCAAAATATTAGTACACGCAGGGGTGGGGGGAACCCTAACATATCACTTGGGTGAGGTTCGAACTTTCACGAAAACTAGGGGGGAAGCTCCCCATTGAGTTAACCCCTTATCTCCACCTCAAAATTTTAATGTGATCTATGAACGTTGTCAATATTTACCTATGGTATGTAAAAATGTCTTTTTAAGCTTTGTTTTTAAAATGTTTTAAGCTTTGTTTCTTAAAGGTTACTACATCTCTTTTTAAGCCATGTAAACTCATCTACTTTTTTTCTTTCTACCCCACTTGCTACCTAGCTATTCGGATCAATAAGTCTTACTATAGCCACAAATTAACAAACCCAGTTACAAAATACAACATATTTAATTAGGTGCAAAATTGTATAATGCTCCCGTCCCAGGATTTCTTGTAACATTAATGTTTAGATAGTATTCACAAGTAAAGAGAAAATACTACTCCGTATTTTTTTTTTTAATATTCGAATGTGGAGTATGAGTAAGTTATTTATATTCAATTAGTACAATTTTACTAAAATACAATTAAAAGTATTAATAGTATAAAATATGCATCGACAAAAATGAAAAATGAAAGTTACAATTACTTTTTGGAACAGAAGAGTGTAAGTCATATGCTTTTATTTTTATATTTTTTAAAAAGACCTGGCCTATCTTTATCAAAACTCAAATAAAACATGTATAAATAGAGGATAATGCATAAGTAGTAGTAGTAGTAGTGTGATTCCTTACATGCAAAAACTATACAACAACCTTTGCTTAAGCTCAACAAAAGTACATCTCATAGTGTCTCAAGAATATATATGGTGGTTCCCTGAAGAAATAAACATAAACTGTAAACAAGTAATTAAATGTAATGTAAAAGTTGATTTCTGTTATATTATATGTATATACAGTCAATCATAAGCTCTACAGTAGACTATGATTCATATATATGCTGTATACTAGTGTTTCACCAGTAATGCTTCCATCCGTCTCTTTCTCGCAGCGTTTTTTAGTTTCTCCAAGGCGACTAGTCCAACCTGCCGGACTCGCTCCCTCGACAACCCAATCCTGAAACGATACACACACACGAGAAAATTCGCCGTGTAAAGCAATAATTCATGCACAAAAGAAATTGTAACTTGACATAGCAAGCAATAACCAAGAATTGTGAAAATATAATTTTTGTTTTATATATACTATACAAAATCTCCTATCAAACAAAATTTTTTGCTCAAAAATTGTAACTTTTGTACTATAGATGTATAACTTTTTGCATAACGAATTAATTTTTGGATAAAAAGTTGTGATGTTATGCTGAAAAGTTACATTTTTTGGCGAAAAGTAATCCCGTCAAACCAGTTCTATCTATTGATTCATTGCATGACGGGGAAATAACCAGTTCTCAAACTGTATCTATAAAAAGGCATTTTTTGTAATTTGTTGAATATATATTCCTAAAATATCCCTTATCTTTTCGTGGTTGTACTTATATACCATTGGTTTTACTCAAATTTACGTTAAGATGCCATTTGAAATACAAAATTTGTATCCCAGTTCAATTAACTGGGCAACCCTTTTGAATGACGCATCATTCTTTCGTGTTTTTTTTTTTCAGACATCGACTCTAATCCTTCGGACTGGGGTAGGAAAGTATTGCTATGATAATGATATTAATGGCAACAACTTACCTTTTGCTGATTTCTTCCCAAGTCAGGCTTTCATCATCCAAACCGTAATAGAGACGTATTATGTCTTTCTCTCGTTCCCTGAGTGATGTGTTGATTAGATTGCTTACTTCATACTGCAAAGAAGAGCGGTAACAATGTCAATGAATGTTTGAAATCAAAGTATGCATCTCATTAGGAAATATAAGCATAAATCAGATGCTAGCTTTGCAAGAGGATTTTCAATCAAAAAAGTTAGATCAGTTGAATAGAATGCATCCTAAAAGCATTGTGGTGCCTTATCAAGACAGCAGCAAAGCATAAAGCCACAAATTATTCTTTACAAAGATAGTAGCTAACTCGGGAGTAAAGTGTTTGTTCCGCCAAATTAGGGTAAACTGGTAAGGCTCCTTTTCCCGGAATACCTAATTGGCATTGCCTGCAGAGGAAGAAGGGTTGGTGACAATCGAACTCACAACCTCTAGGTTGCGAGGTGCACTAGTGGCACTGGAGCTCGATCCTCAACTTGGGCGGGTGAAGTCTATGTTACTCAAACTCTAGTATGTTGTATGTTCAAATATCTGAATATCCTATCTTTATGAAAATTTTCCAAGACTAATGCATTGCCAAGTGCCCGTATCCATGTTGGAACATTAAGGATATCTGGCATAGCCAATAGGGTAAAAGTAATGAGGGTCATTCACAACATGAAAAATCTACTTCAGCATTCTCAGTTACAGCAATTTATTTGACATCTTTCATGAACACCTAAATCCCAACTACAGCTTGAAGAACTTTGATTATTAAGCAAGTCAAAAATATGGTTCAAAATGTTAAGTATGAATGTTAAGATGAACCAAAAAGGAAAATTCTTTCACAAACATGAACAAAATTGATGACTTAATGCCGATTACCTTGAGTGCCCATTCATCTACACCATGCCACGGGTTATTTTCAAGGCGATTATCTGCAATATACTGACATTGAAGGGAAAGAATGTGTTATGAGTGAGGCTATATAATCATACAAGTCAAAACTAATTTCTCTAATCAAAGATCACTATTGCATCATACTTACACTATGAAATGTCTCTCCTGGAAGACCGTTTAAAGAGGGGAAGACTTCCCTGTCCAGTGACACGACAGATCTGACAGCCTGTAATATTACGATTAATCAATTAATAAGAACAAACACAAAAGAGAAGCACTGGTATATATGGCATTTAATTTTTTTTACTTTTTACTACCAATGTTTTACTGACCTCTGTTGCATTTTTAACTTTCTTTTGGGACATGTTTAAAGATTCAGCTATTCTCTGCAAAAAAAAAAATTCACCAAGTCAGTACTAGTTGTTGCAAAATGAATAGACTCATTTAGTATGTATGGTTAGTGCACAATACCATTTCTTTTGTAAGACGGTCTCACTTTCTAACATAACTTTTAAGTAAAAAACTGTAATTTTATATATTCTAAATCTTTAATTGTTTACAAAACTAGTTAAGCTTATGGTTTTATACACAAAAGTTACATTTTTAAGTGAACAGTTAGCTAATAAGAAAAATGAAAATAATTTTGGAAATTGAGGAATTCTTTTAGCTGCATACTTTCAGTTTCTAATAGTAGTGCCAAGGGATCAAAAACTGACATATACTGAAATTTCAGAACATTTTTTTATTATAAAAAAGATACAATAAGACTATAAGAGAGCTTACATCAGTTGAAGGAGTTATCCCCTTCTCTTCAAGTTTAATTTTCGCATTGCGAATCAAATTCAATCTTTCATGGAGATGAGTAGGCAGCCTCAAAGTTCTTGTATTTTCCACTAATGCTCTAGAAACACCCTGCAAAAAAGATAAATATAGCCTTAAGTTCATGATCTACAATTGATTCTTTTATATTACTTGGTGTTAAATTTGAATTAGAATTTATACCTTTTTTATTCTCAAAATTTGACTAATGATAGTAACCAAAAGGATTATGCAGGAAGCATATAGTATAGTACAGCACACATGCAGGAATTTAATATTCATCAATTTCCGTCAAACAAACAGGTAATTCTGGTCTTTCATGTAGTAACACTATAAAGCTCTATTACTCTTAACCTAACTTTGTTGCAATGGAATTACTTTTAACTGATTACTGAGTTTTGCAGATGGAAATGATTTTCACTGTTTTTTTTGTTGTTGAAGTCAATGGGGCAGCAGGGGTGAAGTTATAGATTATATCAACTAACATGAGCATATAACATACCTGACGTATCCACCAGTAAACATATGTTGAAATTTTAAACCCTTTGGAGGAATCAAACTTCTCGATTCCCCGGAGCAGTCCAATCAGTCCACCCTACAGAAAAAAAATTGAAAAGTTTTACCTGTCTAAGTTGATGACATACTTTATGATAAGAAAAGTTGGATATCAGTTTATGACATAGAATCACCTGAACAAGGTCAGCCATGTCTGCACCCATGTTCTCATACCGTTGAGCAATTGACATGACCAAGCGAACATTGCTCATAGCCAACTTTTCTCTGGCCAGTGAACATTCAATCAATTTGGATCTTACTTCAGCACGGTTCATCCTTAAGGAATTCGCAAGTTGGTCATCCGATGGCTCACACCCTAGTTTCTCCTTCAGTCTGAAAAAACCAGTCAAAAGCTCTTTCTAAGAATTTTCATAGTTTTATGGAAAAGCTGTTGCATATATGACAAGCACAAACTGAATTTGGATCCTATGTTAGATTTGTGTAGTTGTATTGAACAGAATTATGTATCCAAGTATTGTACTCTTTAGTCATTATCAAACTTTCCGATGATCAATTTCCAATCCCCAAGTTTGGGATTTAAACTCCCGGCCTCTTGGTTAAGAGACGAGGCAAGCTACTACCATGCTAAGACCACTTAATTTAATGGAGGTGACATTAAGGGTCTATTATGTAGGGTGAAAAGTGTTTACCCTGAAAACTGTTTTCCACAGTTTACAACTTTACCTTGTTTGGTTTTTGTTGGGAAAATAAATAGAAAATTTGGGCGGAAAATTTGTTTTACACCATGTTGAAAACTACATTCCTGTAAAACTAAAGGAAAACATTTTTATTCCTACTCGTTCCATGCACGCATGCCTTTTTAAATTAGAAGTAATTGATTTTCAGTTCAACCAAACAATGAATAATCATTTTACTTGCAACCAATCGATGAAAAAAGTTTCATGAGAATGAGTTTTCCATTGTAAGATGTTTTCCACAGAAAATCATTTTCAATTGAAAATGTTTTACACCCTACAAAATGAAGCCTGAGATTTCCGAATACCATGCTTGCAACAACAATGAACCCTACCTACTAATTTAGACTGTTTCTAGAACACTTTAAGGAAGAAAAAAAAAAAGCATTGTAATACAAGTTTATTCCCAACTAAAACATGGAGAACACTCCTCCCCAAAAAAAAAAAAAGGGACTAGAACAGGACAGCTAATTGTTTCAAGCAAAGCACTATATTGAGCATAGTTAGCAAAACTACAATCCTTGAGAATTCATGCAACTAGAACTCTAGAAGAGAAATAGTAGCTACCTTGATTTATGGTCTTCTAGGGATAGACCAGCTTCAATCTTTCGAGATAGATTCACAACTTGAGCATGAGTCAGCAACTCATCTCTTGTCAAACCCCTCACATAGCCTGTCATACGATTCTGGAGCAGCTCAGGACTAGCGGAAGCCACAAGAGGCTTCTCCCTTCCTCTTTCTTTCGTGGACACGTTCTTCCCTTGACTTTTCTTCTTCAAATTTATCCTTCTTTCTCGAGCTGGAATTCCCGACGACGTGATATTTGCTTTCTTAGAAGTATTCTCCCTAGGCTTATCTGTCACACTAATGCGTTCAAAGGATAACTCTAACTGCTTTTCAAGCATGGACTTCTGAAGCAAAAGTAGAGCTTCGAGTGGAGTTTCGGGTTCCAAACTTTCCTCTTCTAAAGAAGCCGAGCTTGCAATACATGGTTCAGAAGTTAGAGGAATAGTCGTGCCATCGACACATTCCTTAAGAGCTTTGATTGACGATCCTCTTTGATGAAAATTAGTTGTTTTCTTGGAAACAATTACATTTTTGGTGGGGACAATAATTTGATGTTGTTCAACGGAATATGAGAGCTTTTCGGCGTGATCAGAGTAATAGAAAGACGAACTCAAAATCCTGTTGCCAGCACTAAGTCCAACAACAGCAGCTGTGGCCATCTTAAGCCTGAACATGCAACACCATCAGATCATGGGACTGCACATCTCCAAAGCTCAAGTGAATCACTTTTGTACCAAGGTCTATCTTCTACAATCTGCCCCACATCTCTTTGTTAGCCTTATAGTATTTTCTTCATTATCAATTTTTTTCACTCCTTTTCATATATAATTTTTAAAAAAAAGGCATTTTCCAGGAAAATTTCTTTTAGGAAAACTCCAACTTCTCACACATTCATCACACAAAAATCAAATGGCATTGTTTTAGTTTTGTTGAAAATATGTTTTCAAAATTACTGTGAATGCCATTGTGAGAAACAAATTTGGTTTCACATCGAGAAACTAACCTAGGATTGAGAAATGCTCAATGCTCAACTAATTTAAAGTTTGGAGACCTAACAATAATCATCTTTTTGACAAAATTTAGCATTACTCCCATTTAAGAAAAGACACACAAATTATGCTTTTCACACAAATTAACATTGCCTATATTCCATAACACTAGAGCTTTTTTTACTAGCAAACATTTGTGCCTGTCAAGCTGATTAGGCACATCCTTGAATTCAAACAAAATCATAATTTTCATTTTCATTTTTTCTCAACAATTTCAATGATCAAGTTTGTTCTTAAATTTGGTCATTCAAACATGAATGATGAATCCATGACCTTAATCTAAAAAATAATAATTCGGGTTGTCCAAATCCAGTTTTCTTTTTATCTAGCTGAAAATCCTTTATTGGTTTCAAGTAGGTTTTATGGGGGTATAAATTTCTTGTCATTAACAATTGAATTGACATTAAATTGAAGCTCTGCCTCTGCCTAGTGCCTACTGTGTTATTCTAAGTAAATTCAAAAAGAGAAAAAACTTTAAACTCAACTCCAAACAAGATACAACATTATTAAAAATAATAAGAGTAATAATAACACTAAAATTGTAAGGAAAAACATCAAATTGTTAATCAAACAGCATATTGTAGCATGGAATTGCTTCAGAATTACCCCATGAATCAAAATGACTTGCAATTCTTTTAAATTTTACTTCTTCTTTTAATGGGTAATTCTGAATCAATCAGGAAAAACAAATTACATGAAGAACACAAAAGAAACATCAAAATTAACACCCCCCAAAAAAAGGAAATGATCATGATTATATTGCAGAATCATTCAATTAAGTGAAGGAGAAAAAAAAAAAAAAAAAAACATGTACCTAGAATTAGTGGGTGTAATGGATTAAGCTCACAAGAAGCTTATAACAAGAGGAAAATACACTATCTGTAGAGTCCAAAGAATACAGAGAGAGAGAGAGAGAGAGAGAGAAAGCAAGATAGGGAGAGAATGTAGTGAGTGAATGTTTTGCTTGGTTAACGGTTTCTTTGAGAGTTGAGATTAAGATTGAGGGGAAAAAAAATATTGTGTTTTTGTTGTTTTCCTTGTATTTTTTTGTGGTTGTGGTTGTCCACATTTTTATTCACTTCATCATATCATAGGGATCAAAGCAAGCCTAAGGTTGTTAGTTCAACAAACCAACTACATCTAATTCAGTTTAGAATTAATCTATGATATAGTAATTATTTTATTTCATTAATACATATCTTGGTGAACCTACTTTTTAACTAATGAATAATAATTAATCTCGCATTAAAGGCATTAATTAATTAATGGACAATGTTAAACATAGCATATAGAGCATCTACAGTGTTTCGGTGTAAGGACTGACTTGCAAATTTAGAAAATTGCATGCTACAAGCTCAGCTATTGTGGAAGAAGTGAGCTTGTAGCTTGCACATGCCTTGCAGCTCAACAAAACTACAAAGGTTTAGGTCATATTATATTTTTGTTTTTTTTACCTTTTTTTCACTATTGCATTAAATTCAAGCTACAAAACTACAAAGTTTGTAACCTTATTATTATAGTTACTTGTAGTTTAAAAATGATGCAACTTAGAATTATGATGTGGCAATCAAAACTACAAAGATTATAGTCCACCATTGTAGATGCTCTAAAGGCTATGTTTAAGAAGCTTAAAATAGAAGGGGAAAAAAAACCGAATCAAACATTTATTGTGTCGAATTTTGTGTAATTTTGTCTTAAAATCCGAAATTGTTTCCATTTTAAGAAGTTAATTTAATGTTTAAACATAACACTAAGTGTATCCGCAATGGTTCCTCCAAAGGATTAGCTTGCAAATATGGAAAATTGCTAAATTAACTATTGTGGAGGAAATGAACTTAGGCCCTGTTCTTTTGGACTTAAAAGCTACAGTAATCAGATCAGATCAGAACAGATCAGATCAGATCAGACAAACTCAAATCAGATCAGATCAGATCAGACATTATTACTCTAAATTATTATTATTATTATTATTATTAATTTCGAGCATCGTTTTTCCGCTCGACATTTTCCCACGACGGTTTTCGAACGATTTTTCCGGCGACGGTTTTCGGGCCGACTTTTCCGACGACCGTTTTCGGACTGACTTTTCCGGCGGTAATTATTCGGCCGACTTTTCCGGCGGTGATTATTCGGCTGACTTTTCCGCCGACGATTTTCAAGCCGAGTTTTTCGGCGACGATTTTCGGGACGACTTTTTCGACAACGGTTTTCGGACTGACTTTTCCGATGGTGATTATTCGGCCGACTTTTCAGCGTCGATTTTCAGGCCAAGTTTTTTGGCGACGGTTTTCGGGATGACTTTTCCAACGACGGTTTTCGGACTGAATTTTCCGGCGGTGATTATTCGGCCGACTTTTCCGGCGACGATTTTCAGGCCGAGTTTTTCGGCGACGGTTTTCGGACTGACTTTTCCGACGATGATCATTCAGCCAACTTTTCCAGCGACAGTTTTCAGGCCGAGTTTTTCGGCGATGGTTTTCGAAATAAATTTTCGGCGGTGATTATTACTACTACTACTATTATCAGTAGTATTATTATTAGTATTAATATTATTATTTGAAGTTTTGAAGTTTTGGAGTGAAATTGAATGAAGAGGTGAAATGAAATGGGCTATCATAATAATAATTATAATAATTATTATTATTATTATTATTTTAGTAAATATAATCATGTATTACATTTCTCATAAAAAAATAATTATTATAATTATAAAAATAAAAATAAAAATAAAAATAATTCAAATCAGATCAGATCAGATCAGATCAGAAAAGAACAGAGCCTTATAAATTTGTAGCTCAACAAATCTACTAGTACAAGTTTTTGGGCTCCACTTTATTTTCTTTTTGTCTTTTTACTATTGCATTAAACCTTAAGCGACAAATAATGTACATGTTTTATAAATTATCGTTGTAGACTTGTAGTTATTTGTAGCTTGAAAATGATGTAGCTTAGAAATGTAATGTGACAATTAAAACTAAAAGGATTGTAGCACACTATTGTGAATGCTCTAAGACTTATGTTTAGCATTTTCTTAATTAACTATTGGTAATGAGGGTATGTCATTGACAATTACAAGCAGCTGAATATATACCATGAAAAATTGTATTGTTTCCAACAAAAAAAACTACTACGGTTTTTTTCCACTCTCCAATGCTAAAGCTAGATTAAATTAGACACATCTGGAATATTTTTCTTATCACACCTTTAGCTTCTCCAAAATTTTAGATAATTATTTTTCATACACTGCCTAATTTTCTTTTTATATTGTAGGTATTTATAATTGCATAACATTAAAAATTATAATGGTTTAATATTAATAATATACTTACTAACAGTCTAATACGAACAAATAAATTAAGACCATAATGTTCACTTTTATATATTGAAAGCTGTTTTAAAGATTTACTTATGAAGATTCCCTTCACTTGTGACGGGTGGAAAAAAAAACACAAATGGTTGCACTTTTCATGAACAAAGTGAGTATTGTTTATATTGCAGTGCTAGTTTCGATATATATTTTAAAATTATCTAAAATTTATAAGTTCAAAATAAATTATTACTCCATTTGTTCCATAAAAACTACCCCATTTTTTTTACTCTCGTTTTTTATGGACCCCACAAATTTGTCTTTTAGTAAGTTAATGGTCATGATTTTAAGTAGTTTAGAATGAAATTAGATAAAATAAATGGGGTTGATATAAGTATGGATAAAAGTGTAAAAAAGTGTTGGGTCATGATACTAAAAAAAATGGAGCAAATATTTGGAACGGACCAAAAAAGAAACTGGAGCATTTTTTTGGGGGACGGAGGAATATTAAAGATATTGATGGAAAATGTATTGTTTTCGTAAGTATACAAGTTAATTTTTGATTAAAAAAAAGGTATACAAGTTAATTAAACTATGGTATTATAAAAAATTGAAAAAGTGTTACAATTATAATGGTTATTTATATGAGGCAAGAAGCATGGAATAATGGCTTCAAGCTTGTCTTGTATCCTTAGTTTTCAGGTTTGAATTCTCATACCACCAATGAGAAAATGGTTAGAGAAACATATGATGAAGGCAAAGATAAAGAAATCTTGCATTTTAACGAGAAAATAAAACATTTATTGTATCTAGGAAAATTTGTTAAAATCGTCTTATAAAACAATTTGTTTGTCAAAATCCACCTTTTACATATCTTTTTTTTTTTTTTTGGTAAAAACCACCTTATTTTTAAAAAAAAAAAAATTTAATTAAGAACCACCTTTGGCCGAATTTCGGTGTTTAAATCGAACACCTCCACCGTTTTGGCGAACCCACTTCGTACCTCCCCAAGCTGTCTCCGCACCTTGTTCCTCTCCTGAACCATCACCCCGAAAAAAATACCAAAATCGAAATCCGAAATTCGACCAATGATGATTTCTTACAAAAAAAAATCTAAAAAATGTGGCTTCTTACAAAATAAAAAAATAAAAAAAATTAGGTGGTTTTTGACAACATACATGTTTTATAAGGTGGTTTAATTTCTAACAAATTTTCCTTGTATCTAATATGAAATTTCCATTTTTTAAAAATTGTTGCTTCTAAAATGGAACAGATAATTACTATATTAGGGTTTGATACTTAATGTAAAGGCTAATAGTCCATGTTCGTTCTTGATGGTTAACGGATATGGTTTTAGCCTAGTGGTCAAGACCTCAAGATTTCAGCCTTTCAGGTATGAAAACGAAATTATGGGTTTGATTTTATTTATCGCACACATTTGTGAGCATTTTTTATCTTCTCCTTTTAAATGCGTGCATTGCCTACTTGCCTAAGTTGGGATTGGTATAGTGTCGGGCTCAAAGCCTAATACCACTCACATTATCTAAAAAAAAGATATGAACGAATTTTACCTAGTATTAGGCTCAAAGCTCTAAGTTCACTTAATGATTGGCCAAAATTTGAGTTTTACCCATAATGAAATATTCTAGTTGTTATAATTTTTTCAAACACTCAGTTAAAATTTTCATTTTTTAATAATATGTAACGAAGGTAGTAACTAGTATTTCGTTGTAGTGTTGCCCATTTGGGACTATTCATAATCAATTTTATAACTAGTATTTCGTTACAGTATTGCACGTGATATCGATATGATACCGATATTTCACAAATACCCGATATTTTACTCTATTTTCAATATACGAAGTATTTTTTTTTTTTTAAAAAAAAGCTTCTACCTTATCTTAGCCATTTTTTTTCATATTCTTATTATTCTTTAAAAAAGGCTTTATCATTTAATCTAATTTATATAATTTTTGGTAAAACGGAATTAAAGATATTACGAATACAAATTATGAATTTGCATGCGTGAAAAAGGGAACGTTGCAACTAATATGGAGCGGAACAAGTAAGTAATAAGGCACTAGGTTGCATGAAAATGGGTACGAGTTCGAGAACAAGTACAAAATGGGTACTGAATACGTCATTTTAAAAATTAAGGATACATGTACGAATAAGAAAACAATGCATAAAATATATAAAAATATGAAATTTTATTAATATCATTAGTGTAAGTTGGAATTTATAGTTGTAAAAACAAAAATAATTAAAGTAATAAAATGATAAAGCCATTTTTAAAGAATAATAGAAATACGAACAAAATAACTAAGATAAGGTAAAAGCTTTTTAAAAAAACATATACTGAAAATAGAGTGCAATATCGGGTATTCGTGAAATATCAGTATCATATTGATATCACGGGCACGGCTACCTAATTGAAGTATCTATGCACCTTAGATAAGGAGTTGAAATAAGGTGTAGTAAATAAACAAAGCCTTAAGCAATGTAATTAGTCTTCACTTCCCTTTAAAAAAAAATTTATTGTAATCTTCACTTGCAAATATGTTTTGATGATAGGGTTAAATTCAGAGAATGAAAATCTAGATATAATAAGTGTCAGAATCTTATTGGCTGAAAACAAGATATAAGGCCCTGTTCTTCTTTGAGTGGCGTATATATGAGATATCCCACCACCAATTTGCAACTCAGGTCCTCGCCGAGTCACCGCTAGGTTGCATGGACACTTCTAACAAGTGATGTGTCCCGTGTCCGACGCTCATTAGACACGTCTAAATATGTGTCGGACACACCAACTCATCACGTGTCGAACATTTTTAGTTAAATGGACACATTTTAAACTTCTTTTAAAACTTACATATTTAGTTTAAATGAGAATTTATATTATAATGTGTTAAGTGAGTTCATAAAAAGTGAAAATGTAAATCACGAACATCATCGAATATTTTTATAATGAAAATCAAATTTTAAAAATAATTTTTCTTCTTCGTTATATATTTTTCTAATAATTTAATCACAGAAATAAATAAAAAATCATTATTATTTTCCCGTGTCCCCGAATCCTTGGATTTTGACTTAACATTTTCTCGTACCCGTATCGTACTAGTACCCGTATCCGTATATTTTTTCATGCAACCTAGAGTCACCGACCTCTCTTCTCTTCTCCAAAAAACAAAAATATATATTTAAGTGTATAAATAAAATAAAATAAAACAATAGGTAAAATACTTACTCTTTTATGTGTAACAAATGTAATATTACTCGTTATGATCGTATCGAGACAAACATATTGAACTTAAATATCTACAATTATATTATATTTTAAAATATTTATACTACCACAAGTATAAATGGTATGAGTAATAAGTAAGGGCGGAGAATTTCGGGTATCCGGATTTTCGTTTTACTCCCTATCCAAAACTTATTACTTCTATTGTATCAAATTGGAATTGAGACCGATGATGACCTCATCAAAAACAATGCATGTAACACCTCCATATGTTTCTTCTTTCAATAAAATGTTTTCGATTTTTCAATAATACCAATAGAGAATTAATAAGATATTACCACTACGAGTGAAAACGTAACGGTAGTGGAAATAGTGATGGCAATGGGTCGGATCTGGAGTGGGTCTATGTGGACCCGGATCCAGATCCGTATTCAAATGCTAGATTCAAATTCGATCCAGATTCTTCGGGTCTGGAATGTATGGATCCAGATGCATTAGATCCAACGGGTTCGGGTCCAAAATGGGTCCGAAATGGGTCCACCGTTTTCCTTTTAATAAATACAAAATTTCTAAAATTAAAGCATATAAATAACATTAACTAAATGTCTTACATGTCTTAAAACCATTAATTCATAAATTACATGTCTTACAAATTTAATGTTATCATAGCAATATAAAATTAATTAATTTTTTTTTTAAGAGATTGGGCTTGTGACATAAGAATGTTACGGAGTATACAACAACTTATGATTATGAATTACTCCTCCAACATACATACATACATACATACATACATACATACATACATATATATATATATGTATGTATGTATGTATGTATATATGTATAATGGGTCTACGGGTTTGGGTCCGGTTCTGAGATCCAGACCCGTTTTTTCAGGATGGACCCGGACCCAACCCGGATTCGCATGAGATCCACATCCGTAAAAAAATATCTGGATTCGCAAATCTGAACCAAGTCTGAGTCCAACTTCCATCTCTAAGTGAAAATTATAGTCACCTTAAATACTAGTCAAACTTAAATTTATTATAAGTTGGAACCATCAAGGCCCATAAATCTAATAACTTGCAACGAAAGATGATGGGGTTTAATGAATGAAATTCAATCATAACTCTACAAACTTTGATTAGAAGGTTATGATGCCTCAATTTACATAAAATCCTACAGAGTATATTTTAAGGTGTTTAAATAAATTAAAGGGTTGATCATATCTGCAATTTGACAAAATCTAATCAAGCCTCAATAATACCTAAGGACTGAACATTAAACCCCATAATCATCAACAATATCAATAAAATCCATGTACATAAGTATATTTGACTAGGTTTCACCCAACCTTAGTAAAAAAAGACTATTCACTAAAGATGAACATGATAAAAATAAGCCATAATCAACATTAAAACCTCTAAATTAAGGAAGAAGATAGAGATTCAACATAAATGGTCAAATCATTCAACCTAACTTTTTAGTACCAAATGTTCTCATTGTCAGCAACAATTTAGGATTTATAATGTTCACAACATAAGACACACTGCAATATTCACAAACTATAAGAAAAATGTTCACAATATTAAACACAATATTCGTGACATACTCTTGAAAAAAAAGAATCATGACTTAGTATTATAATGTTTTATGCAACTTACGATCGACAATATTCACGATATAATATTACAATGTTCACGACATAAAAAACACCATATATTAAATTATTATTTAGTGCAATGTTCGAGGGATAACCAGTAAATCAATTTGAGATACAAAGTTTATATCTCAAATGACATTTTAAGGTAATTTTAACAAAATTTAAGGGCAGGGATCCGAGCACCAATTCTATAAGGGGTGTTTTGATAATTTATTTTCAACAAATTACAAAAATATCATTTCATATGTTTACTAAAAAAATCAAATTGATTTACTCGCCATTTGATATGTCATTTGATTTAGTCATCAATTAGTTTCACTTAGGCCGTTTTAGGGGCGTTATGTGCAGCTGCAGTACCACCATACTCGCCGGCGAGCCAGACTGCTACTACACTGCCGACGGCCAAGTAACGGGGATTACACTCACCGGCCACCGAGGTATTTTACATAATTATTGCTTTTTTTTTTCTTTTCAGATTTACATTTCTGTGAATAAAACTTATTTGCCAATTAAACTTCTACTTACAGTTTATCTTTGTAATTTATGTATCAGCAAATGTCAATTTAATGTAGTTGTAATGATTTATCTTTTAATTTTATTGTTTTACAATGATTTTGCTGGATATGTTTAAGATGAAATGGGTTGCATATTTGTATCCTAATTCATAACGGCTTGATAGTGGAGCTTAATTTATGAAGTCAATTGTTATAATTGGTGTTTAGTTGGGTTTTTCAAAGATGAGATCAAGTTGTATTTATGGGTTAATTGCTAGTATATGCTAAAAATGTTGGGCGTTGAAGTTTTTATCATGTTATAAAGATAAATGTGACAGAAATGTCTATGTGGTGATGGATGTGTGGACATACAAGAAATGATAGAATATGGAATGATATTATTAGATAAAAACTTAGGGGTTAATCCTATGGGGATGAAATGAGGGAGAATCGATCAAGATGTTCAGTCAAAGAGAATAATGCATCGGTAACGAGGCTTGAAGAGTGTCAATGAGTAGACATGGTGAGGGGAGGGGAAGACCAAAACAATCTTCGAGGAGGGTAAATGAAAATGATATGAGATTGTTGGGACATGAAAATTTGGTGGTAAATTAGGAGGATTGGAGCCTTGGAGGAGGATATACATGATGATTTTTGTGATTCGTACATTTGATTTATGTCTTGCCAACCCCAATTTTTTTTTTGGAATAAGGCTTTGATGATGGTGGTATTGTTGTTGTTGTATGGGTTGATTGTTTGATGATGGGAACTGAAATACTGATTTCTCTTTCCTAGTGGGCTTTTAATTAGTTAATTACAAATTACTATTACAATTTAGGATTTGAAATTTGTACTTGTGTAGAATAGGTTTAATGAAATTTTGGAGAAATTGCTTCAAATTTGTGATTCAGAAACTGAAAAAGGCTACTACTTACTAATTGATTAGGTAACTACTGCATACTTATAGGATTTGTACATGAAGAGTTTTAAGAAGCTCGTTTGATTCTGTATTTTTTGTTTTTTTTCCCCCATATTTGTGGTACCAATGGTGGTAATTTGAAATTTGGATTATTGTATTTGATTTTATGGTATGTACTACTGATGATATTATCTTTATGTTTCGAACACTCTAAACCCATAAGGTACTGGAACTGGATACATCACTGTAAAGAAGGCGAAAGATGTTAAAGACAACAAGGACAATCTCTCAAATGCCATGGTCTATGGTTTCACTTAGTAAGAGGCAGATTATAGCTCCCATTTCATCACACAAATTCATATGTTCATCATCAGGAGTAAAACCTAGAAAGTTGATTCTTTATTCAAAGCCCGGTTGCTGTTTGTGTGATGGTCTTAAAGAGAAAATCTTTGCCGCATTTTCTCCCTCCTCGCCCACCGGTTCCCTTAACATCGACCTTGAGGTGATCCCTGTTTCATTGTGGTTTGTCTTTCTCTTTTTCTGCTGTTGAATTGATTTGATTTGCCTTTTTTCCTGTGTTGATTTTTTCTTAACTTGTTTTTCAAATGAATAGATAAGGGATATTACGTCAAATTCGGATTGGGAAAAGGCTTACCAATATGAGATTCCTGTTTTGGCTAAGTTGCGAGCTGATGGTTCTGAGGTCAGTTGAGCTGATATTTTTTCTTCAATGTGTTTGGAAAGTGAAATATGAGAGTTCCTTGAATTTGAAATACTAACTTCTAAGAATTAAGAACTAATTCAAGGCCAAGTTGCACCAAAATGGGGATGAAAAATGGGAAATGTGAAAATCTATGCGGCAATCTGAAAGCCTGTTTTATATCTGCATTTTTAAATTTGGCTGGAGTTGTGTGTGTTTCTTGTGTATTATTGAGAAGAGGAAGTGGTTCTGTTACATTGTTGTATTGCCCATTGCTAATTTTGAAAATCATAGTTAAACAGTAGCATATTTTTAAAACTATAATGTCAAGTTGTCAACTACAACAAAGCATTATTGATACTCAAATTTTCACCTAATGCCATATTGAGGTACTTGCTGCCTTTCAAAAAAGGAATATCACCTTCCCAAATAAAAGAAATCCCAATATATAGTTGAGTAGAAGCAAACCAAAAAGTGAAGCAATAAGCATGAATAATGAAGTTCAAATATGTTAAATTACAAGCCATGGAACTGAATCAAAAGCTCAAATAATTATGTTACAACTTACAGAATGTGGTTGAATAAAGAAAAAGGAGGTAATTTATATACATATACAGCGAGAGAGAGAGATAAGATAAAGGAGGTAATGAAGTAATTTATATACATCCCTGTCCTTGGCAGTATTGAAAATGGGGAATGCCCTCCATCAGCCATCTCTTTATTTTATAGAAAGGACGGGAAGGGAGAAGAAAAATTCTTCCCCTCTTTAAATGACAAAGTAAAGGAGGAAAAGGAGAGTCAGGAGGCAGCGGTCACGAGAGATATGGAGGCAAATCACGAGCGATGAGGAGGCAAATCACGGCAGAGGATGACAAGAAGGCTAGAAGTGGTGAAGAGTGATAATGGAAGGGTTTGTTTCTTCAATATGAGGGCTTCTATTTTTAATTCCAAATCTTTTCAGCTTTGGAAAGATATTTCTTAAAGGCTGAAAGAAACCATTTCTATCCATTTTCCTCTCCTTCCGTTTTATTTTTTCCTATCCAAATATGAGAAAATGCACCCCTTCTTTTCCCCCTATATCTCTATCTAAACAATTTGCAACTGCATTATGGAACCAATGACCAAGTGGCATCACACTACAAGACCAAAAAAAAAAGAATCTAAGCTAATGAATATGTTCTTTCCTTCAATGTCCCTCCTCCCTTGTGTAGTAACTAGTAAGTGAGCACGATCAATTGGAGACATGGGGTTGGTAAACAGATTAGTAGATTACCCAAGTTGATCATGAGAAGAAAATTATCAAGTTTGGGCAAAATATGGCTTCTTGTTCAACATGCCTGGTTCCTTCGTGTCGAACGTAGTATAACTATAATAGATTATGACAGGGCTTAGTTTGTATATTCAACGATCATTGAGGGGCCAGGAAAGCAGCATTTCCATGTTGGAACTCTAAATTCAAAGATCTAGCTACAAGCTTGCGTTTTAGGCTTCTAAGGAATAGGTAAGCAGTGAAGCCAATCCAATCACTATTACTATAAGCCAATCCAATCACTATTACTATAAGCCAATCCAATCTAGGGATTCATTAAGATACCTAATCCTCTTCGCAACTTGCGTGTGACTGGAAGTGGGTTTTCACATGAATTCATTGGCCCTGTTTAGCAAATAGAGTTTAGTGTTTAACGGTTAGGGTTTAGAGTTTTACCTTTTTGTTTAGCGGAATCGATTGCAGATTTGACTAGCTTTTTACATAAATGTGTTTGGTAAAACTTATCAACTTGTCCTTTTCAAAAAAAAAAAAAAATAATTAGCAGCTTGCTAAAAGCTGATTCACTTTTGTATGTGTAAAATGATATATATGGACATTTTGATTGACATGATAATATTATCATTATGTGCAAAAAAGGCATTCACTTATTCTCTTACTTAATCCTCTAAAGAACAACCTCCTATTTTCATTTTGAGAGTTTTCACCCCCAAACTCTCTTGTAAAACTCTCTTTACTAAACACTCCTATTAGAGTTTTTTACCATTCAAAACTTTGAAAGTTGTCCAAAACTCTCTTTCTACCTAAATCTCTGTTGCCAAACGCCCCGAATTGTAAATGTGCACCACTAAGGTAAATGTGAAGTCTAGTGATAGTCTCAAATTGATTAGTTTTCCCACTAACCTTTGAAATCTAGTAAGAGATGGTATAGGATTAGCAATATATAGTGTGAGTGGTAGGTAAGAATCCGAAGGTAAATTTGACCTTTTGTATCCTAAACCCCTTAAACAGGTCTTTAGCACACTTCTTTTAAGATTGAAAAAATCCATGACATGATATGTCAACCTCAAATTCTAAGAAGTATATGAGAGCTTCCAAGTTCTTTATGTGAAAACTAAAGGACAAAGATTGCTCAAATATCAGTTATGTATGCCAGCAATAAGTAAATTGTCATCATAGACTAAGGCCATGTTCTTTTGGACTTAAAATCTGAAATTTGAATTCAGCTGTTCAAACAAATTCAATCCAGTTCAGCTCAGCTCCTACTAAGCGTAGGATTTAGTTTAATTCAGCTGTATTAGGTTTCGATTAATTCAGTCCAAAAGAACAGGCGTGATACCGAAGCAAATAAGATGCCTTTATATACGTGGAGATTAGCCAGTCTTTGATTAAGTACAGATTATTTGAGTGCAAATGAAAATTTGGCAAATCATCACTTGAAAGGTTATTTTAACCGGTGCTCCTTAAGCTTCATACCCTTTGCATTTAAATGTTAATGGTGGAATTATAGCTGGTGTTTGTTTTGCACCTTAGCTACCTTCATGGTAAGATCATATAAACATCATCTTATAGGTCTCCATGTAAAAAAGCTTGTTCTCTTATACCTATGGGCAATATTCTGATTTCCATTGCCATCATTGCTAATGGTGCTACGCATTTGGTTAATTTTTACACAGCGAAAATTGTTTGTTCATAGTCTATCCTGCATCTCTACATGTAACAAAGTATTACCAACCTGGCCTTTTACCTTTCATCAAAAATGAATTTATTCTAGTATTGCCACTTGTAGTTTATCACTTTCTTCCTCGGTGGTAAGTATTGAGTCTAATTAGTTTCTAGATCACTTAACTTAATTAATGGCTTCAATATAATGTTCACGTGGCATACCACCTTTAAAATGCACTGCATTTGAGGAAATAGTGCAGGAGAAAGAGGGATAAGATAGACGGAACCACGAGAAACCAAGAAAAGAAGTAAAGAAGAAAGAAAAGAAAAGAAAAGAAAGGGAAGAGAGGTAGATACGTGAAACAAGGAGAAAAGAAGAGTGAGTGTATCCATATATATATCTACTAGGTAATGCCCAAGTAATAGAACAAATACTTGGTTTAATTAACTACTGCATTACAATATGAAGTAAGAACTCTATCTTTATATGTAACTAGTTTTGAACCCGAGGTTTTCTCAGATTATTGCTTATTATAATATTTTTGATTCAGTAATCTGCATCTGTCAATTACATGCCTTAATTTCTTGTTTTTCCTCGAATCTCCATAGTTAGCTCATGGATTTGACCTGAAGTCCAAGGGTTGGATATGACCATCAATTTTCATGTTTTGGTAGTACCCACTTTTGTGTCTGAAAAACCTGATGCTGAAGGTGAATTAAAGAATCAAAGTAACCTACTTCAAATGTGAAGTTGTCATTATACATACTAGTGAAGTATTCTTGTTATCTTGTAGCAATCTGAAGTCCTAAAAGTTAGCCGGCTATATATGTACCACTTAGGGCCTATTTAATTCAGCTTAAATTCAGTTCAGTTTAGCTCTCAATTTCCTTCTCTTATAAAATATTACTTTCAGTTGTATTTAATTCAGTTCAGTTCAGCTGTATTCAGTAAACGTAAATAGACCCTTACATGATAATTTCTATGATATCTTTGTTTATGCAGGAAACGCTGCCTAGATTGTCTCCCCGTACTGGCATTGAGGTCATCCGACGGAAAATAGGGGATGCTTTCAAAGAGTAAAAATGTGTATGATTCTTAGGATTCAGAATATTTAATATCGTTCAGTTTTTCGAAATAGCATGGTATTCAGAATATCTAGTCTTTTTAATGCCAATGTATACAGAATACCTTCTTTTGTTTATAACAAAGAAAGAAGGCAAAAATTAATGATATTTGTGGGCCTGTGGCATTGGTTTGATGGTAGAAATAGGTTGTTTTTCTAATTAAAAGCTTTTTTCTTTTATGCTACCCCTATCTACAAAATGTGGTCTGTGTGGAAGCTTGACTCATAACTTGGTGCAAGTCTGTCATTATCAAATCTCAACATATGGCCTTGTATGTTTTTACCATGAAATATTATGGGTTTTCTTGTAACCTAACCTCTGCAGTCCTTTCATTTGGGTATGTGGCTTCACAAAGATAATGCAGGAGAGTAGGGGACTAATTATGAGTGTCAATACCACTTTCTTTTTTGCTCTCTCTGTCGTCTTTTCTTTGCCCCTTGTAGGCCGTGCAAACAAGCTAAGAGAGGGAGAAATTAGAGTGATAATTGTTAAGGAATTTGGGTGGATCTCACCATAAATGGAAAAAGTTTGAGTGAAAAAAAACCCCTATCAATAAAAGAAATTGGAGCAAAGAAAGAGGAAATAAATACCCTAGATATTTAGGGACAGAGAAAGTAGGGATAAGGATAATGATTTTAGTACTACTAAATTCATTTCCGCACTTCGACATGTTATCAATTACTCCATCTGTCTCCTTTATAAATCCTCTATAAGGGTTTGAGGTCATTTCTAAGGTTGTACATTTTTTTTGCCTTTTATTGGATATAAAGGGTTATATAGGTGGGTTATATAATCAAAAGTAGGCTAGGCACACAGGCTAGGAGAGTGTCAATACCACTTTCTTTTTACTCCCTCTGTTGCCTTTTCTTTGCACCTTGTAGGCTAGGCACACAGGCTAGGAGAGGGATAAATTAGAGAGAGAATTGTTAGGGAATTTGGGCGGGTCTCACTATAAATAGAAAAAGTTGAGTGAAAAAACTATCAATGAAAGGAAATGGAGCAAATAAATATGGACAGATAAATAAGGAAAATGCTGTAAATATTTAGGGACAGAGGAAGTAGGGATAGTGATTTTGACACTCCCAAGTTTATTTCCGCACTTCATTTTATGAACATGTTGATAAAAAATTCCTATTATTAATGAATTCTAAATTAGGATAAAACTCAATGTATATATGTACTTTAAATGGCACACACATTAATGTGTAAATGCATATTGCCATATTAAATAAATATAGATAGTTTTAAAAGGAGTAGTAACAAAGTAATGCATGTGGGTTCTGGACACTAAGTTAATAGAAATAATTTTAAATTAAAAGTATGTAAGAAATAAAAACTCACTCACCTCATAAATGCTTTGACCAGCTGTCCAAGTAATGTCCATTGACTTATGACTTATCTTCTCCCTCTTTCATCATCACATCACATCACATTGATGAAAATACTACATTAAACGCAATTTTACACCCAAAAGCTTTAAAAATTTGCAAGAGAACGTCAAATTCCAGGCATTCGCAGTGGTATCGGTCAAGTATCGGTTCAGTTGCATGTGGAACAATAGTATCGAATGAGATCTCTGAGTTTAAAAATATACCGTACTGAACCGATAAATCTCGGTTCGGCGAACTAAAATTCCGCATCATCTCGGTCGTTTCGTGACGATATGGTCGCATTTTGAAACCATGCATGACTAAGTTGGACTGCCATTAACTAGGAAGGGAGGTGAAAGTTGAGGTGATACAACTCATGATAATTGATATTGAACTACTATCAAAGTTATGCCAAATAAGACACTTCCTAATAAAGCTCCACTCCATTTTTTCATAGGCCTTCAATGTCAAGTCTAAGGGCAAAGAAGGTTTAATAACTTTTGCTAACTCTCATAAAGTGTAGGATTTCATAGGCTACAATGTAGTTTACTTCTACTCCCCCACCAGGGAGAAAACTCTTAGAGTTTATGGAAATAAGGGGTTGTATGAGTGGTCTAATCCTTTTGACCAAGATTTTGGGGATGATTTTGTAGAAGGTGGTACAGAGGCTTATTGGTCTAAACTGCTTAATGGTCTTAGGATTGTCTTCCTTAAGAATGAGGCATACCATAGTTCTGTTAAAATGTCCAGGAACCTCCTTGGTTGCAAAAACTTCTGCAATAGCATGTCAGTGGTCCTCTTTTACTATGTGCCAGTGATTCTGAAAGAAGAGACTATGAAAACCATCCCAAACAGGGGATTTGAAGGCACCTGTGCTAAAGAGAGCAATATGGAAAAATTGAAATGAGACCTTTGATTGTGTCAAGGAGATGAGAAAGGGAAGATGCTTGCTGTTCAGTTGTGAATAGCTTCTGAAAGAAAAGTCCAATGTGGTTTTTGATATTCTGCATGCCCCCAATCTCGTTACCAACAGTATCAAATAGAGAGGAAATTTGGTTTCTTTTTCTTCTTTGGATAACCGAGAAATGGAAGAATTAAGTGTTCCTATCACCCTCTGCTATCCAATGTAATCTGTTCCTCATTTACCAGTTTTCTTCCTCAGTGTTTAATATGTAGTCTAGATCAACTGAAAGCTGTTCCTCAAGGTTACAAACCACAAATAAAAGCATGACTATTGCAAATGTGGAAGATATAAGCCGATGGAACAAATATTTAGCGTGATGGTTCCTTTTTACCATATAATTTCCTGCAAAAAAGGAACCATATCTCGACAAGGATGTTCACAAACTGTTATAGATTTATACATTCCTCGTAAACATAGAAACTAGCTCAGTAATTCAGATGTGTACCAAGTAAACGATTATGAATTTATAACAAACTTGTAGATACTATAGCTAGTCTTCATATTAACTGGTAAAGTATGAGTATATGAGTATGACAACAACACCTTCAGCAAGCAATCCAGGAAAAGAAGTGATATCCAAGCTCAAGTTTTCTGTTCTGTTCTGCTCCTTTACAGGAACTGAGAACTGAATGCCGGTAAGCGTCTACTAAAACTGTGCTTTCTAAAAGTATATATAGAAGGGAAGGTTAAATATCATACATGTAAATAATTTAAGCTGGTAACAACTTGCATACTACAAGCAGTCAACCACACAAAAATTCTATCCAAACAGGATCCACAGCTTCCTCCCTTACAACTGAAAATAAAAGAGACATACACACAGACAGCTAAACCTTGCTCTTCCATTTTTGGACTTCATATCAGTTTGACTATTCCTGACTCAGTCATGTTATAAGAAGATAACAACTATATGAGTTTCTTTTTCTGAAAGTAGTGCTTCAGATGCCACACTTGGAAAAGTGAAGCCGCAATGCCTACGCCAAGGGACATAATACTCAACCAAGCAACTCTAGCATTGGTTTTCTCACTCACTTCTCTCATATCTGCTTCCCTGTGCAAAATCATTGAAAAAAATAGATAAATAGTAGTTTTAAATAGCAAAAACTGTTGTTTCAATTCTCTCATATCAATGGCTAAAAAACCTTGATAATGCTGGCATTCCAACTTTCATGAATCCCAATTCAATCAAACAAAGACTAAGTAGGCATTCCAACTTTCATGAATCCCAATTCAATCAAACAAAGACTAAGTAAGACTGGATCTACATTTGGAAATGAAGTAATTATAAAAAAATTGGAATATTTCTTCAAATAGGTTATGCTAGCTAAAAGGAAACTGTAAATAATGCATTCATTAGAAAAATGTTTAATGATGAGTGAAAATGAACAAATATGAGGCAAGAGGTTTGGAGCAATAGCTTCACCTTTACCTCTGATTCTTGAAGTTAGATGATCAAATCCTCATCCCAACATGTTAGAAAATTTATATGGGTTAGTAACTTAGTAACCCTTGACCCGCCAATGAGCTAGTAGGGTTGGCTCTACCTTTATCTCAGTCAAAGGATCAAATTCTAATCCTAATATGTTGGAAAATTTCTATGGGTTTAACATTTTACCAGCTCAGTAGTCCTACAAGCTAATAGCCTAGCAATGATTACCATGTGGGCTAATTTCCTTACAATTAAGAAATAATAATAACAATTGAACAAACCCAACCCCTTTACTTCTCGCGAAGAGCATCAATAAACTACAAATATCAAAGATATAGAGGAAGGAACAATCAATAGTGCAGGGATAAGGCAAAGGGCATCCTATGGGGCATTATGATAGCAGATTCATTCACAACATTACACCACAACCCATACAATTTCTTCACTATGGTGTAGTTTGGTCAGCAGGGGGAGTCAATAACAGCCTAGTCCATATTAATTTATAACCTGAACGTGCTATGTTGAATTTTGCAACACAAGTAGTCCACAACTCTACACCCACAAAAACCTCAATGAACATGACACCTTATCTCCTTAGCGCTCTCTTTAGTATTTGGGAAGTAAACGAACTAGATAATAAGGAAAGACCGGAAAAGATCTTTGATACGCCTGACAGCAAGTGGATGCTTTCCCCTCCCCAACTTTATGAAAACAAAATTTCCCTTGCCCTTTGCTCACAAGGTTTTGTCTTCATCTCATACGAATCCCAACGTTTGGATTAATAGACTTGTTCGCTAATCCTATGTTCTGAAACTCATACATAATGGAAAGTAGAACTGTAGAAGAATAGACTCACAATAGTACGATATCCATTTGTTCTCCAAGCACTATAAGTTTCCAATTTTTAGTAAGGCCTAATCACTCAAATTTCAAGTTACTCTTTATAATTCTATTATCATTCCCAAATTTGGTTTTTGCATTGATTCTATTTTATAATTCTTAGGTCTTAATGGGTATTTGTTTGCATTGGCTTTGTTTATAGAGATGTATTAAGAAAACTAGAAATCTTTGGCTTCAAGTGAAGAGAGATTAGGTATATTTCCTACTAGTGTAATACAATTACCTATAGATTATTACTTACGCATTTTGTCAAGCTTACATAGTTGACCCATAGGCTTTGGAGTTGCAAAATCAAAGGTTATAACTACTTAATTTCCCCCCTTGTTTTCCAATGTAAGTGAGATATTGGCACAAGAACATATCTAAGGTATTAAATTGTCACATCAATCGTATTTAAGTTTGTAAACTTGCTAAATGACATGTAATTTAACATTTGAAAACCCACTAAACTTACAAATCCATGTTTAACAGATAGAAGCTTCATCAAATTTTTAAAAATGGCAAGAAAGCACACATTGCACGGTATTTGATGCATAAAATGTTTTAAGACGATAGTATCATAGTACCTGTTCTTCAAATAAAGCAAGTTCTCATGGATTGCTTCCGTTGCTGCTTCAAGTTTTCTGAGCTCAAGTTCAACACCCTAGATAACTCAAACAAAGTTATAATAGGACGACCAGGTATGTTCAACCGGTGAATATGAATAAAATTGCTTAACAGGAAGAGACATCTACAGATCTACTAACATCTGGGTTCATATACATTTTATTACCTCAATATGCTCTTTTTTCGCAACTGAATCCCAGTCTTTTGCAGCAATCCCAATTTTCCAGTCAAGATTGAGTGTTGCCGTTAGGTGAGTATTATCCACCCAGAAACATGCAACGTAGCTACCAATTTCACTAGTTGTAAATGCAAACTGACCATGAGTTGAATTTTCATTGTGGTAAAGAGTGTTTCCATAAGGAGAAGTCACCTGAAATATTGAAAAGATAAGCAAGAAAACTTATATTCCATTGAGGCTTTGTTTGTTTTGATGGAAAATATCTTTCACGGAAAATTATTTTCCAAGAAAAACAATTTTTAAAGGTACAATGGTTAAAAAAAGGTATCCTTTATTTGTTTAGTTGGAGGAAAACTTATGGGAAAAAATGCATGTTAAAGGGAGAAGGACGGCAGGGTAGGAAAAGAGAATTAAGGAGGAAGTAAGGAAATGAGAAATTCCTCTTTGACAAGAGGAAAATGAATTTCCTCTTTTGAGTTTTCACCCTTGTTTTTCTCCCCTTTAACAAAACAAACAAATGAAAATGAAGAAGCTGAAATAAATGATCTCCTCCAACTAAAAAAAAAAAGTATTCCATCAAGTGAAAGAGTTCTCCCAAGTTACAGGTGTGCTATTTGTTCCCTAATTCATTCACCAAGCTGCTTATTCAAATTTATACAAGTAACTGTTAGGGGCTGTTTGGTTCAAGTAGCTGAAAGGGAAAGGAAACAAGGGAAATAAGGGGAAAGAAATCAAGAAAGGGAATTCTTTACTTTTGTTTGGTACAACAAAGTAGAATATCAAAATTCATCTTCTAAATTTTATGGGTTATGCGTATATGATATAACTATCCTTTAAGGAGAAGCAATTAGCACCTAAGTTACTAATCAAGCAGTAGTGCAACACAATTACCAACTACCCCATCACTCCCTTCTATTTTCAATTATCACCTCCTAACTCCAAACATCCCCATTTTTACCCCTTCTATATATCACCTCTACATCTCTCTCTACCATTATCTCTTCTTCCCCAAAAAAAGTAGACCATAGACCATTTTACCTAATTCTAACTATCACAGTAATATGATTGTTTACCAATTATGTTGACAGATGCTTGAATTTTGTGAGTCAATTCTTGTTTTTTTTCTTCTTTGTTAGAATTGATAGATGTGATATTGGTTCATGAGGTACTTGGATGGTGGGTTTTATGATTTAATTTGTTTGTGTCATGAGCAATTTGTTGATGGTGATAGTGCGTGGCCTTATTTCTCTTTAAGTTTTTTTTTTTCTCACCAAAATTTCTGAAAGCTTTTGGTGGCGGCGGTAGCTGGCGGCAATATAATAAGGGACGATGACGGTGGCAGTGGTGGAGATGGTGGTGAGGTTGTATATGGTCTGGCGGTGGTGGCTATTAACTGAGATGATGATGATGGAGAAGACTTGAAGCCACGATGAGCTTGGGGAATCGAAGTCCCAGGGTATGAGGAGGGAATTGGGATTAAGGTGTTGTGGGTAACTTAATAACGTGATATTGGTGAAAGGGAATGATAAAAAGTTAAAACAAACACTGAGAAAGAGAGTTAAGATAGGTAATTCCCTTTCCCTTTTCTAATTTCCCTTAACCAAACATCCCCTTAGATAAAAGGTATTGAATGGCCATCGAAATCTATTAACCAGTAGGCCATTTGTTATATATCAAATCTCCATCTTTAGAAATAATTGTCACCTGAAGGCAGCAAATAAACCAGCAGCACCTCCCTCCTATATACAGTTTGCTAAGCCAATAGCTCACTACCAAATCAACCAAAACTTATGCCTTCCACTACAGCACATAAACATACAGATGGCACCAAAGTTGTTATTCAAAGGATGACAAACTAACTTAAGTAATAAGTGCCTTTTTACTTCAACTGAATACAGCTGAGCTGAGCTATCCTGAACTGAACTAAACTAAATACAGCTAAAATTAATATTTTATAAGAGAAGGAAATTGAGAGATGAGCTGAACTGAATTTAAGCTGAAGTACACAGGCCCTAAGTTGTATCTTGTAATAAACATACAACTAATAAGTGTATCTTGTAATAATTAAGTAATAAACATACAACTAACTTAACTACTTAAGTAATGAGTTGTATCTTGTATGCTTTCAAGGATCATTAATTAAAGTTGATATATCGGAAAGACAACAAGTGAAGTTTCTGTAGAAATTTAAAGATAAGAACTTTCATATAAAGGAAGCCCCAAAGATAGGTACTCAATTTTGTAGGCATTTTAGAAAGAAACGGGAATAATTGTGTGAGTGGAACTAAGTCCGCATGGGAATGACCCTTTTAATTTCAGCAAGCTAATTGCATATAAGGTAAGACTGTCCCATCCAAGTTGCTCAAACATAATTGATGCCTCTCGAATACTCTTGACTGGTTGATTGTCGATTAAAATGTGAATACTACTAATGATAAAATAACGATGTAATAAAAGCCCAAAAAAGAGGTTTTGCTCCTAGAATATATTCCTGATTTGACAAACGGACTAGATTGAAGATGCAGATAGAGCTTTTAAAAGAATTTATCCATAAATGCATATATTGAAGAAAAATATCAAGCATGGCAGGAGGTATATCCTGGTATAAAGTCTATATGATTTATACATGTAGACTGCACAAATGTAAACTACATTTTTCATCACATTGAAAAAACAAATTGCAGCAGGAGATTATATCTAAAAAAAGGCTACTAAGCCAACCAAGTAGTAAAAAACTAAAAATCTATGGATGCATCATAATTCGTAATAGAGTTGTTAGACTTGTTGCCACTTCATCTACCAAACACAAACAATAATTACATAATCATGAGAGCTTTGATGAAATTATCTAGCAACTTATTGACACAAAATTACTCTCCTTGATCAGCAGCAGCAGAAAGAAATGCCTAAAAAATTTCATCCCGTACCAACCAGCAATCCAGCATATGAATTAAAAAAACCAAAAAAAAAAAAGAAAAATGATAACAAAGTTACAATTCAAGCATAAAAACACGAAAGGGAATTGCAAAGAGAGACCTTAGCCGAAACAGTGGGAGTAGCATGACCTTGTTCATCGATTACAACATAGTCAGCTACCACAACAACATTATTCTGAATCTCCTCCGAAACGCACTTTGTCCCTGTGTTTGGCAGATTCAACCATATTCCCTCCGACAAAATTAATCTGCTGCTTATCATCAAGCTTATTATCATTGCAACAAACCCATACCAACTCCTCATCTTCTTTTCAACAGTGACGAATCCACGAATTTTACGTTGTGGCTTCAATGTGTTCAAAACATAAGACAGTATCATCGACACATATCATAAAAGCAAATACAATATCCAAATTTCAAATTACAACCATCTTGAAACTATAAATATATATATATATATATATATATATATTTTAAAAAACAAACTTTAAACTCTTCATCTCCAAATTGTACAAGTATGCAGTAATTACATAATCAATCAGTCAGTAGTATCCTTTTTCAGATTTTGAACCGCAAATTTAAAGCAATTCCTCCAGCATTTCATCAAATCTATTTTACTAAACTACACAATTACAAAGTCCAAATCCTAATTGCAATTGTAATTAACTAATTAAAAGCCTTATAGAAATGAGAAATGAGTATGTCAGAATTCAGACCTGTAATCAAACAATTAACCCACAATTACAACTTTATTTCATCATTGATTTCCTAAATTAACAATGACCCAGAACATAGATTAGCCCAGTAAAACCAAAAAGAAGGTCATTAAGGTCCACAATCAAGCAATTAGGAATTAGGATACAAACATGCAACCCATTTCATCACAAACAAATCCAGTAAAATACTAATTGGAAAACAATAAAATTTACAAACAAATCATTACATCTACACTAGTAAACTACATGTCTACAATTACATCTACTGATGTAAAAATTACAAATAAAAAAACAGAAAGTTGAAGTTTAATTAGAAATAGTTTTAATCATAAAAATATAAATCTTAAAAAAAAAGGTAGTAAAAATTGTAAGATACCTGAGTCGCCGGCGAGTGTAATCCCTAATTCTATTGGGTATTTGGCTGTCAGATATGGACTAGCAGGGTGGATCGCCGGAGAGTATGGTGGCGCCGCCGCTGAAGACGTCGCGTGAAAGGTACCGACGAGGGTGGTTGTGAAACAATGAGTTTGGGTGTTGTACTGTTTGAACTTTGAAGGGAAATGGAAAGTATTGACTAAAGCCCGAAGGAGTAATAAAATTAAACAGCCAATAAAGAGCTTCAAATCAAAGACCATCCACAGCACGTGAGTGTGTGATGGGGTGTTTGATTCACAAATTGATTATAGCTTTGGAATCTATATCTATATAATATAATCTACATCTATATAATATAATCTATATTTATAGGTTTGGAATCTATAATCTATATAATATAATCTATATAATCTAGAATGGTCAAACCCTCCCTCCTATATCTACATCCCCACAACAACTTGTCATCGTAAACCTATGTCTAAATTTATTAAGGTCTCATGGTCCTCACCTCCACCAGGCTCAATTAAACTAAATTTTGATGGTTCATCTAACCATAACTCTGCAGCCGCTGGAGTCATCATATGTAATAGCTCTGGCGATGTCTTAGCGGCTCGTTCATACAATCTTGGGAACAACTCGTCCTTAATTGCCGAAGCTTTAGCCCTGCGAAATGGCCTATTATTAGCTCTTAATTTAGGTTTTAAAGATATTTTCATAGAAGGTGACAACTTACTTGTTATTCGTATTTTTGTAGGGAAAATTCGCGTGTCCATGCAAGATCCAAATTCTAATGAAGGATATAAACCAACTCATTGACCAATTTGATTCATCCACATCTAGACACATCTACCGCGAGGCGAATCGGGCAGCAGATTACCTCGCTTCCTTAGGTCATTGGTTCCATCTCATCAAGATATTGATCCCTATGTAGATGCAAAATTTGCTTATTTTGTAATTCTAGATAGATTAGGGTTTAGTCTTGTGAGAAGACAACCCTAAATCTTGTATAATTTTCCATTTAAAAAAATATATATCTATAGGTGTTCCTTGCACCGTATTACGTGTGCCACATCAGTGTCTCATGTCATTAGTCTACGTGTCATCACACCATTTGAAACTCAAAATGAATTAAAATAATAGGCCTTAACAAGTATTGAACCCACAACCTACCTCAATATAGCTAGACTTTTTACCAATAATCAATATCTTTTCACTGTATTCAATAAGACGATTCCAATTATTATAAACAACTTTTATGGATAATAATTTAGATGACAATAGATCAGTGACAAAGAAAAAAAAAGATTACGACCAGGGACAACGTCCAGGCCAGAATAGCTCAGAATGAAATCGATGTGGTATGGGTTTATAACTTATTTTTGAATTTGAGTGCATTTTTTTCGGCTTATAATAAAATAAGGTTTAATTTTTTAGTGGAAATTTACAAGTCATTTAATCCTTAAGGGTTAGATTTGATGTCGGAATTTGTAAAAAAAAAAAAAAGAGAATAGATTAGCCCTGATTTGAGGTCGGAATTTGCGGTAATTGCAATCTGGCAATTTATATTGACCTCAGTGGCATCTAATGCAAGTTAAAAAAAGTAGAAGCATTCTCACTATTAGGCCTCTAACCTCAAGAGTCTTTGGGGAAATATCCCAAAAAAGAATGAGACGGGTTATTTTTGGAAATATTTTTATTTTTATTCTACCATTGAAGTTTTTAAAAAATCTAAGGGCTACCATTAAATTTCTTTTTTGAATGTGATCTCATCCATTTTCTTTGAAATGGTAATGGGAATGTTTTGGGGAAAAAAAAAAGAGAGGGGGGGGGGGGGGGCGGTGTGAACAAGAATTTGGCATTTCCATTATACAGAGAGTAATTATTTATACATCGATGTTGGTCCAGGCAGGGATGCTTGAATTTACAAGTAGTGGTTAAAAATATTGACACACAAAACTATAATTTGTTGGCTACTTAAATTTGATACCCATGTAGGAAAAAAAATGACACCTTTATTCTTTATTGGTCTTGTTGAAAGATCACTATACTGTGTGTGGTTAGCAAAACACACTGTTCTATATATTACAGAAGCCTATATATCAAGCTCTCTGATCTAAATGCCCAATGATACACTTTTCATGGTACAAATGCAAAAGGTAGCTTACATTGTTCCAGACAGCTTATGAACAAACTCTCAAAAATACATTCCCCACTCTCAACCAAAAAAAAAAAAAAAGAAGAAGAATGCTGCACAAGTAGTAGTTTCAACGATACTCCGTATCACACCGGAAACTTCGAAAAACGAAGAAAAAAAAAAGGATGAATTCCTATATTCCTATTCAAAATTGAATAACCTAAAAAAAATGGAAGCATGTGAAAGATCGACAGCTTAAGAGTTATATTTGCAAGTGGGAGATTGGTTACCACCTGTTGCTAAATCCTCCAACCGCTTTCCATCAAGACTAGACACAAGCTCCATGGAAACAAACTGCTCAGAAAGATTTCCAAACTCTGTATCACTAATGTCATGTAACGACTGAAGTTGTTTCGCTTCAGAATCTGCAGCTTCAGCTTCTGCAAGAAGTACATTAGCTTCTTCAAGATCACCGAGTTCTAAAGCTGTTGATCTTTCACATGCAACAGCAGCAGATATTAGACGTAGTCTCTGACATCTGGCCATGGCTGCCTCTTTTTCCTTTGATTGTACAAGTTCTTCAAAATCATGCAATTTCATGGTAGTTTCATTGATTTCCTTCTCAATTTTCTCCAATTCTGTAATATAATCTTCCATCTTATGTTGTAGAGTTTCCTTATCAGCCAGCAAAGACTTAGCTTCGGAAGCCATACGTGCAGCCTCTTTAAAGTTTCTGGCAGATGCAGCAACTTTCTTTTCCGCCTCAAGCTCTGGCACTCTTTTGTCTATGAAAAGCAATCTTTGTTTTATTGAAGCACTTTCTTGTTGGATGCTTGATTTTTTGGAGGATAATTCCTGTAGAGAGAGCATCAACATAATCACATTAGTTATCCACCACTAACATAGGAAAAAAAAATGAATATGATCAGCAAGTCTCCTGTGCATCCAACGACAAATGAAATTTAACGTGACCGCACACACTTTCCTTTCGTCCAACAACATTCATAAACTCTTTAAACTTTCCAACCAGTCACAGCAAGATAGAGGGAAAAAATGATTTTTTTTTTCAAATGTATGTATTGCAAAATATACAATCAATCAATATCCCACTAAATATATATAAAAAAACATAGATATATAACATGTAACCCCCATAAAAATTAAATAGGTACCATCTAGATATATAACATATCTAACCTCCATAAAACTGAGTAACAACCCCTATAAAATTGACCAATAATCCACTGAAAATTAACCTCTACCAAATTATTAACTTGTTAGTCATGTAACATTAAACAATAACCAAGTTTAGTGATTTTTTTTTAGAAACAAGATATCTATTATCTGAAATGTTTCATATGCAAATACATTCATGATTTAAGCAAAATGCATCATGTATTGCATAGTGGATTGAATTAGCAAATGTGCACGTTCTATTGTCTGATAATTCTGATTGAACAGGTTCTAAGGATATATCCACCATTCCCTTCAACCTTCAAAGCATTCTAGTTTGGATGTGGGAATTTGCTAGTTCTTATGTGGGGCTTTAATCTTCATCCAAAACTAAAGATCACCGTTTCACAAGTACAGTGAAGTAACATACTACTCTTACTAATGATTTCTTGCTAAAGCAAATTGTTTTTTTGCACAAGTTATGATAGAGATGGGAGGAGAGAAATAATGGTGGAGATAGGAGGTGAAAGAAAAGTGAGGGAAACGGTGGAGATTAGAATATAAGATGAGAGAGAAATTTGGGGAAAATGAGGAAAAAAAACAAAGGCATGTCATTTTTTTTTTTTTGGGGGGGGGGGGGGATCACACTTTTATACCCTATCTTCGTATAATGGGTTGACCTCTTGATAATTAGCAATAACCAGTTTAATAGGTAAAACTGGACACGAGTAAGTTTCTAATTGCTTTATGATTCTTAATTTTAATTTTTGAAAATTTGTCTCCCTCAAGCCTCAATAGCTTCCGTTCTCTGTACACCCCCACTGCGGCCCCACCATCACCATTACCAGCACCAAAAATAAGCCACCCATCGCTCAAAATCAATCACTACAAAATTAGCTGCCGCAGTAGCCAGCACCACCCCTACCCATAGTCCCATAAAAACCACAGGTTTCACTAAATTTGTCTTCTATCTCAATTCTCAAATGTGATGAACCCCAGGTTTCACCAACCTCATCAATTCAAACATAAACTTCTCCCTTCAAATTTCATAAACCATATTTTCTAACTTCCAGACTTACTTGTACCAATTACCCTCTTCATCTTTTCCATTTCACTACTACACTACACAGCATTTACAAAATTCCATTGAGTTCATTGAAGCTCTCAAGAAAAAAAAATTTTCTAATAATGGTACTACTTCAAACACTAGCATTCAAAATCTTAATGAAAGTTTCCTTAAAAGAAACTCAACAAAAGTTGTTAGTTTATTCTCTCTCAAATGGCATAAAAATCCACAACCACTTCTAAATTCACCATGACAATGATTAATTGATTAGTCAACCACCACTTAAATCAGCAACTACCACAAAATCAGTGACCACCCATACATGAATAAACCACCACCATCACCACAAAATCAAGTATGTCCACCAACAACACCAACACCACCAAAGTTTTCAAAAAAAAAAAAAAGGAAATTCGGAGAAGACCGCACACTACGAAATTCTACTCACCACCACATTATCAGCTTACCCAACTCAAAATTTTACAATCCACCACCAGTCCACGATTTTATGAAGAGTTTGTTGCACAAAGATTATGCCTTTTTTTGCATGATCAGAAACAATATGAAGATTGGGGCATTATTGTTCGGGGTGCTTAGAGTTAATAGTTGCCCAAAGTTTAAGGGGTATTGGTGGCGTTGGTGACGGCAACTAGGAAATAACTTGAGATAGACAGCAGAGATAAATAGGCTGAGGGTTGAAGAAATGGGAGAAATAGGCTAATGATTGTGGGCTGAGTAGCATATTGGTGGTGTTGACATAAGGAAGACGAGACTGGATCGGTTTTCAGAGAAATAAAAAAGAAATCAATCTGTGAAACAAGTTCCGAGTGACCCAATATAACAAAAGGTGTAAATGTAGGGTTATTTTGAGATGTTAATAAAAAGTGGAACTAACCTAAGCAGACGGCCAAAAGGTAGGATAATTAGAATCAATTTTTCCTTTAAAAAATTATAGGTGGCCACACCATTAATTAGTAGTATGGAAAACCACATATACAAATTTATATTTCGAACTACAAGGCTATTTGGCATAAAGAACCCCATTTTTTCGGCAAATGCATGACATTGAGAAACATTGAAGTTGTACCTTGTGTTGTCCAATCATTCAGACAATAATGATCTTGACTTTTGGTTTAGTTCTCAAGAATACAAAAACACACACATCATTTCTTAATCTCCAACCCTAAAAAAATGTGTTAATCGTAAGCCACTAGGGGTATTTCTCTTTCAAATTGCTCCCCAGAAGCAACTAACAAGAAGTTTTAGAAATACTCCAGTATAGACTTGGGTCTTTTATGTAATTTTAACGGCAGGAGAATAAGCCATGAATCTTAAGGGAGAATGACAACAAACAGAAAGAAACTCATATCAAGTAGTTGGGCTTAATCGGAATTGCGAAATATGAACTACAAGGGAGCTAAACACACACATCCATCACTCATATGATTCCTCTATATTAGTCACTCTTTGCTTCAGAATACACCAACCACCTCCAATATTTCTCCACTCACTTATGCTCCTTTTCTCCCTAGCACTTCTCGTGCTCTCCTTACCACCAAAGAGCTCTCTTTGTTACAAATGTAATAGTTAAATTCCACAGACAAATTCAAATGAGACTAGCTCTCTATAGGTCATGACACCTCCCTCAAGGATTCAGAGCATTTTCCTTAACCACTAGAACGACAAATCAAAGTTCACAACCTTTGATTGAAAAAAGAATGTTAACAGCAATATTACAAGTAAAACCTTGTCTCCATTGAGTTAGTAGATGAAATCCATTCCAATCAACAGCTGATGTGGGAAAATAGAGTACAAACTTTGACTTACCACCAAATAGATAAGTAGACACATCTATTTAATCATCAAATGACTTCCATGGTACAACTGATCCACAACTTCCCTAAGTTGCAACAAACAAAATCAGACACAGTTTATTACTTCCTCTTTGATATTAAGAGGCAGCAAACTCCTTCGCATGTACTCCTAGACAAACTTTGGTTGTTAGTATTAAATGGATAGAGAGAGACACGTGATCAACTGATGAAGAGAGAGAAAAAGAGAAATGACATTTAAAAAAAGAATTTGTTGCATCTAATATGAAAATTCCTAAATGAATAAATGTTGCAACTAAAAAAAAAAAAAACAAAGAAGGGATTATCATCTTACCAAGTAGTTAACAGTAATCCAACTAGTGGGTTAGAGACTAGGAAGGAAAGAGCACCGCATAACATGATAGTAATCCACCTCTTTGCAATAGGAACATTTAAAATCTGGTGGTATTCACACTGACACAAATATACAAGAACATTGTAGAATTTTCACTCTACAGATTTCTCCTCTCTTACTCAATCTAAATATCTAACCTCTTACTGGATTATAGCAACTCCACACTGCTTGTATCCCAAATCTTTCAAAGGAAGTAAAATGACATTTATCACAACACTTCCAATGGGTTTAGAATATTAAGTTCAAGATAAATAGACAGGCTTTTCCCATCATAATGAACTGTGAAACCAAAAAAAAAAAAATTGAAACAAACTTGCACAAGATCATTTCCACAAGCGGCTCTCACCAACCGCAACTTAAAAAAAAATATCACCAAGAATACTAACATACAAAAATACAAACAGATACCCAAACGACGCAGCATCAGCAGTCCAAGAGATGAAATTAAAACTTCATTAAATTTGAAATTGCCATTCCTAAAATCCCTGCTACATAAAACTGCGATGAAATATCACTTGCTTTCTGCCATGTCGTCTGTTATGTGATAGCATGACTTGCCACATCAGAATGTCTTTCCACAATATATCAGTTCTTTTATCAGTATTGCATAATAATATTTTACAAATTAATCATTTCTTTTATCAGTATTGCGTAAAAACATTTTACAAATTAAGTATCTAGCTGGTGACACGTTTTTATGAGTAATTTTTTGGTGGTATATAACTTACTCATAGTATAATAGGTGATCATATGTTCAAAGTAAATTACTTAAACTAAAGAAAATTTGAATGAGCCTAAAACTCCTAAAAGCCATTAATGTAATTCTTTAGAAAATTTTCGCGACTTGGCCATGATTCGCTCCATTCATCTATTATAAGCCGCTTACAATGTGGCCGATGCTGCAATCGTGATTTCTTTTCCTTTGTCTAGAATGAGCAGCCATAAAAACTTTTTGACACCAATTTATGTAGGCATTTTGATACACAACAGAAGAAAGTTCCTATTTCAAATAAGTAGGGCAGCACTTGATGAATTGGAATCAGATAAGAAAAGATTTGTATTTTATCATCAATTCAGATAAAAGAGTAGTGTTAAAAACTGTAGTCCAAACTATTTCTAGAACAGAGACTCTGTCATAGAATTCACAGCCGACAAATAAATTTAGCAATGGAAATAAAGTGTAGAACCCCCTGCAGGGAAAAAATCCTTATCTGGAGGGAGCAAGGTTTGAATGAGCACAAAACTTTTGCCTACATACTTCAAACATCACTAGATTTTGTCATTCACTAATATAATCCCCACAACAGAGACACATGCAGAGATGCTAAAGAAACATATGCACCAGAATCACGACCGAAAGCAAAACTTACCTGAAGATCAACTCTTGCAACAGATATCTCCTGATTAAGCGTTTGAGTATCAGCCACAATTGTCTCCTCTGTTTTTGCAAGTCTTAACTTCTCCTCTCTAAGTTTTAGGACTGAAACCACTAAAGATTTCCTGAGTCCAAGATTTTCTTTGTACATATTGGCCTCCTCTTCACAAATCTTTGCAAGCTTCCTAAGTTCTCTCCCTCGGTTCTTTCCCTCAAAAACAAGAGAATCAATTTCTTCTTTCCTTTTAGATAAATTTTGACATTCTAAATTCATTTGAGAGAGAGCAATCTGCAAATTCTCAAACTTGGAATCAATTCCTGTTCGGACATCCTTAAAACCTGCAGCCACTTCAGCAATTCTTTTGTCAGCTGCTTCAATGTTGGAATCATTTTGAGCTATCTCTGCCTCTTTTTCCTGCACCAAACGTAGAAGTTCCTCTAACTCTTGCGTCAAGAATTTTTTTCTCTCAAAAAGGACTTCTTTTTCCTTAACATCATTTTCAACTAGATGCTCAATTGAGTCATTCACGGCAGCACGAGCTTCATTTACTAATTGTGATTCAATTTCTAATTCCAACTTCTTTGTTTCCACAGCTTCAACAGACATAAACCATTCATCCATTTCCTTTGAAGAATCGACTTCAACATTTTCCAAGATCAAATCTGCATTGTGCACAGCATCCTACCACAAAAAAAAAGGATAAAATGTCACACTTTCCAAATGTCAGATCGAAATTGCTATCCATATTACTTTTAACTGTGAATGATAAATTACTGGAATTGCAAAAATTGTCACCCATTTCAAAAACAAAACAGAACACTTGATAACATATACTAAAAAGGTGAGGTGATTCAACTAAACCTGCAGATAAAATTACTGAAAGGATGCTACCTAACATTTTATGAACTAATATCTTAGTAGAGATCCAAGTGCTAAGTCAATAATGAGCCAACAATAATTTTTTAACTACTTTTTACTTCCACAAAATTATACCTATGCGATATATTATTTTTGCTCCCCATTTGAGAGCAAACTGTTAAAAGTGATACTCTTCTTGCAAATTGTTTTAGGAATAAAAAGGCTGCTTTCTTTCAAATTTGTAATGCAATCTCTATTGCAGGCTTAGTTTTAAAAAGTGTGCCTCGCTCCCGGGCTTGGAGAAATGGGCTTTAGCTAGGCAAGGCTCTGCAACCTACGAAAGGTGTGTGCCTCGCCTTGGGTAAGGCGCAATAGCTTAAATTTAAGTTATAAATTGAAGAATGATTGAATTTTTTCAATTTGAGACTAACTTAGGTTCATTTTAATTATTATTAAATACAATCAAAGAAAAAAATAATTTGAAACAGGGGCGGACCCAGTAAGGAACAACCGGGTACAGCTGTACCCCCATTTTCAAAAAATAAAAAAACAAGTTCGAAAAATAAAAAAATTTGAAAAAAAAAAAAAAAAATTTACCGTCCGCCAAACGGACGATAATTTGAAATAGGCGGTCGGTAATTTAGTTTTTTCAATTTTTTTTAATCTTTTTTTCAATTTTTACTTTTAAAAATGGAATAATGGTTTCTATTAATTGTTTAATTGCCCTTCTTGTTTGTTTAATTATTTCAGATGTTGATTTTTTTTATTATTTGCTTTTAGTTATTTCTTTTTTTTTGGATTATTCAGTTCTCAATGGTATACCCATGTATTAGCACATTCTCAGAGTTATACATGAGTTTTAAAAAATTCCAAAAATATACTTAAATTGCTAATATAGTTCAAGTAACACCTCTAATGGTTATTATCGACCAATTAACCACCATGAATCAGTCCTTAGTTAAATGTAGTTAGTGTATTTTGGGAAAAAAATTAAACATAAGATAAAATACATTAACTTTTTACATTTCAATTAACACTAACATACTTCCTTATGGTGGTAGGTGTAAAAAGTTAATAAATTGTATTTTTGTTTAATTTTTAATTTTTTCTATAAATAAACTAACTATAATTAACTAAGGACTTATTAATGAATGTTAATTGGCCAGAAACAACCATTAGAAATGTTACTTGAATTATTTTAGCAACTTAAGTATATTTCTTGGATTTTTTTAAAAATCAGGCATACTACTGGGAATATGCTAATACACAGGTATACCATTGAGAATAATTTTTTTTTTTTGTTTAGTTGATTCTGAATTTCCAATTTTGTTATTTCAATTTATTTAGTTTGATTATAACTTTAGTCTGATTTTGATCATTTAAATTCTTTGAATGTTTGATCTGAGTTTGTAACCTTTTGTTTTATTTTGTACCTTCTCTTTGAGTCTTATTTTGATTGTTTTTAGTTTTTGATTTGTTGAGTTTGTAACTTCTAGCATAATGCTTTAGAAAAAAAAAAGAAATTCTGGTAGAAGAGTGTATTATTTTTTTAATTATTTATTGTTTTTTAGATTGATTTTTTTAATATTTATATAATTTTATGTTTATTTTTTTTTAGTTTCGATTGATATATTAGCTTGGTTGTTTTAGTCAGGTGGATAAAATATATATGCTATTTTTTGTGATTTTTTTGTTTGATTTTATCTTAATGTCCAACATATGTAATCCGTACCCCCATTTTTCAAATCCTGAGTCCGCCACTGATTTGAAATAATTAAATAAATGCATGCGTCTCGCATACAAAAGGCAAGCGCCTTCACCTTGTGCCTAGGCTCCAGGGACCGTTTGCGCCTTTTAAAACTAACTTGCACGTAAATCAACACACAAAATTCACATCCAATACTAACTTAGCTTTACCTATATCATTACTAAATCATTTCGGTTCTTTTTAATTATTATTAAATACAATCAAAGAAAAAAATAATTTGAAATAAATAAATAAATGCATGCGTCTCGCATACAAAAGGCAAGCGCCTTCACCTTGAGCCTAGGCTCCAAGGACCATTTGCGCCTTTTAAAACTAACTTGCAAGTAAATCAACACACAAAATTCACATCCAATACTACCCTCGCTTCAAATTATTTGCACCCATCAAACTTGCATACATGCCTTTGACCTTTAGTATCTACTATTACATACAATTAAAATTTCGATATTATAGTAGTATTTAACGAGATAAATCACCTTTCACAAAAAAAAAAAAAAAAAAAAAAAAAGAGAGAGAGATGAATCAAACGAGACCCCTATGACTATTTTTTACATGTAAATTACAAATTTTGGTCAAAGTGAAGAACATGAATAATTCAAAAGTCAAATTGTTGCACATAATTTGAAACAAAGGTAGTAAATGAACAATGGTCAATAAGTGTCCAAAATAAGAATATGGACACTAGGATATGACATTAACAGAACTACAACGAACCTGATTAGAAGATCGAAATTTAAAATGAAATAAATACAGCATCAGCAAAATAGTATTGAAAAAGATCCAGCAATTCCAAATGCCTTGTAAGGAAGAACCAAGAAAGGTATATATAGTATGTGAATCTTTCCCTTTCAAGGCTTTTGACCAGTCCCCCCAACCTACTAATTGATTAATTTTACTTTTACACTCTTCCATGTTTCACTCTTTGCTGCAAACAACCCTCATATCCTTTCTTCCTAGCTGTCAACGAATATCAGGAACAAAGTGCCACGACCATTGTCACTCTTTGAAAGCCCCAACTTTTATCTTTTCGTTCTGAAAAATGGCTTAATTTTCAGATCTATGGTTGCAGTTTCTAAAAGCAAAGCAGTATCTTGAAAAGAGGACAGTTGGCCAGCTAAAGCCTAAAAGCATCAAACAATGCTAGCTCTGGGTTAAGCTTTAAACCTTATTTGTATCAAATTAGTCTTGTGTCAATACTCAATACAGTAATGGCATGGTTATACAAAACAACTAAGCACTAGTACGTCACAAGAAAGATAGGCAGTTTCTTTAATTATGAAACATACAGAAAATTGTGTGGTTCATGATTTTTCTAGAATAATGATAATCATAATTGTATAAATAAAAGAAATTTCACCGCAAGGTAACTTCAAGTGATTTTTTTGTAAGAAACTACCTTCTAAAAACTGAAAGGCTATTGTTTTTTTAGCAAAAAAGAATACCTAGGTAGCAAGGAGATGGATTCGGGATCAAAAACGGGGACGGGGTCGGAAAACGGAAAATTCAAAAATTCTAAAAACGGGCACGGCTTGGGGACTGCAAAAAACATGTATATATAGATTAAAATAAATGCTAAAATTCAAACAAAATAAGAGAATAACTGAGAAATAACTACTACTAACAAATAACAAAATAAAGAGGCCCACCCACTAAAGTGGAGCCCAGATACAGGTAAAGTCTCAAGTTGAGTCTTGAAATTCTAAGACACAAATTAAAATTTGGAATATGGGACCCACCTCAATTTTATTTATTTTCTTTCTTTTCTTTTTACATTGTTCTAAGTATAACATAAAGAGATATTTAAAATAAATTAAAAAAAAAAAAAGCAAAATGATATGGCATATATTTGAGTCTTAGGGCTAAAGTGATAAATTTGGACAAAAAAATGAATATTTTAGTGTACAAAAATGAAGATTAAAGATAAAAAATAAATGAAGATTGTAGTGTAAAAAAATGAAGATTCCCAGGACCACAAAAAGCTAGGTGGTCCTGAGTGCACCTAATAATTTGCGCCAAACGGGACTATAAATTTTTAATTAGAAAGTAATAAGCATACCACAGTACAATGTTGTAGCTCAGAGACACATTCTTCTTCAGCAGCGATCTGTTGCTCCAGTGCTTTCTCCATTTTTGAATCAATAGCATCACAATCAGCCTCAGCCTCTTTAAGTGCAATTAGCATGCATTCCCTTTCCTTTTCAGCAGCTGCAAGACTGTCACTGAGGCTTTCAGCCATTTCAAAGTCTTCTGCCTCACAGGCTTCTTCAAGTTTCTTTTCAATTTCCTTAAATCTCACAGATGCGAGTTCAACATTTTCTGCAGCTTTTCTTCTCCTTCTCCTGAAATCCTTCCTTTCTGCAGATACAGATAAAGCCTGATTACGAACTTGTCTTAGCTTCTCAGATACTTGAGCCTTGACCTGTTCGTATCTCTCCTCCACAGAAACACATTTTGCCTCTTGCTCTTCCTTTTCTTCCCTTTGAGATGGCAGCAATCCTTCATCATCTAGAGCCGGAGAAGCGATATTTCCTTCTCCACTTAAATTGAAAGGGCCATTTGTATCAGCTTGATTAGAAAGTGAACCTAACATCTCTTCTGAACCCATACGAGTACATTCATCTTCATGAAGAACTAGACTAGAATCAACTAGTTCCTTTTTGCTAGGATGGGAAGAGACAGAAGAAGCTTCTTCAATAGATGTGGTGGCAGTGGGCAGGGACTTTTCAGCACCAGATGATGATTCTGAAGTATTTTGGAAAGGCTCGAGATCATCGGAAAGCTGTGATCCCCTCCCATATCCAATTCTTAGACCACCTCTTTTCTTCTTTCTAGAAGATTGCCGTGAAATAGTAATAATTGGAGCTACTTGTGTCTCAGACTTTGGTGCAATTGTTGTCATTGCAGAAGGGTTATTTGATGGCATTGATGTCTCGTTCTCAATTGTTTCAACATGAGGAGTGATAACAGTAAGATCAGAGAACAGATTCTCGTCGAGTGGTTGAGATGACAGTGAAGACTCTGAAGATAAGGGTACTGTACTTCCATAATTCACAGAAGTTAAACCCTCTGAATGAGAATTTGTATCAAGCTTATCGACTACTTGGGGAGTAAATAAAACCATTCCCTCAAATAGAGAGTCCATGTCATCATTACTATGATCCTCCATTTTATACACGAGGAATAAACTGCGTCACTGTCTGATCAAAACCCAAGTCAGCTCTAACCTTCAGTCATCTAATATATAACAATCTGCAACGAAAAATTTTGTCTGTTAGAGATGTCGACAGCAGAGTATCTGTACATGTAGCCCGTGAAACAGGTGATTTAATTAGCAACGAAGATAATTTCCATTGACAAGCACAACACTAGATTCCAATACCACTGGATCTCATTCCCTGATAGGAGGAGATGACAAACAATGAAGCAAGTAACAACTAACATAGTAACAAGAAAATCTTAAAATACCCTTATTGCATAATAAAAGGAGAAGAAATAAATCTTATAACAGAGCCCTCATTCGTAAAATCCTTTTTATAAAAAAAAAAAATCAAGCAAAATAGAGCAAACCCTTTCATTGTCAAAGCAACTTTCAGAAAATATGCAAAAAACCACTAGGTTAACAAATACTTCCTCTGCTCCATGAATTTCTTCCCACTTTACATGCTAGGGCACTCCTTGAAGTTCTTCCCCCTTGTGTGGGCACAGCCTTTTCCTCTTTTATCTTCTCTTACCCTACTTGTACTCACTTTTATATTAACTAGTTGTTACACGGAACTACGGAAGCGTGTGGCCCAAGTGGTGCCCGTCTTACAGTGAACAGTACTTTTTGTCCATGATAGCATACCCTGAAGTTATGTCGCAGTCCTCATCTGTTTATTCTATTTTACAAGCATAAGAAGTAATTATCGCTCAACGTGGCCCAAATGGTTACATGTTTGCATTGTAAAGTCAAGCCTGTTCGTTTTCTATTTATTGTCATAATTTTATACAATTAGGTCTAAACAATGCCATTGGTAACGCATATCAATTTTAAAAGGCACACCTGAAGCGCAACTAGGCATACATGTTCTCTTAATTTTAAAAGGCGCACCTGAAGCGCAACTAGGCATGAGTGAGGCGAGGTCAAGCGACCATAATCATGAAAATAAATAGAATATTGTTTTGGAGTGACAATACTTGGTGGCTCCAGTGCTTTCTCCTTTTAATGTGATTAATCCTGATAGTTTTGGAGTGATGATTGAATCAATTGGGCAATATGGTGCGGGATTGAAGCCAACAAGCAAGCATGAGGTGAGAATTTCTTTCCTTAAGTTAGAGGAGGATGACACTCATAAGCTAATGGAGGATCGCAAAGAAAAGTGGGCAACAAAGGGTTGTTCAATATTATCCGATGGATGGCGTGATTCGATTGTCCAAAAGGATATTGTGAACACACTTATCCATTCTCGAAAAGGATCCATGTCCACAAAATCCATGGATGTGTTCGAAATTGTCAAAGATGCAACTTTGTTGTTTCAAATGCTTGACGATATGGTTGAAGAGGTTGGAGAGGCAAATATAGTTCAAGTGGTAACGGACAATGTGGCAAACTATGTGAAGGCTGGTAAGGAAAACCATTACTTCCAATTATTTTTATTTCCATGATTTATTTTGTATCTATGAGTAATATTCTAATATTAAAATATCCTTATTTTTTCCAAGTTAAATTGTTAGAGGCTAAAAAACCATATCTTTATTGGTTTACTTGTGCGGCACATTGTGTTATCTAATGTTGGAAGACAATAACAAAATTTCAAAAGTTAAGAGTGCATTAAAGAAGTGCATGTTCATGAACGGTTATATATATAATCATGTCTCCCTTGGGAACTGTTATGGACTGCCTTGTCCACCACCTGCTCACATACCCACAAACACCACACAGTAGCAAAATAACAACAATGAACAAGTAATGTAATAGTAGATAGAAAGTGAAGTGATATTAGAATGATAAACACAGCTTTTCGAGTAGCTTACACTCCCATTACACTACAAACTAATGACTAATCTACAAAACAAAACATAAATTTCATCTTCATTCATCAACATATGCTCTCTCATCCTCCTTAGGTATATTTATAGAAAAAGCTTTCTAGTGACTCTTGAACCTTCTAGAAATTCCTAGTAGCTAACTTATTGTAAACATCCTAGAATACCCTTACTAATATATATTGATGCATAACAGGAACATGATGAGAAGGTTCACTAATTAAAGAAATTTGCATAGGCCCGCCATTACTCAATTTGCAACTTCTTTGATCACCTTTGCTCAATTTCACAAGCCAAAAAAACAACATAAGAAAGATGGTCTCTCCTCAAGTAGCCAAAAGAAGCAACCACGTATGGGTGAAGAAAATAGCAAAATTTGTGTTGCAAGAGGACTTTGGGAAGAATGTTCTTTATGCGTTTAAGTTGACCAGTCCACTTGCTAATGTACTTAGGATTGTGGATGGTGAGAAAAAGCCGACAATGGGGTATGTTTATGAAGCCATGGATAGAGCTAAGGAGGCTATTTCTAAGAGTTTTGAAGAGAAGGAGCACTATGAAATGGCCTTTGAATACCTTGATGACAGGGTGGAATTGACAGCTTCATCAACCTTTGCATGCAAATGGACATTTTCTTAATCCATAAATCTTCTATGACAATATCATAGAAACGGCTTTTGAATAAGTTTTAAAGGGTTTGTGCAATTGCAATGGAAGATTAGTTGAGAAGGTGGAAAATCAAAACAAGATAATATTGGAGTTGGATGCATATAAAAATGCAATTGGCAATAACATGGCGATAAGGCAAAGGGAAAAAAATCACCAATTAACATGATTTAGTTACTAACAAATACTAATATTTGTGTTTGACTTAAGAAAAAAAACTTATAATTTATGGTTTTTTAAATAGCGGAATGGTGAAATTCCTATGATTCTTCATCACCCGACCTCCAAAAAAAATGCAATTACGGTTCTTAGCTTCACTACTTGTGCCACCAGGTGTGAGAGAAATTGGGGTGTTTTTCAATTTATAAGTAGCTTTAGCTCTGTCTTATAATATGTATTTTATAATTTTATTCATTTTACTTGGAGCTCGTTACTTCTAATTTTTTTATCTTTAACAGGTTCATAATAAAGAGAAATCGATTGGCTCAAAGTCAATTAAATGATATAGTCATTGTGAACTATAATGAATAATCAAGCTTTGCAACGCCAATACAAAAGGAAAGACACTATCGATCTCATTCTTTTAAATGAGGTTGATGAAACTATGAAACTAATGAATGGTTATTTGAAAGGATGAAAGAAAATTCTTCTAGTGATGAACATGATGCATTTGTCTTTGAGGGTGAGGACTTGACAAGGAGGATTGTAAACAAAGCTAGTGGACCTAATGACTACTATACAAAGCGGAGGACAAGAGATGGTGCCAATATTAGATCTAAATCTAGAATTGATAAAGGGAAAGACCACACTAATAGCTTCAAGATTATCTCGTAAATCCATGGAGATTGATGATGAGGATGGTGATGAGATAGAAGAGGACATTAGTGGAGATGACGATTATGTAATAGATGAGTTTGATGATGATGACATAAAGTACTAGCGTTTATTAGGCCACTAAACAAGCTCTGTACTTTTTCAGCTAAATGTTTTACAGTTTTCGTCCTTATTATGTGCTTTCGACTTTTAGTACTTTCTCCGATCCAAATTAATCGCAACAATTCCTAAATTTGGAAGTTTCAAATTAATCGCAACTTATTTTTGTATGAAATGACCAACATAGCCATGCTTATTTAAACATAGCCCCAAATAATTAATTTTTTTAGGTCCCCACTTTCTCTCTCTCCATACTATCTTAATCACATGCCCCCATTTTTTCTTAATTACCCCAATGAAATTTTACCTAGGATTTTGTGCCATCAAATTTGTTGCGATTAATTTGGATCAGAGGGAGTATTATTCTAGTAACATATTAAGACTCTTTTTGTCTATTATGTACTTATAATACTTCTTATATGTTTTATTTTGTTTTTAGTGTAAAATAAGGTCTAGAATTGATTTTTATATTTTATAGCACTTAAAGTACGCCTCGTACCCAAAAGACGTGCGCCTTCGCCTAGCACCTCGTGCCTAGGTTCCAGCCCCCTTTGCGCCTCAGTGTGTATCGTGAATCACATCCTTTAAAACTAAGCATGTTCTTTTAGCTAAGGCATAGTATAATACCTTTATTATTTGAATATTTTGTTTTTATTTTTTGTTACTACCAGTAGTAGCGGTTCTTACTACCAGTAGCGTTTATTTTTTATTTTTATTTTTAGCCTTAGCTTCCAGTATTTTTAGCGGTTCTTACTACCAGTAGCGTTTATTTTTTTTTTTTATTTTCTTACTTTACTTTTGTTGTGGGCCCAATTAATTATTCATATCTCACTCTATCTCTCTCTTTAAATCTATTTTTTGCCTAGGATTCTGTATCACATACTTATGTAACGAGTATTGCAATACGGATGTAGTAAATTAAATGAAAACCACTTGACAAAAAGCTTCCAAGAAAATAATGTCACATTCTGCTACACTGCTATACAATGGCCATTTAGTAGGTTGATCTAATGATCTAATCTAATATTAGCAATTATAAATAAAGAAAATTAAACTAAGAATTGATGTAAAGAATAAGGAGACACAAAATGCGTAAAGAAAAAGTTACATACCCTCTAAATTTTTCTTTCTTCCACTCTCTTGCTACCTCCTTCCTCAATTTAGCTCTAACTCTCTAAGACAAAACAGAGAGTTCGAGGGAGAAGAAACCGCTGCAGATTTCAGAAACCTTTTATGATGAAGCATTCAACAAACAACAAAAAATGAAACTGAAATAAAGACAAAAATATTGTCGGATTTTGTAAAGGTTGAACAAGTATTAGCAAAAAAAGGTACCCAAGTAGATCGGATTCGTAAATTAATGTCTGGAAGAGAAATGGGCAAACAAAACCCTAAAATTCTAGAATCAACAAAATTGAAAATCAGAAATCATAGGTGAAAAAAGGTTGAAAAATACTTTGTAACTAAAATACTGAAACTCTGATAGTTGCAATTGATAATAATCATATTCTCAAGAATTAAGGAAAAAGAAGGTAAAAAACCTCTAAATAATTCATCAAGCTTCAAAAGCAACTAAGTGTTAATAAGGAAAAAGAAAACACCTTGGATTGAATCGCCTAAGAAAAAAGAAGAAAGAAAATGGCTTTATATATAATCAACATAGGCTACAATAATGGCGGTAAAGAGAAATGGGGGAGGAAGTAGAATGAAAATTGGATTGTAGCTTGAAGAGCAGTTGAGAACGAAAATGGAAACGCATAGCAGCAGTAGCAGAAATAGAAGAACAGATCAAAAATAGGAAACTCTCATTGTTAACTATGTACTTTTATAATTTCAGTTGTAGCCTGAATTTTTTTTACTGCCATTGGTAAATCAATGTGACTTTAAAAACAAAAACCATTAGTTCCATTAACTTTTAAAATTAATGCCTAAGTTAGCGTGCTTAAAAGTTGCCTTTATATGTGTGATGGAAAAATCCTTCAATTAAAGACTTTTAAGTAAATACATTGAAAACAGAAAAGAGATTTAAAAAAAAAAGCCTCAGTTTGCGTGCTAGAAAGCGTCACTATTTACAAAAGTCTTGATTTTCGTGAGGAAAAATGGCCCATGGGAGATCATGTTAACCCTTAAGAATAGTATTTTGACTCTTTTCTAGCTTTAGAGCCTTCAAACTAAAAAAAAAAATTTAGGTCGAAATTGGCAGAAGAAAAAAAAAAACCCCCCACAAATGCCTCTATTTGCATGTCGATGGAATAATTGTAATAGAATCAATGATTCTTTGCTTCTAAGGTCAAGTTTAAAAGCAGCACAATAAATTTGGTAAAAAAATCAACATTGCCAACGAGAAATTAAAAACGTTAAGGTTTACCATTGAGAACCCCACTTATGGGAATAAGGCTTTGATTGATTGATTGATTTACTATTGAGAATATCCCAACAAAAAACTAATTCAAGAGGAGTTTGGGACGAAAGCACTGGTTGCAGCCTTGCAACACTAGGGGAAGGAGCAAAATTGCAAAAATGCAAAAGGTAAAACTAGGCGAGGGAACTGAAGGAAATTACATTGTTAAAAGAACAGTGATTGCTCAGCACCATTTTTGTAGGGGTATGTATATGGTGTTATAACAGATGCTAGAAAAATAATGTAAAGATTAACAAGAACGAAAATACATATTTACGTGATTCACCAACTATGTGTTGGGCCAACACACAGTTTTGATTAGCTGAGGAGAGAGTAATTTTATTGATGAGAAATTCAGAACTATAGCAGAGCGAGACCACCGTTTTGATTAGATTTTGGAACGAGATCACAAAACAGATTCAAGACATATTACTACATATGGATTATGGAATATATGCTGAATAACCTAAAGGGCCAACCATTTTACCAAAAAATTTACTCCTTCAGAACTTGCATGATTGAAAGACTTCTTAGGCCCTAAATTTTTTACTGAATTAATTTGAACTAAATTGAATCAAACTTAGTGGAGTGAAGTGAAGTGAACTCAGACTTTACTGAATCGAATATTATACTCATCTGCTAAACTTAACAGGAGTTGAAATTCACTGAAACTAAGTCCAAAAGAACACGACCTCAATGTAAAAAAATGCAATTGGGTTTCAATGGACTGCACTTTATTACTCATATTAGTTCTGTAACAAACCATTCTCAAAGGAAGAAAACACTCCTAACATCCACAATATCAAGGCCACTTATTAAGTAACTGTGATGATGTCACTACAATTTGGGAGCCGCTAATTTGAGATCAATGTTGCAAAGATCAAGATCCTACCTAGAATTATTGGAGTGGTATTGGCATCAATAGAATGCTTATTGACTGTAATGACAAGTGACTAAGTAAACGGTTAAACCCTAAATCATGAAATTGATGCCCGATCACTAAGAAATTGGGGAAATGAAAAAGAAAAAAACAAAAGTACCTCAGTAGCAGCTTCAATGAAGGGGAGGAAGCACGGATTTCAATGGAGAGCTTCGTGTCGGCTTCAATGGAGAGCTTCGTGTCGGCTTCAATGGAGAGTTTCGTGTCGGCTACAATGGAGATCTTCGCCTACGCTTGAATAGAGCTAGATTATCAATATTTCAATAATTTCTGTCGAGCACTGCCCAGTAGTTAATCAAGATTCAACAAGACAAACTCATCCAGGACTTTACATTGAACTATTGAAGTCATTTTAACTTTTGCATACTATTATAATATTAATTAGGAAAAATTCACATCAATAATCCGACCTTTGTGCGGTCTTCTCAAAATGGTTCGACCTTTTGATTATCTCAGAATAATCCCACCTTTCACCCTCATCTTTTCAAAATGGTTCCAACCCATTGTGACCGGTTAGAGCAGGCTAGAGCATGTTAATTAGACACGTGTTGCATTCTTATTGGTCCTTAGCTAATTAATCAAGGTTTAATTTGATTTACTTAAATTAATTAATTAATCAATTTAAAAAAAAAAAAAACCTAAACCCTAAACCAGGCCACCAGTGTTGGGGGAGGGCGGTGAGGGTGGGGATGGGGGGCTGTGGTTGAGAGGGGTCGGCGAGTAGATGCAGAGGAGGGGACTGGGGGTCGAAAAGGGGCGGCGGTGGGAGAGGAGGGTTTTGGGGTGGGGTGGTTTGCAGGGGGAATCGGGGTGGGGGTGGCTGAAGAGGGGGAATTGGGGTGGGGGTTGCTGGGGAGAGGGAATCGGCGGGTAGGGGGTGGCTGAGGAGGGGGAATTAGGGTGGGGGCTGGTCATGGGTGGGGTTTTCGGCGGGGGTGGTGGTTGGGGTTTCGGGGTTGGGGGGCACGGCTGGGGGGCTGGAGAGGGGGGGAATTTAGTTTAATTTTATTTTTTGTCCCAAAAAATAACCGGTTTTGTAGGTTTTAGGTCACTTGGACCATTTTGAGAAGATGAGGGTGAAAGGTAGGATTATTATGAGATAATCCAAAGGTCGGACCATTTTGAGAAGACCGCTCAAAGGTTAGATTATTCATGTGAATTTAACCTATTAATTAATGGTTTTTTTATTTGCAATCAACTATTTTGCTGGTTTTTCTAGAATATATTTAAAAGGTAAAAATGGATAAATTAATTTTTAAAAATTTAATTGATAACCTTTGATCTACCTTTTGTGTTTAAATTATGGTAATTAATTATCATAAAACTAGATAATACCCGTGCAGTGCACGGTTAATTTTTCTATAATTTAATATTTGATAGCAAATGTAATGATAATGAAAGTATATAATTTGCTTCATATAAAAATAAAGATTTGAACATTTAACTTACGTAATATAAATATCAGAATATGTAAAATTCAACTACAAGATTTTAGATGTACGCAAACTAATACTATACAAAGTTTTTCTTAGGAAACAAAAAATAATACAAAATTAAAAGGAAAAGTTATTTAAGTGGATTTTCTTTTAAAAAAAAATAATATAGAATAAGCAATACAATTAAATTATTTTTTTCACAAATTTCAACTTTTCTATTATTAACAATACAATCTTTTACAATTTTTAAAAATACAATGCAATCTTTTAAAAATTTAAAAAAATTCTTTAACAAAAGATAATAGAAAATAAGTGGCATTTTAATTTTTGCTAAGTTTGACCAAAACAGAGGATTAAATAATAAAGTAGTAATTAAATTCATTTAAAAATAAAAATAAAAAATTGTTTTGAAAAATGGAAAATATTTAATGTGATCTTATAAAGTAGAGGGGGGCTTTAGGTGGGAAAATTGAGAGTTTGGGAGGGAAAGTTTTTTTTTTTAGTGGTTGTCCGATCCTTTTAGTATATAGTATAGATATAGATAGATAGATTTGTTTTTGTTAAAATCTTTACAAAACAGTTTGTTGTAACTAATAAACAAATACCACTATTTTGGATGAAATAATTTTTTTTCCACATAAGTTTATTATTTTGGTTAATTAATTAAATTTAAATATATTATTCCCTACTAAATTCATTGATGTGAACTATCATTGTGACGACCCGACTCACTTAAACTGGTGCGGAAGAAACCGCCGAGTTGAATAGTCGATCTAACAAGCAAACTTACTAAAAATCAAAACAAAACCTCGAAATATTATTACTATAACCCAAAGTACAACACCCACAAGTTTGTACAATACTAAACCCAAATGTTATTATTAATACTACTAACAATATAAACTCCAAATAGATGTCAGAGTTAGAAATTACAAACGTCACCACTAAAGTCTAAAACTAGAAATCAAAATACAATCTAAATAACGAAAAGAACATCGGCACTCACCCAACCCAAAGCTAAGCAACACCGACATCATCAGAGTTACCTGAAAAATTAACAACAATCCACAGTCAGTGGCGAGTAACATAACTGTCCCACCCTAACGTGGATACACATAATCATAGAATACATCAAACAACCAAACTAGACATACCACATACGATCATGTAAAACAGCATATCAAATCAACAATAACCAACAACAATAACGCTAAAGATAACGACATTCAACGATATTATCCAAAACTCGACTAACTCCCAATACTCGACTTTTAGACTTATCTTTACTAAATCTTTGGCGCAATCATTTACATATCAGACCGGACTATGCACGTACGAACATATCTTACGCGAACGAACTTTCTACTATGCCAGGATTGAGCATCTTACTCCCAACCCCATGAAACCAATCTTACTAGAAATCCATAGCCGAAGACGACATATCCCAGTACCGCGGACAGGATAGGGGCATCGTCTTAACCCAAGCCTTAGAATCTTACTCTAAGGTTAGGCGTCTAATAGTAAAATCAAGCTAATCTTTAAATCTTTAATCTTAAATCATTAATCTTTTATCTTTCGTTTACATTCTTAGTTAATCTTAAGTTGCATCTTACACCTTGACTTAAGACTAACATGTAAACAAACGAAGTTATCCTCAAGATTGCCTTTTCTTGAGTCTAACCATAAACATTTACTACTTAATAATCAAACTTAAGCATTCTTTAACTTTTCACAACTTTCTTTACTTCCTTAAACTTTTCTTTAATTCAAGACTCAGCCAAGAACTCTTAAAGAACCCTTAAAGACTCTTAAAGAACCCATCAAGATATCTAAATAACTCAACCATATTCATAACGAACTCATAAAGAAATCATAAAGAACTCAACAAGATTCAAGAACTGAATCAAGAACTCATCATCAATTCACACGCAATAATAATAACAAGTTTCAACAATAATTTTCATCAATCCTATGATCATCAAAACTTCATGAATTAGACTTAAACATAATCAATATGAAACTAGTCATAATCAATCATATAACACATAGAATCAAGACATGAATATCACAAAAACATCACCCCAACTCAACCCAATATACACGCATAAAATAGCCATAATCATCATCAAACTATACCAATTTGATCACTTAATCTACCCTATGAACATAGTATACAAATTAGGATACGGAAAGTATGTTACCTTAACAAAGATTACCCAAATGATAACAAAAAGTTGCTGCCCGGAAACCCAACTTACACGTCCAAGCAACACAGTGCACCCCCTGGAATTACACGGCACGACCTTCACCACGAACCACCATGCACACTTGATCACCACACAGCACCAGACAGCCACCCACACGACACCATGCACGAATCGACCCACACGAACCAAAGCCCAAAACCAACCCGAACTAGTGATCTTGAATGAAATAATTGGGATCTAGATTGTGTTTTGGTACTTAAAGATCAATAGAGGTTGAATCTTTAAGTTTGGGTTTGAAAAGATGGATGAACAAAGAATGGGGAATACTTAGCCAAAATAGGCGTGTGAAGTGATGGCAAAGATGGAGAGTTTTTGTGTTTAAACTTGATGGCAAGGGTGATTAAATGAGCAAATGGTCTTAAGGCCTTACTAACTCCTCTATATATAGAAGTTAGTTAAGGTGTGAACATGAAGTAAGTGGCAAAATTTGCCACATGATAAAAAGGGGGCCGGCTATGGCTTACAAAAATGGGCTTCCAAGTTCAATTGGGCCATTTGCACTAAATCATGACTAATCATGATTAAATTCGTACTTGACCCAAACTTAATTAATTAATTAGAAAATTAAGAGTTAAAATTCTAATTAATTAAAATAAAATAAAAATAAAATAAAATAAATGAAATAATAAATCATACCACAAAATAGTCACATTCAAGCAATAAAAATAGTCTAAATAAATTTAGACCATGCACAAAATAAAAATAAATACAAGGAAAATAGCCCAAAAATCTGGGGCGTTACAATCATTGATGTGTAATTTATAGAAGGTATACATTATACTTGTGAGTATTTAGAGAAATGTACTTTTCATAAAAAATGCAACCTGTTGTAGATGTTAATTAAGTTGATAATGAATATTCATTTGGTCTAATTTTAATTTTTTTTAATTATCCTGATATTCATTGGACTGAACTAATGTACACAGTGAGTGAATACCCTTCTATTAGTACACACGCTGACACGCATGTACATAAGGAAAAATTGTTGAAAATCATCTCATGAACTCGGGTTTTGAAAAAAAAACACCTTTTCTAGAAAATTTTGTTAAAAAAATCTTTTCTCACTAGTTTTGTTGTTGACTACCACCTTGCTACCGAATTCCTATGTTGACTGGCATGTGACTCTTTAAAATAACTATTTTTTCCGATTTTTTCCCTTAGCCCTCTAATTAATCCCAATTTCCTCCACTTGCTTCGATCTTATTGCATGTAATTTGCATAAAGTTGCTTTAAACTCGTTTACAATGGAAATTGATGAAAGAGATGGTTTGATTTATAATGGAAATTGATTTTTTAGGGTATAAATAACATGGGAGGGATGGAAAAGGGGAAAAATTAGGTCAAAAAGGAGGGAAAATTGGGAGAAATGGGATTAATTGGAGGGGAAAGGGGAAATCTGAAGAAAAAAATTAGTTATTTTCATGAGTCATATACAAGTCACATGATAGTTAACGTCGGAATCCGACAGCAAAGTGGTGGTCAACAACTGAACTAGTGAGGAAAAATTGATTTTTTTTTTATTTACAAATGGGGTCTTTTGGGAGTTAGAGGTTAGAGGGGAAAAAAGGGGTTTGAGAGGAAAGAGACATTTGACCAACTCAAAAGGCTATTTTTGGTGTTTGCTAGTTAGAGGCCGGTTTGGATGAGAGTTTTAGTGAATAAAAAGCTCTTTTTCAAAAGGCTTAAATATGAGGAGTTTTTTGAAAGAGCTTATACTCTGAAATATCTAACAGATAACCGTTATTTACCGAATAGTATTACACAAAAACTAATGTAATCAGTTAGTCAAATCAGATATCACACCAATTAACTCAATCAGCTAACATTGACATCTAACTTCCAAACGGGACCAAATTTTCTAGAAACAATGTTTTTTTTAACAAAATTTGGGCCAGGTAAGATTGTTTTCAACAATTTTTCCAATAAATAATGCATATTTCGATTGTGTCATTGATTATGTATCTACACTTGACAAACAATGACAATTTTTCCTAAACTAACATATATTACATAACACAAGCTTCATATTATATGTCACTGTAAAACATAAAATTACAATTTTGGCATTAGATTCTACTAAAAATAAAGCTAACATATACTCGGTATCATACTGCCTAAGAAAAACATAATACTATATACTATTATAATCATTACAATTATGGGTAAAAATGTAAAATTACCCTGTTAGAGAGACCCCACTTCTTAAGGATATGGGTACTGAGTTTCTCTCTAATTATTTAGGGACAAAAAAGAAAAATGGAAAAGTTTTTTTTATTTATTATTACATCAAAAAATTCCATTCAGATCAACATTCATTGACATATTTTTTAAGGAAATGTATATAGGTTCCGCATAAAAGCTTTCTATATCAGGAAATAACATGATCAGGTGGTGCAGGGGGCGTGACATTGTTGGTGAGAGTTGAACACGGGTCATCACTTCTGCGGAAGCATGTCTTAACCACCAACTTATGCTTTTATCCTTATTGAGATATTTGTTGTACGAACTACGAAGTAGTTCGTATTATCATATTATGTTCGTGAGTCTAGTTTTACTTGGCTTTTTTTATAGGGATCGGAAAATAAAAGGAAAGTGAAAGTTTTTTTTGGATTAGATGGAAAGATTCAATTGACATTAACCTTCAGTGAGATATTTATTATACTACATTCTTTTTTTTTTAAATTGCAACAATTTAAAAAATAAGTAGAGAAGGAAAATGTCTAATTATTGTTGCAATTAAAAAAAATCGGATGTAGTATTATGGACGTAATTCCCACGTACTATTAATGTTACAAAAAATCATATGATATACTTATTATATTGCTATATTTATATATACAGTAGTAATTTTCAAATCTTAACCACATCTTTTTCAACAACAAGAAGCTTGCTACAGCCATTCATATGCTCCCTCCATCAAGTTTTTGAAAATTTCTTCTATGGCCATCATCCTAAAGATAGCCATCACTTTACGTGAAGTCGAAAATAAGCATAGCTTTGTTCAACCTTCTAGATAATTATATAAGATAGTTACTTGTATTTCAGTCGAAATGAAGATACCGAGATGAATTTGAATAGTGGCTACATTTAGTTGGAAAAGGAATATCAAGCCTAAAATTTCATTAAATTAGGCATCAAAAAAATTGAACAAAAAATGGAAAACCATAAAGGCTCTCGGAAAAAGTTACGAAAATCATTCCTAGAAAAGTCACTAAAATTGTTGCCACAAAACGCGTTGGTGAAAGTCGCAAAAACCGCAACAAAAAAAAATCACCGAAAAAGTTATGAAAACCATTGGAAGCAAAAGCAATGAAAAACATACCATCAATGGAATACTCGTCCAAAAATCATTGCTAGAAAATCGTTACTTGAAAAAGTTACGAAACATTTGCATTGAAAATCGTTACTCACTCATATTGTTATATGTGTATGCAACAGGGAATCCGAATAAACACTCCAAAACTTGAAAAACTACGATTTTCTATTTGTATAATTTTGTCCCTCTAGGATCACCGGATTACCTTGAAATAACTAATGAGATACAATGGATAAAAAATTTACTTCATTGATCTTCAAAGTAGATCTTAAAAGGCTTTTGTGTTTTGGTTTGTGTTTAACACTAAAAGAAAAATTAGCTAGAAATTGAAAAGGCAAGTGTTTTAGGATATAACAACAATACTCTATTTATAACCAGCAAATCTAAAGAAAGGAAGTCATTTCAATGAACATTCACCAACATTAAAGCATAATAAAAATCCAAATTAATAATGAATTAAATTATATAACTAACTTATACAAAGATTCCATGCACAATTAACATCCACAAGCAATCAGAAACTAAGCTTCTTTAATGTCATTTGGAAGCCTCATAATAGCCCCCAACGTCAACGGAATTTAATGGACAAAACATCGAACGAATCGTGAAAACCAACAAAGCTAGACAAAAAGAGGTCACAAGGTGCGACTTCCTTATGTCCCTCATTCTCTCTTTGCCTTGTTCCATCGTCTTCGTATATTCACATGTTCAAATCAATTTATGAATAAATGTTCCAACATGACAGTTGTCAGTAACCACCAAAAACCCTAACATGGAAAACACACCTATAAAATTTTTTGCCAATCCATTGTGTTAGCCGATAACTTTTTCACATTCTAATTAACCTACACTTTATGAATCCCTCTCGATCCAATATCTGACTCAAGAATTAGAGATTCACCCCGCATTAGTTAGATTAGTGTAGAGTCTATATATATTTATTGTATTTGCAGTTTGCAATAAATATAGTTGTAGTTGTTAGTCATTGTACTTATAGGTCATAGTTGATGTATTTATGTTTCTCACAGTTAAAAAAATGCCACTAAAAAAGGACCATTGAAGTGTGCCAAATTGGGGTGAACAGCAATTCCGGGTATCCACCCATGGAACCGGGTCCGGTACCGGGTCCCAAAATTACTACCAGTCACAAGACTCACAACTGGGTTTGGTCCGGTACCCGGTTGTAACAGTTCTATTATCGGATTTCCGATTGTGTTTATGTAAACTTGTATCTTTTATTTTAAAAGTTGTATTATATTACAAAGAATTATGGATATTAATGTTTAGTTGTAAATTTGTCGTAGAGTAGTAATTGGCCATTGGGCCGATTTATTATTTGAATTTTAGAACTTAAACAAAAATGCACATCTATTAAAGAAATTCGGATACCCGGTATTAAAACAAGTGTGGCAGTTCCGGGTCTAGAAAATTATTGCCTTGCTAGACCGGTTCCAAATCCAATTTCAATATTCCAGGACCTGGCGGGTATGAATCCGGTTCTGGACCCAAAAAACACCGGATATCCGATTATGCCCACCCCTACTGCCACAGGTCCACAACTAGGGTCAAGCCCCCGACAATCCCCTTATAGTTTCATCCTGTTACAATTTCTCGATTGTAATATGCGCACCGATTTTTTAGTAAACCTACAAAGTACGTGTGACAGCTAACAAAGATATCAACCTCACCCCAGTTGACACAATTTTTTGTTGTTTATATGTAGTACTCCCTCTGTCGCACCAAAAATGTTCCAAATTTTTTTGAGGTCATTTTTAAGAAATACACTTTTGGGTATAAATGTATTTTTTGGTGGAATGGTGGCTATATGACCAAAAGTTAGTAACAAAATAGTAATGAAACATTTATTTTGAGACGGACAACAAAAAGTTGAACATTTATTTTGGGACGGAGAGAGAATAATACAAGTAATATAATTTTCTTTTCATGTCAATACAAGGATGTAGTTATAGGGGAGGTGCATAAATTTAGCAACCATGTTGCATAGTAGTGCTGTTCCAGTTAGTTATTGTTAAACTTGTTAACAAGTTGACCTGCCTTAATTTTTTTTTTTTTTTTTAAACATTTTCCCCTTAACCAGTGCATGTACAAGCCTGCATCATCATCTTCCTCATTATATTATTATATCAGAAAAAAAAAAAAAAAAACTGTAAAAAATTGCCAATTTTCTTCTATAGCTAAACAGCTAAACCTCTTCCATTTAAGATTTGTCATCATTTTTCTCAAAAAATTAGGGATTGAATCTTTAAAGCATTTTTTTTTATTGTATTGTTGTAAAATTTTAACTACCCATTAAATTTTATTTTTTTATAAAAAAGGTCAAACCTTTAAATGTTAGAATTATGCAAATCTTTTAAATTCATGCAAGCAGTCCATCATTTTCCTGGGTTTTTACAAGAAAAAAAGCCAGAAATTTAATTAATTTGTGGGTTTGAAAAAATTATGATTTGTAGAAGAAGATTGTAATTGATTTATACAATTGAATAGCATTTTGAGAGATTAAAAATGGGGGTAGATTACTACAATGTATTGCAGGTGGATAGCAATGCAACAGATGATGATTTAAAGAAAGCATATAGAAAATTGGCTATGAAATGGCACCCTGATAAGAACCCTAATAACAAGAAAGAAGCTGAGGCTAAATTCAAGCAAATTTCTGAAGCTTATGAGGTAATTGATTTATATTCCCCTTTTGATTTGCAAATTAGGGTTTTTATTGTGTTGAATATTAATGTTGCTATTATGGATATTTAATTGGGTTAATTAAGTATTTATGCAATTGGTCAAGTTTAGACATGTATGATCCTAGAAATGAAAGTTTTATTCTACATTTTTTCAATAAATATATGGGGAATTCTTGTTCAATAATCCTTGTTTCATTAGTTTTAGGAATGAGGAATAAAATGATAAGATGATTTAGCATTGAGTTACATTTGTTTCATTAGTTCTTGTTTCAATAATCCTTGTTGCATTGTTATGTATTAATATAATGGATTTACAGAAATGAAAATTAGCATTTGACTTTGAATTTTCTGTATCAATATCTACAAGCTCTTCCCATTTAATTTTGCTTTTTTGAGGAAATTATGGTGAGTACTACATTATGAAGATCACTGCAAAGAGTGAAATTATTCAGTTTATGTTTGTGAATGAAACAACATTCTTCATACCAAGCCCAACATATATAGGTTTATTTTAGCATTCTTGATGCCTAGCATATTGTGTTAATTGCAAATTCTTTGATCTACTAATCGATCCCTTGGGCATGGTGAAATTGATCTATACTACGAGGGTCGCCCAGTTTCTCAATTTGAAAAATAAAACAATAAAAACAAATGAAATTTTTAGTAAAATCAAGGGTATATATATCGGACCATTAAAAAATATAGGGTACTTTGAAAATATATTTTCAACAAAATTACATAAATGTCATTTGATTTTTTTGGTTGGTATCTCAACTTGAGAAACCGGGAATTTCCCCTGAACAATTTGATCCAAACTTGATTAATACACAAAAAAAAGCACCATGATTTTGAGCTAGCTTGACCCAAAAGTTAATACTGCTTCACTCGTTTCAAATTAAATGCAACAAACCATTTTGGATGAATTTTTTAAGGATGAACTTTAGTTTGATTTGAAATGGAAGAAGTATGACAAATAATGATTGATTTTTCACAAATATGACCCGAACCTAACATGATCCAAACATGACTGATAGGTTTTGAGCGATGAACACAAGCGACATTTCTACGACCAACATGGCGAAGAAGGCCTAAAGGACATGCCACCACCAGGCTCCGGAGGCTCTCCCTATGGGAGCAACAAACAAGGGTTCAATCCTCGTAATGCAGAGGATATTTTTGCTGAATTTTTTGGGAGCAGTCCTTTTGAATTTGGTTCATCACCTAATGGTGGAAGAGGCAAAAGATATTCATATAGTGAGAGTGGTTCTGAGAATAATACTTACAGAACATATAGTGAAGGTGGAACTACTAGCACACCCAAAAAACCACCTCCTATTGAAAATAAGTTGCCTTGCACCCTTGAAGAATTGTATACTGGATCAACCCGAAAAATGAAAATCTCTAGGACCGTTGTCAATGCCAATGGGTAACTATATTCTATTCCCATTTCTTACAATTTTTACTTATTATTTTGATATGTTAAGGTGCTTTTAAAAGAAAATTTTGGTCACAGAAGCACCACCTAAAGGTTGGGTGTAGCAAACAGCACAAGCTACAACTGATGTGGAGGGTAGCACTACTTATGAGCTTAGGTGCAATGTGTAGCATATATGATATTAGAAGTTAGATATTTTACCTAAATAAGATATAATCATGAAAAAAATGAATTATGGGAGTAAAAATGATCCATAGAGGAACTCTTAATTCAACGAAGCCTCAAAACTTTGATTTTTACTTATGTTATATGTTGCACCCAAATCCATAGGTGATGTTACCTGTTGCACCCAAGTCTATAGGTGGTGTTGTCCTTTGCACCCGCTATAGGATATGTTTTGTGCTGCATCCGACCTATAGGTTGTTCTGTTATGGACAATTTTTCCTTTTATATTACATAACATCAAAAAGTTTATCTTACACCCTCATATAATTATAACCATTTAAAAATGAGTACTATAGAAACAATTTTATAAGCAAAATACAAATATAGGTGTATGCGCGCACTGGTGTAGGATATAAAAGTGTATAAAAGGATAGTTTGCCCAAATTCTAAGTCTTGTAGGAAAGTTGGTGTTGCGGATATTGCGAGCAAGCTAAGAGAAAATCGATTGCGTTGGTTTGGGCATGTAACATGGAGACCCCAGGGAGCACCGGTACGAAGAGTGGAAGAGTGGGATCAGGGGGATTTCAAACGTGGTAGGGGGAGACCGAAAATGACTTGGTGGGAAGGAGTTAGAAAAGATATGAAGCAGTTGGATTTACAAGAGATTAAACTGAACAAATTATATGGCTGTATTAACAATCCTATGCTTTCTACTGGAAACCAAAATAAGTTCAGTATGAAATGCTTCCTATTGAACTAATCAGGACTAGTAAAAAAGAAAAAGTTCTTATGGATAGTTAGATAAAATGTTGGGGTGTAAAGGTTGAACAAAGAAATCTAATTCAGAGCACTTAGGAGTTAGGACCCATTTTTCCTAGGAAAAGTTGGATACAATATCACCATCTATGGGTTAAGTACAAGAAACACCACAAACTTAATTGGGATGCAGAGAACAGTATGAACTCTTGGCTTGTGTGCAGATCATGTCATGAACTATTGGCGTGACTCGTGAGTAAAGAGGGAAGCATGAACTCTGGAAAATATCAGCCTCCCATCGTCATTTATGCCATAATCTGTACTCAAGCCTATAGCTAATGATGCCCTCTGCACCCAACCAATACAATGATATTTCTTGCACCTAGCCCATAGTTGGTGCTGTTGCGGCTAAATTTTCCTTTTTCCTATGAAATTATGTTTAAAGACATAAGCATTTAACTAGAAACCCCCTTGGTCTAGTGGTTAAGAGCTCATGCACTAACTTAGAGGTCTTGGGATATCGAGCACGGGTACCTGCACTCCATGCCCCCCCGCCCCACCTGTCAAGGTTATTTCCGGATATAAAAAGCCTTGTACGAGTCCTATGTACTTTAATTTAGAAAACATTTTCATGCTCTACTACTAATTAACTTATTTTTCTTAACAAAAACCAGGTACCAAGTACCCGAAACAGAAATCCTAACAATCGAAGTAAAGCCCGGATGGAAAAAGGGAACAAAGATCACATTTACAGATAAAGGAAATGAGAAGCCAAACCAGCTTCCAGCAGACCTAGTATTTGTCATCGATGAGAAACCACACAACATGTTCACCAGAGACAGCAACGACCTGATTATGACTCAGAAGGTGAGTTTAGCAGAGGCCATCGGAGGGACTACATTGAAGGTCACCTCATTGGATGGACGCCACCTGTCCATACCGGTTAAAGACGTGATCACTCCAGATTATGAGCTTGTGGTAGCCAAGGAAGGGATGCCTATAGCAAAAGGTCCTAAGAAGTATGGTGATTTAAGAATCAAGTTTGATGTCAAGTTTCCTACCAAATTGACAGCAGAACAAAAGAAGGCCTTAAAGCGCGCTTTTAGCAGCTCATGATAGATGCTTATATCATATAGCATTATAATTTTGTTGAATGTCAAGAGTTGAGGATGTGTTCTGATCTTTAGCATATTGGCATGATGATTTGAATGGTTATAAGTTGAATCATACTAATGTAAGATTTGTTGGCAATGCTTGATGTATTGAATCATTAGTGTGGTGAGTTGTAGAGTAATCTTTTTTTGTGTTTTTCATACTACAATTTTTTGAACTTGATTTGATGTTTGTCAAAACTCCCTAAATGAAACCAAACCTAATTTAAAAATTGCAAATTACTTGCTATCATCTAACCTGGAATATGACACGCCATTAACGTTAATATGTACTATATCTGTAACAAGTTATTTACAACGTTTATTAATGAAAGATGAAACATATTAATTGCAACAAATGTTTCTTTCTTTCCTTTCTTTTTTTTTGGATGACATTTGTCTCATTTTCTCTTTTCATGACATAGTATTTTTTTCTCTCACTATCCATTAAACACACAACCAATATTTTCTTATAAGTCTATGTAAATTGTTGATTGCAAATAACTTGCTATGGAGGTCGCGCTCGTGCGTGTGGTTATGGTGAAAAGTTTCTTATCGTGACAAAGTGAGAATGATCTAGATTCATCTGTTATATCATATAGACTATAAGTACAATTACAAACAACCTTAGGTGCATTCATTACAAACTATAGGCTACATTAATTTTATACTATAAATATATCGAGTATAGAATACATTAACTTTATACTATGAATACGTTATTTACAAACATTAAGAAGAGTAAATAGATAGCAATATAATCTAATCTAAAACCTTTTGTTTGTTGATCTGTGTGTATATGAGTTTTTGTGACATGAAACCTTTTAAAAAAAGTTTTTTTTGATGAGAAATAAAACTTTTTAGAAAAGATTTGGCAACTAGGTCTAGACTTGAGAACTTTCACATGAGGCTGACCCAGATCCATTTATTTTATGTAGACCCAGACTCGACCCATACCCATCGGGTCTACAATTTTCAGACTAAGACCCAGATTCACTAGGTTTAGTGCATCAGGTCTATGGGTCATTAATGGGTCTTAAATAGGTCTTTTTATTTTAAGCCCTTCATCACCACTTTGTATCTTCGTCTTACTTTAGCTACATACAATCAATCTTAATTCATTATCTCAGCCAATAAAAACATAAATAAGGTATAAAATGCGTAAAAGAAGTCAAATAAAAAAATAAATTGTAAAATATTTAAAGAATAAGTGTAAAGTTAGAGATTAGAAATAGAAAAAAAAAATTAAGATTTAAGGATATTAAATGATGTTAAAATTTTACTAACATATTTTTTTTATATTGATTTTATACAAATGTGTCCATGAGTTGGGTCTGGGTTTCACATATATGGACCCAACCCCAACGCATTGAGTCTAAAACAACTCAGACCTAATTCCTTATAGATGGGTCGAGTCCTAGCGGGTCTGGGTCGCATCTATGACCCATTGTCTTCTCTATTCATGACCCAAAGTCTTTGGGTTGACCAATCGGATAAAAAGAATTAAAATCGCTATTATATTTTTTATGTTTTAAAAGTAATGTATACAACCATAATTGTAAAAAAAAAATATCTAAATTTTTATCTCAAATAATAAGACTTAATATATAGTGTTTTTTACAACCATATTCAACAAATAAACGACTAAAATAAAAATATAAAAAAAAATTTGAACTACATTATCGGACATCCGTTTTAATGCAATAAAAAAAAAAACTTACAATCAATGGATTATAATATAATACAAACAATTAAATTGGTTTTTACACTTGTTCTTCCTTCCATTACTTCCCCATTGACTTTTACCACTCTTAAATGCATTTTACATTTTTTTTTTCCTATTATATATAATTGAAAATATTTAAATTTAAAGTTAGCCTCTCAAAATTGCAAATTTCTGCTGCAAGTTATGAATTCATGTTTAAAAGTCATTTCCTTCGTCTAAAAAATAAATATTACAATTATTTTTTTACATCTTTCAATATACGACTTTAAATATTAACATTTTTAGTTGTATATAATAAAAAAAAAATTATAAAAAATATACATTTGAAAATTATAAATATAGACGAACAATGAAATCCAAACCTTTTTTTTTATTTTGAGGGGTTCCCACTTAACTATGTTTCCTTACATATGTAAAAACAAATAAAGTCAATATTATTACAAAATAAATAATACAAAAAATTAAAATAAAACATTTATTTAAGACAAAGTGAATACTTTTTTTTTTTAATGTCATGATTTTTAAACTAAAAATCGATCCAATACACGAGTCTATACTTCAAACTTGGGTATTATGGAGTTGGGTTTTTTGCCCTGTTTGAAAATTGAGTTTTTGGCTTACTTTTAACTTTTGGCCCTTTAATATGGTCAAATAATTAAAAAAATATGTTTGGTTATTGTCTTTTTGGTTGGTTGAAAAGCTAACATTTACCAAAAAAAAAAAAAAATGTTAGGAGCAACTTTTTTATTAGCTTTTGGCTTGTTGACCCACAAACTCTAATAAACAGCCAACAACCAAAATTAATTTTACCAAACACTATTTTATTCAACTAGCTTAAACAACCAACTTAAAAAGCGAATACAAACAGTCAATACTTCTAGCCAGTCAAACAAGCCAATTAAACTAGCCAAAAGTCAACAGCCGATTGCCAAACAGGGCCTTTGTTTCATTTCCTAAATATTTACCTACTATTTTCTTACATACTTCATCCATTTCTTCTTTAAATGCAACAAGTATACATTTTTCATCTCTACTTTATGTTAAATCATTGCATTTAAATTAAAAAAATAAATAGAGGGAGATACTAGGCCTTGAAATCGGACCCTAGTGCAGGTCACCCGACCCAATTTTAGCCAACACACTATTCTGTAAGGGGGATAATAAGGAATTCTCGCAAATGCGTGCAATGAGAATCGAACCTAGGATCTCATGCCTATAATTCTAAAGCCACTAGGCTAAGACATCATCTCAGGGAGTATAATAGATTTTTTTTTTTGGCAATGGAGCAATTTATTGATAAAACACAATCATACAAACAAAGGAAGGATGAGCAAGCAAGTAAGCTTTAACACCTCTAGCTTGGAAGCCTATACATTCCAAAGAACTAAAACATAATGAAAACAACAGGAAAAAAACTAAAACATTGTCAACGACGAACATTATAACATAAAACATGATTTGAAGAAGGCCCTATAGAAACATAACATAAACATTCTGAAATATGATAGGCGATGTAGGGTGACTCCAAACCGATAACCAACTTATACTTGGATATTCTAGAACTTTGACGGGCAAAAGGAGAAATAGGAGGGTAGAATTTCCATAGGCAAACCAGAAACTAACTTGGACAAGCCATACCACTCGTCCCTAAAGCAATCCCAAAGACCTTTTGTCAACGCATGAGATTATGAACTTCTAATAGTTGCAGAACGATGCCACTGGATCAAGATACCCTTATGAGAGGGAAATCTTGGCCTCTCAACTATGGAGAGACTTGAATTCGTTTGGGTGTTATGAAAAACAACCCTTCAGATTTGAGTTAAAAAGGTAGTGACATCAATCACTACTAAGACAAACCTACCAACCTTTGGCAGGGAACACCCATTTCTCCAATTACCCAAATCGGAGAAACTACTTCTGGGCCATGGAACAACAAGAATAAGACTACCTACCGCACTATCTAACCAAACCCACCCAACAACTAGATCCCAAATATACCATACACCCTTTATACTTTCAACTACCATACACCCATCTACCACCAACATTCGAACCCTATCATCAACATTAAAACATGTAGCTACATATGAGAATTGAAATAACTGAAGCCAAGACTACTAAACCAAGACCCTACACAAAACAACAGAAAATAAAAGAAAAGACAGAGTATAATAGATTAATAAGGGCACAAGTTCCTTGCCCATGAGGCCCATGTCCTTGCCACAATGGCACGTTCCCAATAAGATTATGTTTGTTTTCTTGCCAAAAAAAAAAATTAAAAAAAATTAAAAAAAATTAAAAAAAACAAGGGCACAAGTTCCTCCTTTTTTCTTTCATTGGTTAATGTACACACCCCTCATGGGGCAGAGATTTGAAAACCTAGAATAACAAAGAGAATACCAAAGTTAATTCGCAAATCGCAGCTTATTTGACAAATTCAACAAATCATGACTAAAATTTAAATGTATACTAGGAACTAATGTATTGGTGATTTAGCTCCACCCAACTGAAGGGAAAAAAAAACACTTCTAAAACTCTATGAGAGAGGGGGAGGGGTTGGTTACTGCATAGTACAACTAGAAAGACAAAATTACAGCGTACCATAAACCTACGTCTAGGGATGCAACATGTCTAAAAACTAATGAAAAAACATAAATCTAAAATATATTTACAAGTTGAGATAAAACTTAAAACCCCTTATTATTGTTGGGTCTCCAATCCCTAGGCAAATGTCCAGGACCAGGTGCCATATTAAACTGTCCACTAGGTAAATTTCCCATATTATTGTTGTTATTATTAACACCATAAGGCCACCATACTCCTTGCTGTTGTAAATTCATAGGTGGCTGAAGAGGTTGAATAGGGTGAGCAACCGGCGGCCGAGGTGGCCGCTGGACCATAGGAGGAGGTGCCATATGTTGTACAAATGTCGGGTTTCGAATAGGTTGTGGGGGTTGAGGAGGTGGTCTTAAGTGAGGAGGAGCTTGAGGTTGCCATTCAGGAATGTCATCATCATCATCATTCCATGGTTGTGTCGGTATACTACCACCACCGCCGCCGCCGCCATTCGTACCATTTTGTCCATATTTGTGAATCAATTCTCTCATTTGATCAACCTCCCGGGCTGGGGGTGGGGCTGGGGCCCAGAGAAGATTATGATGATGAGAACCCATACTCGGACTTGGTATAGGATTTGGGTTGGGGGGTTTAGGCATGTTAGGCCCACCGGAGAAACTAAACTCCGGTAGGTCATCATCATCCCGGTGACCCGGCGGGCCAAATCCAGGAGGCACATCATCATCATCTTCTTCGTCTTCAACAGGTTGAGGTGGTTTTGAGAGAATTGGGGGAGAGGGGCCAGATCTAGGAGCTAAGCCAGTATTAGTCCTGTTCATATCATTTACAGAATTTTGGCCTCCAGAGTAGTTTTTAGTTGAGTGTTTCTGATCAGATGAATTATGCGAAATCACAGAGGGTGTTATTTGCACTTTTCTCCATACAACAATTCCAATTAGACCATCATCGATACTATTTAATTTCTCTGTGTAGCTTTTAGGAAGATGATTGATTATCATATCAACAGTTTTTGTGCGCGGGGGACACAAGTACAGCTCCACTCCTGAAGCAGGCTCGGCAAATCCCAGTCGTTCGTCTGTTTTGTAAGAATCAACCAACTGCAGAAAGAGCAAAGGATATTAAGTGAATTACAATAGAGACTGTAAACACTATGGACTTCTGGGAAAGACTATTCTTTTGGGAGAAAGGGTTAGAAAATTAGGCGAAAGAATTTTTAGTGAGATCGATAGTAAATACCTCAACAAGACTGGAGGATTCACTATCCGTAGATCCTTCCTTCAGTACGAAATGAGATACCTAGCAATTAAAACAAACATAAAAAACTTGTACTAGGAGTAAAAGTTTTACAGATTATATATGCTCAAAATAGACGGATCTTGATGAAGATAACATGGACAATTCTAATCTAAGGTAGAGGTGCGGCCCATTTTACTCAGACTAATAGAAAGTATCGGACACGAGCATGTGTCCAAGTGTGTTGGACACTAAAATTTTGGGTCCGATTGGTAGGGTGTAAAACGTTTTCAGATGAAATTGATTTTCCATTGAAAACCTTTTACATTGGAAAATTCATTTTCACGAAAGTTTTCTATTATTTGGTAGCATGTAAAATAATTTTCTATTTAAAACATTTTTTTTTGTTTGGTTCAATCAATCAACCAAAACCTTATTCCCATAAGTAGGGTCGTTCACATGAACCAAAGTGATTATCTTGGGTAGTCGTCTACAAAGATTTTCCTGTTCCACCCCCTACAATTCTACAATTGAGAGCCTCAATCTCCTGTAAATCCATCTGATTCATATCTTTTCTAACTCCTTCCCACGAGTTAAGTATAATACTAGGTACTAAACTTTGCTACAAGTTGCATTTTGAGTAAAGTTGTAGTTAGAGTATCCATTTTAACTTCCGTTAACTTTTGCCACATTTAAATCATTTTTTATATTAAATACCTTATAAAAAAGGTTGCATACACAGATAATAACAAAAATAAATAATGAAAATTTCAAACACTAACAAAATTGCATCATCAAAACAAAGTACTCGTATACAACTAAACAAGGCATGAAACACTGTACATCACGTATTCTGAATCAGAAAATATCTCTAATACCCAGTCCACAAAAAAAAAAAACCTTTATACATCTCCTCCGAAGTCATATTCTTGTAAATGTTTTAACTTGATTTTTTTTTTTTGTTATAGGTCAATTTTAAAAACTAACTGCAATTAGAAAAACTAATCTAGGAATTCTTCCATTCCAAAATTCAAATTGAATACTACCTATTAGAAACAATAAAAAAATTACTTCAATTTAAAAGCAACTGCATTATCAAGTTTAATTTGTTTCATATTGCAAAAATTGTGGGTTTTTGACAATTCTGTTCTGCCATAATCTAATAAGAATCCAAAAAAAAAAAGAAGGGAAGAAGTGGAACTAGCCGCTCATAATACAGCGGCTGAGCACTATCCATTTGCTTATCAAGATCGACTGAAGGGGTGTTTTCTTCAGAAAATTGATAGACCAGACCAATAGTACAATACTAAAGCAATATGTGCACGCGATGCGTGCAATGATATATTGTACAAAATTTATGCATGTGATATGCAACATCACGTCTCTCGAATAGATTCCATCACCAATCCAACCACTATAAAAATAAAACAACAATTATTCAAAAGTTAGATGAATTTGAGTGAAATGCATGTCTGAATATATTAATATTTTATTTTATATATTATTTTCGAATTCATATCAGGAAAAAAAAGATAGTAACTTTCAGGAAGCTTGATGTTTTTTTTGGGAAAGTTGACAATACAGAGTCAACGATATTCTATACCACTACTACCTCCACTTTCCTAAATTCTTACACCTGATAATACAACTTCAAGCCAAACTAACTTGGGTAAGGAAAAAGTTAACGGCAGTTAGAGAAGAGTACTCCAATTGCAACTTTTAGAAGTTTACTCAAACTGCAACATGTAGCAAAGTTTAGTACCTAGTATTATACTTAACTCTCCTTCCCACCAAGTCATTTTCGGTCTCCCCTACATCGTTTAAAATCTCCCCGATCCCACTCTTGGAACCGGTGCTCCTTGTCGTTTGTATGGACTAAAAATTAATTGCTTCAATTATATGAAAAAGTGTTTTTCTTCCAAATGTAATGTAAAATGTTTTCATTCCAATTTAGAGGGAGAATGTTTTCAATAAAGTAGAAAATGGTTTTTCACCTCAACTTTTACATTTTAATATTTTATTCCAAAGCAAAGAATATAAAATGATAAAACTAAAACAATTTTCAGGGAAAACATTTTACAACCTAGCAAACATACCCTTTATGAAAAATATGAATGTTTTTTTGCTCAATGGAGTGTCCAAGTGGCATACCAAAGTCCAATGATTGAGCGTCCGACATGGGTACTTGAGATGAAGTAAATAGTCTAAGTAACATAGGGTGCAGCTTAGTTTGATGTCGACTGATATCATGAGTTGGCGGTTTTAAAAAGTTTTTATGATAAACCTAAACACAGAATCAATTGTATTGGGCGGTTGTACACAACATAGAAACTGTCCAAAATTAATTGTTAACCAGATTTTCATAAGGCCACACAAATTTTACAGCAAGAACAACCTTTTGATAAGCATTTTGAAGGACAGTGATGTTAGGACATAATGGTGAAAGTATTGCTTAACCTGGGATCTCTCGCAAATTAAATTTTATTTTAGGCAATCTAAGAGCTACAGGTTTTAGCTTAAAGGAGTACACACTTGTGCTTAGCTTTCAACTTCAAAAACAAGATATAAAAACTAAAACCAGTAAAGAATGGCATAGAAGCAAAACAAACTAGTGGAAACTAGGATAATACCATAATTGCACGGGTTCGAGACATAGGAAGCGCTTGCAGAAACTTATCAAATGCATCAAGCCTAACCCGTCCCTTGATGTCAAAGAAGTCAGCCCACTCTTTAGTATTGGCTTTTTCACCACTGCACCAAACAAAGAACAAATAGCAACAGGTATAAGCACAAGTTAGGAACTAAAAACCAACTCCCATTAAAGAAAGGCCACAAGTTCTGGAAACGGTGGAATGGATCAATGAAATAACCATTGCCTGCTACAGCCCCATCGCTGATACAAGCACTTCATCCCCACCCCACTCTCCCCTTGAAAAAAAAAGGAAGAAAATGGAAACATACACACAGCAGACTAAAACAATTGACACTGATTGATGATTGACAACCAATTGAAGAAAATTCTGCAATCACAATATCACATTACAATTCTGCAATACAAAACATACACACAGCAGACTAAAACATTATGATTCTGTAATATTGCAATCAGGAGAGGTGTGCAGTCACAAAACATGAAAAAAGCAATACAAGGCACAAGATTTTAGTTTCCTAAGGGCTAAGACAACTTAAAACTAAAAAGTAAGGTCTCGTTCGGTACTTTGTTTGTTTTCAAATTTCTTTTTTTTTTTCTTAAAAAAACCGGAGAAATGGTTTACATTTTTCTGTTGTCAAGTTTTAAAACTATAATGATCTTAATATATTCAACTAGTTTTGAATCCTTTTATGAAATATTATATGGCTACAAAAAAATTAAATAAATAAACAGAAAATCTCAACAATACCGAACAGGCCCTAAGATTGCGTAACCTTTTACAATTTTACTTCAATGGGTTGCCAGAATAAACTACCAACAAGCTTGCAATAGCAAATCTGATTTGTGAAAAAGCACTTGCTATAATTTTCAATTTTGTCACAGTTCAAGTATCAAATTTAGTATAAAATTTAACATATATACTCAAAAAGAAAATCACTTGCTACAAGAGCCAGATGAAACAGAGGATTTAATCATATTCAGCTCCAAATTGCATTGGTGCAACACATCAAAAAAACATATAATAAATAAGAGCACATTAATAATTTATTACAATTTGTTCATCATAATTCATAAATCATGACCTTATTGCTTATTTCAGGTCAAATCAGACCATGTATTTTTATTTGTGTTTTTTTGTTGCTAGATAATATAAGGTACATGTTTGGAAAATACACAAATCACTTAATATTTTCCCCCCTTGCTGTTTAGTGTACTATATGGTCAAATTAGTCGATTTGAAAAACCATATCAATCAGAATGATACAGTAAATTAATATAGCCTTAGTCATCCAAAATCAACCATCAATGCAATAGACAGAATTTACACAGATCATAATTCATAAATCATGACCTTATTGCTTATTTCAGGTCAAATCAGACCATGTATTTTTATTTGTGTTTTTTTGTTGCTAGATAATATAAGGTACATGTTTGGAAAATACACAAATCACTTAATATTTTCCCCCCTTGCTGTTTAGTGTACTATATGGTCAAATTAGTCGATTTGAAAAACCATATCAATCAGAATGATACAGTAAATTAATATAGCCTTAGTCATCCAAAATCAACCATCAATGCAATAGACAGAATTTACACAGATCATAATTCATAAATCATGACCTTATTGCTTATTTCAGGTCAAATCAGACCATGTATTTTTATTTGTGTTTTTTTGTTGCTAGATAATATAAGGTACATGTTTGGAAAATACACAAATCACTTAATATTTTCCCCCCTTGCTGTTTAGTGTACTATATGGTCAAATTAGTCGATTTGAAAAACCATATCAATCAGAATGATACAGTAAATTAATATAGCCTTAGTCATCCAAAATCAACCATCAATGCAATAGACAGAATTTACACAGATGCCAACTCAGAAACTTTAGAGGAGATAGTACCAAAGACCTGGGTTTGAATTCAGTCTATATCAAAACTCCTTGTGGCTCCTTGTACACCAAAAAATAAATAAAGAGATACATGATACAACAAAAACAGTCCACAGAATAAGAAGCCAACCTTTTATATAAGGCTACAAATTTGGCCATGGAAGAAAGATTCAGCTGCAATAGGCCTTCCCAAACCTGTTCTTGCTTGGGATAATGAACAGTATTAGTATCCAAGCTCTTTTGACTAACAGCCAATCCCTTATTCGCAATTGTAGTTTTGCTTTCCAAGCACACTTCCACTGTATTTTGAGAATCTGTCTTCACGGATGGTTTTGAAGGTTCTAAATGTAAGCTGGATTTCAAGGCCACCTCTGGGTTTTCCTTGATTGTCTCAATTGCTGTTGCCACCGAATCAACTGGTATATTCTCAAAAGGTGGCTCTTTATTAAGTGACTCCATAAATTCATCTAAGGACACAATGGGAGGAAGATCTTTCATATCATCCACCATTAATCCTTGCATATCAGTGCCATCGCTAGGAATGGTAATTTCACAATTATCATACTCCTCAACTTTGATTGTCCCAGATTTAGGTTGTCCTGCATCTAAAGTATCGATCTTTGAACGCTTTTGGGACGGTACACTTAGGTTTGGAGAAAGCTCCTCCGAAGCAACAATATCAGGCTCAAAGTCCACTTGATATTCACCTTTGTGAGTTTTCTTCACTAAACGCCTCACATTAACATCAGAATCAGGTAGGACTTTCATCTGATCAAGCTCTTCTGCTTTCGCAATTCGCCACTGTGAAAGTTCTTTTGAAGCAAGCTCCTCCGCTGTCATTGAACACAAACGATCAGGAGGTATCTCACCAGACATAACTCTTTCTCGTAGCTCAGGGTTATTACGATCCTTCAAGTTGAACAACAATGACCTTCCCTTCTCTTTATATTTCTTGTTTACACCACCGAATAATTTAAAAAGCTCTGATTCAATTTCTAGGGCAAGAGCTTCTGGAGACTGAACCGTTTTCTCCTTTTTGTCAATAGTTGCATCATCATCCATCATCTCAGACATTGTGGTACTTCCAACTTCATTCAGTTCTGAAATATGGGGAGTGGGATCTGAAACCCATGAAAGCCCATTTCCTTGCAAGAGTTCATCTTTGAAAAATAGACTATCACTAAAAAGTGAATCTTCACCGGATAAAATGGAATTGGAATGGAATTCAGTGCCAATGAAGTTCCATGCATGAGTATCCTCTCTGCTTATTTCATTTGAATTGATTCCTGGAGATACTCTCGTGTCAGCATTGGATCCATCAGATGTACCAAACTCTTCAACTTTTACAAGCTCCGTTTCAGATCGAGTATTTGAATTACTAATTGAAGGTCTATGCTCTTTTAGACTATCCTGAGTACTTGTTTCAACCTCATCTTCGGTCTTCGTCTTTCCATCTGAAGAACCTTCTTGCTGCTGGGTAACCAGGGCCAGCGCAGAAGCCAATGATTCTCTCATCTTGGCCCTCACAGAATCATATGATTCTGGCTGGCCTTTTGGAGACACTTCAAGATGAGCATTTTTCTTTGAAGCAGTAGACTGAGTTTTATTCTGATGAGCTTCCACATGCATAGCTCTCTTACTCGAGGCACTACTCCTTGGTGAATTCAAAATAGATTTTTTAGCTAGAGTTGGTGACACACTATGGCCCTTAACATTCGACCCTACAGAGGAAACTCTCTTGCTAGAGATCATCTGCTGAGGACCCCAACTATCAGCTATTGGATCAGTCGCCTTCCGTTTATTTGGTATTTCCAACTTCCCTGGATTAGGCTTCATGTTCACATTATTTGGTGTGGATTCCGGCTCTCCATGTAAACTACCAGATGTTGAAGTTAAATTGCTGCTCAAAGGTTCAACTGCACCCTCCAAAGTTTCCGGCATCATAGAGTCTCCTCTGGCCCTAATTGAATTTATATGACTAATCTGATTGTCTTGCAACGATGGCAAAGCTAACTGCCCTGGCACGAGAGTGTTCAACATATTGGGTTAACATACACGCACATCAGCAATATTGTACGCCACTACAATAAAAGCACCTATGTCACACGAATGATGTACAGCCTGCAGGGAAACATAATACTTATCAGAACCATGTAGCTCGGTGCCTGGGTCAATCCGTATGAAGAAAAGTTAAAAAGCTTCAAAAAGAAATACAAGCAACTTGACTGGGCATCACTCAGGCAGACAACAAAAATTAACCCCAGCCAAGGTATAATCTCAGAACAGAGCTTTTATCAACTTAAATTTCTAGCAACATGATAATTCTAACAAAGAAACACCACCTTCATGGATCTAGTATTCCATACCTTGGGAGCTTACCAAACGATTTTCCCCCAACCCCACCCCTCATTGAAGAAATGGACAGAGGCCAGTGTATAAAAGGCGCACCTGAGTCACATCTAGGCGCTGAAGCGCAAGGCGATCAAGGGTATGAGCCTTTTTGGGTCTAGGCGATGTGATTTCAAAGAAGCACACAAATGGCGCACCGAAGGGCAGTTGAGGCACACCACTATTTTTTTCTAAGAGCTATCCACTTTTTATCAAGTGCGCCTCACTTCAATGACGTGCACCAGGGTCCAAGGCTCACCTAAGGAGCAAGGAAATCCTGGTTGCCTTGGTGCGCCTTGAGCCTTTTTATACATTGAGAGGTGCTGCACATGATTGCAAACTTAAAAATTCGACCACACAAAATTAGATAAAATTCTCTCCATCAGCAAAGCCACCTAAATCTGGACAACTTTTCAAGGCCATTTTCCTAGATCCATAGTGGAAATAAATAAGCAATTACAGCACTAGAACTATTGATGTCTTGATCAATTATGAAAAGAGTTTGAAACTGAAACCGATACCTAAAACCTTTGTATAGTAACTATTGCTCTATAACAAATAGTAAGTCCCCGTCAAAAAAAAAGCAAGTCAATTTCAATAAAAAATTATTCCAGAATCCTAGCAATCCAAGACCTTAAATACATACACCTCAGACAATGCCACAACTTGTTCTACATAAATATTACGTTGAAACACATCACAAACCTACATATTAAGCGATGGCAACTCAAGTGACCAGTCAATAAAGCATTATCAACAAATCCTCTGCAGGCTCTATAGGAAGGGAGAAATCTCAGTTAGAGAGTTTGCTACACAACAATTGCTTCAAATAATTACTAAAATTTGATTGAATTCACCCATCCATTAATCCTAGGAAATAAGGTGAAAAACAATGTAACAAGCATACTACTACCAATTAATCTAAAGCTGGCATGTTGCTCATTTTGTGATTGAACAGATTAAAACACTCACTTAGAAAGAAGTAAAAAACAGCAAGAGAACTGGAAAAAAGCAGTAGCATTATCGCAAATTTACAGTGTAGTAGTGGTTTGCAAGATGGAATAAAAACTGCCAGGGCAGGGAAATACATTTTCAGCACCCATTTTCAGCACCCATTTTCAGATAGATATTAGATTGATGCTCCATCACGTACACATTTTCAAATATCATAAACTACCCCGAGTACCCATACCTACTATTGGAAGCAAACTTCGGCTTTCTACATGAAACAGCATAGCTTTTAGTACTATTTTGAAAGGCTCGTTGGAATTGATCCAACACAGATCAAACATAGAATAAACCATATTTGGTTTCCTTTAAACAAGAGACACTCATATGACCCGTGTCAACATGTTTTACCACGCATACATACATTTCTATTTCCCATGTAGTTATCTCATGAATCCAAGAAACAAATGTATGTATGCATGGTACAGATCAATCACATGACTTTCTTTTCAATTCCTCATTTAGTTATCTCATTTACATTTCTCACCATAAAGCCATATACAAAATACAGATCAACCACAGTGCTTAATTTCATAGACATTAGATATCAAAAGGCAAACATTTCACAATTCCAAAGGAGAGCTTTAAAGAATAGATAGATAAACAATCGTTTAAAATTTTTTATAAAAAAAATAGAATTAAGGATGTACAAGATAAAATGCTACAAACATTCAAATATATGAAGAATGAGAAGCTAAAATCAAAATACTAGGCGAATATGCCTATAAAGGTAAAAGCCGTCTCGTAGAATACATCCATAGTACTGTAGTAGTGTAGTACCATGGTGAGTTGATGTCTTGGTGACCTTATTGAAACCATAGATGATGCTAAAACACAAATAATCATTCTCCTGCACATTCATGAAAACAAATTGATGTGCTCTACTGTTGTCCAAACCCACCAACAAAGTAAACTTAGCTACTTAATTACTCAACTACCAGTTTACCACCTATCTCAAAGCAAGTCTGCAACCCCAAACCTAGAGAAATTAAATTTACATATACTTCAATAAGAAATTATGAAAATAAACAGAAAACAAGAGGGAAAAGGCAAATCAAAATAGGGATTAGATACTAACTATAGCATCCCACCCCCTAAACCCTTACTTCAGGGGTTGAAGATACAACTATTTTAGCAGAAACAATTACAGGTAAATAGTCAAACGATCAAACAGGTGATTCTCCATGATTTTCAGATATTTTAATTCATCCACCAGATTCAATTCACCCCCAATAAAGAAACCCTAAAAAAGAGGAAGAAAACAATTTACATAATGGGATTAGGAACTGTAGCTATCCCATCTCAAAATTCCTAACTTCAATTAAACAAAAAAAATAATCTCTGGTACCTCGACAAAGAACTGGTGCTGAAAAAACAAGATTAAGAATTATACCTCTCTCACCTACAAAAAAAAATCCCAACTCTAGCATGAAAGCAGAATAATATTCCCGGAACAGATAATATTCATACAATCCAGCCCCTCGTTCACAGAAAACAAAACTAACCTAGCATGGTTAGCAACCCAATTCGACATATTGTCTAATTCAACTAAGAAGCCAAAGAAAGACAATCACACCAATTGCGAGCTATAGCTTCAATCCACAAATCTCAAAAACCGCTATAAGAAACAAGCAATCACAAAACAAATCACTAATTATGCTAGATAAGATTGAAAAACCCTAACCAAAATCCTAGCTAAAAAAAAAATCTCTCATAAACATAATAAAGTCAGCAAAAAAAAAAATCCTTTAGTCAAACACACCCAAGACAAACCCTAAAAAGCAGTACCCCCCAAAAAAAGTCAAAATAAGGAACAAATTAAAACCAACAAGAGATAATCAAACATGAAATAATAGACTGACATGCAAAAGATGTTAGGGTTAATACTTACCAACAAAGAGAATTTACAGCTGAAGAAGAGAATTGAGATTGAAGAAGAGGAATGATGAATAGGAATTTAGCAGTGAAAGAGAATGAAAATAAAAATTTAAAAACGAAGAACCTAGAACCCTAAAAACCAGAGATAGAGATACAAGGAAATAGATGCATATAGTTGTTTCAGCTGAGAAACTATGTTTGTGGAGTACAATACATACTTCAATATTTTTGTTTCTTTATCACCATTGTATTTTTTTTCTTTCAATTTTTTAATTTTTTTAAAATCAATTGTATTTATCAGAACTTTTTAACTCAAGAAAAATTATGGTGTTTGTGAGTCAGGGGTTTGAGAAAAAAAAAAGGTTTGGCTAACACAAAATGTTGTTTTTGGTAGTTAGAAATTTGAAAGAAAATTTTATGATGAAAAAGCTTTTTTGTTTTTCAAAAATCTTATATATGGAGTTTTTTGGAAGAGTTTATAATTTTTTGGTTTTTTTTTTAACTCTGAAACATCTAACAGCTAATCGTTATTTACCAAACATTTTTACACAAACAGCTAATGCAATTAGTTAATCAAATCAGCTAGTCAAAACATACAGCTAACTCAATCAGCTAACCTTTAGTAGTTATCGGCTAACTCCCAAACGGGGCCTATTTTTCTCTATTATTAAATTTATTTGATCTGATTAAATGTAATTAACTATACGAAATATTTGGACTTTATTCACTTTATCATACCTGATTGGCTGATTAGACCTTATCACACCTGACCGATTGGATCTGCCACACGCCCACACCTTAGAGCAAGATTTTCAAATTAATTTTTTTTATAAAAAAAAAAAAACTCACTCCATCTCTTCCCACCCCACTCCACCGGCCACCGCAACAACTCATTTCTAAATCACCACTTAACAAAAATCCTTTATTTTCTCTCTCTTACTTTACTCCTACTCCACTATATTTCATATAAATAATATGGAGTATATTTTGATACATTATTAAAATCGTGTGTAGTTTTAATTTTAGGATAGATTATGAAATTCGGCTTAAGTAATATATTCGCTATTTTTTAAAAGTGAATTGCTAAAAGTTAAATAAATTATTTCTGGTAATTAATTAAAATCCGTTTTTTTTTAATATGCATTTTCAATTTTATGGGTATTGTTAATTTGAGATCAGATAAATTATTAAAAACAATTCATATTACGAGGAGTAGTTATGATATTACAAACAACATATTAGCAATAATCTATACATCTATCTACATTATATTATACTTAATAGTAAAAACCTTAGAAAAATAAACATTACATTCACAAGTGGCATATCTCTTTTATTTGCTCTTTCTCTTATATGCCAAACCAAGCATCATGTCTATTCTTTTCATTATACTTCATTAATTCAGGAAATAATGGAATAATTACTTAATCTCTTCTTCTTCTATCAATTATGGGGTTTAACCTAATAAACTTAATATAAGAAATTAATAATAATCAATTGTTTAGTTAATTCATATAGTTCCTCAGTTCTTCTATTTTTCATTAGTTGTGACACTTTTGAATTTATGAACTCATACTAATTTTTTGAGAGGAGAAAAGTAGAGAGATTGAAAGCGGGACTCATGTGAATAGTGAAAAATAGAAATCGTGAGTTATCCAAAAAAAAATTCAAATTTCCCGAAAATAAAAAGTGTAACATTAAAAAATGGAGAAAGTATAGCATATAAGAAAAAACACTCCTATTGACTTTTTGAGAGGAGAAATGTAGAGAAAATAAAGGGGACTTGAGAAATATAGAGACCGTGAGTTATCCAAAGAAAAAGGTGTAACAATTAATTCAAAATTTTCTAAAATAAAAAGTGCAACAATTATTTAAAAAAAAAAAAAGATGTTAGAAAAACTAAAGGGATGAACACAAGAATGTAAGAACAAAAAAGTAAACCTTCAAGGCACAAAAATGCTTTCCTAAAGACAATTTCCGACCCTTATCAACGGAGCAAGGGATCCTCAGATCTGTCTTTGAGATACAATGAAGACTTAATCAACAACAAAGTTCTTGCTCAGAGAAACAATGTCAAAATGTGTGTTTTGTTTTGAGAGAAAGTCGAAGATGAATGTGAATATTGCTTCAGGATATGAGAAGTTAATACATTATTCTCATAATAAACCTTCTAATATCACAGAAGTGATACACCCCTTCAGGCATAACCGTCGAAGTTATCCAATCATAACGTTTGGAAACAACACGAAGAAAACAAACTGCCAGAGACAGAAGCGTCTCGCGAGTCGCGAGCTTGGGTTGCGAGTCGCGACCCCCTGTTCGCGAGTCGCGAGCTTGGCTAACGAGTCGTGACTTGCTTCTGTCTTGTTTTCCACTTTTTGTCCTTTTTTGCGAGCAGTGCCCAATAGTCACGAGTCTCGATTCCTTACTGTCTTATGCCTTATATGGGAACATCATACGTAAGTTCATTTCACCATTCCCTAACAAACGTAACGTATAAAACTCATACTCTAAATTATTTCCAACAAAAGATAGTATCAATTTTAACAATTTATACCCGTAGTATCAATTATAAGAAAAAAATAAAGATATAAAAAATAATTAAGATTATAACCCGAGAAACGATGGGCCAAAATACTACTCCTTATGTCCCCTTTTGTTTGCAACATTTACTTTTTCACATCTCCCAACACACGACTTTAAATGAAAATATCTTTAAATACATATAATAAAAAATTGTAAAAATTATATATTAAAAAACTATACATAGAGCTGAATCAAACGAGATCTCATTTGACAACATTTTTTCTTATATGTATAAATCTATAGAGAGTCAAAATTATCCGATGAATAGCAACAATTATTACATTGTTGTAATAAAAAGGGGAGGGAGGGAGCAGTTATAATAATTGCAAAGTTGCAGATTGATGACAAAATTGCATTACCTTTCCATAATTCATTGTAGTAATGAGAAGTGTCAATTCATTACAAGGTTATGTTCAACGTGTTTTGCAAAGGGTTTTAGAATAGGTAATTCAAAAAGGTGGTTGTGACAAGAGGTGAGTAAATTTTTGTCGCGAATAGAGTTGTCAGTTCAGTTAATCAGTTCAGCTATGGTTGGATCAAATGGTTTGGTTGACTTCATTTCAGTTGATTTCAGTTAATTTTTTTCAAATTAACCAATGCAGTTTTAACTTTTCAGTTTCAGTTCTAAACCAATTCAGTTATTTTTTATTTTTAGTTCAAATCGGTTCAGCTATGGTTTTACCCATACGATTTCAGTTGTTGTCAGTCCATTGTGAACGATTGACATAACAGTTCCGAATATATTTGGTTTACGTTATGGTTAGTCTTGGTTTTACCCGTACGATTTCAATTGATGTTAGTTCATTGTGAGCGGTTGATATATCGGTTCCGATTGTTTTCATAATTTTTTCAATACTACTAAGTCATATACTCATATGGATTACAATGATTATCTTATGAAATGGGTCGATTAAATACAATTTTTATCAAGTAACTTTAAAATATAACAATATTAAATTTTTATTAATTAGTTTTAAATTATTTCTCCGTAAATGAATTTTTGCAACAAAGGAATTTTCACGTATACCGAGGAAAATTTTGGAACTTAATATATCTAATTATATATTTAAAAAAATTATAATCATCAAGTTAAGACGAATCTAATGGGATCCCACATGACTATATTTCTTCTGTATGTACAAGTGAAAAATTACGATCAAAGACTCAAAGTGAAAATTGTGAATAGTGTCAAAAATATATTTGTTGCAAAAATTCATTTACGGAGGAAGTATAACAAATTAACAATTCAATTAACTTTAAATTATAACAATATCAAGTCATTTTGGTTCAATTGATCAACAATTAATAAAAGTTTAGTTAATTAACAAAACCAAACAATTTATAAGTCATTTCGGTTCAGTTGATCAACAGTTAAAAACAGTTAAATTAAATAATAAACTAACAAAACCAAACAATTTATAGTTAATTTCAGTTCAGTTATGACTCAGTTATGATCAGTTAAAAACAGTTTTATATAATCAACTTTTTCAGTTCAGTTGATTTCAGTTCATCAATCAGTTCAGTTTCAGTTCAGTTCATTTTGTTTTATATAATCAACTATTACTATATATAATAATTCTCAAGGCTATCAACCTCACCCACAGAAGTTCCAAAAAAATATTACCCAATTTTCTTCACGGGCAATGCCACGATCACAAAATCATGAATCATTGTTACCCGATGTATAAGGTTTGATTACCAACAGATTTGATTATGCAAATATTGTAGACGAAGATGGGGACAACGTCAATGTAGTTGAGGGTACAAAAATATTGTGATAGCTGATTTGACTAATTGATTACATTAGCTATTTGTATAAAAGTGTTTGGTAAATAATGGATAGCTGTTAGATGTTTAAGAGTAAAAAGAACTAAAAAGCTATAAGCTCTTCCAAAAAGCTCCTCATATGAGCTTTTTGAAAAAGAGTTTTTTCACCCCAAAACTCTCTTCCAAACCGCTAACTACCAAACACTCGAAAATAGCTTTTTGAGTTGGTCAAACTTCTCTTTCCTCTCAAACCTCTCTTTTTGCCTCAAACCGCTAACTCCCAAACATCCCTATGTATAACAAAAATTACAGCATAGCTTATAGACAAAATTTAGTAATTTCTAATTTGAGGGAAAATGGGTGTGGTGTTTTTGGGTGTGACTTGTATTACCAAGTCATACATTTGGGTTACGAAGTAGTTCGGCAAAGAAAGACGAAGTTTGAAAGTGTTGGAGCAATGGAGGTGCACCCCCGGGCAGGTATGTGGAGACCCGGGCGGGTTTGTGGTGTTACGTAATAGTGGGGCTCTCACCCCCGGGCGGGCCTGGACATACCCGGGCGGGTCTGGGCTTCTCTTGGGGTGATGTTGCTGCCACGGCCCCGGGTGGGGATTGGGTGCCCCGGGCAGGTTTCCAAGCGAGCAGAGAGGAGTTTTGGCCACGCACCCGGGCGGGTTTCTAGAAACCCGGGCGGGTCCTGGCACTTGGTTTTTTGTTTCACTCGTAAACCCGGTCGGGTTTCCTCATACCCGACCGGGCCCGTTCTTTTTCTAGGGTTTTGTTCGTCTATTTGTCGAATAACTTTGTAATTAGTATAAATAGGACTTTAGGGTTTTGTTTCTATTTATGCTAATTAGTTCAAGCCACATTTGAGAGGAAAAACATATTGAGAGTTTTAGTGAATTCTTGGGAGAATTACCAGTCTCTCAATTGTATTCCGTTTGTTTGATTTCCATAGTGAAACATTTTCGTACCGGCCAGGAGGACGTAGCTATCACATTGATAGTGAACCTCGTTAAACCTTTGTGTGGTTTTAGTGTTTTTCATTGTTTGTTATTGTAGTTTGTCTGTTTTCGGGCTTCCGTTACAAGAATGGGGACAACAAGAGTACCAAAAAAGAAAAAAAAATGAACATTAAAAAAAAGTACCAAAAATTGTAAAAATACACACATTTCCCCACACCCACACTCCCACGGGTGTTTGAATCTTGCAATTGCGAGACTCGAGTTATAGCGCATTGACGTTGGAGCGCAACTTGCAACCGAAAAGTTATGAGATCGATTGTTTCATCCCTTTTACGACAATTATGACTTGGTATTTGTTGTAACGGAAGCCCGAAAACAGACAAACTACAATAACAAACAATGAAAAACATTTAACGAGGTTCACTATCGATGTGATAGCTACGTCCTCCTGGCCGGTACGAAAATGTTTCACTATGGAAATCAAACAAACGGAATACTATCGAGAGACTAGTAATTCTCCCAAGAATTCACTCACTAAAACTCTCAATATGTTTTTCCTCTCAAATGTGGCTTGAACTAATTGGCATAAATAGAAACAAAACCCTAAAGTCCTATTTATACTAATTACACAGTTATTCGACAAGTAGACGAACAAAACCCTAGAAATCGAACGGACCCGGTCGGGTATGAAGAAACCCGACCGGGTTTACGAGTGAACAAAAAAACAAAGGCCCAGGACCCGCCCGGGTTTCTAGAAACCCGCGTGGGTGCGAGGTTGAATTATCTAAAGAGCAACACCTAAAACCCGCCCGGGTCCTCCCTGACCCGCCCGAGGCCGCAGCCTTCTTCAAAGGGCTCACCTAGAAACCCGCCCGGGTCCTCCCAGACCCACCCGGGGCCGCAGCTCCTCTACTCCACCTCGCCTTCGGATCCACCCGGGGCTCCCCATACCTGCCCGGGTGCGCGACCTCATTGCTTCAACACTTCCAAACTTCGTCTTTCTTCATCGAACTACTCCATAACCCAAATGTATGACTTGGTAATACAAGTCACACCCAAAAACACCAAAAATCTCCACCTTGACTTGTATTCACCAATACATGCCAAGACCAAAACAAACACTAACAAACCAACCAGCACAAACGCCCTCCTAATCCCGGGGCGAGGATTGCCTCCACCTTGAGGCACGACCCACGAGGATCTCAAACATGGCTATCAACATTCAACAAGTCCAAACAATATTTGAACTTGCGAGGAACCGGCTTGGTGAACATATCGGCTGGATTATCAGCAGTATCAATCTTCTTCACCTCAACACGCTTCTCATTCATAAGGAAATGATAACGCATATCAATATGTTTAGTTCTATCATGATGAACCTGATCTGTAGCAAGACAAATCGCACTCAAACTATCACAATAAATCGTAGCACGATCATCATGAACACCCAAATCACTAACAAGACCCCGCAACCAAATACCCTCTTTTGCAGCAGTGGTTAATCCCATATATTCAGCTTCTGCTGTAGACAATGTAACTGCAGATTGCAAAGTGGCTTTCCAAATAATCACTGAACCTCTAAGAGTGTAGACATAACCTGTAACGACCCGACTTGCTTAAATCGGCGCGGAAGAAACCGACGAGTCGAATAGTTAGAACTACAACTCAAAACTTAGGAAATTAAACTAATTCCTCAAAAATTATTATTAATAACCAAAAACGTACAAATACCCACAAGTTTGTACATACTAGTCCCAAAAGTCAAACTAGAAATACTAAACATACGAGTAAACTCCAACTACATGTCAGAGTCTTAAACAACGTAAAAGAGTCCAATAACAACGTATAAAGTCTATGTAACTCCATCACTATCTAAAACAACAGAAAACAGTAAATACAACAGATAACAAAAATAGTAAACGTCGCTCGCCCAACCCAAAGCTAAGCAAGAGTATCGTCATCAGAAGTACCTGAAAGAAAAACATACAACAGTCCACCATCAGTGGCGAGTAACATAACTGACTCACCCCAATGGGAATACACATGCACATAGCATAAATCAAATAACAACATCAAATCAATAATCTAGAGTACAAGATCAACCCAAACGTGAACTCGACTCAAACCAACCTAATCAACTATTTTTGGCGCAATCATTCATATTCTAGACCGGACTGTGCTCGTACGAACGCATCTTACGCATTCGAACTTTCTACTATGCTTGGATTTGAGAATCTTACTCCCAAACCCCATGAAACCAATCTTACTGGAAATCCATGTCCCGTGAAACCAATCTTACTGGAAATTCACAAAGATCACATAGTATGACTCCAACTATCCCAATACCGCGGATGGAATAGGGGCAACGTCTTAACCCAAATACAATGAATCTTACTCAAAGTATCAGGCGTCTAAAAATGAAATCAGGCTAATCTTTAATTAAATCTTTTAATCATCTTAATCATATTATTCATTTAATTATCTCAACTTAACTAAATTACAATCAAGAATTGCCTCAATGCCTTGATTCTTGAAGATAACTAGTTAAAATGTCGAAGTTATTCTCAAGAACTGCCTCTAGCCTTAATCTTGAGTCTAACCAATCATAATCCAACATTCAATAATCATTCTTTAATCATATTAGACACTTTCTTTAACTTCCTTTATCATTTAAACCATTTTCTTTAACTTTCAAGATTCAACCAAGAACTCATAAAGACTCATCAAGAACTCATAAAGAACTCAAAGAACTCATAAAGAACTCAAATAACTCATAAAGAACTCATAAAGAACTCATAAAGAACTCATTCAAGATTCAAGATCTTCAATCAAGAACTCAATCAAGATTCAAGAACTCAATCAAGAACTCATACATACCACACGCATATCATCATCATCATTTCGAAAATTACCACTTATACTTATCCAAAATTCATCAAACTTTGACATAATAATCATGATCATAAAACAACATATATTCAATCATAAAAATCATCAAAACCATCATCAAAATATCATGAAAATCATATCAAAATCAGATTAGAAACAACACATAAAAATCATGGATAATCATCACCAAACAACCCATACCTGCATTTAATCTATACTATAAACATAGTATACCAACAAGGTTGAGAAAGTATGTTACCTTATTGAAGATTACACACTAAAACAACACACAAATGTTGCTGCCCGGAAAGTCGACCCACACGATCACAACCACGCTCAACACGAGGCACACACGGCACCACCACGGCACTACTACGAACACCACAGCAGCACGGCTGCTGCCCCTTGCACCACGCACGACCACCCACACGAGCCACCACACGGCTGCACGAGCCTCACTGCACAGCCACCACGCACGAACCACCACCTTGCACGGACTTCACACACGAACACCCACAAATGCACACGAACCCAAAACCAATCCCGAACTAGTGATCTTGTATGAACTAATTGTGTTTAAGATTGTGTTTAAGTACTTAAAGATCAATAGAGTTTGAATCTTTAAGTTTGGGATTCAAAAGATGGATGAACAATTGGATGGGTTTAATAGCCAAAAATGGCGTGTGAACTAGAGAGCAAATGGGAGAGATTTGTGCTTGAATTTGATGGCAAAAATGAGCAAGGGCCTTACTAACTCTCCTATATATAGAGTTAGTGAAGGTGTGAACACAAGGCAAGTGGCAAGCCTTGCCATGCCTTAGGAAAACCGGCCAAGAGGGTAAATGGGCCTAAAAATGGGCTCTCGTGATCAATTGGGCTAATTTGCGAAAACCGCATAATTAATCATGCACAAATCGATTTAGCCCAAAATATTAAATGATTAATTAGAAAATTAAATAAATAAAATTCTAATTAATTAAATAATAAATAATGTAATTAATAAAAACTGAAAACGAAATAATTCGAATTAAATCGAAATTATTCACATAGAACAAGATAAATAGTTCAACAATAAATTTGAACAATCACACAAATACACATAAATACACATAATTATCGGCAAAAATACCAATAAAAATCTGGGTCATTACATAACCCGTCACAGATCTTCTGGTATCAACATCACCTGCATAATCAGAATCACAATACCCAGACACTAAACATTGTGTCTCATTGCCATAAATGAGACCAACATCCGCCGTTCCAACCAAATAGCGAAAGATTCGCTTCACACACTGCCAATACTCCTTCTTAGGTTGAGACATAAACCTACTAACCACACTAACAACATGTGCAATATCAGGTCTAGTACAAACCATTGCATACATCAAACTTCCAACTGCACTAGCATATGGAACCCTTGACATGTACTCCTTCTCTTCATTAGACTGAGGAGTATACATAGAAAGACGAACATTAGAAGTAATAGGAGTATCTATAGATTTAGCATTTTTCATACCAAACCTGTCAAGAATACACTGAATATAATCCTTTTGTGAAAGAAACAACTTCTTCTTGGTACGATCTCTATAGATTTCCATCCCCAAAATCTTGCAAGCTGCTCCTAAGTCTTTCATGTCAAATTCAGAACTCAGAAGTCTTTTCAACTTGCGCACATCCGACATTTCCTTAGCTGCAATAAGCATGTGATCAACATATAATAATAAATAAATATAAGAAGATCCATTCTCCACCTTACTGTGATAAACACAACAATCATACAGACTTCTGTTCTAGCCATGCTCCACCATGAAAGTGTCAAACCGCTTGTACCACTGCTTAGGCGACTGCTTAAGTCCATATAAGGACTTCTTCAAGTGACATGCATAAGTTTCCTTCCCAGGGACAATGAACCCCTCAGGCTGACCCATATAGATATCTTCCTCTAGTTCCCCATGTAAAAACGCTGTTTACATCCATTTGCTTAAGTTCTAGATCAAAATGTGCCACTATTGCTAGAAGCACCCGAATAGAAGTATGTCGAACTACCGGTGAGAATATCTCATTGTAATCCACTCCTTCCTTCTGTCTAAACCCCTTAGCAACCAACCGAGCTTTGTATCGAATTGGATCCCCTTCAGAAGTACCCTCTTTTCTCTTGAAAACCCATTTACACCCAATTAACCTACGACCCTTTGGTAATTGCACAAGTTCCCATGTTTTGTTTTTGTGAAGAGACTCCATCTCTTCATTCATAGCAACCAACCATCTATCTGACTCGGCACTAGCAACTGCTTCTTTGTAAGAAATTGGCTCAGGTGTCTCAATATCATCTGCAACATGCAAAGCATATGCTACCAACTCCTCTACACAACAATTCTGACCCAGAACATGACGTCCCTCCATCTCCTCAATTAGTCTCTGAGGTTTCTTTCTCAGTCGTTTAGAACCAACCTCCGCAGTGTGATCAATCTCAGAGTCACTTGTTTCATCAATAACAGGCTCATTTGCCAATTGATTAGTAGTCGCCGGACTCTGCTCCACCTGAATCTGCATACCATCCTTGGCAATAGACAAAGGTTCTATTTCAAACTCATCGTCACAAACAACGCGATCATCTTTGTTGCCTGCATTTTTATTAATAGACACAAACATAGTATTTTCATCAAAAGTTACATCTTTACTAGTTATGATGCGACTTTCTGATGGGGACCAAATTCTATATCCCTTGACACCATCTCCATATCCCATAAAACAACCCTTTCTGGTTCTCGGTTCTAGCTTACCATCATTCACATGATAATAAACAACACACCCGAAAACTCGCAACAAAGAATAATCATTACTTCTTCCAGACCACTCTTCACAAGGTATTTTACAGTCAATACCTGTATGAGGAGCACGATTCAACAAATAGCAAGTCGTTTTCACGGCTTCTGGCCAATACCATCTAGTCAAACCTGCATCAAAGAGCATACACCTAGCTCTCTCAAGCAAAGTCTTATTCCACCTCTCTGCAACACCATTCTGCTGTGGTGTTTTCCTAACGGTACGATGTCTAACAATTCCTTCATCTCTGCAAAGAGCATTGAACTCATCACAAATAAACTCAAGACCATTATCCGTTCGGAGACGCTTTACCTTTTTGCCAGTCTGATTTTCAACTAACACCTTCCAATGCTTGAAGGTGTTAAAAGCCTCTCCTTTCTGCTTCAAAACATAGAGCCATGTGTACCTGGAGAAATCATCAATAAAGGTAACAAAATATCGATATCCCCCAATACCTTCAACCCGAGATGGTCCCCAACAATCAGAATGAATATAAACCAAAGTGGCCTTTGTGACATGCAACCCTTTACTAAACTTGGCACGATGTTGTTTACCCAATACACAGAATTCACAAAATTCAAGATTTTTCACCTTATGACCACTTAGAAGGCCTGATTTAGACAAAGATTGCATACCACGCTCGCTCATATGACCTAGCCTCATATGCCATAGCTTAGTCATCTCATCTGAACCCATGGATGCTACAAAAAACAGAACCAGTCAGCACAGTACCAAGTAAATAATATAAAGTACCCAACTTAGTACCTTTCAGCACTATCTTCGAACCTTTCAAAACACGCAATTCCCCATCTGAACCCGAAAAAGTAAATCCCTGCTTGTCAAGAGTACCAAGAGAGATCAAATTTTTCTTTAGTTTCGGAACTTGTCTAACATCCAAAAAAGTACGTATCTTTCCTTCAACTGTCTTAATTCTAACAGTACCTCTACCCACCACTTTACATGCAGCATCATTACCCATAATAACTTCACCACAATCAACAGATTCATAGGTAGAAAACCATTCTCGACTAGGACACATATGAAAAGAACATCCTGAATCTAACACCCAACGATCCGTAGACTGACTACCTTCACTCACAATTAAGGCCATGTCTTCCTCCGAATCAGAATCAGAACTTTGTTGTGCAACATTAACATTAGGATTATTCCTAGGATTTTTAGGACATTTATCCTTCCAATGACCAGGTTCTTTACAGTAGTGACAAATATTCTTAGGCTTACTATTATTACCCTTAGAATTTTTCTTTTTCTTAGAGTTCAAATTATTAGCTCCAGAAAAACTAACTACCAATCCAGCCCCAGAATCAAAACTACTGTCATTATTTGTTACCGCCTTATGACGCAACTCTCTAGTAAAAAGTGCTGACTTTACTTCTTCTAGAGTTACAGTTTCTTTTCCAACCACAAATGACTCAACAAAATTCTCAAACGACACAGGCAAAGAAACTAACAAAATCAAAGTAACATCCTCATCTTCAATCTTAACATCTATATTACGTAAATCAAGTAAAATAGTATTAAGTTTGTCTAGATGGTCCCCTAAAGGCGTACTTGACTGCATTCGCAGAGAATACAAACGTTGTTTTAACAACAACTTGTTGGTGAGAATCTTTGTCATATAAAGAGTCTTCAACTTTGACCACAAACCTGATGCCGATACCTCATCCGAAATTTCTGTGATCACATCATCTGCCAAACTCAGTAATATGGTGGAGTGAGCCTTCTCCTCCATCGCCTCAAATTCTGCTGCACTCAAGCCCTTTTCAATCAAATCCTTTTCTTTTACAATCAAAGGTTTCCAAATACCTTGTTGTTTCAACAAGGCACGCATCTTGATTTGCCATAGCGCGAAGCTATTCCTACCTGTAAATTTCTCAATCTTCGTGTTAGTAGTGTTCATCTCCCCGGATCCTAAATCCCGCTCTGATACCAAGTTTGTTGTAATGGAAGCCCGAAAACAGACAAACTACAATAACAAACAATGAAAAACACTAAAACCACACAAAGATTTAACGAGGTTCACTATCGATGTGATAGCTACGTCCTCCTGGCCGGTACGAAAAAGTTTCACTATGAAAATCAAACAAACAGAATACAATCGAGAGACTGGTAATTTTCCCAAGAATTCACTCACTAAAACTCTCAATATGTTTTTCCTCTCAAATGTGGCTTGAACTAATTGGCATAAATAGAAACAAAACCCTAAAGTCCTATTTATACTAATTATAAAGTTATTCGAAAAGTAGACGAACAAAACCCTAGAAATCGAACGGACCCGGTCGGGTATGAAGAAACCCGACCGGGTTTACGAGTGAACAAAAAAACAAAGGCCTAGGACCCGCCCGGGTTTCTAGAAACCCGCCCGGGTGCGAGGTTGATGTATCCAAAGAGCAACACCTAAAACCCGCCCGGGTCCTCCCTGACCCGCCCGGGGCCGCAGCTCCTCTACTCCACCTCGCCTTCGGATACACCCGGGGCTCCCCATACCTGCCCGGGTGCGCGACCTCATTGCTTCAACACTTCCAAACTTCGCCTTTCTTCATCGAACTACTCGATAACCCAAATGTATGACTTGGTAATACAAGTCACACCCAAAAACACCACAGTATTTTTGTGATATGAGCCTTGCGCTAGAACTCAATTATACCATGTAAAAAAAAATCTGGTTGAATGAAAATTTGGGTCTGACTGGATGATTCCGAGTTCCTGTTCGGTTATGGTCCAAACTAGAAAATTCTCAATTCGGACCAAAATCCTTAGTAATTTGTTTTTCAATTTAAATGTTGTTTTTTTTTTCAAATAATCATGTATCAATACTTTTACATATAAACCATAGTACAAAAAAAATACAACAATTTTTTTTAGAAAAGGAAAATGCCTTTTTTTAAAGAAAATAATGAATCCGGTTCAAACACGTTTAGATCAAAGAATTAAATTAAGTTCAGACTTTATGGTTTGATCTAGTCCCCAATCCAAGGAAATCCCAAATTCTTATCCACCAGTACGGTCTTAGTCTGATGCACTCCCATGCTGACCACCCCTATACCTAGTGCGTGTATTTTTTTTACATTATATGAGAAACTATTTTCAGTTAAATGTTGCAAATAATTTGAGACAAAGGTTGTTTTAGGGTTTTTTAACTAAGGTAAGGACTACCTGAATATATGCTATAACTTTTTTCCAAAATGCAAAAATAATAAAAGGAATTTAAATGTAAAAAGAAATTAAATATAATGAGCAAAGAAAAATAGTAATAACTATGATCACAATTAATCAGATTAGATTAATATTAATGACAATTACAACGTAATGTGTTGTCAAATTAGTAATCATTGAATGTGTCCCATCAATCAACTAATAATAGTTTATATGTAAGAATCTTTCATACGATTCTATCAATGTGGGATTCATGTTTTTACATATTTCTTCCATTTGGTGATTTGCCTAAGTTTTCTTATGTTGATTTTCCATGAGTGTTATGTGTCTTCTTAGGATGTGACACATGGCCCCGTAGTATTCTACCACGTGGACCTATAGTATGCTGCCACGTAGCCCTGTAGTGCCATGCCACATTGCCACGTGGCTCTTCACATAATAGCTTCTGTTGAGCTCTTCTTGGGCTGATGGTTGACCTTGGATCCTCTTTTGGGTCTTCACTCAATTGGGCTTATGTTGCTCTTCTTTTGGGCCATATTTTTTACAGTAACAAATATGGCTGTCAATTTTCGACCCGACCCGATAAACCCATTCAACCCGACCCGTAAATAGTGGGTTTTGACAAAAAATAAAAATTCAAACCCGTTTTGAACCCGTTAGACACAACACGCTCTTAACCTGACCCGACCTGCTTTCAACCCTATCTGACCCGAAAATCATTAAAAATGTATTAAACTTATGATATTATAGGAAAATGTAAGCAAAAACACTTGTTACCATTAAAACTTTGAATTTAAGATTATTTTTATTGGACTAGAACATCAATTATTTGCCATGAATTAGCTATTAATGAAGATATTTCTTATAATTTGTATTTTTTTAGTACGTTTAAGGTACATTTTAGTACATATATTGAATTAAAAATAAAAAATTAAAGGGCGTTATACAACTTCCCAACCCGCTGGGTCAACCCGAACCCAAAAAATTTGGGTTATAAAAAAGCTAATACTGACCCGAACCCGCTAACACCCAACCCGGTACAACCTTAACCCGCAATTATTTTACACCAATCTGACCCGACCTGTTTTACAGGTCTAGTAACAAAGGTAGTACTCTATAAATGGAGCTCAACAAATACCGTCTTCGTTTTTTAAATTGGAAATTTCACAAAAATAATCCTATCTTTCATTAATTTTTCCAAAATAAGTTAAAATAATATCAACTTTTTGGTATCTTCTGAAAATAATCCTATCGAAACTTATATTTTCTTATTCGCAATAGTTCCATCATGCATCAACAAAAGTAACATATATAACACTTCGGATTATATTGAGAAGTATGGGCTAAAGATGGGATTATTCCAAAATAATAATAAAAAAATTAAGATTATTTAGGAAGATCAATGAAGGTTGGGTTATTTTTATGAATTTTTCCTTTTCAAGGTGCAATCTATCCAATTTATTAGACTTGAACTTATTTGATATGAATTTATTTAATTTTTAAGGTGTCTCTTCAATTTATTAGACAATAACTTATCTAAACTTATTGATACTTATTAATGTAATTACACATGAACATAACTAAACCTCAAACCTTTTGTTTTAAAGTGAAGAGAACACACCTTTAATTTGCTCTCATCACCTCTTCATGCTTGCTGAAATATAATTTAATTATAACTAGATAATAGATTTATATGTTGAAACGAATCCAACAAAACCCCCCACATAATTATTTTTTTTTTGTATAATCACAAGATGTGAATTGTGTCAAAAGTCAAAATGACCAAATTAAATAAAAAAAAAAGGGTAGTATTTATCAGGTGAAATCATATTGGCATAAAATAAACCTTTGAAACAAAATAAAACTTTGAAAAAAATGACACCGCCAGATCTTAAATCATTTTTTTAGTATGATAATGTGTGGGATAATAAGCTTTGAATCAGACCCTACTGCAGGTCACCCGATCTAATTATAGCCAACACATGCATCTATAAAGGGAAAGATATGTAATCCTAAATGCGTACAATGAGAATCTAACCTAGATCTCGTGCTTAAAATTCTAAAGACTTAACCCTAGGCTACGACCTCATCCTCAAATCGCAAATCATATTGGAATAGAATAAATTTTGGAAAGAAATGATTACGTTGTACTCCCCGAACATAATAATACTTAACAAATATATTTTTCCAGTTTTGCTTTTCCATTGTTTACCAGTTTACCTGAGAATACATTATTACATTACACAAACAATTTTCTACACTCAAAATTTCCCAAACACAATTTATATAATGATAGCAGATTAAATACAGCAGAATGGCCAATCAACAAAAACAACAAAAAGGTGTGTATATCTTACAGCGATCATCGTTTCAACCTTTTTTTCTTCAGTATCCTACGAAACAACTCTAATTATGAACACCAACATCCATTAAGGTTTCAAAATTATAGTATAATTCACAAAGCATATGATATATGCTAATGATATAAGCGAATCTGTATGTTAAAGCCTTGAGTTTGTACAAGACTTGAGGGAATAATCTTATCTGCTTCTACAAGATATGCCTGTGAACGGCTCCGATAATCACAGCAGATTAAGTAGTAACAGCACTGATGTTGCAAAAACCCGAGGGATGGGGGTATTTTGGTCACTTCACAAGCAAGTGCCACCTCAGCTACTAACTACCCTGCTCTCAGCTCGTCGCAGGCTGGCGGTCGCTTCAGCAATTGAACTAAGCAAGGTATCACCCACTTCGCTCTTGCAAAGGGGGCAAAGAGCGTTAATCTTCAGCCACTTGTCTACACACTCCTTGTGAAACAAATGAGAGCATGGCAACTCCCTTACTTCATCATTATTTGCATATTTCGCCAAGCAAATGCAACAAACCTGTAAGATGAGAGGGTTTAAGTCATAAAAATTGTATATGGGTGATTACCAACTCCCTTGTCCAAGTATATGAGTGTCCAACATGAGTAGTAAAATGTTGAGTTAGGGTGCGTTCTCTTCAACTTATTTGACTTGACCTGATTAAACCTATTAAACCTGACTTGATTATAACTTATTAAACCTGACCTGACATGTTCAAACCTGATAAGTTCTGAGACCTGATAAAAAAAGTTCAAGAGAACGCACCCTTAGAGTGACACTTTAATATAACGAATATAACCTAAACTTAATTTATCACTAAACTTGGAATTCTATACCAGCATTATTTCAATCAGTGGGTTCTAACTTACAAACAGTTAGAAGAGCTTTTTCAGTAGTAGCAACAAGTAGAATTAGGGCCTGTTCTTTTGGACTAAATTATTCTAAACTGAACAAAATCCTAGACTTAACGGGAGCTGAGCTGAATTGGTTTGAAATTAAGTCCAAAAGAACAGGGCCTTGGAAGAGCTTTTGCAAGTTTACAAACAGTTCTTGGGATATTCCCTACAATCCTACTTTTATTGATAGTTCCTTTTCTTGGAGTTTTCTTGGCATTTTTTCATTTTCTGTTCCTATGTTCATGCAATACAGCCGATAAACAACAGAAATTGCATCCAGAACAAGATATACAGCAGTTTGGCTGGAAAAATAAAAGGTGGCCAGAAAGCACTTACTGCATCTTCTCCTGATATCACCCGTTCCTTCTCTGTTCCTGCAGCCACTACCCCAGTTTCACCAGCACCATCACTGTGTCTGCCTTTCTTCAACTTAAACTTGTAAGTTGGAAGAGCATTAATTGACTCTGATGTTGCTCCTCTGGTTTGGTTCAAATCTTCTCTAAAGCCTAGTACAGATATTATACATGGAAGACAACAGCAAATTGTCGCACAGAGTATAAACGGCATAGCATATCCTATGCAGCTGAAGATGAGGAACACTATACATAACCTGATCAAAGAGGAATTTTCTAATGAGTTGATGATAGATGAGCCAAACAACGAGGAAAATTTCTTTGAAAGATCAGTCATTAGCGAAATTAAACATTACCTGTACAAGTTTGGAGCTTCAGTAGAAGAAGCATGACCCCCAAAGATCCACACATTACCAACCACAAACCAGATAGCAAAAAAGCAATCTAGGCCCATCTTAAAGTACTCAATTGAAGCCTTGAGCCTGTAGCAAAACAGAAGCCAAAAACACTTTAATCATCCACTATAATATCAGTTGCAATAAAAATAGTATCAACCAAGTCATTAAGTTACTGAGCAATAATCAGGATTTCAGGAGTGCACAGAGTCAACAGCAAGCTTACAAAAGAGTGAAAAGACCCAATCTTAGAATATTAATTGAGCAAATTATAAATGTATATTCACTAATTATATAAAATAAAAAATGCTACAAATATAAGGGCCTAAAATGGAAACACTTCGCCATAGAGCACATAAGATATTAAAAATAGGCTGTATTTTGACTGTTGTGGTCAAACCTTGTCAGCTTTAATAATTGCTTACTATTACATCTTAATATAAGCAAAAACAATATGCATTCATACTAAATAAATGCTTTAAAAGAATCTAGCAAGAGCATTTTTGTAAACTACTACATATTTCAATGTATTTATGATGAAAGTCCAGGCTACCTGCATACAAGGTTTTTTAGGCACTAGCATTTTAGATAGCTGTTGAGCTAAACACATGTAGCAAATAACTTTAGTGATTGGCAAGGTAGAAGCAGTAGTAGCGGGTATAGATTAAGATAAAATGTACGTAAAGTTTGTGAAACAATGTATATTATATCTAAAGTTGCAATCTAGGAAGCAGCATGTGAAAGCCCTTACCTATCTGCCCCCATTTCTATTTTCTATAGTGTATCTGATACCTCCCAGGCTCCCACATTAGAAGACTTATGTTAAGCCTATTTGCTATGGCTACACATGTGAATTGCAACAAATTATTGGCATCATAAAATTCCAGCAGCAATTGAAATAAGTTGAACTCCCATGAGTCTTTCCCCCTTTTACATTCTCTGTGATGACAACACATAGGTTTTGAGACGTGGATCTGCAGCAGCTGTGTTAAAATCTGAACTGATGTCCTCAAAATTTCAATACATGTCCTCAAAGAATTGGAACCATCATAAAAAAACTCTTCCATTTTTTCCCATTACAAATCTATTATCATTTTTTTTTCCATTTTTGTTAGCAGGAGCTTTATTTCGTTTACTTGAAGGAAACAAGTATTTGTAAGCACTCCCTCCGTCCTTAAAAGTTCTCCCCATTTAGATTGTTGACACTATTCCATGATAAAAGAGAACCTTTTATATTAGAGACTGAAAAAAAAATAGTCACATGGGGTGTCTTTGGATTCATCTCTATGAGCACTATAAGAATATCAATTTTTACAACTTTTACTAATGTATAATTAAAATATTATAGTTAAAAAATGATGGCAAACATAAAAAGAATGGGGAGTACATTTAGGAACGGAAGGAGTATATACTTTTATAGGGGTCCCCCAAACTCCAAAGATTACAAGGTTATTTGTCCTTGAAAGAGTGTGCAGCCCCTATGGGGCTATGTCCAATGTCTCATGTTATGAAAATCATGTCATTTATTGTTTTTACTATGTCAAATTGTCAATAGTTTTCCCATAATTTAATCAATTACTTTGAAAAGATGGCCTTGCTGACATCTACTGGCTATTTAAATACTAATAGCTAACCACTACAACTAGTTTTGTCAAACAAGTCCATAGTACATTGGTCATGAGGATAGCATAGGTATGCAATTCACTTCCCATGGGGTGCTGCCGGTACTCAATGCGCTTAAATATTAAATAGATATAAACAGTCTCAATGTGTGAGTGTGAAGGAAATGTAACACATGGAGATATGATACTAATGAACTAGCTACCCATAAGACCATAACTTTTTTTTTGAAGGACATAAGGCCATAATTAGACAAGGATAAAGCCCATAACAAATCTCGCCTATGTGTAAAAAGGAGATAGTCAACCCAATAGGCCACGGAAAATTCACAGCACATTAAACCCGATTTACAAATATAACTGATCAGTCAGATTTATTCAAGTTGCTTCGGAAAAAGAATCCAGTGTATAATGAACATTTTGCCATTTAGGCACTTGAGGACTCCAAGTTCTTTATTTCAATCAGCTAGAGTTTTTATACTTGTAGAATGAGTGATTAACAGAAACTAGAAACCATGTGGAATGCTGAAAACAGCCCTGGTTGTCAACAGCAATTGTGTCTTTGGATAATTATAAGTTCTGACAATCCTCCATGTCCACCCAACAAAGTATTAAACGTGTAGCATTAGCATCCCTTATATGGTTTAGGATGTGCTGCAGTGACTATCAATAATGATTTCATCTCAATAATTATATTTGAAGGGTCAAGAAATGTAAAGTTAGGTGTTTCACTTCATAATTTTATGCCCATCATCAATCACATCAAAGAATTTTACAGTGGAGTACATCTAAATATCTAATCCATTTGCATTTCATTAAAAACTTAAGTGCCACCTTAAAGGCTTAAACACCTAACAAGGAATTACAACGAACATACTATTTTTTTTTAAAGCACAACCAACATATTCTTAATCAGAGCACTTTCGCGCATGTAGGGAAACACCTATTTCTTTAGGACACAACAGCTAGACAACACTTTCTAACCAGCCAGGGTTTCCATTTAGTAAAAGGGAAATCAATTAAATTTACAAAGATGTAAATAATAAAGGATCTTGTAAAAGCAATAAGGACTACATAGGTAGTCCATGCCAAAAATTTGAAGGGTAAAAATATAATCTCATTCTAAATACATTAATAGCAAAAATGGACACAGTTGGGAACCCAAAAAGATACAAAGATAACTGAAGTAGATATGTTTTTGCATGACCTCTCACCTTTATAATCCTATGCCAATTTTTATTATGAAAGAAACCAAACAGAGCTTACAAAAGAAGCAAGAATATCCCCTCAAAAAAAAAAAAAAAACAGAAGCATGAATGACAATCATCCTTTTAGATAAGATACAGCAGCTTTGAGGAGAGCTATAAATTTTAATGACCTGAGCCTCCTGAAGAATACAGTTGCTAAAGGTAACATGGATCCATTTTCTTTTTTTAAATATAGAATAAGTGGCGGAGTGAATAAAGGAGTCAAGTAAGTGATCGATGAGGTAGTTAATAAAGAGAATCTAGGGAGAATGTTACATGGGAACTAAAGGCTTGTAATAGGCATCCAAAAAGCGATATTGGAGCCTCTTAAATAATAATTGTGTTTGGTTAGGTTACTCTGATCTATAGTGGTCTTATTCTGTGGTCATTCTTGCCTTTTACATTGTTATTACTCTGATTCATAGCAATACCACACATGATACATCCATATCATAGTTCCATATAATACATTCATGCTTCTCACAGTCCTGCTGCAAGAAAGGAATAGAATTTTTTTTTCTTTAGATGAGGCAGAAGATTAAGATGCTACCTTGTACAGTAATCATTTTCCACACAACACCTGCTCCCCGCCCCCCACCACCCCACCCCAAAAAAAAAAAAAAACAGTGACAAAAAATACTAATTAAATAAATGATATTGTCCCATATTCCCATTTGTTGTTTTCAGCATCCTTGTTCACCCAAGTCTTATGTCTTATTGTACTAGAGTTGAGACAAAAAAAGGCAACCACCATACTACACTGAATTGAAGTGAAGCTTTAAAAAAGTGCACACCATACAAAAAACAAGAGAGTTTGAAAAAATATAATACGAGCAAGATTTCTAAAATTATAAACTTGTCAGCTTCAAAATATAAACTTCTAAAATTGTCCATAACCTGTTCTAATGTAGGAAGCAAGCTCAAGAACCAAAGAGCCAGCAGTTCGGCAAGAAAATGATGAAGTATTGCTAAGCATATATCAGCAATGAAAAAGAATAGCATAGACCTCAGAACCTAGGAGCAACTTTTCAAAATTCTGCAAAAAAATTCCATCATTACCTGGCATTATGCATTGCACCACTAAAAGCACTCGTGCTTCTGTTTGATGTAGTAGTATGGCTGTCATCTTCTAGAGTTTGAGTTGGATTACCATTAGCTGAAGGTTGTCGGGATTGAGAAGAATCTTGTTCTGAAGCTTGATTGCGATGAAGAAAACGCCAATAAAGAAGAGGAAGAGTTGCAACACATCCCGTAGCATAACCCACAATCCAAGCAAATAGAGGCGTTCGTGGATGCTCATTCCTTGACAAAGATAAAACTATAACAGAAGCCACAATCTGGCCTAAGGTGAGACCTAGCTCAATAGAAATCCACAACCCTGAATTAAGCGGGCTTCTACGCCTCCGACTGTGAGCATTCCCTCTCCTGTTAAATGATGAATTCCGGGAATTCGAGATGTTGGAAAGAGGAAGTGACAACTGAGATATTGAAGCCCTTGCACTACTTAAAGGCCGCTCTTCAGGTTGAGTAGAATCCAACTCATTAGAAATTCTATCATGGGCAGTACCAGAAGAGGAAGCTTCTATACTCCTCCTTATATCAATCACATGCTCATTCTCATTTCTTCTTTCGGTATCCATCAATAATGAGTATTTTTCTGTTTGGATTTTACATTGATTTTCTGCAAATCGCAAGGCCATTCAAGACAATCGACAAAAACGGAAGATATGAATGCATGGAGAAATAGTTTAAGGACTTTAAGTCCGTCGATATCTGAATATTCACCAAAACAAATGTGTTCACTTGATATTACCAATGACAAGCAATTGACTAAAAAGGTACACTGTTTTGTCAACCGCGGTACTTCTGTTTACAGAAACAACATAAAACATTGTTAGCTTGAAAATTTCTTGTTCCCCATCCAATGTAAAAAAAAATTAAAATCAGTCCAAGCCAAGTGAACTATAAATAGTTTATAATTCCTCAATTTAGGCTATGCTTCTTTTCGAACTATAATCCTATTTCTGATCATAAATACACAATAGCACGAGTAACCGATACCAAAACTGCAGCATTCACACAACAATCAAAGCCGTGATCTCAATAGAAAACATCAACATACATAGTGAGGAACAATTCTCTATCTTTATCTTTTAAATCAAGGATAACAATACATAACATTTATAAACTGAAAGAGTGAAAACAAATAGAGAAAGAAGACAATTCCGAACACAAAAATTGGGCAAAATTATCAACAAGTGAAAGGAACCAAATGCTAAATCCATATGATTACACAAGCCCAAAAATATTCCAATGATGCAAATTCAGCCATTATTCATTAATGAGAAGAAAACCAAATTCTAAACCTAGGTTAATGAACAACCTCAAAAAAGGGAAAAGTAAAAGAAAAAGAAGAACCGAATTTTCAACTAGTAGAATCTAATGATTGACAAGAATCGAGGATTACCATCACAAGAAAAAGTGATGAAAGTTTCGAAAAATCACTGAAAATTCACAAAGAAGACCTAAATTCCAAACTTTGACCAATCATTAGTGGCTTTAGTGCTAGGCTGCTAGCCATAGGAAGAGTCAAACAAGTAACAAATACTGATTGGATTCAAATCCCATAAAATTCTTACAAACCCCACAAAATTAACAATCTCAAACCAGATTTCGCAACTAAAAATAACCCAGTTCATAATTTCTGATATCAAAAATTTCCAAAGCAGCTTAGCTAACATAAATCTACCTACTATTATTACAGCTCAACAAGCAGAGGAAAAAAAACAGAGAGAGAAACAAAGAAGAAAGAGAAACTTACCATAAATGTGTAGATAACAACAAGAATCTGATTGATGGAAGAAATAAAGCCTTGGATTGCTGTAAAATGAGAACAATTCTGCACCGATATAATGACTAATGAGGAGAAAAAAACAATCAATAGTCCTCACTCAGTTTTTCTGGGTTTTTTCTTTTTAACTTGGGTTTTACTTTTATCTTTTCTTTTTAATTGACACAATTTTAATAAATGGCAAAGTTAAAGCGTCTTGGCCTTACTTTAAATTTAGTTTATAGGATTTAGGATGTGTTTAGTTGGGTTAAATCCGGTAATAATGAAAGGGGATAGGAATTAACCGTCTCATTTTCTCCCCTTATTAAAAAAAAAATTGTTCGTATTTTCTTTTATTGTGTTTATTATACGGAGTACTACTTTTGTCATTTTTATTTCCCTCCACATTCCTTTATTCTATCACTTTTCTAAACTCAATCCCCTATCTTTTTCATTCTCTTTTCCCACCTTCCACCCAACCACTACACAATCACTCAACCACACCACAATCACCCAACCACACCACAAACCACCCCAGCACCGACTATAATCACCCACCTCCCCTCCACCACCCCTCATAGGCGTCGCCGCCTCCAGCCCCACCCATCACCGGCGCCCCAACCCCCACAAACACCCTCGAAACCCTAACCCTAACCACCCAAGTTCAAAAACAAGCCCACCCACCTCCACTACCCTAACCTAGCTCGCCACCCCACACGTACCAAAACCACTAGGGTTGGGGCCAAGGGGGTGGTTTTGGTTAGGGGTGGTTGGGGGGCTGTAAGGGGGAGGCGAAGGGGTGGATTTGGGCGGCAAAGGGTGGCAAGCTGGGTTGGGGTGGTTTCGGGGTGGTGGAGGTGGGTGGGGATTGTTTTTGAACTTGGGTGGTTAGGATTAGGGTTTCAAAGGTGGTTGGGGAAGGGGATTTCGTGGCGACGACGAGGGGTAGGGGAGAGAGGGGTGGTTTCAGTGGTGGTGGGCATGGGTTTGGGCCTTTGGGGTGGTGGTGTGGTCAACAAGATGTAGGTGCACCCATGAATACCATGAGGAAGGTTCTCATCTGCCAAAACACAAATATTTCGTGTTAGTTCGTGTTGTGTCATGTCGGTTTCGGGTTTCTCTCAGTAAATTCGTGCCGGGTTCGAGTAGTGTTATCGTGTCGTGTATGTCAGGGATTGCGAGCTCTACTTATTAGTTTTGTTGGATTTTTTTAAAATAAATTTAAAATTATGAAAAGTGAAAAAAAATGAAAACTTTTTTCCCTAAATAAAAGGGTTGGTCACAACATTTAGTATTTTTTAGAATTTAAGAAAAAAACATTATTTTCAGACTTTCTTTTTTATTGTGAAATTTTGTTATTTTTAAAGCTTTTATTTTTCATTATAATTTTAGTTTTTGATTCAAAAGAACATTGGCTCAATTTGAATAAATATTAGTTTAATGCGAAAGAACATCAATTCAATTTCAGAGAACATTAGTTCAATTTGAATGCACATTGGTACAAATTGAATGAATGGGTGTATTGAAAATGAGTATTCGTTTAATGTTATTCGATTAATGTGACTTTTTTTTTTGTGAATTAAACTAATTAGTTTTTGTGAATGAACATTAATTTGCTCAGTAAGAGCATTACATGAATATTAGTGGTTCATGGTAAAATGAATATTAATTAAAATTGAATGAACAAAATTAATTCAATGCGAAAGAACATTAGTTCAATTTGAATGAACAATAAGTATATTGGGAATGAACATTAATTAAATTTGAATGAACAATAAGTGTATTGGAAATGAATATTAATTAAAATTGAATGAACAATAGTTCAATTTTAATTAAAAGATGAGTGATCATTAGTTTACAAATGATGAACATTCACAAGTTTACAAATGAACGATAACTAGTTTATAAATGAACAATAACTAGTTTACAAATGAAGGAAAAATCATTAGTTTACAAATAGACAATCAATCGTTTAAAATGAACAATCAATCGTTTCAAAATGAACAATCAATCATTTCCAAATGAACAATAACTAGTTTACAAATGAGCAATCATTATTTTACAAATGGACAATCAATCGTTTCCAAATGAACAATCAATCATTTCAAAATGAACAATCAATTGTTTCCAAAATAAATGAATCACGGAGATGACTGCATATGAACAAGAGACATATAAATATTAAATGAGCAATCATTAGTATACAAATGAACAATATACATAACATGTTTTCCTAATGATCAATAAGTAATAATGAACAATCAATCAAACAAAGAACAACGAACACATAAATATTAAATGAAAATTTAGTAGTTTACAAATGAACAATACAAGTAAGTGATTTTTCCTAATGAACATTAAGTAAACATGAACAATCAATCAAATAATGAACGACTGACACAAAAATATTAAATGAACAATTGATAGTTTATTAATGAACAATCAATAGTTTACAAATAAAAATATAGAAAATAAATTAGGATTTACACTGTTTTCTCCTCAATTCTACATTTAATAATGCTTGAAGACATGCGTTTACCATGAGGTGCACCATCCTCTTCATGCTCACGAGAGTATTATCGATTTTGTATGGTGTGGTATAGTGGTGGTGTGTTCAATTTTTTTTAACAAACAACTAATTAAATCTAACACTTTTGCTTTCCATTCTCCCTCATTCTCATTCCTAAAGTGACTCTCTTTCCCCTTTGACAACCAAACGACACCTTAGTTTATTTTTGTTTATTTAAGTATTCTTTTACACTTATTTTCGTTTTTTTATGCTAGTGAGAGAAACCCATAATGTCCTTCCTTAAGAGGTTGTTTATTATGTTTGAAGGATTAACATAATAAACAATACTTGTATCAAGAGAGACTCCTAAGTTAGCTAACCTATTCGCTACCTTAGCTTATTACCTTCACGAAAAAACATGATAGCTTATTGCATCCAGGATAGCTTTCATTGGTAATTATAAGAGTTGCGACACAAGCTTGATTATCGAGTTGGATGAGTAGCTTAGTTATCCTAGCATTATTTTCCATCTTCAGTCCTAATTCCATAGCTAGAAGTTCAGCTTTGAAGGCAGAGCATATCCCAAAGTTGTCAGCAAAACCATGTAAGAACATGCCTTAGTTGTCACAAAGGATGCTACCCCGACCAACCAACCCATGGGTACCTTTTGAAGCTCCGTCCATGTTGCGACAAATCCAATCAAAAGGGTGTGCAAGCCAACGAATAAATTTTTTACACTTGTTCATGGACAAAATACCACCGTGGGTATCATCTTGCCCATAAAAGTCGACGAGCTTTCCTCCACTCGAGACCGAATAAAATTTCCAGTATCAATGGGGATATTGTTTTATTTCATTTTTGATAGATTTCTTAGTTGTTATTAGTTACAATACAACTTTAAAAAACTGTAAAAAAAAAAAAAAAAAAAAAAACGAAATAAAATTTGGGCCTCACTCCTCTTGCTATAGTGAAGCATATTCTAGTAAAGATATGAGTAACAACACGCACCCTAATATCCTGAGCCTTTAAGAACTTCTAAAGCTGCTTCAGCAACGCAAAAACCTTCTTCTTTATCTCCCCAAGTGAAGAAAATGAGAAAGGAAGGAAACCATACCCCATCGCACGACAAATGGCTTCATATTTAACCCACTTCCGATAAGCCGCATTATTCACAACCCGTCCAAGAAAAAAGTCAGATAACCCATATCTTGACAAAGGAGACGACCCTATCAAGTCTACACACATCGCGACCCCGATCCTAAGAATAAAGTAACATATCAGCATCTCTGAGGGCCCTGAGGCCCCATCATTCCTCCAAGACAATCTAATGTCCACCACCCTAATTTCTCGCGAATATCCCGGACTGATAACAAACATCATCAACAAGGGTATTATGAACAATATTATGCCAATGTTTAATACTCATGATACGAGCACATGACATCGCATGATCACTAAAAATATCGCCAGCAAAAACCTTTGAACAATCAGAGCATGACCCCGAAATAGAGAACAAAGGAACACCCCACCCATAACACAAAACACAACGGTAAGTCTTAGCGTTATCGTCTGACCCAAACTTGAAACAAGGATTGCTCGAAGCCAAGTTTAGGTGTGTTCTCCCTGTTGTGACTTCCACAAAACGAGTTGTCGAGGAGATAAAGAAAATGTGGATTCTGCATATGTAGTATCCTTGGTGAAATATATATCTGTCAATCTCTTCATAATTTTTGGGGCAATGCCTCACTAAAATTCCCAATTTTTTGCTTTCTATAGTAGACACCTGTGTTGATATAGTTTATCACATGAAAATTTTATTTTTTTTTATTATCGTAGAAATTTGATAGTTGATAGAGTATAACGACTGAACTTTATCTTTTGTTCATTGTTATGAGATGGCGGAATGAAATAGAAAATGTTTGTTTATGATTATGTGAATGAGTGTGAACTTGACAAACATTGAATACTTCTCTTTAATTAATTTGTTGTTCATTTTAAATTCCTTATCTTTTATTATATATCTCAATCTCTTCAAATAGTTGAATCTTAATTTGTAAAAGATTCAATGTTTATGTTTTTCCATGATTTACTTTTTGTATCTTATTATGAAAAATTGAGATTATTGTAGAAATTAATGATTTGCGACTAGCGCAAAAAAATTAATATCAATTCAAATACAAACATTTGTTTGTGGTTTTTTTTACTAACACAAAATGAATTTGAACTCATCACATGCACAATATGCATAAAAATGTTATATCTATCTTAATTGTATAAGCTAAGGTAGGAGCTACGGTGTCCTTGAAAAATTCAACATTACCATTGAAAATTCTAAAAATTAAAATTACATCAGTTGTAAAATGAAAAAAAAATATTGAGGAAAGTCTTCTAATTTTTTATAATAAAAATATTACAAAATATAGAGTTCGAAAAAATAAAATAAAAACACCATAATTAATAATTTTGAATTATACAAATAGACCAATAATTAATAGATGGATCTAGGGCCACCAAACCTTCTTATGGTCCTGCGCATGGACGAGAGTAGAAAAATAAAAAAAGATGTGCTCCCCCCCCCCCCCCACACCCTATGACTACCCCAGTCAGAAATAAATGTTTTTCAACTTCTATTTAAAAAAAATTACAATTCTTTCTCCAAATTCTCTCAAAAACAACGACAAAGTTTGTATGGTGAATATTGTGCACAAATTACTAAAATTACCACACACACTTTGCTTATTTAGTGATGGCTCAAATCTCTTTGTACCACTCAATACATCTTGATACCCAAAGAATGATCCAACTTTGGGTTCCTCTCTTCATAAACACCATGAGTTCTTCACTAACAAAATTCACTGATGGCGTTCTTTTGAGCAGGACCAAGCTACCCATTTCCCAAAACTCCAACTAAATTGATTCTACGTCCATTGGATGCACAAAACCAACAACACCTGGATCAAAACCCTTCAAGAGTAATATTCACACATCAATAAGTAATATGCACAAAAATAAAATCAAACAAAAACATAATATTCATCAACTAATAAGTAATGTTCATAATTTTAAAAAAGAATGTTAAACATAAAACATTGTAATATTCACTAACTCAATCAAAGTCCAATGGTCACCTCATAATGAGTAATATTCACCAAAAAACTTAACAATATTCACCAATTTAGTTTTAAACACTACCTAAATTGCAATCTTAACCATATAATAAGCAATACTTAATATTGAAATTCAAATGTTCACCAAATAATGATAAATGTTCACCAAACAGTTAAAAATATTCACCACTTTAAAACTAGAATATTCCCATATACCTGTACTGAAGTTTGTGTTCTAACCTTTACTTGATCAGATCAGTATGTATACTAACTCTCTTCCTTGCTTCAAACCTTGGACTTATTATGTGCCTTCCTAAAACTCCTTTTGGCCTAATATCTCTCATAGTTTTTTCGTAACCAAAGGAAGATCCTTGATCATTAGTTCGGACATATCAACAACTACTTCATCCTCTTCAACATGCCTAAATTGTATTGGTCCCCTTATGCTCTCAATCTTTTCCCTCAACAACTTCATACCAATATCAAACTCATCTCTACAAAGAGGAATAATGAATGTCTACATAGGCACTAATAACAAATTGAGAAAGAAACCTCATCTTCTGAGCCCTCCACACATAAGATTAGATAATGCTGGCTTGATTTGTCACGTAACTTATAAACAAAATGAGATCTCATAGAAGTTTTATACCACCTCTCCACTATTTATCGCTTGGGGATGCGACCAATGCAATGCAAATGATACACGTGTAGTACAGTGAATGCGAACAAAGGAGTCCCAACTCGCTAAAATACTTGCATGCATATTAGAGGTGATTATATATGGGTCGGATTATTCGGGTCGGGCCCAACACATAAAATGAAGCTCATTAGTCGAGCCGGGCTCAGGTTGGGCCTAGTTCAAGCTATAATTTCTTGCCCAAAACTCGAGAATTTAGAGCGAACTTAGCGGGCTTTTAGTTCTTTTGGGTCGTGCCTAAAAATAACCAAAAGCCTAATTTTAAGTATCCAAAGTGCGCACAAAGAAATTACAACATCAGGCCCGACCCGAATATATATGCATGTTCAAAACCCGCAAAAATCAGGCGGGTGCTTTTGATCAGCTCTAATGTACATCGAATGTCAAGACAATCCTTCTGAAAACACACTTGATGCTTCATCAAATCAACCTCTGACCTCCAAAAATAGTAAAAATATTGTGGCAAAGTAACACAAAAGTCTCATGATCACATGCGGTTCCCCTAATAAACTCTTCTTCAAAAAACCCTATAGACTTCAATGGTGTATATCTCATGGGCATGAGCAAGTACTAAAACGTTCGAAGACGCAAAATGCCAGATTCGTTTTAAACAATTAAAGTCTTGACCATTTTTCCCACTTCTCTTGTCAGATTCACGTCAAGAAACACATTGTCAAAGTTGCACAAACCATGGGTTGCCTTCAATCTATGCAAAAGCTACGAGAGTGGTTTGTCGATTCACTTCATTGCAATGAATGAAAACCGCCAGACAAAATACTCTTTGCAAAACACAGAACAACACTTCTCCTTAATCACATACAAATTATTGAGCCATCCATTGCTTGAACACTCATACTTCAATAACATCTTGTATGCATCAATGAATATTCTAATTGATCAGAGTAAATGAACATTCCTTAAAAAATAAGTGAACATTAATACATATCAAAATATTCACCAAATAAAAATCAATCTTCATAATGAAAAGCACAAACCTCTTCCAATAATGTTTAAATTCAACTGGAGTAATTCTAATTTATTAAAAAAAAGAAATATGAATCCTTTTTTAGTATCTCTAATTACTCATCCGTGTAGCGCTTATTGTAGAAGGTGGGTTTTTTTTTATTATTTATTTTTAATATATTAAAAAAAGGAATCAGTGGTGTTTTTAAGGAAAGATAGTTTTTTTTTTTGTATATATTAAAAAACTTAAAAAATTAGAATTAATGAGAGCAGGGGCGGAGCCATGGGGGGCTGGTGGGGTCTTGGCCTGTCCCTTGGCCCAAAATTGCTAGTATATATTATATTTAAATAAAAATATATTAGCTCAATTGGTTGATTGCTTGTTTATAATATCATAAACTAGAGTTTGAGCCTCACTAGCTACAATCTTAATATTAATCCGAAGTTTGGGCTGTCTTCAACTATTAATCCAATCTTTGATTTATTTTGGATTAATCCCAAGTTTGAAACCAATCTGCAACTATTGATCCAGGTCAATTGGTTACTTGCTAAACAAGTTAAAAACACATGTGGGACCCACTTTTCTATTTTAACCTTTTTAATAATAAAATTTAATGAAAAAATAATTATAGTAGTACATTGATTAAAAAACACAAAGACCACCTCTTCATTTTTTAACGTTATTTGGTTTTTTTTTTTTTTTTTCTGCAACACCTTTTTTGTTACAATATTTTCTTCTTTCATGTATTTTCCTTCTTCTTTTTCCTCTAATAACGTTTTCTTCATTCCCATCTCATCAGAATACATATGTTTTTAGATTTTTTGTCCCTTTTCAAATGCAAGAACAACACACAATCAACCTCTTCATTTACTAATTATTCTTTTGGAGAACCCTAAAATATAAATTTTTTTTTTTGTGGCAAACCTGGAAACTATTGGATGTCTAAGAGTTTGAGAAAAGGAGAAAATTATTGTGGCTGTCACTGAAAAAGAAATTAAGAAATTTTTTAAAATTTTTGTTGAATTAATTTTCAGGGTAAGTATTTTAACTTGGGTATTTTTATTTTATTTGGTTTAAGGTTTATAGCACCACCTTCAAATCTAAATACTCGTGTTGGAGCGAATTTTTGTTGTGGTAAGGGAATCGATTTGTGGGCTGTGGTGGGGGTTGTGGTGGTTTCGAGGGTGGGGCGGTGGGGCGGTGGTGCTGGTGAATTGATTTGAAAGAGATGTTGTTGCCAATGGTCGCGATTTTCAGCGGTGCTTGATGTGGAGTTGGTGGTTTCATGGGTGAGTTGTTGGTGCTCATGGTGGTGGTGGCAAGCAGTGATGATGTCATAGCCCTAAACTTCAATTACATGTAACAATACAATTGTAAATTTCACCTAGGGTAGTGTTCTTAATCAATTGGGCAGATATGGTTCTTGAGCCCAAGAAAATAAATTTAAAGGAGTCTGCTACAAATAAATCTGGTGATGGACTGATTAATAATATTATGTTAATTTTCCAACTAGTACAATGTATTCAATTTTCCAAAAATAAACGGAAAATACAAACAAAAGTATAAAGTATATTTATATATTTCAGTAAATAAAAAATTAAATAAAAGCGGGGTCTGCTTGTGTTTTAACTTGCTTAGCAGGTAAAAAAAAACCTACTTGGATCAATAGTTGGAAATTGACTTTAAAGTTGGGATTAATCAGAAATAAATCAAAGATCGGATTAATAGTTGGAGATGACCCAAACTTGAGTTTTATATTTGCAATTTTTCCTATAAAAAAATATGTAAAAGTTATTGAATAAATATAAAAAATTATTGAAAAAATTATGAATGTTATGTAATATATATTAGTGGATGACCATTATACCCTTGGCAATACTCTAGCCTCTAGGAACATTTTGGAATTAGGGTTTGCTCTACACACTGTTGGTAGCTTGTATATATACCCCTTTACTGAATGAAATGACACTTTTCCCCATTTTACACAACATGTTATCAGCACGAGCTCTAACTTGTATATACTAGCCTCATATGTACACTTTGTGTGCGATGATATTTTAAATGTAACTTTGAATTTGGCTAAACAAACAAAAAATGATGTTGTTTGTTAGAAAAATTGAAATATCTTCCCTTTTCATCAGGTCATTTGACAATAAGGAACAAAAGAAAATGTTTATTTATTATATTCTATTTGCTATCAAATTTCTACGATAATTGAAATGAAAAAAAAATTATGTCGCATTTTTTATATAGTTGTTATTAAGTAGTAACACAAACAACAAACAAAATAAGGTTCGAACCTGAGATTCCCTTTATTTTGTGATAGTCTAAAAATAGGGAAAAAAATATCCGAATTGAATTTCTTTCATATCAAAAAATGAATTGAAGAAAACGTTGATCCACTACATATTTTTAGAATAATGGAATCTAATAATCCCAGCTTTAGTCGGCCTGAAAGTAACACACCTACTTTTTGATTAAAAAATAACAAACCTACCTATTTTTCAGGCCCACTAAAGGTAGTATTATTATATTCCATTATTCCTATTCCCTCCTACCAAATTTCTACTATAATCAAATTGTAAAACTTTTATGTAAAAAACTATATCAATATGTGTATCTATTTGTAGAAAATAAAAAAAATGAATTTACATATTTTTATTTTATTTTTTTGAACTATATAATTCGTATTATTTTTATTTAGAAGAATAAAAAAATTGTATAAACTTTCCTTAATTATGTAGCTTATGTTTTTAGAAAATTCAAAGGAGTATTAGAGAAAATAGCTCCTTAACTTATATAATAGAGACATAATTATACTACGTATATTTCCCCCCCTAATATAGCTATATTTTCTGAAAAGTTTACAAAATTGCATCCGAATTATTTTCACCCTATATTGTTCTCAAATCACATCAATCGAGAGTCGAAACTCCCCCATAGGCCATAACCCATAATGCCATATTAGTATATTAGCCTTTTCACCCAAAAGCAAAAAAAATAAAATTCAGGACAGAGGAGAGAGAAAGAACAGAAATATAGAGGGAGAAACCCCTCCTACTTTCCTCACAATTTGATCCAAAAATTATTTTGTTTGATTTTAATAAGGAGGTTTCATGATTTGGGATCCAAAGAAACACATATCTACTTCACCACCCCCTTTCTTTTTTATTTTGTTGTTTTGGAAACAATTTAAACAATTGTTTTTATGAAAGCTACTTTCCAACAAAACCAATTAAAGATTAACCCTTATAATTTTTCTTTGAGCTCCATTGATGGATCTTTCTTAATACCTCAAATAAAGTTGATGGTTTTGCTTTTCTGGTTCTGGGTAACGTTTATTTCTCTCTCTTTTTCTTAGTTTGTTTTGCATTTCAAATTTTGGAGCTCATTTTTTTTATTTATTTTGCGGGGTAGTTCTTTTTTAAATGTTTCCTTTTCATATCAAAAGCATCAATTGTTTTTGAAATTTAGGAGAATATCTTTGGTTTTTCTCAATTGTTGTACTCAATATTTCTTTCTTTGAAGGCCTTTTTCCACTTTTTTGAAAATTGTTGCAAAAAAGGAGGGAGCTGTGAGGTGGGTTAAGGTACTTGTAATTCAAAATCTTGGCTTTCAGATCTGAGTTTATATCCATATTCATCACCTTTTTTGTTGATTAATTTCATGGAATGTTGGTGATCCGCTTTGAAATTTAGAAACTTGAAGCCTTTGTTGTCATATGATGTGTTAATTTCATCGCCTTAGTAATGTATTGTTGTAAGATCTGATTTTTTCATTTGGTTTTCAGTTGCTCTATGTTGTAGCATTGTAATTTTGTCATAATACCCATCCTTTTTATTTGGGGGTTGTTTTCTGGTGTTTGATTTTGAAGTTTGTGATATGGGCATCTCTCATCTTGGGCACTCATTTTGGGATGTGGGTTTGACATGTTTAGGTTGAAATTTTACATGAAATTCAGTTAGGAAAAAAAAAAAAGTATTCATGATGTTGAAACAAATCCTTAGCAAGATTCCTAGGAAAACCTTCAAATCTGATAATGGTGACCCAAATTTGAGCAACAATTTGAATGGTTCTGGCAATGGCACTCCAAGGGCACAGAATGGGAATGCTGCTTCAGGCAAAGCAAATGCCACAAAGCGAACGTCTTCTGCTGTGTTCCCTACTAGTGTGGTTGCAGGAATTGAGCCCCTTGTATCTTTCAAGGATGTGCCTAATTCTGAGAAGATGAATTTGTTCCTAAGTAAGTTGAATCTTTGCTGTGTGACATTTGATTTTTATGACCCTGGTAAAAACACTTCTGAGAAGGATATCAAAAGACAGACATTGATTGAACTCGTGGATTTCGTTGCTTCGGGCCCAAATTCTAAGTTCCCTGAGCCTGCTATCTTTGCCATGTGTAGAATGTGTTCTGTCAATCTCTTTCGGGTCTTCCCTCCGAATTATAGGTCTAGTAGTGGTGCTGAGAATGATGATGATGAACCCATGTTTGATCCTTCATGGACGCACCTTCAAATTGTGTATGATTTGTTGCTTAAGTTTATTACTTCAACATCGCTTGATGCTAAGGTAGCCAAGAAGTACATAGACCACTCATTCATAGTCAAGCTGCTTGATCTTTTTGATTCTGAGGATCCTAGAGAAAGAGAATGTTTGAAGACCATACTTCATAGGGTGTATGGTAAATTCATGGTCCATAGACCGTTTATACGGAAGGCTATGAGTAATATATTTTACCGGTTTGTGTTTGAAACCGAGAAACATAATGGGATTGCAGAACTGTTGGAAATCTTTGGGAGTGTTATTAGTGGGTTTGCCTTGCCCTTGAAAGAGGAGCATAAGATCTTTCTATGGAGAACTGTAATTCCTCTGCATAAACCAAAGTCTTTAGGTGTTTACTTTCAGCAATTGTCATACTGTGTTACTCAGTTTATAGACAAGGAGCCAAAGCTAGCTAGCACTGTGTTAAAGGGTTTGTTGAAGTACTGGCCAATTACTAACAGCCAGAAGGAGGTGATGTTTTTGGGAGAGTTGGAAGAGATATTGGAAGCCACCAACATGCTTGAATTCCAAAAGATTATGATTCCTTTGTTTTCGCGGATTGCCTGTTGTATCAACAACTATCACTTTCAGGTAGCGTATTCTTGCAATTCACTTTCATATCTTCTTGGTTTTGTGCTTCCATAACCCTCCTAATATGTATATGTATATGTGGAATGCATTGTACTTTGCATGTGATTTAGCACCTCCTATTGTTCACATGAAATTTCTTGAACTTCAGAAAGGAACTATGGATGTGTTTTGTTCTGTTTTACTGATCAGTGGCTGTTGAAATTCATTGGCTATATTTGCCTGCAGATATGGAAAGGGCGTGTCATTTTATGTGGTTTTGATTGTCATTGTTGCTGCTAATTGTGTGTTATATGATATAGAAATTATAATGCCCCAATATTTATACTTTTAATCTACGTAGTACTTTGATTTAAGGTATGCTATCTTGTTCTGCTGGGGAAAAGTGGGATTATGATTTGGTTTGTGTGTTCTGGGAAGTTCTTTTATTGGCTATTGGTTCTTCTAAGCTGCTTAGGTTTATCTGTTCTCTATGCAGGCTAAAATTTTATGGCATATATAAAGCGGAAATGTCCTTTCTCACTTTCCATTGAACTAGTAGCCTTGAGACTCAGCTTGACATGTGATCACCAAATTATATGAGCATAAGGATTTCTTGCTGAGAAGCATAGTTTTCTTCCCAGTTGGTTTGGGGTGTAAATTTTTGCAAACTTTTGTTTCAGACTTTCAGCCAGTTGTTTCTGTTTGTTTGCTGATATCGTTCACTATCAAGCTCAAGCACTTTTTTCGCATACTTGATTGTGTCCTCTGGCCTATAGCAGTCATAATTTATATCTGATTCCCCCCCCCCCTTTCTTAAATCTGCAGTTCTGCACATAATAACGTTAGTGTATTTCAGAAACTTGTAACTTTGTAAGTGAAATATGTATTTGAACTATCAATGGTCTTGGTTGCAAATGAGTTCTTGTTTTTGTGGCTTGCTTTCAATCTTTCATTATTGTAGGAATCTGTAAAAGACTAAAAGACAATGATTTGGACTGATTTGATCCAAGGATTTTGGTATCAGTGCATTATCTCAAGATGTTAACTACCGTGGCTAGGGCTAGTTAGCTATGTTACCCGGACTCTGTTTCACCCCAAGTACCAATGTCGGACACTCAATCCTTGGACATTGGTATGACACTTGGACACTTCATTTTGAACCAAAAACATTCATATTTTTCATAAAATTGCCGTGTCTGACACTTGGACAGTTGGACACATATCCTTGTCCTATACTTCCAGCATAGTCCGAGTAACATAGCTAGTTAGCATTCGTGGTTATTGCAGCTTATGGTGTTTAAGATGCTGTAGGTCCATATGAGCGTGTGTAGATCCATAGATGCGTAAAATGGATGACTTGTGCGTTGTGCCCCTTTGATCGTGATTGTTAATGCACCCCCTATACGCTAGATGTTACATCAGAAGAGCAATCATTTATTGGGTCTTTGCTAAAGTGAGATTGTTGGACATGTTATTTTTTCTCACTCCCTTATTAATCAAACTATAGTAGTGTTAAGAACCAATATTAGGGAAAGGGCATTTTAGGAAATGCGTAATAAATTTTTACCAGAAGCTTAAGGAAGAATCTAGATAATGTCTTAGAAAAGAACTTTATAGAGGTCATTAAAGAGGAAGAGAGCTATGCTGAATATTAATGAGTGATTACTTGTTTTATTGGGATTATTAAATCTGAAGGGCTTCTTAGAAGTTTGCATGGGGAAAGTTCTTAGAATACTGAGAGATTCAAGCCTCTCGAAAGCTTGATTAGGGAGAGCCTCCAACTCTCGAAAGTGGAATTATCTTGCCATTTTTCTGTAATTCCTATTTAGTTAGTCTTTAATCAACACCATTTCATCTTGCACTACACATTAGCTAATCATTCTGTTTAGCTTCTTGGTTCATAACCTGTAGCTGTCCATAGGAAAAATCTTTGGAAACATCTTTTGGATAGTTTTAAAAAAAATTAATTTTGAATATAGAAAGCTATAAATTCATTGCTCAAAAACCACATGCTGGATTAAAACCTCATTTTGCTTTAGCTTAGCCTCCCACCCTCACCAAAGTGGGTATTTTTTTAGAACGGCTCCTGTGTTAGTCTTGGTCTTTTGTTGTGACGTGTTGCCTTTCTCAATCATGTGTATAGAGGTGTATTTGTATAAAAAAAAGTTATGGTTTTATATTAAAGGTTACATATTTTTAGTGAAAAGTTATCGTGTCAGACTGTTAGATGGTATGACGGGAGACTTGCTGTTATTTACAAGTGGAAATAATCATGAAATGTATTATAACACCTCATTCTTATTTCCTTTCAGGTAGCTGAAAGAGCACTCTTTCTATGGAACAATGATCAAATCCTCAATCTGATTGGACACAACCGCGGGGTGATCCTTCCCATAATCTTCCCGGCTTTAGAACGGAACGCTCAGAACCACTGGAACCAAGCGGTGCTCAACCTAACCCTAAATGTCAGAAAAATATTCCAAGAAATGGACGAGCCACTCTTCCTCGAGTGTCAGTTGCAGTTTAGGGAGGACGAGGCGAAGCTATCCCTAATCGCCGAGCAACGTAAAGTGAACTGGGAGCGCCTAGAGAACGCGGCCGACCGTCTACAGCCGATAACCGGAAACATCGCCGTCCTCGTAACACCTTCAACTCCTTCAGTTGCATGCTAGTAATGTGGTAAAAAGCTTACTTAAGAATATCTCTACTTGTAGTAGTAGTTTTTGGGGTTCTCTTCCTACATTACATGTTTTTGACCTCATGCTTTATTCATGTGGAGTATAGTATAGAAGGGTTGTTGTTGTTATTGTTGTTGTCTAGTAGTTTGGAGGAAGAACCCAGAAGTTAAAAGTAATGTATGAGAGGTGTTAAAAGACTGAATTCAAATAGGGCACTTTTTTTAAATGGGATTGCCCTAGTGAAACAAAGTCTTGTTGTTGTAACTTGTTTTTGATGTTGTGAAATGCTTTGTGTTTGATGTCATCTTCTGTAATTGATTGGCTAATTTGGGTTTTTGGGGCCCTAGTCAAGTTAGTAGTAAGAAAAGAGGTTTGACCATTACTCTAGCAATTGTATAAAAGCTTCTTATTTTTCATGGAATTTACTCCTACTTGATGGATGTAACCCTTTTCTCTCTTTTTTTTTTTTTCCTTTTTTTCTTTTTTTTTTTGTGTATTGTGGTTTTCTGAGTGTTTTTTTCCTTCTGTTTTCTCCCCACTTTTGGTTTGTGCCCTTTGTGGGCCATAAGAACTCACAATGAGCAGCATGCTGGCTAGTGGCTACTACTATTTTTTTTTAATTTTTACTTCTATATCTTCCTCCGTAACATATTAATGGCAAAGATTTGACATTTTTCCCCTCTATTTTATGTCAAATCGTTGCCATTAATATGTTACGAAGGGATACATTAATTGATAAAGCTCTTGCAGATTTTTGTCAAATGTGATGGGATGGTGACTAATTGCCTAAATTTTACTCCCTCCGTTATTTGTTAAATGTAATACTTTGACTTTTGTTACTATTCATCCAACACACTTTGACTACTAATTGCAATTTATACATAAGGTAAAATATAGTCAAGCGGGGTCTTGTTGGATTCGTCTCGGTACACTATCTAAATATAATTTTTACAATTATACAATTAAAGATATAGTTGGTCAAAGTTATATCTCGGCAAGTGTGAAAAGTCAAAGTGATACATCTAATAAAAAACGAAGGGAGTAGTTTGTACTGTGCTACTTTTTTTTTAAGGAAAGAAAAGTCTTTTTAAGGCATGTTTGGTTGCAAGTTTTTAGAATAGAATGGAATGGGTGTGATATTATTAATAAAAAATATTGTGTTTGGTTGGGGTATTTGGATATGAAACATCATACTCAATGGTTTCTCAATCCCATGAATCTCATACTCACCTCCCCATAAGTTTTTCATTCCTATATCATTCCATACACCTAAAGGATTATCATTCTCATACCATTCTATTCTACATTTTTAAACCAAACATGTCCTTGGTGTTTGCAACAGATCATTCATAAGCATCCTTACAGATGATTAAGGAAAGATTTGAATCACAAGGATGAAACCAAATTTTTTTTTATATATATAGATAATTTGCACCGAGTTATGATTTTATATAGAGTACAATTGAATAATCGACATTGTAAATAAACTAAAATTTGCTTGACACATAATAGTCATTCATGATTTTGAAATCTGCATTCGTAATATTTACAAGTATGACATACATCGCATAAATAAGAGGAAAAAAAAATAAGGGATTACTAATTACCACACTAAAATTCATGATGTCTTTCTTACTAATTACCACGCAACCTTATGTTTATTTTATTTAATCTTCATAAAAATGTTGTTTTCAAGCTTCAAATCCATGTCTTCACACACGAGGAATGAGGCACCCAAAAAAAAAACATTTTTATTGAAGGTGATAATGTAGCTGTCATAAAGAAAAATAGAAACGGTTGAAAATTTCTTTGGGAAATCTATAACATTTTGCATAAAAACAAAACAGATTAGCATTTATTGAAATTAAATTAATTTGTCACTGTTTACAAGAATGATTTTTTTTTTTTAATTATTAGAACAAGAATCAAATTAAGCAGCAGAATTTCTAGCTCGTAAAAGACATAACTAAAGTTCTTTTATAAGGTAGTTTACTTTCTACCTATTTTAGCTATATTCAGGGCTCGTTTACATTAGCTGAATAGAGTTGAACTGAACTGAATTGAAGTGTATTAATTGAACTAAATAGAGATGAACTGAACTGACTAGAGATTAACTGAACTGAACTGAATATAATCTGAAGTAAACAAGCCCTTAACCAATTTTCATTATCTCAATCAGATAAAGAAAACAAAGCACAAAAAGCTAAGAAAATCAAATAAAAAAAAAATACAACTTGCTAAAAAATTACATATAAAGTAGAAAAATAGAGAAGTAGAAAGAAAGAAAATTAACAAGGAGAATTGACAGTATATTAAGACTTGAGAATTTAGAAAGTTATTGTTATAAAGTTTTTTTTTTAAAAAAAATTATAAATAGACCTATGGTTCGAGTTTGGGTCTCACATATCTATCTATCTATAAGTTATGCGCTAAAACAAAAAACTGCTTGCATCATCAAGGACATGTGTGAAGTTCTCAATGAAATTTTTTCCTCCAAAATTATATGACATCATCCTTTGTTTAAAAAAAGTAAAAAAAAAAAAAAAACTAATTACAAGTGTTAAGAATGTCAACTATTACAATAAATGTTATTTCTATTTACAACAAATGGTGTCTTGCTTCTTTAAAAAGCTACAAGATGAAAGAACTAATATTACAATTTTATTTATCCCTCCATCATTTACATAATTAATGTAATTTCAAAATATTTTTTCAATCATGCATCTTATGTTCATCTTTATTTAGTTTTATTGTGTCAAGATTTTCTATATTAGCATTGATTCAATGATATTTTGTATTGTAAAATTAATTATTATTATTATTTTGTATAAATTGTGCAATGCACAGGTGCTAATCTAGTGTGGAGATGAACCAGACCCAATCCAAACCCTTATAAATGTGTCAGGTCTAAGCGGGTCTGGGTCGGGTTCAAGACCCATTTTCAACCCTAATAGGAAGTACGAGTAGTTTTTTTTTCATGTACTGCATTTCTTGTGTCTTTATTCTATCAATCGAGGTGGTAGATCTTTTGGGGAATAATATTGACACACCTAATTATAGGTCTTATCGTCTTATATAATGAGTATCTATATTACTTTTAATATTTTACTATTTTAGAATGTGTAGGTCTTTCCATCAATATTACTTTTAGAATGCCAGTATTATTATTTATATAGATCAAAGTTCAATAAGCACAAAGATAAAGATTGCTAAGGCCCATTTTCTCAAGTTACATTCACTATTCATGGGCCATACTAACAAAATTCTTCTCCAAGAATCCATACTTACATTATGTCTTTATTTGAATGTGAGAGTTGTATTTATTAATTTTACCATCATCTAAGAGTTGTATTTATTAATTTTCTATTTTAAATTAGGAACTTAGAAAATTAATTTAAAATTTTTCAATTTTATACTTGTAGTTGCATTAAGATGATCAAATAATACCCAATATAATTTTCTATTTTAAACTGGAAACTTAGAAAATTAATTTAAAATTTTACATTTTTATACTTGGAGTTGCATTAAGATGATCAAATAACACCCCACATAACTATACTTTTTTCCTTACTTATATAAGGAAGATTTAGAACATTCTGTCTTTTAACAAATTGCATCAAGATACCAAATGAGGAAACTACAAACCAACATCCCATTGGTCATTTTCTGCACTAAATTTTGTTGTTAACTCAAATTTAATTGGTCAATATGCTAAATTGTAGCAATACTTTTATATTCCTATATGCCTTTTGCACATTAATTACATAATAATTCTTTTTGGAAAAATTTGTTCCCTTTCTTTTCTTTTTTTTTAAGCCAACACCATGTCCTACCTAAAGGGATAGCCATTTCTTTTACTTATTCTTCAACAAAAATATAGGAAATTTCTCCCTTTTTTGGGATTAGGTTCACTCATATAATTCTCGTAATTCTAAAAATAACAATAATGGTCAAACGATATCCAAATGAATATATTTTTAGAACCAATGATCTCGAGTATGAACATTATCAACTTCCACTGGTTCAATGATATCTTATAATTCTCATCTAAAAATATGTGACAACTAAATGGCAGTATAAGAACGAGAAATTATAAACAAGGTGATCCAATTATATATCTTTACTGTTTCACTTTATGATTTTAGCAAATTTTTATTTTTGGTGCATTTAAAAAATCGAGACATTATGCAAGTTCAAAACAAATAAACTTTTATAAAATTGGATAGATACATTCTTTGTAATTTATTAGAACATTGAAAGAGAAAAGGTTAAATAAATTAATCAACTTCCACCAACTAGAAGATTTTGTATGCATGGAAATGTTGTATACCACATAAGAATTTAGCTCTTTTGATTCCTTCAAACAAAAAAAAAAAAAAAGTTCAAACTAAAAAATTGGAGTCATAGAGAGCGCACATTTTTTGTGACGACCATTTTTCACTGTGTGGGATGATTGATAGTTTGTTTTTTTTTTTTTTTTTTTTTTTTTTTTTTTTTTTTTTTTTTTAGAGCAAAAGCCTCTAGGCCCTCTAGGGCTAATCTATAATTAAAACCAAAACATAAATCTTCAAAAATTACATCTTCCACTTCATCTGGCAAATTATTTTAACTAGGCTTTAACATTTGTAGAATTTTGGTCAATATGAGCCATTATATGAGCTGCCTTATTAATGATTGATAGTTTTATGAATGAAACAAAAGAAGAATAAAAATAGTAGTGAGAAGATGAAAATTGTAAAATTAATGATTACAAAAGACTTGCTTATAATTATATAAATAAAACTAATGCTAAATAATAGAAATAATAACTCCAGTACTCTAATAACAAACCCTCCTAATTAGCCCACTAAAATATTCTAATAACAAACCCTCGTAATTAGCCCACTACTTAATATGGAGTAAAAGACTATGTATAACTATTTTTTTATAAACGTAATATGTGCGATGATTTAAAATATTTGTTAACAATATTACTTGTTGGAAAAAATTCAGAAATTAGGCTAAAACAATGACAATATCACTTGAAGTGCACACGATAGCACTTTCCTGAAAACGATATTTCTACCTAATTCGTAAGCTGGGTTACAAGAATTCCGTCAACAAGATACAACAAGAAAACCGTAGAAATCAAGCCTAAATTTAATCTCTACAAATGAATAAGGATTTGTATGTGTAAACTTCTTTGTAACTTTGGAGAAAAATACTTAATGTATGCAAGAGAGTTTGTGAAAGTATGAATGTAACTTCATGTCACTTCACTCCTGATAATACAAGTTATATTATAACTTATCAAACGTAAATCAGTTACCCCGAAAGGATACGACGCAACGGGAAAAAACCGAGCGAAATTGTCACTAAACAAGTTACTGACTTGTTTTGGCACTTTGGTCTGTTTTCGCGTGTCGCAAGCATCCGTCGCGACTCGCAATTTGCCACTATTTCTGCTATACTTTCCTCAACATTTAACGACGTAAATCGCTAATTAAACTTTGCATAATTACGAACTTTAAAGTTACTTTCCTCAACAGTTACTTTAAAGTTACTTTCCTCATAATAAGTGTTACTATAAGTGTTATTAAAGTTTAAAATTACGAGTTACTTTAATATAGGCAATTACGAGTTTTTAATAGCTAATAATATAGGTAATTACTTTCCTATAATAGCTATAAACTCGCAATTAAAAAAAGGTATTCTAGTTACTTTCCTCAACAGTTACTACAAGTGTCTCCACCATATGCAGATTTGAGCTATTACAACACCGCCATCTCCATTTACTAAGAATTTACTAAAAATTTACCTTAAACTGCCTATAAGAAGAGGGGTGTTGAGAATCAAACTCATTGTTAACTAAATATAGTTGATGTTAATAATCGTTACCATTTTTCGTCAAAGATATACTAAATTAAAAGCTCAGCTTCATATTCTATCAACATTGAGAAATGATAAATCACCAGCAATTAGTGTATCAAAACGGTCCACTAATATAGTTAAAATTTACATTTCATCCCATAGGACAAACAAATGTCTCCATCATATGCAGGTTTGTGCTGTTACATACGACGCCGACATCTAATCTTCATTTCCCAATAATTTACTAAAAATTTACTTTAAACTGATTTATATTTACCAGCATGTATTAGTCGATAATGTGATGTACCGGTGGCTAATCACTTGTCAATTTGTCATTCCTCATCAATATTATAAAAATTGTACTGTTTTTTTAGTGGAGATGGGTGTTTAGTACTGTAACTGGAACATGCAATTACTGGAAAATTAAGTGGCAAATAATTGACACTCTTTTAAGACAGACTGCATTTTTAGTACACTGTCACACAGGAGATTCTCCAACAAATTAAAATTCTTTTTGAGTTGGTAAGATCGTGATATTTTTTTTTTATTTTTTATAAAGAAATAAATACTAACTCCGTTTCTTATTATTTATAACGATGTGATATAAAGTAGAGAGGAAAAGTGTCAAATCGTTGCAAATAATAAGAAACGGAGGTAGTAAAAAGAATTAGCTAAGTGTGGGGCAAAAAATTGTGGGGCTGAGAATTTATTTTGTCTCATTAAGAAAAAAATAATATAAGGCTCCTAATTTGCCAATTGAAGTCAACAGCTGAGGCAGGAGTCAAAGGCTGATCGAGCATTTTATTTTTCAATTTATGTTCAATTGGACCACAAGACCACAACCAACCTACCCCATCTCAATTTATGTACAAGTGTAAGGGAAGATGGGTAAATTGGCAATTGTGAGCTTTGTGACTTTTGATTTGTGTTTGGTGGTCCCACTTGTCTTTCAGCTTATTGGTTCGGCACATGGTCTAGCCTAGGGGTGCTTATTAAGCTGAGCAGCTTGTGAGCTATTCGAGCTCGACTCGGTTAAAGCTCGGCTCGATATGGCTTGTGCTCGCTCGAATTAGCTCGAAACTCGATAAATTTACATGTTAATTAATAATTTTCTATGTGAAATCATTGAAAATAATTTAATATAATAAATAAGGAAAAATTTGTTTGTCACTTAATATAATAAATTAATACACTTTAAGAATAAATAATTTATCTGAAGAAAAAAGAATATAATCATTATTTTTCTTTTATAAAAAATTAAAATTCAATATGACCAAAACATTAAACGAGCAACTCGTTATCGACTCGAGCTCGATTTGAAACCTGACGAGCAAGAGTCGAGCAACCCCCAACTCGAGATCGACTCACTCAATAAGCACCCCTACTCTGGCCCACTAATTATATGTTCGTGTTATGTTATACCACCTTTGTTTTTTAATTGAAGTAACAAGTTGACTGTTGACACTACTGGTTTAGATTAGTTTGATCATTGATTGTTTATTGTATGCCCATTATCATGTTGTTTCGATGTGTTGTGCTTGTGTAATGTTGTACTTCAATCCTTACTACCCTTTTCTTGAGAATTCTCTATTTATCCTCCCTAGTGTCAGGGTTAAGAAAATGTAATGCTAGTAACTTATTACGAAGTACCAGTCCAATTAGTAGATTTCTTACGTTGTGAAAAAAAATAAGTTAACCAACCAAATTATTAAAAGTTCAATCTTGAATTCATGATTTTATATGTGGCGAACTTTAATGGTACTGGATCAGGCCGACCCAATGCCCTATATCGCATAGCCTGTGCTGCAATTGGCTTAGAAGATTTGATTTCACTTACTCGGATTTGGAACAAGCTTGGAAGCTTGAACTTCACAAGAAAGAGGTGGTAGAGAAGTTGGCAAGGTAAAGGTTATTCTGCATAGCCATAACAAGAATAACCTAGCACAAGACAAAGTTACATGGAATTTAATTTTGAGCTCTAAGTGCTTCCACAGATGAGAATCATTCAAAATATTAGAAGGTTAACAAGGGGAGGAAGAATGAGCACCGTACAAAGTTCAACAATGCTAAGTGTAAGAATTGTATTATAGCCAAGTTAGACGAGTGTGATTCATTAAGCCAAGATGGAATAAGTAGTATCTTATCAAACGAGGTCGAGAGTATGGAGGAATTATTGGTTGACGATGGAAATCAGGTAGCGGAGGTCATGGAGAATAAGGACATGCTAATGGAGCTTGCACAGTAGAAGTAGAACCCAATGTGCACTTCCACAATCAAAAAATGTCTGCCTCTGTTTTATCAATATCTAAGAGAAACTATGATCAGTTGGCTCAAGGAAAATCAATTCAACATTACAATGTTATATCAGAAATGGTAATGAGTATCATTCTTAAGAATCCCTCAAAGAAGGCCTCGAGTAGCTGAAAAAAGCACCAAGCTACTCAAAATTTGCTATTGTCATACAGGCAAAAGTGAGGCTCGAAAGGAAGATGATAATAGTGTCAAGAAGGTGGAGATGCTAGAAACAAATGTGTTAGTTTTAGAGGATCCCCAAACAAAAAGAGAGAAAGATAAGGCTAACCTTACCTCCAACAGCACAAGGAAATCACTACCTCTATATTTCAACAACCATTGTCACTACCTAGTATCCCAAAGAACAAGATGAAAGCATCATAATGGAAACCTCTCATCACCATCAAAGTCTCCCATACTACCTCCAACAAAATTCACTCCTATAGTCCCTCATCCCCAAGCAACTATAGTCTTTCTTTTCAGCCTACTACGAGAAACTTGAGTCTCACAAAGAGAACAAAAGTTGAAAGTCCAAGAAAAGGTATTTTGAAGGATAACAAAACCATACGTAAAAACCCAACTTGTGTTTCAACTAACCACATGTTTTAGTGCATGTTTAAAATTAAAGCAAATGCAACACATAGTTTTTATTATCCGTCTGTTTTTCAAACTCTTTAATGCTTATCACACAGGAATGAAACAAAGTTCAAGTATTCTCAAAAGTCCATGCCAACCTCAAAATTCAAGGAAATTAGTTATTATTAAAAATGATATGTATATTTATCCTTTAAACTGCTATTCCGTTTCTTTAGCTTCAGCTGCTAACTTGAGAACTAGGAGCAACATATCTCGTTATATATATATATATATATATAATCTAAGTTCATTCACATTATTGTGATTTATTACCAATAAACCAACAAGACCGTTAAATCCTTCTGTTCCAGAGCTTCAAATCAATTTCATGAAATAAAAATACACAATTGCAACAAATTTTGTCTCACCCCAAAAAAAAAAAAAACAAACATAAATTGAATATATAATTTTTTTTTATTTTAGAATATATATTAATTGCAAGTTTAGATACAGATGTTTCACATTTTATAGCAACTCCTAAATCCTACAAAGGTTAAGAGGTCAAAAAAAAAAACAACCACTAAGGTCATTTCAAAATATGCAAGTAAACTACTACCACAGGTTGGCCTAAACAAAGCAGAGTTCTGAGAGAGCCAGAACATATGACATTGGACATTACAACAAAAAGAAGAAAAAAAAAATTGAACAGATGAATGAATTTTTAACATGAGACAGAGGTGTGTAGAGATTTGGCTGTGGTTAGGGAGATCAGCCTTTTCTCTCCAAGTCAACAAATAATTTATCTTAACTCAAGCTTGTACAAGGATGAATGTATTGTGATTGCATGTATTGTGATTGCAGCTACCCTTTTTGTTATAACACTTCAGAAGAGAGACTTAACAGATTCAGGAGATGACATGTTTGCTACACCATTGAACTGCAGTGATCAAATACTTTTCTATATTAGAACACTTCTTTGATATGCTATGCTACTTTCATGGTTGTGATTTTTCCATACACAAGTGAGTAATATAATGAAGATGATGGATGACATTCATAGGAAAGGCCAAAACTTTGGATGGTTTTCTTAGAATGCTCTAAACTTTGAAGTATTTCGGAATGGAAAATTTGTTTTTAATAATCCCACCTTTGTCTGGTTTGCAATTAATAATCTGACTTTTTATTATTCTTGAATAACCCCGCAATTACTTACTATCTTCATGTAATCATCCTTTCGACTAATTAATTGTTGTAATTTTTGTGCTTTAATCCACATTTGTCGAATCTCCTTGGGCCAAAGGCAGACAAATATACAAAAATGAGAACAAATAACACATCAAAAGGACTATTAAATGAAGATGGTAGATAAAGGTGAGATTGTTCAAGAATAATTAAAATGTAGGATTGTTCATTGTGGACCAGATAAAGGTGGCATTATCAAAAACAACTTTTTCCTTTCAGAATTATCCCAATACACAGATTGAAGTGGTTCAAGGGGCAGGGTGATGAAAAAGGTTGATCTTTACTTAATGCAAGGTACAATCAGTTCAATTGGGTATAGAATAAGGACTAATCAGGCCCAATAAATTCAAATAAATTCGGATACAAAAAGATAAAATAAGTTGAAGAAAACGCATAGTAGATTAGAATCAGTCAGATTTTTTTTTTCTTTTTTTTTTTGGAAATGTAACCAAAATCATTTCTTTAGCAAGTGAAATTACCTTTTCATGTCTGTACTTTTCACGGATTGCGTTCAGTGGACAATTTATGGTATTCAATTGCAAGTCTTGCATGGCAATTACTGTAACTTTAAGGTCTGTAGACTTATAGCAAGTATAGTGTTCTAATGTAGAATTCTGCAAAAATTCATGTCCAAATTACATAAATAATGTTAGCAAAACCATTATAGCAAAGGCCAAAAATCATATATATAGATATATAAATAAATAAAAACACCCACCCATGGATGATCAGATTGATCAAGCGTCCATCTGGCAAGAAATACTGCAGATGCAGCAATAAGTGAAGGGAGGAATCTCACAAAGCTATATTCTACAAGTGTCAATTCTGCTAGGTAATTTGCCAAGAACTCCAACTCAATCAAACTATCTTCTGATTTCTGAAATGGATGTTGCACATAAATCAGAACAGACCGTGTTGGATGTTAACTAGACTCGTTTACACTAGCAGTTGGGTCGTTCAGGTTGGGCATGGGAAGGGTTGATTCAGGTCAGGTCATATTCGGGTTAAATGCCTTTTGAAATCAACATGTGGGACGGGTTGAGTTTGGGTTTTTGCCAAATAAATATACAAGACATAATAATAATAATCAATATGACACACATTAACTGTCCGGTGATTTGGATCGGGTTTGCAGTATCAAGTGAATTTAGGTAGTTTCGGATTTAGGATCAGGTATGGGCTGCTTCTGCCACCTATACGTAATGGTGGTGGATTTTATAGGCAATTTGCATTGCTAATAATGCAATGTGAGGCAAAATGTAGTTTTAGCACTGTTAAAAACAAGAGGAAAATTCACTTGACATGACTAAATGTACCTTCTTGACGTTCTTGTAGGTGGCTTGGGCTGCATGGATATATCTCCTGAGGGTAAGAGCATCCATAATTTAAATGTTAAAGGGTCAAAACAACATTCATAGTGAAGGGTGTCATCTAAAGGAAAACAAAAGTGAAGGTTGACACTTGAAAGCATTCATACTATATATGAGAAAGGAAAGCATTGTAACAAACCTCAAAAATGTTTTTATGGTGGGAACAGATAGTTGAAAGCAGAGAGAGTTCAGTATTTTTCTCTCCATATTCAATACCTACAAATTCATCAAGCCTTGGTTAGAAAACCATGATAATCCCAGAATTTTTAATTATTTATTTTGTTTATGCAAGTAAAGATCTGAATATCAAAGGTGAAAGACTGACCTCTTCTTTAGCATAAGTGTTTGCTGTGATGTAGCAAAAGTCTTCAACTTGTGGTGCACTCATTTCTTCATACTTCCTGAAAATTATAACACAAGAATATTGATTAGTGTTATTTGAAGTACTAATTTGATAACATAATCGAACTTGATTGTTTCTATGATTGGTGTTATTTGAAGTACTAATATAGTAATTTGATAACATAATCTAACTTGGAAGAATATGATCTTTGAGCAGGAACAAGCACCACTTACGAGGCGATTAGCATGCAGGTCACTCCCAGCAGCTGCAATTTTTGCTTTTCGATGTAAAAGCCAGAAAGATAACGATCGATGAGATTCACAGTCAGGTAAAGAGAGTCAGGAACCAATTTGTACTCTTCAGAGACCTGAGAAAGAATCAGAAACCAAAGTAAGAAGCTAGCATTAACCAATATATCACCATAATAAATGCCAATGGTGACTCTCACCTTCAACAAATTATGCTCCTAGCAATATTGATGGCACTAACAACCAATTACTAAATGTAGATGTATATAATAGGTAATTATCAAATGCAAGACATGGTTGACAAAATCATGCATATGTTGTAGATTCACTAACTAATGTCCGCGATCAACTCAAATAAAATGTTGGAACATTTAAGATCAATCAAGTGCACAAACTCATGCAAAAGCCTCTATTTAATCCATGTTTAACCCCATGAGGCTCTTTGAGAATTAGCTGCTAATAATAAAAAATATTCTGGATCAACCACGAAAAAGGCGAAGGGGAAATAGAAAGATATAGCTCGACGATCAAAATACAAGTTTATTTATTGTGGCTGATTGCAAAATTGGCAATAAAAAGGTGGAAATTGGTAAATTTCCACCTTTTTCATGAATTTTGTTCATAGATAATATCTAATGATCTCAATCGCCTCAGTTAATAAACATTAGTATGTTCAACACTTTAGGAGTCAAGATCATATGTTGATTATCACATTGATTAGCTTTGCAAGTTAGTAATCACATACACTAACCTCCACAAGCCAATCAATAAGAATTCCTCTCATGCTAGGACTGATATCAGGTTGCACCTTTTCCATATAGTCAGCGGAAAGCTTTTGATTGAGCTGCATTGAGGCAAAAGCAAATATGATTCAAGATATAGAGCTAAACACATGATTACAGATGCAGAGAACTAGGAGGCATGTAGTTATCCTACAACAGTCTGCTACAATAATAAAAATCTTGTATTAAACATACCTCTGTAACACGTTTGTGCTCGTATATATCTGAAACATAAAGGCTGCACATAAGAGGATCCTTTTCGTTACAATCAATATCTATTACAGTTGGATGGTTGGATGTTCCGCCTTTGTCATGATTTTTGTTTTCTGCATCATAAACCATACACTGTCAGGCTTTCATGAAAATGAAATTATGAAAGCAAAACACATAACATTGTCAAATTTGCAACAATATGCTTCAACTAGCATCCATCTTGTTGCCTTCTTTCCTTTACCAAGTTAAAGAAAGTGAAGGCAATTTAAGAAACTAATAAAGATGCCAATAACTCCTATTAGATATCAGGGGAAATCACTGAGTTGACATCTTCTATCATGAACTTCTTCTATCAATACATCATTTTCCATGCTACAATGGGAGGTATTTCAATAAAGCTAAGAGCCTAAGGTCACCAATGATACAATGCTTATAATTCAATTATTTCAAAGGTGAAAGCAATTTTAGAAACTCATCAAGCTGCCAATAACTCCTATAGAGAGCAGGGAAAATTGTTGAGTCACAGCTTCTATGATGAAATTCTGTGTTTTTTTAGGAGGAAAGATGTGCAGACCCTACCCAATGCTCCTATCTTAGGGATACCGGGGGGGTAGTGAGGTTTGATCCTATGACCTCTGGTACACAACAGGGTGAGGAGCTCCAACCACCTAAGCTCCTGCTTCAACTCAAAGATGAATTCATGTAATAAAGCTAACACCACTAATAATACAATGCCTATAATTCCAATGTTTCAAAAATCGAACGGAGATGAAATGATGATGATCATACTTATAGACACACAGATGACATATACATACAACACATGCAACAAACTTCAAAGAACCAATAACTTAACACATAAAACATATGTGTTAGTTTTATGATTAGAATTAGAAAGATTCATAGCAAACAGGAAACAGTATGCTAACCTATGTGAAGCGTCCGTACAATCAAAGGTATGTCTCTTGTTACACTAGAGATAGAATTACATAGAAGCGTATTTTCCAATTTCGCTCGCTTATGATGTTCCCCACTTAAGTTCGAACTACCCCTAGCAAATTTCTCCCTAGCTTTCAAAGCAGCCTTGAATGGTGCTACTGTCAATTTTGATATATCATCAGCAATCCTTTCATTTGCATCATCATGATCATGTTGCATACTTTCCGTGACAGGTGGGGTCACCATATCACTATTCCTGACTGGAACTTTCTTCTCCAACTTCGTTTTCTGGCATTCGATTAACACAGCAAAAATCAGTATTACAGACAATGCAGAGTAATAGCTCTTTTCTGATTTAATCAAATTCAATTTCCAACCATTCTTATGCAATTGTTATGCTAACCATTAACATATAAACTACTCAGGAAAAAAATGTAAGAATTAGTTATGATTGCCTGAAATTTCCCTGCATTGAAGCACCCTGAATATGCATTTTCACATAACACATTGGTAACATCTGCAAGTGTAGCTCTTCTCTTCTTAGGAAGACTAGAAGATGGGGCTGTCGATTTGTTCTCATCAGGTGCTGATCTCTTAGGGTTTGCTCTAAGAACGCGGCCTTGATCAGGCCGAGGAGGCTTCTCGGTCAGCTTTCCTGATTTACCAAGAGCCTTAGCTCGCGCTCTTGTAACCCGAAGAGCAGGCTCTTCTACTATGGTCTCAGTTTGATTTTCTTTGTTCATATCAACCTAGTAGAAGAGCACTGTATGCCTCAGTCTCAAATTCTGCACATTAAACCTTTAATTCAATTAGCTAGTCCATGATATATTGCAAAGAATTCATGTCTCAGAGTATCAAACATAAGTAAAATCATCATGAAAATGTTGTGCTCAAAATCAACATTGTTGCTAAATCTAGACTACAAGTTCAACAAAACTTTGTAACCCTATGTCCTTAGTGTCTTAAAAGCAAAGATCGCCTCGAAAAAAGAGGGCATCTACTCATTTCTAGGTTTGATTTTACATTCAAACTCTTCTCACATTCAAACCTGATCAAATGAAATGAGGGGGAATTTTTTTTCATTCAAATTCTTCTCTTTTTTTCCAACCATTATTATGATGGTCCAAGAGAATCATAGACCATGTTTTATGATAATATTTGGATTCCAACATTCTTAATCCAAGACAACATCCATGGTACAAAGGGATGGTCCTTGATCAGAACTCAAAATCTTGTTTCATTTGTAAGTAAAATCAATGGTATATAACAAACCCAAAAGTCTCAAGAATGATGAATATCAAGAGATACAAAAAAAAAAAAAAAAAAAGTCCCATGTATTCCAGTCTTGCAAAGGCATATCATAAAAGTCAATGCAGTCACTACATGAATGTCATGAGCACACAAATGTACCACAGAAGAAAAAGGAAGCTTGAACATTTGAAAATGGATGAAATCAGATGTACCCAAAATTTGAAAGGATGATCTATTGATTTCATCAAACATCAGAAAAAAAAAATCAAAAATAAGGTTGATTTAGTAGATAAAGAGCACTGAAGTTTCATCACCATCATCAAAGCCAAAAAAATCAACATAATCTTAGAATGTGGCAAAATCAGTTTCATTTCATAAAAACCAAAATGTTAGTGAAGTTCAAAAAAACCTCAAACCCCCTCAAAAAAGCCTGTTATCACTCACCATAAAATCAAACCGCAAATAACTTTATAAACCCCAGCTCAATTCCTCAACCAAAATGTTAAATTAGAAACAAAATTCACCGATTACCATGTAAAAACCCAAAAAAAAAAAACTTTTTTGCCCCTTTTGAAACCTTCAAAAACCCCAGAAAAAACAGGTAACCAACAAAATTGAGGAAAAGGGGTATCCAAAAAAATCAAAAAACAAACACAAACATCACACAGATCTGCAAACTTTCGACAAAATTCACAGAAACCCCAGAAATTTCAACAGACTTCCCCATCAAAGTAGAGCAAAACAACAATGTGGGTAATCTTCAAATCATCAAGGGGTGAAGAAAAAAAAAAAATCAAAAGAAGAAAGTTTTCTTACTTAAGGTAGAGAATGAGACACACAGGACAGAACCTCCAAGAGGCAAAAACCCAGGAAATTATATAATCAGAAGAAAAATTTACAGTCTTTACAGAAAAAAAAATTATTAGTGGTATTTAAGATTAGGGTTTATGTTGAAATGGGATCATTCTTCATTCAAAAAGATTTGAAGAGAAATGAGAGGGGAAAAACAAAATAAAGAAAGAGAGAGAAAAATCAAGAGTGGGTGAGAATGATAAATAAACAAAAAGGGTGTTAAAGAGAGAGAAACCAAGACAGTGAAGAGCGGGAGGAGCCACAGTTTAAACTTGCAAATTCATACAATAAAGTGGGTGGGGGAGGGGTGGGAAGAAAGAGATTGTGAGAGATTGAGGGTATTTTTGCAATTTAATTATATTAAAAATAAAAATAAAAAAAGTGAATTTGTGATTTGGTGTTTTTTTTTTAAATGAATTTTGTTTTGTTATTTGTCTTTTGTACTTTTTTTTTTGCAACACATTTATTTGTTTGGGAACAAAATTTGATTTTGGGGTTGGACTTGTGCTAGTGTGTGTGATATGCTATATGCCTATATTGCTTTGCTATGAATTATCAAATCAAACAACATAAAAGTCTTTCCTTTGGCTCTCTTATGCACCACACATAGAAAAATGGTTGAAGTATGCCCTAATATTATTTTTGTCATTTTATTTTTGCTTTGATATTGATATTTTTAGGAAGAAAGGTGCATGATTTATGGTTTAATTGGATAATTCTTTAAAATTATATTCAAAAAAAGGTGGTTTGTTTTTTAAGATAAATAAAGGTGTAGTTAATAATTTATCAAACCTCCACAAGAATTACATTAATTAAATTAAGGAATTGCAATTGTTAGTTAATTGAGGCATCAAATTCTTATTCATTTTTTCATAGGAATTTATATTTGAGAGACATTTTTATTAGAAAAGTGGAATAAAATATTATAGGATCAAAGTATTACCACAAACAAGTAAACCATATTTTTAGGTAGTGTTACCAAAACTTTTTCGAAAGTAGTATTTTGACCCTACAAAGAGCACGGGTTGCACAAAATCTACCTTAGAGATACAAAGAAAATTCACAGTGAATATGTTCTTCCGATAAACACTACAAATAAATTTATGTGTGGGATGCATGGTTGTGTGTTGAGGAGAAAACTAAGTATTTAGGATAACCTTAATCTAAAACAAAAATATGCAAGAGAATAAGTGTATGAATTGCTTATCCATTCAGAATATGCATGAAAAGGTTATGTATGAAATGGCATAACTCTATTAAAGAAATACATATTATATGTAACAACACATTATTTCATTCATAATTAACCACACATCATGTGTAAAATGACACAATTCTGTTATATATGTGTAGATGAAGGAAGCAGAGAAAGACAAAATGTGGACCACACATTGTATGTGTGAAATAGAAAAATATGTTATTAATGTTGAGTAATTAGTACATAAAACATTAGTTAACATTGTGTTTTTATTAGTTGTAATTGCTTGACGGAGCTAGATTTCTAGTCCCGTTCTTTGCAATTTGTCAAAAAAAATATTTATATTACTAATTTATTACACACTAAAGAAACTAACCAACACTTGATATAAGTCTAAGCTTGAAACTAATCTCAAAGTGTCTAATCGAGGCTAATGGTGTTGTCAGCGTTTACTTGAATAAAATCCACCTCGACTTGCCCACAAACATAATGTACATCTCTCTTGAGATGTTTTGTTTTCTCATGAAATATGGGATTAGATTCTATATATTCTGCTGGTAAATATCCTATTACAAAGTGATTGGCATAATAATTTGAATCTGAATGTCTTGTAATAGTCCATATATTCAATTCATCTCACTTATTGCACTAGAAGACTTCGTTACTCAGCTTCGGCGGATGACTTGCTTACTATAAACAGAGGTGCTACTTCACAATTAGTCATCCCCAAATAAAAAAGTATGTCACTAATGTATTTCCATCTAGAATTAAAAGTGTCTTTTGTATTCTTTACATGTAAGTTGTAACATCAACTCCCAAAGAATAATGCAAAATGACCTAGATCTTTTATTGAAAATGTAATATCTACATCATTTTTTACTTTATTAATCTCATCTTGTGAGGTTCTACTCAATAAATTATCATCCATATATACATAATTAGTACTAAGAATTCACCCTCAACTTGTCAAAAAGAAAAGGAAAAAAAAAACAGAATTCATCTTCAATTGTTCTCGTAATTAAATAATGCAAATGACCTAGATCCTTTATATTAATGTATTATTTACTTTAGTAATATTACAATTATATATGAGCGGAAGAAGTATATATAAAAATACATATAGTCATATGAGATTTCATTTGATTCGTCTCGATGATATGTACTTTTCATGTTGTAACGAATGTGAGAAAATATAAAGAAAAGATCAACAAAAACAAATACAAATTATAAAAAATAGGAGTTTATATAATACTCCTAATCAGAAAACATAAAAAAAAACCCCTAAAATAAGCCTAACAGCAAACCTTAGCCCAACATATCTCTATTATATTAACATCAATCCTATTTATTAAGGAAAGTTACTACAAGTTATGAAATTTTAAAAATAAAAATATTACACAATATAAATTTCGTAAAAATAAAATAAAAATACCAAAATTCATATTTTTGAATTCTCTATAAATAGACATCCATATTGATGTAGTTTATCACATAAAATTTTGCCATGGCCGATTTTTTTCATTGATGTGGAATGGCTGGATAAAGGGAAAATTTGTTTATGATTATGTAAATGAGTGTGAATTTGAGAAATATTTCAATTTCTCAAACAAAATATATTCGATTTTTCAAAGACACATTTAAAATATTGTCGCGCGCAAAACGTGCACACAAGGCTAGTTTCAATTGCCATAAACTTAACGCCCATGACTCCTTTTATAAGAAGAAGAAGAACAAACTTTTGTTATTTTTCCGATGTGGGATTCATGACATAACCTTAATCTTCCGATGTGGAATTCAAGGCATAACCTAACATTTCAAACATATAATTTTTATAATTTTTTATTATACATAATTCAAGATATTAAGAATTATAGTTATATCTCGTGAGATGTGAAAAAAATGGAGCCTTAATTAAAGTCATATCGCAAAATCTCATATGACTCTATGTATCCTTATATATACTTCCTTCGCTCATCAATCTCATATAACCATCTCATATAAAAAAAAATCAATTATTATAAGGCATTGTTTGGTTGATATGGAATTAAATTCCTATAGTAATTTCTATTCCATTGGAATTTAATTCCACTACAAAAATTTAGCATTTTAGCAACCACTAAAAATCGTTGCTATTATTGCAAAAATGGTTGCTAACTGCACTTAGCAACTAATTGGCAACCAAAATTGTTGGTTGCAAAAAGGTTGGTTGCCATATGATATTAGCAACCAAATACTACCTAGATTCGTTGCCATGATTAGCTTCCATTTTTATATATTGGTTGCCAACTTAGTGTCTAATATTAGTAGGCAAACATTCATTTTCGTTGCTATATAGCAACCAAATTTTTAAATTTCGTTGCTATAATAGCAACCAATTATAGCAATTTTGGTTGCCATTTTTTTTATTTGAAGCAAAATATCAACTTCCCAAGAGGTCACCCATCCCAAGTTTATTCTCAATTGAGCACGCTTAACTACATAGTTTCTTAACACGTAAAATCTCTAAAGGAAAGGTGCACATTATTGATATAAATAGTATAACAAATACTCTTAAAGTAATTGTGTACGTTACATATAGGCAATATAGCAAAGGAATTTTAATTATGGTTGCTAAAATAGCAACAAAATAAGAGTAATTTTTAAATCAGTTGCCCAAAATAGCAACACAAATTAAAATAGTTGCCAAAAATTGCAAAAAAAAATTAAATCAGTTGCTAAATTAGCAATTGCAATTAAATCAGTTGCCAAATATAGCAACGAAAATTAAATTAGTTGCCAAAAATAGCAACAAAAATTAAATTAGTTGCTAATTTAGCAATGAAAACCAACAAAATTGATGCAAAATTCAATTTAGCAACCAAATAAAAAAAAAATTGTAGCTAATTTGTAACGGTTATAGAATTGGTTGCAAAAACCTCCCATTTTTGTAGTGTTCCCACATTGCTTTTTCGGGAATTTTCACTTACCAAGGGGGACTTGGTAAAATAATTCTCATGTTTTGTAGGCATTTCAAATTTGTAGGAATTTGCATTTCCTCCATTCTATCAATTTTTAAGCAACCAAACAACTAGCACAAATTGTATTTTATGAGAAATAAAGGTAGCCAAATTATACCTAAATATTTCTTAGAGTATGCCTTTGTCATCAATCCAAAATCCTTATCTATAGACATAGTAAACATTCCTCATGATTTTGCGATATTTTCACCATCTACAGTATTTTACATATTTCGTGCTTCGTTAGCCCATAAAGCCTGCATTGTAGTTGAGGAAAAGTCAACATAATTTTTGGTTTTAAACTTTTAATTTTATCATATAGGATCAATAATGTGGCAATGGATGAAATTTAAGTTATTAAGCAACTAGAAGCAATTTATGTCGTTGGTATACAGTGATGTGAACGAGTCGAGTCGAGCCGAGCAGAGTAGTAACCTATTCGAGCAAGGCTCAAACATAACCGAGCTTTCAAAACCCTTGTTCGAGCTTGGCTCGTTTAACCTCAGTATTATTATTATTATTATTATTATTATTATTATTATTATTATTATTATTATTATTATCGTAGTCATCATCATCATCTAACTGAAATCAATATTATTATCATCATTTTTACTATTATCATTGTTATCATTAGAGGTGAGAATTGAGTCGGTTGGCTTCGTCTCAACCCATTTACATAAACGGGTTGGATCCTTTGACCCTAACCCAACCCCTCAACCCAAACCCGTTAATAACTGGTCGATTTCGTGTCGGGTAAGCGGGTCGTATGAATTTGTCCCACCTCTAGTTATCATTATTACTACTTAAATAATATAATAGAAATTAATTAGTAAATTTATTGAAAAAACCTGAACTGAACTGAGCTGAATTAAACTGAATTTAAACTGAAGTAAATAAGCCCTTACTCTCTTGTAACGGTTTGTTGCTCAATCATTTAGCAGAATAGTTACATTCTTAATGTTTGTTAGGAGTTTTTTTTCTTCAAAACAATAACTAATTAGTATCTTAAAAGTTAACTCTTTCATGCTTTCTGGTAGAGTTAGGCATGGACAAGGCTGGTATATGGGCCAACTCGGCATGGCACGATTTGGGCTTGGCCCGACACGAGCCCGCTATGAGCTCAACACGACACAAAAGCACGATTGGTGGGCCATGAGACTCTCATGGACAACATTTTAAAAGTTGGTCACGAACCTGACACGAGCACGAAAGGCCAGCCAACAAGTTAGCACCTTTATTTTGGTTAAAATTTCATAATATATAAAAATTTGTATTAGGCACGATGACCTGCCAAGCGATGGCACGACACTAAATGTGGGTTTGGTCGTGCACGAGCCTACATATTATAACTTGACATAAATCCGACACGTTGTGAATTTTTATAGGCACAACACGCTTGGCACGAGCCACACAAGCTTAACCGCATGTGCCCACCTCTACTTTCTCATTTATACCTAGTCTATAAAAACAAACCCCTAAACAATTAAGAGTCACTCTCTCACTCATTCTCTCATGATTTCTATATACTTCTGCTTGGGTGACACGCGACACTACTATTCTTGTCGCTTTTATTTTCTTCTTTATGGTGACTCTCTTCTGTTCTAAATTGAGTGCTGACAACCAAAGGTTTAGTCCAATTTATAGTTAGTCTATAAAAACAAACATCTAAACACGTGAGTGCCACCTCTAACTCATTCTCTCATTATTCCTATATGCTTTCACTTGGAGGACACGTGGCACTACAACTTATTGTGGCTTTTACTTTTGGTCTTTATGGTGGCTTCTGATCTTCTATTCTAAAAGGAGGGAAAACCAAAGGGAATCCAATATCAAAGATTAATTAAGAATATTCCATTACAAATTGCTTCTAAAGAACTCCCTCACTCAAATGTTCAATCATCGTCTATAGCTACCTCTTCAATTTAATTCCCACTAGCGGTTCCAAATCATATGATTTTTTAATTTATATATTCAATCTTTTATTTTTCTCATTCACTTCTTATAATTAATGCACACATTAAATCATAATTATAGCAAATGTCTACAACTCCTATTTACTTTCAAATTCTTAACATTTTATGTCTATCATATTTGGATACTTCATCTATTCTTTTATACAAACATTATTAATCATTTATCCTACTATATCAATGAAAATAATAGTCACCAGTGCAACGCCGGACAATAAAACTAATTTAGTAGATATTCAAAGAAGGTTAGACCAGGTTCTTAATGTTTTGGTTGATTATCAAATTTTAATTTATTTTAAAAGAAATTCACAACTTATCAGTAAAATATTTAATAACACTTTCTTAGCTTCCTCGCTCATTTTTAGAGTTTGTTTAGCTGATAGGACATGACTACATCTATCCGGTGGGTTGTCTACCCACTAATAATATACCATTAAAATATTGATTATTAAGTTGGGTGGGGTTTCACTATCACTACTCCCTAGTACTCTCAATTAACAATGGGTAGTCTGATTTACCCGGTGGGCTAACCAAGTTTTTTCCTAGCTGATGAACATATAGTAAGTTAATTCTTAAATAAAATTTCATTTTACGGGAAGTAAATTCTCTTGTCAATTATTTAGGAAGTGACTATATGGTTTTTTTGTTGATGTTAGGAATTTATAATTAACACAATTATTTGCATTCATCGATCTATCAAGGGTGTAGCCGATTAATATATATATAACTTCATAGAAATTTATATTTTTCTTGAATTTTTTTTTTATTCCTACGTTTGTGTTATTTCCTGCTAACCAAACATAAAAGCATTTAATTAATTCCAAAGATTTTGTATTTCCAATAAGAATACATTTCAACCAAACGACCTCTTAATGTTTGGCTGAGCAACAATCATACTAACTTTTTTTCTATATTTATTACGGTAGAAAAGTATTATTTATTATCTTTATTTACTTAAAAAAAACTTATTAGAAACCTTTCTTGCTTAGTTAGTAGAAATGCAGCTATATTAAAACTCACACTCAAACACATACATGACACATGACATCTTTCATTACTCCTCCACATCACCCCCTCTTCCTCCTCAATGATACGTGACATCGCAAATCATTCCTCTCACATCATCTAACTTTTCATTTCCCTTCATTGATAATTTTTTTTACCATTTGTACACATTTATGGTTAAAGTTAATTAGATGTACAATAATGTTTATATATATTTCTTACTTTAATTTATTAATGTTGTTAGGATTATTATGGAGTTGCAAACTGCTAATATTTTACAAACTTTTTGTTACAACTTAATTTTAAAATGGTTGTATTGAACTATTAATTTTTAATTTCTTTGGTAAATTTTATTAATCTTACAACTGTTTATATATAACACATGCTTTCATAAAAGCGTACGATTTTACCGTCAAGCAGGTGGCAATAAAAAATACATTAGACAGAATATTACATTATTAATAGACAAAAAATCGTGCAATGCACGGGCCAAAAACTAGTTACCTTTATGTTACTGTAAAAACAATTCATACACTAAAATTAAATCAATCCATGAGAAATACGGCAAAAAAATTACACAAATCGTTGAATAAATGATTTCGACACTCGTATAAGAAATAACTTACTATGCAGGGGACCTTTTGGTGAGAGGTTGTCTTAATTCTTTTCATTCAACACATGTGAATCCAATAAAAAACTATTAGGAAAATAGTTTTATGTATAAACATATTGGTTTTGGACTTATTTCTAATTCATTATTATTATTATTATTATTATTATTATTATTATTATTATTATTATTATTATTATTATTATTATTATTATTATTATTATTATTATTATTATTATTATTATTATTTATTATCATTATTATTATTATTATTATTTTATCATTATTATTATTTTATCATTATTACTATTCTTTTTGCTGTTGTTTCAATTCCAACGATTTTTTTTAGGAAGAGATTTTTGACAACGATTTTCGCAACATTTTTTGACAACCCATTTACAACAACTTTTTTGGGTAATAGATTTTGGACATGGATTTTCACAACTTTTTCAGACAATTTTTCGAGACAAATTTGGGGGCATTTTCATCATTAATTTAAGGTCTTACATACCTTTGATATTAATATTGACAAAGAAGACTAAAATGCCTAAATATATGGAAAACCAACATAAAAAGCGAGGCAAATTCCCTCAAAATCGAGACATTTTTTATATTCTTTTGACAATTTTGATCTAAATGTGAAAATATTCTCCAAAAATTTCACCGAGCTATATTTCTTTGCATAAAAAAAAAAACTCAAAACTAACTAGACAAATAAACTCATTGCCTTGTAAGGAATATAAATAAAATAAACTAAAATATAAAATTAAAGATTAAAAATTTAAATTTAAAATAAAATGAAATGAAATAACAATTTAATAAATTGAATTTGAAATATAAAAAATGTTCAGTGCAAAATAATAGGTCAATAGGGCCTAACATTGTTAAAGATATACATAAATATTATTGTCATCAAATTAATAATAACAATAAATAAATGAGATGGTATTGTGTCAGACCGGTCTGACAGTAACGTTTCTGTCAAACCAGTCCACTGGACCTGGACACATATTGTTGAATCTGGACACATATGTGTTTAACCTGGACACATGCTGTTAAACCTGGACATGTATTGGTAGACCTAGACACATTTATAAACCTGGAAACAGAACTGGACACATTTGAAACCTGAACACAATTTGTAAACCTAATGAAAAGTTGTTAAACCTGGACAAACCTGGACAAATATGGACAAATCTAGACAAATTTGGACACAAACCTAGACTAATGTTGACAAACCTGGACAAATGTGGACAAATCTGGATAAATCTAGACAAACATGGACAAATCTGGATAAATCGGGATACACCTGGTCAAACCTGGACTAATGTTGACAAACCTGGACAAATATGGACAAACCTGGACAAATATGGACAAACCTGGACAAATCTAGACAAACATGGACAAATCTGGATAAATCTGGACACACCTGACAAACCTGGACAAATGTGGACAAACCTGGACAAATATGGACAAACCTAGACACATATGGACAAACCTGGACAAATCTGAACAAATCTGAATACACCTGGACAAACCTGGATACATATTGTTAACCCTGAATACCTATTTGTAAACCTAAACACCTATTTGTAAATCTGGACACATATTGTTTAAACATGGACATATATTGTAAAACCTGGACACATTTTGTAACTAACTTGGACAAATTATAACCTGGATACTTTTTTTTGCATTTTGAGGCCTTTAGAGGCCTCGTTTGGCGATTTCCAGTGGCCAAATCCCCTTTGGGTATTTGCAACTGCGTTCATCTCGAAAAATTAATCAATTTCGACATATCATATGCCCCAATCCGACACCCAAGCACAAAGTTATAGCCTCCCGAATTTTTTCACTATTATAATTGGGTATATGGGTCAGCCGTCTGACCCAATACTTTCACTAAATAAATTATGGTTTGACTTCCATTCTCTACCCTGCTCTACATGCATTAACATCTCAGATAAATTGAAATTTATGTTCTATGTACTCCGTATTAAAAATTCTATATAGTACCCCCTTAATTTTATTATGTATGGTCAGGGCTGTTACTAGGGCTGTCAGTTTGGTTAGGAACTGTTGGTTTAACTGTTAACCTAACGTGAACTGAACTGAATGAATTGAACTGAAATGAATCAATAACCAAATGATTGATAACTGAAAGTCCAACTGGAACAAAATGAACTGTACTCAACTGAACTGAAACTGAACTGAATCATGAACTGAAATCAACTGAACTGAAAAGGTTGACTACATAAAACTGTTTTTAACTGACCATAACTGAACTGAAATTAATTGTAACCTATATGGTTTTGTTAGTTAATTGAACTGTTTTTAACTGTTGATCAACCGAACCGAAGTGACTTATAAAATGTTTGATTTTGTTTGTTAACAGAACTGCAATTAACTATTGATCAATTAAACCAAAATGACTTATAAATAGTTTTAAGCTGTTGGTTGATTGAACCAAATTGAGCCAAAAAAACTGTTTAAAACCGTTGGTTAACTGAAAATCGCTCTACACTAAACTGAAATTAGGCAAAATCTATTTGTATCAAATTAAACTTTATTTAATAAAATTGTTTTTTTCACGAAACGGTTATTTGGCCTATTCTGAAGCCACAATTACAAAAGAACTTTAATTTAGAAAAATTAAAATTAGACAAAATCTATTTGTACCAAATTAAACTTTATTTAATATATTACATCTGATTTGATACAACAATTTATTTATTTTTTGCTCCAAAAATTACAAAGATTGACTTTTGGCTTACAAAATTACAGGCCTATTCTGAAGCCACAATTACAAAAGAACTTTAATTTAGGAAAATTAAAATTCATCTACATACAGTACAATACATTATGGAAATTTAAAAGTAACATCTTGCCTTCCATACCTTCAAAAACAATTAAAAAGATGCAATCTAATGTTAGCAATAAAACAACATTATTGACAATAAAAATCAACAAAAAAATTAGAGTAATCAAAATCAGTAATTTTTTCAAGAACATCCAAATATCATCATTTTGCAAGCACTTAATTAGTTGTTGCCCCAATATTTACTTCACTATATACAATTCGGTCCAACATGTAAAACATGTATGTCCAACAATTACCAAACTAAGTACTTATTTAAACCAATAAAGCAGTACAACCATTATCAACCATTTGCAAATTTGTTTATGACCTTATTTAAACCAATAAAGCACCAACAAATTACAAAGAAACAGGGATTGGTTTTGCTTTTACTATATTTTAAAATGAAAATAATGTTAAGAGTATAAAAAAAAGAACAAGAAACTCAAACAGCAGAATTATGGGGAAAAAACTGTATTTCAAAGCAGTAATCAAGAGAGAAAGATCTTCAACAAATAACCAAAGCATAACAATTCAAACTCACTGCTATAAAAAAAATACCAGAACTCTTCCCAGAAGAATGTAGTTTAGTTTTTACGCAAGTTAAACAACATTTTTAATACACAAAAACCAGGCAAATATTTTTTACAGCACTAACAAATTTACAAAATTGATAAAATGACTAAACCCTATGTATTTAACCAGATCTACTGAGGTAAAACAGGACAAAGATCTGGTTTAAACAAAAAATAAACAAATTCAAACTCAAAAACAGAAGTTTAAACAAAGAATAAAACCATGAACACAGATACGTAACACGAAATATTCAAACCGATAAAAAATTAAGTTAAAACATTTTAAAAATCATAAAAACTACTCATATCTAAAAATTCATACCTTGTTTCGGAGAAATTGAACACGAAATTTATGACTGAAAAAAAACGAGTCAGATCTAAAAGAAACAAATAAAACAAATTTAAAGTTAAGAAAATACGAATTATATCAAAAAAAAATCAAGAAATAATAAAGAAAATGAAGAATGTTAAAAAAGACAAACTGAACCAAAAATATTACCCAATATATGAATTTGATGAAAATTCACACAAACATCTTAATACATACATTAAAATTCAGATATTAAAAAACATCTTAAAAACAAACTGAATTTTTTCAGATCTATAACGAAAAACAAACGAAATTTAAAAATGAAAAAATGCAGCAATCAAGTCTGATCTAAAACCAAAAAAAAAACAAATTTAACATTATAAAAAAAATACGAATTGTATATAAAAACGTACCTTACATTGCAAACCCAGATCTTTCCACCCAATTTTTCAGTAATTCAATCCTATATTTGCAACAAGTCAAAAAATCTAGTAAGAATGTTATCGGAAAAAAAAATTCAAACTGTTAAAACCCTTAACAAGATTTAGAAATCTTACCTTAAACTTTGAGAAATTGAAGGTGGATGATGGTGAATCACTCACAATGGCCATAAACGACCACAATTTCTTCAACAGTTTTTTTTTGGGAATTCAAAATGAGAGAGAAAGAGAGGAACTGAGGAGTGAGGAATGCAAATTTTTTTTTGGAAAACAATGAAAGTGAGAAACGGCTTATTGAGGAATGCAATTTTTTTTTAGGTTAATTCCTATATCTAAGGGCTTGTATTCATCTTAAACCCAATCAATGGCTCTGATTATTTTTGAACCAAATAGAGCAAATACACGGCTTTCAATCCGTGTGCTTGTATTTATCCCAATTATCATTCTATCAAGTATCAATGGCTGAAAATAATGCTTGATGATTTCATCAATGGCCAATATTAATTATCCATGTTCTTATTATTATGAGGGTATATGATTTTTTTATTTTTTTTACATTCATTGTATTATTTCTATTATGTATTTATTTTTATATATAGGTGCAACTGGCTCATTTGAGTCGGGTACGTATGGGGTTGATTCGGGTTTGAACAATCCGGATTCAAGATATTTTAGCTTCCGGACGGTCGGATTGGAGTTTTCCCCAAATAGATTTAAAGGGATTAATTAATAATCAATAATACTCACACTAATGGTCGAATAATTCGGGTCGTTCTGGTAAATAATATCACGTCAATAGATTTCGTGTAATATTTTTGTTATCATCTTTGTTATCGTTAACTCATTATCATCCTCGTAATCGTTGTAATAAGTTTGAAACCATCTATCTTTAGTTCCTCCTTAGTCGCATATTAGTTTATACTATATATATTATCTAATTTGGATTAAACAGTTTAATTTAGATGGTAATAAAGATGAGCATTAACTTATTATTACTAGTTTACTACTATTGTTGTTGTTATATTAATCATATCAATCACCGTCATCATCTATCTTTATCATCAGTATCGTCTATCATCATCATCATCATCCATGACCATATATCATGTTGGTCATCAACATTCATCAGCGTCATCATGCGTCACCATACATCATTATTGATGCCATCATCATTATCGTCATCATTACTATTGTCACCGATATCATTGTCGCTATCATTATCGTTATTGTTACTACTATTGTTATTTTTAATTTATTCAATTCATATCAATCATCACCATCATCAACATTATCATCTGTATCATCATCAATTCATTGTTGTTGCTAGTTGCTATCAATATTGTGTATCATCTTTGTTACCGTCAATTCATTATCATCCATTATCATCTTAATCGTCATCATAAACTCATAACCATTTTTTATTATTGTCATAATCCATCACCATCATAATCCATCACCATCATCCATTTCATCATCATCATCATACATGGCCATCTATCATATTGGTCATCAACATCCATCATTTATCATATCAATATAGCATCATTGTTATATGTTATCAATTTATCATCACTCATCAGTATCATTATCAATTCATTGTTTTTATTTTTGCTAATAATATTATCAATTTATTAACATGTCACCATCATCCATGTCAATATGTCATCACCATCCATGACCATCATCATCAACATCCATCACCATTCATAAATATACATCATCACACATCACCAATATCATCACCCATGCATTATTATCCATCTCCATCCATCATCAATCTTATTACCATTACTCCATTGTTATTACCATGAAATGAGCAAAGTGGCAACGCAATGGTGCATCAATCAGCAATCACATCAACATATTAAATTAGGGATTTCACACAAATAATAGAAACATTTGCTCGAGCAATCAATGATTATCTATATTTTATGGATAAGTCATTATCTGAGTGATACATATAGTATGACTGCATTCTAAATAATACAATTGTATATATAATAGTATGATATTAAGTTATATTAGTATGATACTTTGTCTTAATATTATATGATGTATTGTTTTACAGTATGATTTAATGATATAACAATGTGATGTATTGTCTATAGTGTATGATGATGGTGTTATATACTATCAAATTAAAGATAGTATGCATTCTAGTATATGGCTACAATATTATATTATTTGTTGATTTTATAGTATGATTTATTTATAGAATAGTATATTAGTATGATGTATTGAGCATATTATGCATATATAGACATATAGTGTCATGATGGTTATTGTTATTAACTTTGTATTAGATTAAAAATAGACTCAAATCTTGTTATTGTTATTGTTCTCGATATTGTTACTACTATTATTGTTATTATATTATTCATATCAATCACCATCATCGTTATCATCATTCATCAGTTACATCATCAATTCATTATTGTTGTTGTTGTTGTTTTGGTAATTGTTATCATTATTGTTATGATCGTTGTTATCGCCAATATAGTATCACTCTTCATCATCTTGACCATCATATATACCCAATATTGATACTCGATGCGCAGTTACACATTTATACTTAATATTAGTACAAGAATAATTTGATTAAAATATGAATTGATAAATAATAAATAACTTTATCGTGCACCTCAACTTAACTAACCCATTGTGACGCAAAACAATTCAATGGCTAAAACGAATACGATCGACTCATATTATTTAGAGAAACAAACGTGAGAAAACTCGGGTAAAACCCATTAATACTCAATATCCAACTCGAACAAAACCGTTACAGATTTTCTTGTAAAACTGAAAATAACCATAATGTAACTGAATATAATTATTTAGAATAGACTGATAATAACCGAAATCGTATGGATATAAACGTATTTTTTCATATCATAAATTGAATACATCTAGAACCGATATATCGACCGTTCACAATGAACTAACAACAATTGAAATAGCACGAGTAAAATCGAAGAACAACCATAATGTAAACTAAATACAATGAGAATTTTTATATCAACCGTTCACAATGAACTGATAACAACCGAAATTGTATGGGTAAAACCAAAGATCAACCATAACGTAAACTGAATACAATCGAAACTGTTATATCAATCGTTCACAATGAACTGACAACAACTGAAATCGTATGGGTAAAACCGAAGACCAATCATAACGGAACTGATTTGAACTGAAAATAAAAATAACTGCAATGGGTTGGAACTGAAACTGATAAAGTTAAAACCGAATTGGTTATTTTGGGAAAGATCAACTGAAGTCAACTGAACTGAAGTCAACTGAACTGTTTGGGTCCAACCATAACTGAACTTATTAACTGAACTGACACCCCTAGCTGTTACTTAGCATGTAAAGAGACCAACTATACAGGGCCTAATATAAAGAGGACTCTAATTTTTTTTAAATTTTCTAATTTTTTTAATAAAAATGCTTATTTTTTACTAAGAACATTTTTTTAAATTCTAAATGTTAGAGTATCTACATATTAAAATTGTATATTATTACTTAAATTATAAATAATGTATTAATTTTAATAATGTAGAAGCCTAATTTAATTTTTAGAACAAAACCTATAAAATTTTCGAGGTTGCCCTGCATATGGTAGCAAATTTATGTTTGATTACATATGGTGGCCCTCAATTAATGTGTGGTTTCTTCTCATGACATTAAGATGGTAAATTTTTTTTTTAGTTAACTACTAATTAATATAAGTTAGATTCTTTTTCAAATATATACATACACACACACGTTAGATTAGTGTGAACTACCGTCATTAAACCAAACTCGATTTTTTTTTTGTGTCAAGCAAACCAAGACTTTTTGATACGTAAAAAGAAATATTTTTTAATTTTATTGTCAATTCCAGCCTCAAATATAACCTTAAAGGGCCTATGCCTAGCGGTCACCTAAGGAGAAATTTATTTATTATTGCACAAATCGATTTATTTTCCTGACACACATGCAAAATGCGATATTCTTAACTTGTTTACAATTCTAATGTAAAATCAATATCTTATGGGCATAATTCGCGTCAAAACTTTAAACATTTTGTTTTTTCCTTGTACACAAATCAAAATATTTTAAGAGTTTGTGTGCTATGATAATCTTGGAGAAATGTCTTAATTTGTGTACCAGAAAAACTTAATTAGTTTAGGATAATAATCAAATTAGACCTTAAAATGACTCAATATCATATCAAAATTGACAAAAAGACCAAAAAGTCTCTTATTTTTTTTTAAAAAAAATGGTAACTACCCACGAATAAAAAATTTTACTCTTTTTTTTTTTAAAAAAAAAATTTAATAATTTAATGATGTGTTAACATTTAATCCCTTCAAAAAAAAATTTAAAATGCACCTATTATAACTACTATCCATAATAAATTAAACTTTACTATTTGGTAGTCAAACAATATGAACAAAAACTTATTTTTACGATAAACTTAATTAATAGGTAGATAATTGACCAGATCTAACATGGAATTGAATTAATGTCTTATGTGAGCATACAAGTAGATCAGAGTTGGCAAAAGGCACCCTACCTGAAAAATATTCGAATTTACATGATATTATTGATCCAAATTTGACATGACCTAAATTACCTGACCATTAATCTGTGTATTATTATTGATTATTAGTTTGGCCCTTTAAATTAAATCTATTTGGAAAATGTACAAATCTGGCCCGACCTGAAATTAAACGTCATTGAACTTGAATTGACCTAACCCAAATTAATCTCATCCATATCCGATCCAAGTGACCCATTTGCATCTCTTTATAAAAACAAATAAAGAATGATATAAAGAATTAAAAAAACCATATACCTCTAGCAATCTAGCACTTAAGAGTCACATAACATATCTTTCTGAACCTTAACCTATAATAACTACTATTTATGCTTAATAAATATACACAAGCTACAATTTAATTTATTATCAAAAATAAAATTCATAGAATTCCCAAAAGAAAACTATGGTTATTATATTTACCCAATCAACTGCATTTTCTTATTACTGATCGATATCAAACTAAATATATTTCAATATATTTTTAATTTTTTAAAATATAATGTATACATGCTTTCATATAAAATAATATAATACATAGTTTGGTGGAATTTCTGTCATAAAAATGTGACACCTTCGTAGAAAAGAGAGTCATAAATGATTTTTCCGTCTTAAAAATGTGACGTCGTTGTAGAAAGAAGGGGGTGGGTCGTAATGATTTTTCCATCGTAATCCCATCGTAAATTGGTCAATTTCAATAGAGTTTGGTTTATATATTAGGTAAATTTTAGCGACGAGCCAAAAAACTGTCATAAAACATCTATCTACATTTACGATAAGATTTAGGCCCGTCATTAATGTATACGTACTCATCGTTAATTGGCCAATTTTTTGTAGTGTTACTAATTCAATTAATCACTAGAATTTGGCCCACACACTTTCTTTTTATTTTATAATTTTACTCTGCTTATTCACATAATTATTTCAGGTCCATTTTCTTATAATTAAATGAATTATTTTGTTTGTTTAGAAAATTGTGGTAGTGTGCGCTTACAGAATTTATAATAGCCTTAAACCAATAAAGTTCCAAGATCGAACCTTACCAGAATCTTTTGATTCACCTTTTACTTTTTATTTAAGCATATGTAAATCAAGCTTACATGACACAATCTGATGTAAAAATAACACCTTTTAATTATATGTATATATAGATTAGTTTATTGCTAAAACTGGACCAAAAATTACGTAGATATTTTTTTTTTCCCACGGGGTTAAGAATATTTCAAGGTTATGCATGCTACGTACATTCCATGATCTACTTTAATGACTGATAATTTGGAATTGAAAAAGATTAGTTTAGTTGTCAAGCAAGTGGGGTATATAGTACAATAAACAAAAATAACATGAACAATTTATATAATAATTAAAGTAAATACAAAGTAATATTAACGAAAAAGAGAGGAAATGATTTGACTATAATAGAAATAATTAGAGATGAAAAGCTATTATTCTAATTAATTAATTTCTCTGGATACTTTGGACGTGGGAACCATTTGAAATCTTTTAATGCAAACATGCAGAATGATGATTTTCAATATAAAAAAAAAAAAAAAAAACCCTAAATGGCATGGGAAAAGCTAGCAAAAACCTTAGCGACCCGTTTGGTTGTTGGTAATAATTAAATTGCAGTAATGGTAATGAATTTATAGTGTAATATTTTTTAAGGAGGAACCTTATAATCCCTATGAAAAACAAATTTTTATTCCCAAGATTCAATTTTTTTCTCATTTTTCATTCTCATCCAGTACCATTGAGAAGAGTAGTGTTTGATGGGAATGGATATTTGTGAAGAAAATTAGATAAATTGGACCTAAACTAGCACCACCATGGGAATGGATTTTGATTTCGCTTCCAAATTTAGTTATAAATCCATTCCCATTACCATCATTTATAACTAGATACCAAACAGGCCGTAGGGGTTTAGACAAGTTGCCATCTTGACAAAAAAGTAATTGCTATCTCATATTTTTCATACTTATTTGATTAGGTAAAAACAAAGTACTAAAACTGTACTCAATTTGTAATTTAACATAACAAATGCAACGATTTGACATAATGTAGAGAGAGAAAATGTCAAATCGTTGCAATTAATATGTTATGCATGGTGTACAAAAATACATTATTATTGTTTAAGAAGATTGATAGTTATCTGAGTTTAAGATGATATATATATCGTGGCTTGGTGCATGATCTTTGTAGATGATATTTGTGTTAATTATGAAACAAAAGGAATGAAAATTAAGTTAGAATTTAGGAGAAAGACTTAGAAATCACGCAATTTTAAGCTGAGAAACAACAGGAATATTTGAAAAATGTAAATTTATTGGGATAGAAATTAGAACGGCAAACTCAATCAATTGAATGGAATGAGTGTTCAAGAAATAATCAGTATATCATCTAGTGAGCTCTTGTATATTAATTCAAAGGAAGCTCAAATATGACAAAGAGTGGCACATGTGACCTGTTACATGCGCATTGGAGATTGAGAAGAGAATAAACTACCCATTATATAATATATATATATATATATATAAATTTATACGCGTTACTCTCTCATTAGTAATTATCAATTGGTAAATTATGAAATGAAACCTCATCTAGGGTTGAGAGTGATTCAAATTCTCCTCTTCCTAGCTAACTGGATAATCCAGACACATTTTATATTCATCCAAGACAGAATTTGAATCAAAGGTGGAGATGGAGTCATTGCTTTATACCTCAAGACTCTTCCAGCCAAATTTTAATAATATTACTCATAGTTTTAATTTGCTACTAATTCCAACCCTTTTATTTTGATTTTTTTTTCTTTTTTGTTTTCCCTTTTCGTCTCCCTCTAGCAATTGAATATATTATCTTAGATTCAAAGTATGGAGTTCCCATTTCAACACATTTTGACTATACGTTATTGTTTTAATTTCTTTTTGTTACCCCATTTTTTTAAGTCAATAATTAGTTGGACTTATGTTGAAAATAATGGAAACTATTCATTATTGTAACATGTAACATTGTAGATTTGTAACTCATCACTCAATCAGTCATCACATGGCAATATTAAATATTGAGTACGTAAGTCTTTGATATAGAAATAATAATAATAATAATAATAATAATAATAATAATAATAATAATAATGGATAATAATAATAACTTCGTATGTACTCCCTCCGTAACGAATCAATTCCACCTTTTGTTTTTTCATGCATTTTGAGGAAGCGCGATTTAAGGGTGTAAACGACCAAATTAATCAAAATAATTTTAATATTAATAACTTATAATCACAATTTTGCTTGTACTAAAACCATTTTGATTAATTTAGTCGTTTACACCCTTAAATCGCTTCCTCAAAATGCGTGAAAAAAAAAGGGTGAAATTAATTCGTTACGGAGGGAATACTTATGATTTATGAACACTTTGTCTTAATTTGTTTGCAAATTCATTTCTTCATCTGATTTGATCAAGTCAATATATACGAATATTTCTAGTATAATCGGGTTTGGTTTTTCTTTGTTTGCCTTTTCTCTCTAATATGTACTCCTTCCATCAATTATACGAATTTTTCTTCGTATGTTCTACTATCAATTATATGAATTTTTCTTCGTATGTACTCCTTCCATGATTTTTTCCCACCAACAAATCACCATTGATATACACCTCCACTCAGAAACGAAGTGGTAGTATAGGTGTAGAACAAGTGGTGCTTACACCCATCTTGCATTCTAGAGGTGTAGGGTTCGATCTTCATCCATTGCTTGAGGATCCCCTTATCCCCCTCCCCTCGTGTGCAAGGGTTATTGCGTCATATGGATTGATAATCCGGTCCATTACCAGCCACTGAACTAGTGGATTTCCTTACCTTATATAAAAAATACACCATTAATTACTCTGACAACAATCTTTTTGCCTGAATTTTTTTTCCACCAAAGGTTTTCGGATAAAATATTTTGAAAATATCGCAAAAAAAGTGGTTAGAATAATAATAATAATAATAATAATAATAATACTAAAAATAAATAGATAAAAATAATAAATATAAAGTTAATAATACTAAAAATAAACATAATAATAATTGAAATGAAAATAAGTCCAAAAAAATGTCTCATTATTGTTTTTCTATTTTAGAGACAGTAAAGTGTATGTGTTATTAAAAAAAACTACAAACCCTCCCCATTTCTCTCTTAAAAACACTTACAAGCCCTAAATCCTTTTGTACCTGTAAGAGGCTACCAACATCATCTTTTGATGATGGTAAACCCCAAATTAATCTTGATTCCTTTAGTTTTAATTTGTCTAGTTATTGATAATAATCCTACCTTTTCTCTCTTTATGAGAGTTTTCTTCCCAATTTTTGGGTTTAATTTGTTCTCTCCTTTTGTGGGAGTTTGGGGTTTGTCTGTAGTTTATTATTCAGAAGATTCGATTCATGGGTTGTTAGTTGTACAATTTTGGAATTAAGGATACGGTTTAAATACATGGTCAGGTACAGAAATTTCTTCTCATAACTATATCAAAACGATAAATTCCCTCATATACGACTGCATAATTCAATGAATAGACGGAGACTATTCTACGTTGTCACGTTGTCATATCTGGTTCATCACCATAGTTGCATTAAACAATAATTTTATTTGGTTGCTTAGATTTTATTTTAATTTTCTTTAATACCTATTGAGGCTATTTTAGTCTATAGATGTTGTATGACTTTCAGTTAATGAAATTATATCTTTCCCTTGGAAAAAAGTGTGTTATTAGACAAATTCCAACAGTATTGTTGATGAAAGAAAAATATTGTAAAGTCAAATATTGAGACCGCAACAAGAAAGTGAGAAGCCAAAAAAAAAAAAATCGCCAAAGGATTTTAAGGAAAATGCTCCATTTATTTGTATCACTTTTCGTGTATTTATAATTAACATTTTCGCACCTTTCGTGTTTCTAAGTTAAATTTTACACACCATTTTTGTATGTTTCTACAACAACGAAATACGAAAAAATGTACCAAATTACAAAATACGTAGAAAATATGTATACACGTAAAATACGCAAATAAAAAAATGTATTGAAATACTGTACATAAAAATATTAATTAAAAAATATGTTAACCAATAAATAAATATAAAAAAGCAAACAAATACGAAAGAGAAAATGGGGGTAAAGTGGATGGGAGGTCGGGAATAGTGAATTTTTTAAGTTTAGCTAACTTTGTAAAAAAAAATTAAAAAAAAATAGAATTAGCCCATGGAATTAGATTTTGTGGGAGAGTTTGCTATTAGGAGGTTATAAATTAAATCAAGAATTCTTTCCGCTAATAATGCTCTCAAATCTTGCAATTTCCTTTTTACAGTTACAATTTTATCAATTTCCAAATTACCGTCCACGTCATCTATTAATTTTTTATTTATTTTTTTAACAGGAAAATCGCCACTGGGAGTGGCGGTAGTGGCGGTTTTGCCTTGACAAGTTACCACTTAAAATTTGTTTAGATCAGACATAGTTAAAAGGAAAACCTCTACTACCAGTAGCGGTTTTGCACCAAAAATAAAAAAGCGTAATTTTTCACTCTTAATTGTTAAAGTAATAAAACCGCTAATCCTATTAGCGGTTTTTTGAAAAATCTGGAAGAAAAAAAAAATTGCCACGTGGACGGTAATCTGGAAATTGAAAAAAGAAGAGCCGTATAATGAGAATTGTAAGATTTGGGAGCATTATTAGGGGAAAGGATTCTTAAATCAATTGACAATTATTATTTTGCTTGAAGTTGAGATTTCTATAAGGAGGTTATATAAATAATTAAAATCTGACAACTTTAGTTCAAATAATGGTATTTCTTTGAATGGCAAAGCAATTGTAGTTTGTGATTGAAGGCTTGACTCACATTCTCACATTAATTAATACATTATATAGCAATTATCATGCGTGCTCCCTTTCTCGTTAATTGGGTAAAGGCTCTATTGATTATTGAATATTATTGATTATTGATGAATTGTTGCAACCTCTAGCTAGCTTACTTGGAAGAGGAATAATGAAGCTTAGCTAGCTATTCTTCAATTTTGATAATCAATACATATTCACATAATCACATGTTGTGTGTGTCACCAATGACACAAGTTTACCTAGGAAGGTTAATGTGACCATTCAAATGGATAAATTTTACTTTATCCTTGTTTTTTTAGAGCGCGCAGGGATGAATCCTAATTTGATGGAATGAGTGCTAGAGTGTGTTCTCTTCATGTCATATCATATCAAATCTCATAATATAAGTTCAAGTTATTATACATTTTCAGATCTTATCTTATTAGATCAGATCAGGTCAGAAAACATAAGACGAAGAGATCAGAACGCACGTACGCTTAGTTTGATAGGGATAGGGCAGAGTGGAGATAATAATTATACTCGCTACGAGAATGGAATGAGGATGAATCCTAGTTTGATGGGGATGAGTCTTAGTTTAATGGGGATAGGGCAGAGGTAAAGATAATAATTATACTCGCCACGAGAATGGAATAAGGATGGTTTCAGTTTGTACGACGTACCAACTAGATCCCTACCATGCATACTCGCGTAGTTATAAAAAAAATTAAGCTAAAAAAATCTAACGCAAACCATGAAGGAATTGAAGTAAATTCTACTTTTTTAGATTAATATATGTGTGATTGATCATTTGATACTATTTTGTTAGGAAATAAGCATTCTATATTTTTATGATGCTTTCTTGATTTGATTTGAAAGTTTTATTATTATTATTGTCTTAGGAAGGTTTGATAGGGGATTTGTAGGGTTGAACAAAACTAATTGAAAATCTGATCTGATTTTCATATGGATTTTTTAGATATTCAGTTTGAAAATCCATTTCGGATTGGATATCAATTATGGAGGTTGGTGTTAACTCGAATACTGATTTCAAGATAATTGGATATAACATATCTTCTTATTTGCTTTTATACAATATTAGATATTTTTTTAACTCCGTACTAAAATAAGTTATGAAAGTAAAGTAATAATTAAAAGGTACTCAACAATAGGAATATAAGATGCCTCATTTGTTTTTTTTTTTTTGTTTTTTTTTTTCTTATTAAGTTCAGCCAAACATTAAGACCAGTCCAGAAAAATTCAGGCCAAATTATACCAATTCAAAATAATTCATATTAGATCATAACAAGGACTCTTAGCCCTATACTTTAAAAAAAAAATTATTTTTTTTTAAACTTGCCCTATTATAAAAGTATAGTAACATAATTGTCACCGAATGACTTTCAAAAGTTTATTTCTACAATAATTATGCCACTTTTGTAATACATAATTGTCAAGTTTATAGCAATGATGTTATTTTATTTTTTTTGAAAACTATGGCAATGATGTTATTGGTAAAGATAAAATTGGAAAAGAATGTGGGTAATAATGTGATAGTATTTAGTAATTGTGGGCTACATTTAGTAGGTCCTTCCATTTTTACAATTAAATATTTTTTGATTGTAATGGTTTCATCTCTAGGCCATCTCATTTAGTAACAACAATTGTGCTAAATTAAAGTTCCACATGCTCATCAACTTTGCTCTACTTAAAGTAGAAGTTTTTCTTTTCTCTTTTCCTCTTTTTATCATTTGAGCTCTATATTTCTAAAATTCTTTTTGATTATTTTAACATGGGAAACAATTTAATACTCTTTCTTTCTCATATTGATATTTTTGTTTCTATTGATATTCCCTCTTCTTTTTTTTTTTTTAAGTCCAAAACCATATTATTTTTTATTTGTTTTTGAAGAAAAAAGGGCATATTATTACGGAAAAGAAAGTTCACAAGAGTCCTTCGCTACAACATCAGCCACTAAATCAGAGGCCCTAATATATGGACTCACTAATTTAACTTTTACACTCTATTACAAGTTACAACTATATTTTCTTTCCTTTTTGCTTATTTAGAAATATTAAGGGGCTCACTGGCATCACATAACAATAATGATCTAATCTGCTAACTTTTATTTTCGAAATTGAGACATAATTTTAAATAGCATCGTTTTTTTTTTTTAAAGGAAAGGTAGAAGGAAAGGTAGATAGGGAACAATTAGGTTGTATTCCTCTCGAAAAAACAACTCGACTTGTCAGAATTTAAAAAGTAAGAGCACTTAGCATCCATAAAAGGATCTATATCGATATACGTAGGGGCCCAGTACCCAAGAAATACAATATAATCTGCGGATTAATTGACTTCCCGATACACATAATTTTAAATAGCATCATTGGGAACTCAAACGTGCTTAAGCAACAACATTGTCAACAATTACGAGTAGAAAATTTGAGCCAAATAGTGAAGGTCCTTAAACTTATAAGTGTTTCCTCCCCTTTTTTTCAAAAAAAAAAACCCAAATTAAATATTCGAAAAGCAATCCTAAAACAATAATCTAAGGGATAGTGATATAGGCATTCCAAAATTACTTCTCACACTCCACTTTCTTTAATTTTTTATTTGAGAACATATTCATAAAGTAGAGTTTGAGAAGTAATTTTTGAGTGCCAATATCACTTTCCTAATCTAACATGTAGAAAAAATATATCAACTTAAGTCTTCGCTTCATCCAGCTTCTAACCCAATTAATAAAATTCGAGTGAACTTGGTTCAGTGGTGACAAAGTCCCCTGCTCTCCTCGGAGACCAGGGATCGAGACACCTTACTCTCGGGTATTGTCAGTTCAATTATCCTAAGATAGGAGTTGTACGTTGGGACCCACTTCACCTTAACTGCAAAAAGATTGACTCTCTTATATACGGCTGCATAATCCAGCCAACAAACAAGGATTGCACTATGTTGTCAGATTTGGTTCATCACCATAGTTATTAAGCTAAGGAAGAATTTTATTTGATTTGCTTAGTTTTTTTAAATATTTATTGTAGATGTCGTATGACTTTCAATTAATGAAAATCTATTTAAAAAAACTTTTCCCTTCATCCTTTTTAGTTTGTCAAAATTCAGACGAGTTTTTTTGCTTTGTTTGATTCTAATTTTTTCACAAGGAAAAAATTGGGCTAGTTTTCCAAAAACTCATTCGAGATCCTGTGACCATTGAGTTTTCTTCGTGAGAATATTCTCCTTCCAACTCTGATCTAATATTAGTGTGTTAATTGCAATGATCAATGGGCATATAATGGCAGCTATTATCAGTCTTATTGCTTAGACTTTTCATCTCTTTTGATGCGTCTTTAAATTGTTCTCATTTCCATCTTCTCTAATATATCTTTTATGATTTTATCAATACATATGCACTTACTCACAAAATACCATACACATCATTTTTTCTTAGGTATAAGTGTTATAAACTTCAATCTTTCTCCCCAGAGTTTATATTGAGAATAACTTGTGATAACTTGAATTATGTACCGACAACAACTATTCCATACTCCGGTAAAGTCAATGGATCTAAATTCACAACACACCTAATTTTTTGTTATTCTTTTAACTCATTTTTTTTCTTTAATTATTTTGTTCATCATTTGTATCATCATCTCTGCAAAAACAATAATGTGAAAACGGACTATGGCTACAAATAACGGGCTGATCTGAGAAGAACAAATCATTTTTTAATCCCTCAAAATTGATGACATTGGTTAGGAAGAACTACAATAGGTGATCTCAAAAGTTGCTTATCTTTTTTGAGCAAATGGAGATTGATTACGCGATGTAGCTCATTAGTAGAGCTTCACACCTCCTACACATGTGGTGTGAAGGTCGAATTATCATCCATCGATTCCCTATAGTCAAAATATCGAGCTAACTTACGAAGTAAATAATTATACCAAACAGGCAAACAAAAGAGTTAAAAAAATACGGAGTAATGTTAGATGTAGCTCTAGTACTTTATGTAAAAATTAAATACATTTATTAAAATAGTATAAATTTGACAAATAAAATATTATAAAATTGTGATAAATCGGTGTAATTGAAGCTTCTTAAATCTTCTTCTTTGCCCTACATATGGAAAAACAAAGTTTAATTGAAGATAGTATGTACAAGTCATTTGACTTGGGTGTTCTCCACGCACAAGAATACAAGATGCATGCTAGTAGTGTGGAAAGATATGCAATAATGCAATGGACAATGCACTTGGGATGTGCAACTATATTTTGAATTATGTCGATGGTCCAAGATTCCAAGGTCTTCATAATTTAAATTTGAAATTATGCATCAAAAAGATATTTTTAATGTGGATTTGTAAGGATTAGGGTCCAATGTCATTATAAATTTGTATGTTCACTAAAAAAAATGTATGCATCTTCTTAATTAACTAGGATTTAGTGCGCTTTAGAGCTAGTGCAGTACAGTGATACTGTCCCGATTCACCTTGCATCCACGAGGTGTGAAATTTGATTTTCATCAATGCCAAATTCTACCTCTAAGATTGGCCAATGCCATACAGATGTATCTCAGTATTTGTGCTAGGGAAAAGTGCTAAATTGGCAAAAATACTTGATCATTTAAGAGAATTGTTTCTTTTTTTCATAAAAAAAAATATATGATTACTTAGTTTCAATATGACAATATCTTGTTTCTGTGTAATAACTGAAAAGTGGGACATATATTATAAGTTAGCTAACAGTTTCATTGTGAGGCAAACAAATAGAATAAATATTGTATTGTTTTCTCTTTTACAAAAAAAGTGAGATGTAAAGTAGTATTTTAGTATCGATATATTTGAGGTTGGAATGTACTATATTAATATTATCACTTCTCTATATTTAAACATTTGTGCATTTCATACATAAGTTTGTAAAACCTAAAAAATACTCCCTCCGTAACATAATTCTGGCAACAAGTTATTTTTCACGCATTTCAAGGAAGCAATTTAAGGGTGTAAACGAACAAACTAATCAAAATGGTTTTAATACAAGTAAGATTGAGATCATAAATTACTAATCTTAAAAAAAAAATTGATCAATTTATTCGTTTACACTCTTAAATCGCTTCCTTGAAATGCGTGAAAAAAACTTGTTGCCAGAAAGGATTTTTATAAACAACCCCCAAGAACTTGGGATACTTTTGTCTAAACCCCCAAAAACTCCAATAATTAAAAACAACCCCCAAAACTTTCAAAATCTTTTTATTAAACCTCCAAAATCTCCAACCGTTGACAAAATCACCCCCAAAATCTAACACCGTTACTAACTTAGGCTAACACCGTTAAATATGAATATTTAAGGTGTGGGGTCCACTCTATATTCAAAATTAAATAAAAATCATAATTAAAAAAAAATCAAAAAATTGCTACCCTTCATCATCATCCCACAATTTCTACAATCCCCCCTTCATCATCATCCCAGATTCATCATTAATCATCATCTCACCCTTCATCATCAACCCACCTTCATCATCATCATCGTCATCACCTCACCTTCATCATCATCATCCCACCCCCACCCACCCTTTCCCCTCCCCTTTCGATCCGAACCCCAACCCAACCACCCCCGTAGAACCCAGCCAACAACCCCCACCCCTATCTCGGCGTTCCCTAACCCCAACCCATCATCATCATCGTCATCACCTCACCTTCATCATCATCATCCCACCCCCACCCACCCTTTCCCCTCCCCTTTCGATCCGAACCCCAGCCCAACCACCCCGTAGAACCCAGCCAACAACCCCCACCCCTATTTCGGCGTTCCCTAACCACCCCACCCCCTTCCCACAACAACCGAACCCAATCGAAACACCCCCAATTGAGTTGGGGTTTTCGAATTGATGGGTTATGGGGGTTTGATTTGGTGATTTATTTTCGAATTGGTGGTGTCGCGGTAGATTTTGGTGGACGGTGAGGGGCAGGGGGTGGTCGGCGGGGGACGGCGAATGTAACGCCCCATATTTTGGGCTATTTTCTTTGTAATTATTTTTATTTTGTGCATGGTCTAAATTTATTTGGACTATTTTTATTGCTTGAATGTGACTATTTTATTGCATGATTTATTATTTCTTTTATTTTAATTAATTAGAATTTTATTTTTTAATTTTCTAATTAATTAATTAAGTTTGGGCCAAGTACGAATTTAATCATGATTAGTCATGATTTAGTGCAAATGGCCCAAGTGATCATTTGGCCCATCTTTCCTTAGGCCCAACCGGCCCTCCCTTGTAATTAGTGGCCTAATTTGCCACTTGCTTCATGTTCACACCTTAACCACTTCTATAAATAGAAGGGTTTGTAAGGCTTTAGAACTCATTTGCCATCCTTTATACACTTGCTCATCTTTTGCCACAAAATCAAAATATAAACTCTCCGTTCCATTCCCTTTGTCACACGCCATTTTTGGCTAGTAAAACCCAACATTTGTTCATCATTTTCTTCAACCCAAAACTTAAAGATTCAACCTCTATTGATCTTTAAGTGACTAAATTCACAAATAGCCTTCATTACCTTATTCAAGACTTGGTTCTTTGGTCCGGTTTTGGGTTTAGGGTTCGTGTTTGGGACGTGTTCAAGAGGGGTGCCTCGTGTGGGTGGCCGTGTTGTGGTTCGTGGTGAAGGTCGTGCAGTGTGGCCGTGCAGGAGGTGAAGCCGTGCTGTGCCTCATGTGTGTGTCCGTGGTGGTGCCGTGGTGGACCGTGCTACTGGGCCGTGTGGTTTGGGTTTCCGGGCAGTGAGTTTTCGTGTGTTGATTTGTTTATACTCCAATAAGGTAACATAATTTCTTACCTTAATTTGTATACTATGATTCATAGGGTAGATTAGATGACTAGATTAGACCAAAATTGATGTTTTGTACCCATTACATGCGTGATTTATGGGGTTGTTTTGGGTGGTTGTTTCATGATGGTTTTTCGTCGATTCTATGTATTTTATGGATGATTATGATTAATGTCATGATTGATTATGTTTATGTTCAATTCCATGTGGTTTTGATGATCATAAGTTGGTGAAAATGTGGTTGAACTTTGTTGTGGCTATGCGTGAATTTGATGATGATGATGATGATAAGTTCTTTATGATTTCTTGATAATCTTGATAAGTTCTTTATAAATCTTGATGAGTTCTTTATGAATCTTGATGAGTTCTTTATGAGTTTTGGTTGAGTTCTCTATGAATCTTGATGACTTCTTTACGAGTTGGTTGAGTCTTGAATTCTTGAAGTATCTTAATTATGAATGATGATTCTTGGTTTCTTTATCATGATTATGTAGTCTTAAGTGTAGATTATATAGTCTTAGAAAGTTAAGATAAGTTTAAAGAAAGTTAAAAGAGGTTCAAAGAAAGTTAAAGAAAGTAAATAAAGTTAAAGAAATGATTAAGATTGATTAAAGAAGTGGTATTGATTATGGTTAGACTCAAGAAAAGGCGAAAGAACAATCTTGAGAATAACAATGATGGTTTACATGTTAGTCTTAAGTCAAGGCGTAAGATGCAACTTAAGATTAACTAAGAATGTAAATAAAAAATTAAAGATTAGCTTGATTTTACTATTAGACGCCTAACTTTAGAGTAAGATTCTAAGGCTTGGGTTAAGACTATGCCCCTATCCTATCCGCGGTATTGGGATAGTTGGAGATCTTACTATGTCGTCTTTTGATATGGATTTCCCGTAAGATGGGTTTCATGGGGTTGGGAGTAAGATTCTCAATCCTGGCATAGTAGAAAGTTCGTTCGCGTAAGATGCGTTCGTACGTGCATAGTCCGGTCTAATATGTAAATGATTGCGCCAAAGATTAAGTAAAGATAAGTCTAAAGTTGAGTATTGGGAGTTAGTCGAGTTTTGGGTATTATTGTTGAATGGTGTTATCATTAACGTTATTATTATGATTATTGTTGGTTTGATATGTTGTTTTACATGATCGTATGTTGGATGTCTGATTTGGTGGTTTGATGTATTCTATGATCATGTGTATCCACGTTAGGGTGGGAAAGCTATGTTACTCGCCAATGACAGTGGATTGTTGTTAATTTTTCAGGTAACTCTGATGATAACGGTGTTGCTTAGCTTTGGGTTGGGCGAGTGCCGATGTTCTTTTAGTTTTTTAGATTGTATTTCGTTTCTAGTTTTGGACTTGGTGATTGTAGTTTATATATTCTAACTCTGATCGTATTTGGAGTTAATTGTTAGTATTGATTACTTTTGGGTTTAGTATTGTACAAACTTGTGGGTATTGCACGTTTTGGGTTTTAGTAATAATATTTTCGAGGTTTTGTTTTAATTTTTAGTAAGTTTGTTTGTTAGATCGACAATTCGATTCGTCGGTTTCTTCCGCGCCGATTTAAGCGAATTGGGTCGTCACAACGAAGGTCGGGGATGGGTTGGGTTAAGGTGGGGAGGGTTGAATAGGGGTGGTTAGAAAGGTTAGGGTTTAGGGTCGGCGGGGGAGGGGGTTACGGTGGCTAAGGGTTGCGACTGAGGGTAGGGAAAGGTTGCCGGAGGTCGGCGACCTTAGTGGTGGATCTGACTGGGGGGTGGGGGTGGCAGGAGGTGGCCAGGGAGTGGGGGAGGTGGAAAGGGTGGCGGTGGTGCTAGTGGTGGTTTTTTTTTTTAATTTAATTGAACTTTATTTATTTATTTATTATCAGTATTATTATTTATTATTATTATCATAATTAGTAATTAATAACAATTTAATTTTATTTAATTTATAAACATAGAGTGGACTCCACCCCACTAACCGTTAAAGTTAACGGTTTTAACAAAAAAATTTAACGGTGTTAGCTTTTGGGGTGATTTTGTTAACGGTTGGAGATTTTGGGGGTTTAATAAAAGGATTTTGAAGGTTTTGGGGGTTGTTTTTAATTATTAGAGTTGTTGGGGGTTTTGATAAAAGTACTCTAAGTTGTTGGGGGTTGTTCATAAAAAATCCTTGCCAGAATTATGTTACGGAGGGAGTAGTATAGTTTTTTTTTTTATTTAATAAACTAGCCAACAACTTTATGAGGATCATGATAGAGTATATATATATAACTTATTCATTGGGCCTCAACTATCAATTTAAACTTTTGGTTGAGATGGTACTCTAACTGATCAAACCTATGACATTTGAGATCAAAATTGGATCCATACTCCATATCTCCCTATAACCCCCCCCCCCCCACCTCCCCTGATCGACCTGTATTTTAACTTTCTGATAATTTAAGTAGCCCTTTAATAATAAAAAAGATATTGTACCAATAGTTAGAATTATAATTATAACTAAAATTAAAATTAAGATTAAAATTAAGATTAAAATTAAGATTAAAATTAAGATTAAAATTAAGATTAAAATTAAAATTAAAATTAAAATTAAAATTAAAATTAAAATTAAAATTAAAATTAAAATTAAAATTAAAATTAAAATTAAAATTAAAATTAAAATTAAAATTAAAATTAAAATTAAAATTAAAATTAAAATTAAAATTAAAATTAAAATTAAAATTAAAATTAAAATTAAAATTAAAGTTAAAAAAGTTAAAATTAAAGCTAAAATTAAAATTAAAGTTAAAATTAAAATTAAAAATAAAATTAAAATTAAAATTAAAATTAAAAATAAAATTAAAATTAAAATTAAGATTAAAATTAAGATTAAAATTAAGATTAAAATTAAGATTAAAATTAAGATTAAAATTAAAATTAAAACTAAAATTAAAACTAAAATTAAAACTAAAATTAAAACTAAAATTAAAATTAAAATTATATTTAAAATTATAGTTAAAATTAAAATTCAAATTAAAATTAAAATTAATATTAAAATTAAAATTAAAATAAAAAATAAATTAAAATTAAAATTAAAATTAAAATTAAAATTAAAATTAAAATTAAAATTAAAATTAAAATTAAAATTAAAATTAAAATTAAAATTAAAATTAAAATTAAAATTAAAATTAAAATTAAAATTAAAATTAAAATTAAAATTAAAATTAAAATTAAAATTAAAATTAAAATTAAAATTAAAATTAAAATTAAAATTAAAATTAAAATTAAAATTAAAATTAAAATTAAAATTAAAATTAAAATTAAAATTAAAATTAAAATTAAAATTAAAATTAAAATTAAAATTAAAATTAAAATTAAAATTAAAATTAAAATTAAAATTAAAATTAAAATTAAAATTAAAATTAAAATTAAAATTAAAATTAAAATTAAAATTAAAATTAAAATTAAAATTAAAATTAAAATTAAAATTAAAATTAAAATTAAAATTAAAATTAAAATAAAAATTAAAATAAAAATTAAAATAAAAATAAAAATAAAAATAAAAATAAAAATTAAAATTAAAATTAAAATTTAAATTTAAATTAAAATTAAAATTAAAATTAAAATTAAAATTAAAATTAAAATAAAAATAAAAATTAAAATAAAAATAAAAATTAAAATTAAAATTAAAATTAAAATTAAAATTAAAATTAAAATTAAAATTAACATAAAGATTAAAATAAAAATAAAAATAAAAATAAAAATTAAAATAAAAATTAAAATTAAAATTAAAATTAAAATTAAAATTAAAATTAAAATTAAAATTAAAATTAAAATTAAAATTAAAATTAAAATTAAAATTAAAATTAAAATTAAAATTAAAATTAAAATTAAAATTAAAATTAAAATTAAAATTAAAATTAAAATTAAAATTAAAATTAAAATTAAAATTAAAATTAAAATTAAAATTAAAATTAAAATTAAAATTAAAATTAAAATTAAAATTAAAATTAAAATTAAAATTAAAATTAAAATTAAAATTAAAATTAAAATTAAAATTAAAATTAAAATTAAAATTAAAATTAAAATTAAAATTAAAATCAAAATCAAAATTAAAATCAAAATTAAAATCAAAATTAAAATCAAAATTAAAATTAAAATTAAAATTAAAATTAAAATTAAAATTAAAATTAAAATTAAAATTAAAATTAAAATTAAAATTAAAATTAAAATTAAAATTAAAATTAAAATTAAAATTAAAATTAAAATTAAAATTAAAATTAAAATTAAAGTTAAAGTTAAAGTTAAAGTTAAAATTAAATTATAATTTTAATATTAGTGAAAAATAATATTTAACATTTAAATTAAAATATAAAATAAAATTTAAAGTAAAACTAAAATTAAAATTAAAATTAAAATGTTGATCTGATCTGAATTTTTCTAGTCTGATATTATTTTTCTGATCTGGTCTGATCTAATCTGAATTTTCGAAAAATAAGAACAGAAATGCTTATTCTATTTGAATCAAGCGCACCTCTAATGACCAAGCTTAAGGTTGAAATTTTCTGATATGATCTGTGTTGTCTTAATCTATTGAATCTGGTATGAACTTTTATGATCTGATCTGAATTTTTCTAATTGTAGTTATAGTTTTTGTTATCTGATCTGAACTTTACTAATCTTATCTGCTTTTTTTTTATCTGATTTGATTTGATCTAAATTTTTCTGGTCCGATCTAAACTTTTCTAAAATAAACATTAGTGTGTTTAAATAAGCTGAATCAACCACACCCCAATTTATGCACTTGGAAATGTACAAAGTCCATATTGGAAAGAAATCATACTAACTTTGGATTATTTTAGAAAAAGTGAAACTTAAGATTAATAGTAGAATGCACAGCAAATTTCGGATAATTTTAAACTCTTGTGTTTATTTTAAGAAAATTCAGATATAATCAAATCAGTTCAATTCAGAAAAATTTAGATCAGAAAAATTATAAGTATAATAATAACTACAATTAGAAAAAAATTAGAACAGGAAAATTCAGTTCATATCAGAAAAATTAAATTATTAAGATCATATCAGAAAATTTCAGGTGAATCAAATGCACCCTTACATTGTAATTAACAATAATTATTACATTAGCACAACTATACTTTAAATATTTAAAACATGAAAATTTTAACTGTCACGTGTCTTCACTTTGCTAATCCTTGTTTCAACCCTGCCAAAGCATTGTCATTTTAAAGCTTAATTACTTCTTTTTTCCCTTTGTCCTCAAAACAAATTTAGTATTAGCCCTTCATTTATCATATCACTAGCCTTGCATGCACGCTTTGCGTGCCATGATTTTTAAATGTATCTATGTGCTATATTCTGGTGGCTATCAAATTTCTACAATAATCGAAATGTAAAATTTTTATGTGACAAATTATATCAATATGGTATATGGATATCTACTTATAGAGAATTCAAAAATATAAATTTGGGTATTTTTATTTTATTTTTACGAAATTTATATTTTGTAATATTTTCATTTTAAAAATTTCAAAAATTGAAATAACTTTTCATAACAATTAGGAGTGATGCTAATTGATTTTTTTAGAAATTTTTAGAGGGTAACACAGTCTTTTTCAGTGGGAACATCATGGCTCCCCCCTTGGCTTATATAATAGAAATTAGTTCCCTAGAATTCTTTCATTATTTCTTAATTACTCTTTAACTTGTATACATTTTAAACCATGTTTTAAAAAAAATATATAACAATATGATTCAAATTAAAAATATTCTCTCTCAATTTGTTCCTTAAAATCACCACGTTCATCAAACGGGCAAAAAACTAGTTATTCGTTTAAGACTGGTATATATTACAGTTATGAAGTTATCCTGTGCGATCTAGTACCATTAATATTTTTTTGCGATATAGTCCCTTGCTATGCATGGTTTTATCAAATTAAATACTATATGATAAAATTTGAAATTTTGTTAGACAATGAGTCAATTGAAAACAAATACGAAATAGGTAGTATAAAATCATTACATCAATAAAAAGCTTTTGATATAAATTTCTTAATGATTTGAAAATTGACAATAGAAAGAAAATATTATGATGTTAAGAAAATTATATTGGTCATAAACATTTTCAAAGTATTAAGAAAAAGAAAAAGAAAATGAGAGAGAAGATAATGCCATAAACATTTTCGGATGAAAAATTATTATTGACAAATTGACACATGTAAATCTTTAGGTGATAACCGATAATAATGTCAGTTGTATTCTGTTTTTGTATATGGTACAGTAAATAGATACACTAGTAATCTTTAATGTGATTTAATAAATGTGATATAGTAGTAATCTTTTTCGTGATAGAAAAATCTTTAATGTAAAATTTCAACTGATTTTAATATTAATGATGTTTAATTTCATTTTGCAATGCCTGCTAGTGGGATAATTTCATTTAGTAATTATTGGTGCTATATAACCGATGTAATAATATTTAATATGAAATAATAACTTTAATGTCATACTTTTTAAAAAAAAGTAAAACTTTAATTGTCATATAATAAGTTAATAACCTTCAATGTGATACAATAAATTTTAATATATGTGAATAATAAAATTTTATGCGACATAGCAATAAATTTTATAAATTTTAATATATGTAAATTTTAGTTCATTAAGGGACTTATCATGATTAAAAAAAAGAGGGCAATATGTAAATTTTATGCGACATAAGTGTACTGTCCTTAAAATTTAGAGCTATACCACTATAAAAAACTTACACAATGAGGGCAACTTATCATGATTAAAGAGGGCAATATGAGTATTGTTTTACTTAATGATGTCTACAAGGGCAATTATTTTTGCACTCATTGATATTAACAATGAAGACAATATGATTATTTTGCCACCTTAGACTTTTGAAATTTGCCCTATTTGACAATAAAGTGTTTAAATCAAGGAAAACAAATTTATTGCCTTTGTTGATGATCAATGAAGGCAATTTTGTTTGCCCTTTTTGAATTGAATCAAAGAGGGCAAAACATCTAAAATTGGCTTTGAAACCTAATACAACGGGGTTACAAGGGCAACATGAGGGTAATACTAAAATTGTCATTATAACCTAAGAAGACAAATTTTGTATCAAATAAGGCAATTTTAATTGTCCTTCTTGAACACATTTTTTGTAGTGATACAATCGGAAACAATCCTCTTATGGACTGGATATTTTGTGGAGACAAACCATTTATATATGGATAATAAGAGGTAGTTTAGAAAATACCCAGAACTTGAGCTTTTTCATTATGGCCAATTTTTTTATTGTTAATTTGATTATGTGTCTGTATTTTACCTTGAACCGGATCGTACTACAATTCACTCTGTCCAATTTGGTCGACACATGCATCTAAAAAGGATATGATAAGAAATGTTCGCACATTTGTGCGATGAGGTTCGAACTCAAGACCATAGATTTAGCGTCCGCAATACTTAACTAGTAAGCTAATTAATTAAGACCGGTGTTTTTTTATAATGTAAACAAAATAATGAAAAAATATTAAAATTTAAATTATTTTTTTTGAAAAAAGGTAAGCATTTTATTTCACCAAAAAGAAATTACACCGATGCCACTTGGCATCTTAGCCTACATCACAAAAATGGCCAAAACAAAACTAAGCAAAAACCAAAACAAAATTACATCAAAGAATTTAACCAGCTAATCATACTTGCACTAGTTTTCCTACGAAGAATGTGTTTAATTCTGATCTTAGCAAACAAAACTCCTTCACCTGATGCATCACAACTTCAGGCCTTAATAATATCTGATCCCACACACACCTATTTCTTTAAATCCAAATCTGATACATCATCCCAGCTATAAAACATCCCACCACTTCTCTCTTGAACTTGTTAAGCTGGTTGAAGTTGTTAAAGCAGTTAGTAGGTCCTGTGAAACAACATGCATTTTATAAAAAATATATATATAATAAAAAAATAATTTAAATGAAAAAATTATAAAAATAGGGGAATGAATTAGGGGGGTGCAGTATCAGAAAAGAGATGCCTAAGGATAACTAAGGATAAAAATTTTGAGGCTTATAATTTGAATATATATGGAAATCCTCTCCTTTATTTTTTCTCTACACATATAGGGGAAGAGTCAGATATGTAATAAGGTTTGAATCTCGTATTCTTTAGATACAAAGTGGAAATGAGCACTACTTTGTCACTCCTCTTAACCTTGAATAACGAAGGATAGGTGCATGCTTTTTCAGTTTACATAATAAAAGATGGTTTAATTATTTAGTTGTTCTACTATGGAAAATATATATTGACTTAACAACATTGTCTCAGCTATGCGAGAAGTTACAGATGCAGTTAAGCAACACCTTATCGTATAACCATTTCTCATCCATTTGCTTAGATCTTCATAATAAAATGAAGGTTTCTTGAGTTTTGATAGTTATTGCCATTGAAAACAATGTTCCCAAGAGGAGTGCTCGAATCATCTGATCGAGTTTCCTAGTTAATGTTATTTGTGTATGCAAGAGGAAATCCGGATAAACACCCTAAGGCTTGGATAACTATGATATACTATTAGTTTAATTTCACCCCTCAATGATCACCAGGTTTCTGTGAAAAAACTAATAAGAAACATTGGAGAAAACAATTTACATTGATAATAATCTTCAAAGTAAATCCGAAAAAGCTTTTGTGTGTTTGTTTGTATTTAACACTCAAAGAAATATTGGCCAGATATATCAATGAGTAAGCAAGTGTTCAAAGAGAAAATTAAACTCTTCTGAAATTTCCACACCAAACATAAGAACAAAATTGACATATCTATCGCAAGTAACCAAGAAGAAAATCAGCCAAACTTATGAGCTTTCACCAGGCCAACATTAAAGCACAATAAAAAGTGGTTTGATCATGATTTAAGTGTTTAACATCCACAATAGTTCCATACACAATTAATCCCCTTTGACAATCAGACATTCAACAATTTTAATGTCATTTTGATCACTCATTAGAGGCCCTATTTGTTGAAGATCAGAAGCTAGGAGCTTGAAGCATTTTTTGTATATCTTAGGATCTCCATATAAAATGGACTTAGGAAGGTAGGACTGAGGTAAAAATTTAAGAGAGCAAGAAACTTGGAGTTTATGTCTAGTAAAGAGAATAATCAAGAAACAATTCTCTTTAACAGACATGAATCCAGTAGAACTTGGAACTGGAACCACTATGGAAACAGATTCCAGTACTATGAATGTGCATATGAGTAATCAGATTTTTGATATTTCCGTCCTAAAATGTTTTAAATTCAAAAGTCAAAAATTGATTACTTAGATTTGGAAAGTTGCTTAAATAATATATTCAATCAGCATTTTAACTTGATTAATAACTTAGCAAAATGGATTCGATTGGACTTTCCTTAAAACTAGAGTTTGTGGAAAGTAAAAAAAACTTGTTTTGTTAAGGAAATCAAAGAGAATATTTTCATCAGTTGGTTGGAACATCTATATAAGCAACATTCCATTGCATATCTAGGGTTATGGTTTTCCGCAATAATTTTTTAATCATTGAAAACCCTAAGAAGTCTCTTGCTCTTCATAATAAAAATCAGCCATACTTTTCTCAAGTTCATTCTTAGTGCAAAAAATCTCCACATTCATCTTTACAGAGATAAGAAACGGAGAAAAGTCTGAATTGTAATTGAACCACTTATAGGGAAGTGGTTGGGGAGTGTTATGTGAGAACAGAACGAATTATTATAGTTAATAGTTCGGGAATAATTGATTGTTACGATGTTATAGCAATTTAATTGTGTGTGTAATCTTTGTTATTATTATGAGTTGATTAATAATATTGGTGAGAGAGTGGAGGACGTAGGCTATGTGAGAAGCCGAACCTCATTAAATCCTTGTGTTCTTGTATGTTACTTCACTGCTCAACAAACTAGTTCCCTCGCTGTTCTCATAAACTAATAAATAACCATTTAAAAATGAAAAATCTGGCATACTCAATTCAACTCCCCTTCTTGAGTATCTATTGAACTTTCACTATTGTCAAAGGAATCCGATGAACAAAACGTCAAACAAATCGCCAAAACAATGAAGCTGGATAGAATAAAGTCGCAAGGTGTGATCACCAGAGTCGTGAGGTGTGACCTAGCCCCGTGCCTCGTTTCTTCTTTTTTCCATTCCGTCTTCCTATGTTCATATGCTCAAGCCCATTTATGCATAAATGTTCTACTCCCTCTGTCCACAATTAATTACTCCAAATTGACTTTGACACTATTTACATAGTTACTTTGAACGTGTTTAATTTGATATAGGTAATGAAAAATATAGTCATATGGGATCTCGTTTGATTTATCTCGGAGCGTACTTTAATTTCCATATATATAAATAGTTTTATAATTTTATCTTATGTATAAATAGAGATATTAATATTTAAAGATATTTCTCGGAAGATGTGGAAAAGCAAATGGAGCAATTATTTTTGGACGGTGGGGGTAACAATTATTTGGGGTTACACACGCAAGCAGAGTGTCAAATTTATTGGTGTTTACCTCTAACTATAGGTTTCATTTTAAGGAAATGAAGATTTCATTAATAATAAGCCATACGACATCTACAACAGAGTTCCATAACATCGAATACAATGGACACATTGAACCAAACACCAAGTCTAGTTCAAGATAACTACAAAACAAGCAAGATTTGAAATTGAAGAATATACTCTTCTCTTAAAACATTGTCATCTGCAGCCTACTACAAGGGGGGGGGGGGGAATGATTCATGGTAGTTTCTTAATCGAACGACACTTGATTCAACATATTGCACTCTTTGACCGGACATCCAATTCGAAGCCGCACAACCCACCATGAACGAAAGCAATCCGATGTCAGAAACTCCAACAATGAAGGTATAAAACGATGAAGATTTTCTGATTTTTATTTGAGCTTTTTTAGGATGTCAACCTTAGGCGTGGGATACAACGATGAGAATGAATAGAATTGAATGTTATTCTTTTCATGGTGGAAGCAAATAATATTTATGCTCAAATCGGCTAAAAAATCACAAATTTGTTGAAATAAAATAAAAATGGTTACTTTTGAAGGAAACACATTATTTTCACAAATCGTCATTATTTACAGAACGACGTTAATGATCACGCAGATACGTTGTTGGCCAGTTATTGGGAATGAAACATTGACTTCAAACAAAAATCGTTGTGTGATTCCACAACCAATCTGAAGCATTGTTCGTTATTAGCAGAGTATGAAATTAAAATTTTTATTTAGGTTGTAGATTTGATTTCGTTGTAGATTTATCGTTGTTATGAGTGTGGTTTGACTTATTATCAATATTATTAATCTTGTATGTTGATAAAAATAAATAAATAAAATAAAATTAGGCTGGTTGATTGTATTATATGTGAGGAAGTATAAACATTAAGAGCATGTTTGGTATGCAATTTTTTGATGTTGAAAATGGATTCAAATACCATTTTACATTACCTTTTGTTTGATATGCTAATTTGGTAACAAAAACCCTTTCCCAATGATAACCATTACCACCATTTTGTTACCCTTCACAACCCTATGAAAACAAAATCCTTATCCTTCTAATCCATTTCCATTCCATTTCCTTAATTATACCAAACAACAAATAATAGTATCACTTATTATTACCCTTTCCCCTTCTAATTTGTTTCCATTCCATTTCTTTTCTTAATCTCATACCAAACACCCCCTAAATGATTAAATCTCAACTTATCATAGATTAGATGATTAGATTTAAATCTGGATTATGAAACTTGAATTATATGAAACTATTATAAGTAATAAATTTATTAGATTTGAATTATTAGCCATCTAAGAAGTTTCACACAGGTATACTATAATCCTACCCTAATCCTTTTTTTTTAATAATATAATAATAATAGGTGAAGACAATATATTAATTTGATTAAGAAACTAAAACTCTCACTTTATTAATTGATTAAAAAAAAGAAGAAGACAAAAAAGGCATTGACTATGTTATTATTCAAAGTAATATTTAATTAACTTCGTTGCTCACACGCTGCAATTGTTGTACTAGGAAAGCAAAAGTGTTTATTCTTTTAATTCTTCAAAAAAAAAAAAAATAATAATCAAAAATTATTTAATTAATTAATTAAAATAATCAACAATTAATTAATTAATTTATTAAAATAATAAGATTGTTTATCCAAAAAACAGGGCCAGAATTTACGAGAAGGTGGGGGGGGGGGGCAGACTAATTTTTTAAGTGAATGTTGACCATGACAGCTCTTTGGACCTAAGAAAAGTCAAAATTATCCTTGAAAGGAATTAAGTGAGAATGTTAAGATGGAGGGTATTTCAGTAAATTTGAAGAAAATGTTTATTTCTAGTGTGATTAAATTAAAAAAAATTAAAAAAATTATCTGAATAGAGTAATATGGTTTCAGAAATGTGACATCCATCTGACAAAAGTTCAAAAATTAAATCTTTGAGTAAATTAACGAAACCTGACATCCTGGCCATATGCCTTACATTTATTTAGCAATCTAGTTTTAAATACTGTATAATTTTTATACGGAGTAGAAAAAATTGTTAAAAATCATATTTTGTAGGATATATTTTGCAAAAAAAAATAAAAATAAATTATCTAGACCTTTTTGTATGAAATCATCTTATCATTCTTTTTTACCTGTTTGCCACGTGAGTCATTAAAATCCTTTTTGATATCAGTTTCATTGCTTTTCCCTCCCATAGTCCCATAGTCCCATTTTCACTTCAAACTAGATAATTTATGGTGTGTTCTCTTCAACTAATTTAACATATCTGACATCATATAACCTGATTAAAACTGATTAGACTTGATCTGATTATAACTTATTAGATTTAACCTGACCTGATTATAACTTATTACACCTGACATGACCTGATTATAACTTATTAAACATAACTTGACCTGATTATAACTTATTAGACATAACCTGACTTGTTTAAACCTGATAAGTTCTGAAACCTGATAAAAAAGTTGAAGAGAACGCACCGTTATGGCTGAACATTAGATTCAATGGTTTTTAATAGTGATGATAATTAATATTGTAGAATGTAAATGAGTAATAAGAGGGGGGAATACTAAAAAAAAAGGGAAATGGGATAAATAGGAGGGAAATTAGAAAAAAGGGTTTTAATGACTCACGTGCCAAACACGCGAGAGTCAACGCCGGATTCTGGCGATAATATGGTGGTCAATAAGTAAAGAAGTCACACAAGATGATTTGTTACAAAAAGTTTTAGATAATATTATTTTTTTTGGATCGAAAAACGTAAATTAGATGTAATTCTCATTTTTAGAAAATTAAATTCTTTTTCCCCAGGGATACTATATGCTTTACAATGATGAAAAACAAATATCTTCCTTGACTTCTTTCTTGCCGGAATGAACTTGCATTGGCCTTTCAAGACGCTTCTTTCCCAGATCGAGATAGTTGAATGATTTGCCCTCCTCTACTACCTTATAAAGACAGACAGAAAGAGAATCTGGAGTTCTGTTGCTTAATGGCCCGCTATTTCCGACCTAAGAAGGAAATAGAGTCAAGGCCGTAAGGAAGGCCGAAGAGAAAGAGAAAATATTTTTATTGTATAATACTTGGTATGGTTTTTTTTTTTAATAAAAATATCGATTATACGGACTATTTGTTGAAACATGGATCCAATTTTATTATTCTTTTATGATGGTTGTATTATTGATTCTTCAGTCACTATATGACTATGTTCTCTTCAACTTATCTTTACTACTTATTGAATAGGATAAATTCAAATAAGTTCAGATAAAAATCAATAAGTTCAAATAAATACTAATAAGTGTTAAATAATAATAATAATAAGTACCAATAACTCAATAAAGACAAATAAGTATCAACAGTAATAAATAAAAATAAGTTCAGATAAGTATGTTAAGATAAGTACAAATAAGTTAAATAGAACAAACTTTATCTGAATTTGAAAAAACCAGATGTATTTTTTCAACTAAAGTTAATGTTATAACTACAATAAAGAGGCAACTAAACCATGTTTTTGTTCAGCCAAAAAAAAGTCGGTACCATATGATCCGGCCTCCAAAAAAATAACAATTGCATGGGTACCTAAGCTTAACAGGGCGGGTCATGGGCCACAAATTTGACTACTTGCATTTGCGGACGGATTTTGGTGGTTAGCGACTGATAGTCTGTATTTAGGCAGTGTTTTTCGTAGTTTTTATTTATTTATTTTCTATTTTTATTTAGTTTTTGTTATTGTTTTTAGGCTTTTTAGCTTAGTTTTGCTTTTGTAGTCCCCTTCCGATTTTCTATGTGTTTTCCTCTGTTATGCCTTTTTCTGCGTTTTCTTTCCCTTTTGTAAATCTCAAGTCTGTTTGGAATTTCCAAGCACCCGCTTGGGTGTTCAACTTGTTCTAAGTAAAATGCAAGGGAGAAAAGTCATTGAGCTCCAAGTTTGGTTCAGCGGCCGCTAGAAAAATCCAAGTGCCCGCTGCACTTCATGCTCCCAAGTCAGTAATCCAAGTTTTGAGTACAACGGCCGCTGGTCCCGCCCCAACGCCCGCTTGCACTTCCCCTGTTTTGTGGTAGAAGCATCAAGAATGAGTGCAATGGTCGCTGATGTAATACTCTGTAATACCCAACCAAGCGCCCGCTGCACCCCATGCTCAGAAGACAGTAGTTTTTTCAAGAGAATGTAGCGGCCGCTAACCCCATCCAAGCGCCCGCTGCCATAAGTCAAAGTAAGATGTTAGCCTACTAAAAGAAGTCTCAGCGGGCGCTGCCATCGCCTAAGCGCCCGTTGCAACGTTACTTAACGTTTTACTTAGTTGTTTTTCAACTCATTCCTTTTGTTTTTTAGGGGACCTATATATAGTTTTCCTCCCCCTTTTTGTAACATACAGATTTTCAGAGTAAACTTTGCCTTAGTTTTCATTTTATCTCTTTTCTCCCTCAGGGTTTTAGTAGTTTTCCTACATCAACTAGTGCAATTCTTGAAGTTTTCATTGTTTTGGCTAGGAATTTTATTGTTCTACATACATTGCTCTATATATTGGTATTCAAGCTTCTTAAGTAACATTCTAAACTCTCTCTTGTACTTATATTTTGGTTATTTATTGCTTATTGATGTTCATGTTCATTGTTCATGCTTAATTCCTAGATTGTGTTCCTTTCCATCCTTGTTCTTGTTCCTAGTTCATTCATAATGTTTTCTTTTGGAATCTTAGCCATGTGTGATTAGTTCCATTACTAGGGTTTGAGGTGAAACTTCTCAAAATCCTCCATGTTTATGTGTTAGTCATTTCTTAGGCTTGGTTTGTGGTAATGTTGGTGTCGAAGGCTTCGGTTATGTTGAGTCTTGTGTGTAGCTAGCGTAGGATCCATAGAAGAATCCCACCGAAGGACTGAAAGGTGAACGTGAGTGATGACTTCCTTCGTCCTATTGATGGAAGCACCACGAAAGTTGGGCCTTCGATCAAGGGAAAGTTACCGTTCTTCGTGATTTATGCTTATGACTTGTTAGATGTATTTGCTACGAAAGTAAGTGGTATACGTCTCCCCGGTCGTCACACTAGCTCGAAAGAGTAGTGTGATCTTATAATGACCTCCCCTTTAACCATGACCTAAGTCTAAGTCTTGATTGATTCATGATTCATGGTGGTATTGAGTTGTGAATCCCTTAACCTTATTATTTTATTTCTTGTATTATTAACCCCTATTTTAGTATTCCGTAGTTCGTTAACATTCAATCTCCTAACCGATAATTGACTTAGCTTGTCTGTTCTCATTGTCTTTGGTTAACAAACCTTATTCTCATGGGTTCGACTCTTACTTGCCCTTGCTAGCTAGCTTTAGTGAGTCCGAGTCAGGTATTTACTTTTGGTAGGCTCGACAACGGCCTTCAGTGATGGATAATTTCCGTCGCTAAAAGATGGTTTTTTTGTAGTGTGCACATTTGGGTCCCCGAATATGCAAGTACTTGCTAATGAACAACCCGAACCCCACGACAAACATCATTGGCTACATATTGGAACCTATGGATGTAAGAATAATGTACGAAGTAAATTTTTTGAAAGAAGTGACCCGATGGTTGAAGAGGTGAGAAGCGAATATGAACTGTTGGATCTGTCATGTTCATCATGAACAATAGACCCCATTTTAAATGGTATGAGATATAAGCTTAATTAATAATGCATTTAATGTTGGAGCGAGTATTTTGAACAGAGTTTCGACATGCTTGACTCGACTTATAATTATCTAAATTCAAGCTCAAACTTGAGCCCAGCTTAATCTAGTTGAGTATTGACTGAACCGAGCTTGATAGATTAGCTTATTTAAATAGTTGTCTCATTCTATAAGCATTCTTATGTTTTTTGTGCATTGTTAATCATCTGTTTAGAAAACTATACTTCTTCTATTCTATAATTATTGCAACGTTTGCAATTTCACGCTTGCCAATGTATAAAATGCTAAAACCAATTTATTTAGTAATTTTATACGGAATACAGATAGATCCCTATGGGCGGCAAATAGGGCAACTAAAGGTGAAAATATTAAATAAAATGAATATTAATTACAACAATCTACACATGATTTTGATATATGCATTCAATTCTCCCATTTAGCATCTTGATGAATGATGACGCTATCCATAATAAAAGAGATCTTTCTAAATTTGTAACGACCCGTATTTTAGCAGCATTGTTTTCGAAGAAAACAACAATACAGATCATTAACATCTATAAACCTTTATTATCAGATTAATTAATTACAGTGGAAGCTCTAAACTTAATTCATATTATTCATTTAATCCATTAAATAATTCAAGATAAATAAGTTTCTAAAGTCCAACAATACTACAAAGTAAAGGAAAGTCCACTAATAAAGATACAAAGGCTAGAAATGATCAACAACATAAATAAACTACTAAAATAGCTCGCACACAATCCCAGCCCTTGCGTAACCCAAATCAGTCACCACCTGTACCTGAAAAAGGATGTTGGGGGTCCACAGTCAGTGGTGAGTAATTAGATTGTTCTACTTAATCAGTAGAACACAATTAGAAACATAATCATTAGAATAAGTCAATCAAACAGACAAACCAATCATCAGAAAATCGTACATAAACCATCTTTCAAGTACGCAGCGGAAAATAATCATAACAACATAATACCCCAATCCTTCTACACTAACTTATTCAGTTCTAGACTTCTTGACATCGCTATTGACTCTTCTATTCTATTCCGTTCAGGTGCTAATCCATGACCAGTCATATGCTCGTAAGGGGTCAACCACGAAGATCTACTCCCCCCAACTTTCCTTGCTCATACCGGGTCAACCACGAAGATCTACTCCCCAAGCACTGGGATCAAGAACTGTCCCGAATCCGAAGATAGGACAGTGGCTTCGACTATACCTATGTTCATGGCACTTGTGCCACTAGATAGGCGGTCACTTCATAGTTAATCATCTTTTCAATTCAATTCTGTTCTGTTCTTGATTCCTTTTCACAATTCAATTCCTTATCAACACAACTTATCCTCGATTCAATTCTAACTCGTCTTAACTTGACCCAAAACTCTAAACCCAAATTAGTACCACACGACATTCCTTCTTAACAACAATAATCAAATCATAACCTTAAATAAACTCATAAACCATTTAATAAATCAATAGAATAAACCCATAATCGTATAAACCAACAATCATCAACAGATATTGCTTAAAACAAAATAAAAATCCTATTTTTATCAAACATCACCATTCGACATTCATATACATAATTACCAAAATTGACACTTTAATCTAATCAATACAATTATCAACAATCATTCATATAAATTAATATTAAATCATAAAATCATGCTTAGAACATTAAATCATCAATTTAGAACCAAATCAAGAACAAAATCAAACCTTTCTTGAACATAAACTACACGGCAACTTGGTTACAAAACAAATTCAAGAATAATTTCAAGAAACCATCATAATACACTTAAATCAAGGATTCAATTCAAGATCATCATAAAAGATTAATTAAAGATCAAGAATATAGCATAAAAATCATAGTTTTCCATCAAGAAAACATTCGAATTGCATCATGAACCACTCGACACTCTACATATAAATATTCAATATTAAATTCATCCATTCTAATATTAACATGAATCATAAACAAGCATGTAATTATATTAAAACAAGTAAATAATTCAATAAACAATATGGGAACTTATATACATAACACGTCATACCCTATGCTAGGCCAACAATTAATTCAAAACTTATTCTACACAATTCTAAACAATTCTAAGCCTATACTAAACATGAATAAACCTATTCTAACAATTATATTGCTAACATATCCTATTGAATAAGTAAAACAAATCTAATTATCTAATATTGATGGTGAATGGTTCGATCTTTAAAGGCTAAAGATTGAACTTTCTTTGATGAAGATGTTTGAATTGATAAAGTGAAGAAAGTATTTGTGTGGAGAAAAGGAGGAGTTTTTATTTGTACTTTTTATTTGTCGTTTTGTTTTTATTTGTAGTTTAGGATTAAAATAGGTATAGTTTAGTATTTTAGGTTGAAAGAATAAAATAAAACAATTAGATGGAGGATAAAAATTAGATTTTTGGTTGGGGTCAAAATCGATGTGGTTTATAATTATTGGTTAGAAAAATATAATAAAACAATTTTAATAGAAGGGGAGAAGGAGTCGTGTGGAATGAATCAACAAGAAGCTTCCTAAACTTTAGTAAGGAAGTTAGGATAAAAATCAGATTTTTAGGAAGGGTCAAAGATTTAGATATAGATTACTAGTTTAGGTTGTAAATAGAATAGAATAGAAAATGATAGATAAAAGAAATTAATAAGGGGGGCTGTGGGTTTAACAAGAGAAGGGTTTGGACTTTGGCCCTATTTGACAAGACAAGGTAAAAAATTTGGGCTCGGATTTGATGATTGGGCTAAAGTAAGGTCAAGGTGAAATAATTAGATTGCTACAGACATATTAATTAAATATTAATCAATTAAATAGTTAATTAATTAATATTTAATTAATTAAGAAAAATTTAAAATATCCCGAAATTTCGGGGTATTAAAAATTGATACTAACATATACTATAAGAATATAGTCATTTGGGGTATCTTTGGAATGGTTTCGACACGCACTATAAGAATATCGATCAAATTTTTATAACTGTTACTAATGTACATTAGCAAATGTGTAAAAGAAAAATGAGGAGATCAGAAAAATTAAAAAAGATGTAGTATATTTGTAAGGTCGCAGGCGTACACATCACAACTCAACCATTAGTATGATATTGTCCACTTCGGGCCTCATACTAATGGGTGCTCAAAGCACCCTCTTAAGCTACAAACCAAAGCTCTGATACCACTTGTAAAGTACAAACCATTAGTATGATATTGTCCGCTTTGGGTCAAGCCCTCACGGATTTATTTTTGGGCACTTTCTCAAAAGACCTCATACTAATGGGTGCTTGGTAATACTAATAAAGAGTTCTCCTACTCTTTATTCTTCCGATGTGGGACTTAGGATGGACAACTTTCCAACAATATTAAATGCTTATGTATCGCCACAGGATTAATGATCAAGATATTTTTTATAACTTATGATTTTTCGATCTCTGAAATGGGGTGAACTTTAGAGGAATGAGCCTGAAAGCCTTTATGTGAGTTTGGAGTATTCGAGATTTATATCCTCCTATGAAAAGCAAGCACTTAAACTGAAATTAATATAAGAACAACAATTGGTTTCTTTAATACTCATAGTTTCATTAATGGAAATGCAAAATAAAATAAGCTAAGGGAGCGTATTGGTTTCTTTAAGACTTCTAGTTTCATACTCCATTTGGATTGAATTTCTTATCAATTGATACTCTAATTAATTAATTAATGACCAATAGTTTTAAATATATACTTGTTGTTGCCGCAATTTAATTGCTAGGAGCGTGATACGAAGTCAATGATGACTGATGAATCACCCAATTAGAAGCCATATCTATCCATACATATAATTAAAATGTGTTATTTACACAGTATTGCGTCATTTAAGATTGTCCATGTTTGCCCTCGATATTGTATTACACTATTATCTCGGGTGGTGATTTACGGTGTGTTTGATTCAACTTAAATAAGCATTATCATGCTTATTTTCAGAAAATTCAGATCAGATCAGATGATTAGTTCAGATCATATCATATTAGAAAAATTATAACTATGATAATAACTACAATCAGAAAAATTTAGACCAGATCAAAAAATTTCAGATCAGATCAAATCAGAAAATTTTAGATTAGATCCGATCAGATCAAATTAGAAAATTTCAGATGAATCAAACTTACCTTTAGATCTCAATTTAAAATATAAGCGTTGCTTAGAATGAAAATAGAACACATAACCTTTGCTTTATTTGAAATGTAACTAGGTTTTTAGTCCTGATGTTGCCCAGAAGATAACTAATTATTCATTTTTGTTGTATAACAATAAATTTTTAATCAGCAAATGTATGAAATTTAGCATGGTACGTTCAATTATAATATTAATTTTAATGATTGTAAGTATCTTAAATATTCTGATTGAGATTGGATGATTCAATAGTTATTTGAATTTTTTTTTTTTTTTGAGGAGGTTATTTGAAGTGATAAAGTGTAATAATAAGAATTGAAAGACAAAAGGATGCTTAGATAGCATATTCGGGGAATAACAAAACATATCATGCCATGTGTCAATATTTCTTAGATTTAGAAGAGATAATGAAGAGATGACGTGGATGATTCTAAGCCTTTTTGCTTAGGTCGTCTTTGTTTTTAAATATTTATAATAATAGATAATAGATAATAGATAATAGATAATAGATAGTAGATATCTTAACTATCAACCTACCCACTTCTATTGGTTGGTTTAATATGTAAATTTAATATATGATAAAACATTTTTTTAATGTCACTAATTAAAACAAATGTTTACAATTCAAACACTTCTACTAGTAATAACAAAAAAACCTATTATTGCTACATATTCTCCTATTTCAATTCTTATAGTGTTATTCTTTTTTGGATCCAAAATCCTTTAAGAGTTTCTAAAAATTATGATTACCTATCATATCTTCATGATCGTCTTCTATATCAAATTCGTATTAGACAAAATTATTAGAAAAGATATCAAAATCAATTACGAAGCTTATGAAGAACAATATGAATCATAATTGACAACTGTAACAAACCCAATGCATTACTCTGGAATCGGGTTAAAATACTAGTTTAGTTAATGAGGGAGGGGGTTATTTGTTGTCTTACCCTTTTTTATTATGAGCTATTTTTAAAATTTAAATGGTATTCTGTATTATTGATAACTACTCCCTTTGTTCTTCTGAGTTGGTTACATTTAGAATCTTTGGTATAAGGAGAGAAAATGATGTGAATTAGGGATTAATTTTTTTTTTTTTAGTTGGTGTTGTATTTTTTAGTATTTTGTTTTTTTTTAATTTTTAGTTAGAAAAATAAGGAGAATAAATATAAAGATAAAAGCATTAGGTTGTATGCCTATAAGTATAGGCTTTGTGTTTCAAGTAAAAGGTGAGTTATTTTGTTAGAAGAAAAATACTATCCAAGACTTGAATTTATTCTCTTGTTTAGGTGTGGCAATTCTCTCCGTGAAGGTGGAATTAAGGGCTGTGAAAGCCACCCAATCAGAATTACCGTGAAGGTTTTTTTTATTAATCCAATCCTAAATTCGATTACACATCAGAAAAAATAGTCATATAAGATGTTAGAATCGTATCGATATAAAGTTTTCTTACATCAACTTTATAGAATTCTTTCTTTCTCGTACTTTCCCGTACTAATTTCTAATGTAGTAGAAAACAAATTAGTCACGCATAATTGAAATAAACATGGCAATAAATAAATCAATAATATATAACATAATTAAGTAAAACCAATAAATAAAGTTACCAATTTACTGAATGAAAATAAGGATTTGGAATAACATGAAAGCTTCAATGTTGACAATGATAATTTTTAGTTGCTTTAAAGAAAGAAACTAAAACTGATCTAAAGCCAAAAAAAGAATATAAGAAAGTCCGTCCATAATCTTTATATGACAGGGTTTTTATAGGAAAAATAGATAGATCTTGGGACTGTCACTTACAAACTTTGAATCTAAGCCGAACAAAGTTCTTGTATCCCAGGACAATTGTCCCGATCAGACTGTTGAACATACAATAACCCGAAATTTTGAGTTGTAAATTTTCAAATTTAAAATATGATTCCATCTTATATGTGATTTGAATATTTTAAATTTTAATTTTGGAAATTTTAAATTCTTTAAAATCATATTGTTTATTTATTTATTTTTGTGAAAATCATTTGAAAACTTTTGCTAGAGTTGCACTTAGTTAGATTCTTCTTGTTTGAGCTGTATCAGTTGATTAAATAGTGGACCAAATGTATATTATTCTATTTTTAAATATTTGATGCAAGTTTTCAATAATTTCTAGGCTCAGTTTGACAAATGAAGCTATTTTGACCCAATTCTTTTTAGTTTTGAAAAGTTAAATTAATTGGACTGAGGCCCAATCCACTTTTCTCCTTGCGGGCTGCCGTGAGACTGTATGTGGGATAGTGGGCTTTGCTTCTTTTTATTTTTCTATAGAAATACTCAAATACATGAGTTGTGATGTTTTTTTGGCAAAGCTTTATACTCCTTCCGACTTTTTTTATTTGCTACATTTTGTTTTTCACATATCTTAAAACACAATTTTAAATAGAAATATCTATGACAACTATAATAAAAAAAATTATTAAAATTATATGTTTAAAAAGTACATGTTGCGACGAATCAAACTAGATCGATCATGACTATATTTTTCATTATGTACATAAAATTGAAAACAGTCAGAGTTCTAAAGTGAACAGTACTGATTTTTGAAATGAAGCAAGTATATATCTAAAGATACGAGGATGAAGTCATAGCCCAGTGGTTAGGGCTTCAGAATTCCAGGCACGAGGTCCTGGGTTCGATTCTCACCGCACGCATTTGCAAGGATTCCTTATTATCCCCCTTACAGATGCATGTGTTGGCTAAAATTTGGCCGGATGACTTGCAATAGGGCCCGGTTCCAAGGCCTAGTATCCCACACATTATCCTAAAAAAAAATTAAAAAAAATCTAAAGATACAAGGAGTATATGACTTACTTTCTCTACAAGTTACAAATAAATAAGTAAATGATTATTAATTATTTAATTGTGAATTTCAACTAGGTTAGGAAAAGGTAACTCGTTGATCCCTTTTACGCATAGAATTTATATAGGTTTTAAATGAAAGTTTCGTAAGTTATTAAGTTATACATGCTAGACGAATCTGATAATGAAGGTTTAGTGATGTTAAATTCTGATATTTTATGATTAAATCATGATTTGTTGATGTTCTATATGCTAATACAATTCATTATTTTTATAGCGATTCTATTCATGTTTGTGTTGATTACTGATAGAATATATAACATATTCCTAGGCCTTAACTATAAGCCTAAGCTTTTGGTTAAGATGATTCTCTAACATAGTATCAAGAGCCAACGTGACACAAAGGTCACGGGTTCAAATCTCTCCTCCTTCTCCCAAGTGGAATTAATTAGCACCAGGTATGGTGGGCCTGTGTTGCATCTACATTTCAAGCCCAAAGGTCTTTCATGTGAGGGGGAGTGATAGAGTATAAAACATATTACTGGGCCTCAACTATTAGCTTAAGTTTTTGATTTAGATGGTTTTTTAACATGGTATCAGAGCCAACATAACGCAAATGTCACGGGTTCAAATCTCTCCTCCCTCTCCCTTCCAAGTGGAATTAATTAGCCCCAGGTATGGTGGACCTGTGTTGCATCCACATTTCAAGCCTAAATGGTCTTTCATGTGAGGGAGAGTGATATAGTATATAACATATTTCAGGGCCTAAGTATTAGCTTAAGTTTTGGTTGAGTTGGTCCTTTAACAAATTACACTTTAACTTGGGTAATAGTTATAATTCTAAAGCTAACTTCTAATTTGTCCATTAGTAACGTCTAACTTGGGTAATTATCTTTTATCCATAACAAGATAACATGCAGCAAACTGAAACTAATTCAACTAACATAACAAACTTTAACTAACTTCTCATTTGTCCTTATCATTTCACTAAAAAAATTATAACATTATAATTCTAGATTGTAGTTGTCGTGTCTGGATAATAGTTATAATTCTAAATCTAAAGCTAATAATAGTTTATTTTTATTTGTCATTATTAGTTAATTTCGGATTAAAGCTTATGGTTTAATTTGGGTTAGTAATAACAATAATTATGATATTGTAGTTGACATTATGGTCTTTGGTTGATAACAATCGATAGTTTTTGGGTTAAAAAGATACAAGCATATTCGTCATTATTAGTTCGTTAAAAAAAAACATAAAATGTGATATTCTTAGAATAATAATATCAGATCATATCAAAAAAGATCTTTTATGACTATATTTAATTTTCACTTAAGTACATGAAAATATGCGAGTATGAAAAATGAATTCTTTTGATCCAAGTAGTTACAGATGGTGCGTGACATCTCAACTTGTGACGTTGGAGTTATAAACTAAATCCGAAACCATTGCACCCAATTTCACCTAGTGAAATAATACTCTTATTGACCAAGCTATGGTAAAAAGAAGAATACATGATTTTTTTTCTATGTAAACAAGAACATTGTCCAATACATCAGAGTAGGACCTATAAAGAGAACCATTGAATGCAAGGCAAATTAATTCTTCCTGATCATTTTTTCCATTGAGGAATCCTCTGAGCCACAACCTGAAAGAAACACAAAAGAAACACACAAGATTTAAGAATCGAAGTGAATACAACTGAACTGAACTAAACGGAAATAAATTGAACTGAATACAGCTGAAAGTAATATTTTATAAGAGAATGAAATTGAGAGCTGAACTAAACTGAAGTGAATTGAACTGAATTTAAACTGAAGTTAACAGACCCTTAGTTCATACGGAGTATATAGTATGTACATACAACTTCTATATATATATGTAATATACTACTAGCTCTGTCTCAATTTAAGTGTTTCACTTTGACTGATGACACTATTCACATAACAGCTTTGACTCTTTTTAATTTTATATATGTTAGAAATGTTGAGATTTATGTTATTTAGAATATAAATGTGAATAGTTATAAACATTGATAATACTAGACGTAGTACTATGGGTTATAAGTTCGTAATTATGTAAAGTTTATTTAATGATTTACGCCGTTAAATGTCAAGAAAACAAAGCAGAAACAGTGGCAAATCGCGAGTCGTGCATGACATTCACGACACACGAAAACAGGCCAAAAAGGGGCCAACGAGACAGAAACTTTTCGCGACTCGCGAAAACGATATCACGACCCCAAGTAGCGATTCGCGAGCCCTTTGGCTCGTGGTGGCTTGGTACTGTTCAGTTTTTTCCCGTTGCGTTGTGTAACTTCGGGAAAATTGCTATCAGATTCGTGGAGTTATTAAATAAATGGTTTTCTCAGAAAAAGAATAAGGAGTTACATTCATCTTTACACTTAAAAGTTCTCCACAACAAGAAAATCTCGTTCGCCCGACCGGTTTTACCGACCGCCACTTTGTTAGTCGAAAATTACCGACCGTTCCCGACTGAAAACAGTCGGAAAGTTTTTCCCGACCGTCATTGCCGTCGAAATAAATTTACCAACCGTCAGAACGGTCGGTCACGGTCGATAACTTCCGACCGAACACATACGGTCGGCAATTACCGACCGGTCAGACGGTCGGAAATTTTTTTAAATTTTTTTAAAAGCCAGTCGTGAGATGTCGAGTCGAATCCCCTCAATCTCTCTCCACACTCGAAAACCCCCCAAAACCACAAAACCCTTACTCTCTCTCCATTCTCTCTCCCGACCTCCGGCACCGACGACCGCTCCGCCGCCCGTCCAACCTATCTCTTTCTTTCTCCTTTTCTCTTTTTCCTTCTCTTTCTTTCTCCTTCTCTTTCTTTCTCTTTCTTTCTCCTTCTCTTTCTTTCTCCGGCGACCTACCTGCTTGTTGCCGCCCTCCCGTGCCGCCGCCGTGCCTCTTTTGCCGCCGCCGTCTCTGTGCTGCCCTCAAATTGTGGTTAGGGTTTTAATAATTTTTTTTTGTTTTTCAATTTGTTGAATTATGTGTATATTTGTATGTATTATGTATGTATTTGTATGTTTATGTATGTATTTGTATGTATTATGTATTTATTTCTATGTATGTGTTTGTGTATGTATGTATTTGTATGTATTATTTATGTATTGTCCAGGAATTGAAAAATATGTATTATGTATGTATTTGTATGTATGTGTATGTATTATTTATGTATTTGTGTGTATAAATTGAAAATTTTAGTTCATTCTTTCCTAAGTTTAAGATTTAGTTTAATTCTATTCTGATCAAACAAATTTTGTTCAAGTCAAATTAATTTAATCTAAAACAACAGCTTTAAAAAAACGGCCTTACTTTATGGCTAGGGTGTTCAACAACACTTGTAGTAATATGACACTCAACCTATGCCCAAAAAAACACTCAACACATTTTAGGCCGTGTTCTTTTGGGCTAAGAAAACAACAACTGAAATGAACTAAATTGAAATGAAATGCACCGAAATGAAATTAAATGAATTGAACTAAAACGAAATGAATTGAAACTGAAATGAAATAATTTTTTATTTTTTACGTTTTATCTTTAATTTATTTTTATTTTTATTTTTGTTCTTGTTTTTGTTTTTATTTTATTTTGGGGCCAAGTAAAACTTATTAACGGCAAAAATGGCCAATAGCTTAAAATAATGATATTAAACTTTAATGTGATGATAAATCAAGAAATATGATTGTTGGTTGAAAGTTGAGTTGTATTTATTTTCAAATACAAAATTACCTTTGTATTTGATTTATTATGAATCTTTGTAATTGTTGTGAATGAATATAATTAAAATAGAACGAAATATGACTTAAATATATATATATATATACATGTGCATTAGATAAGAAAGCTTTAAGAATAATTAAGAAAGGCTAAAATAAGATAGGAGTGAAGACATTGAAGGATGTTTGAATGCTTTGAACTGATATTTGTTAATGGCTTAGAATAGGCATAATCGAAATGAAAAGGAAGGAACGTGATTGGATGTACAAGAGACACGATAAGGACCACAAACTTCGGGATGAGTTCATCCAAGGGGTGAATGAGTTTGTTGCGTTCTCTCAGCAGCACGCCGAGCTTAATGATAGGGACAAGATAAGATGTCCGTGTGTTCGGTCTGACTTAGATCGAACTTAGATCGAACTTGCGCATTGTAATAGGCAATTTGAGGATCACATAGTGCAGTCAAATCCCCAAATAAAGAGGGAGGAAATTTGGATCAAATGCGAATCCCAATACCCAACATGGTTAAGGACACAAGTGAGGAACCCTAATCCCTTAATTCCCCAATTTTTTTTAATTACATACCATCATTTTATTTAATGACTCACTCAACAAATCTAGGTACTTCGGACACAGTCTGCTGATGACGTCACACGAGCTCTCGCGATGGGTCCCTCGAAAGAAGTGATAACTTGGAATCAATTCTACGTCAATGGGTACAATTTCCACACACAAAGCTATGGTAGGAACAAGTCAACCATGAATTATGGAGTGTGTGTTGAGAGTCAAGAAGGGGGTGACTACTTAGGCACCTTGGAAGAGGTGTTACAATTGTCTTACCACGGGAGTGACGCAGAGTACAAAACAATATTGTTCAACTGCAGTTGGTTTGATTGTGACAAGGGCATGAACATTCATGAGAAATATAGACTTGTAGAGGTCAATCACACTAGGACACTCCCGTGGTACGACCTCTTCATTGTCTCGTACCAAGCCAGTCAGGTGTATTATGCTCCTTATCCTAGCCTGAAGAGGGACAAAGTGCAGTGGTGGGCTGTGTTCAAGACAAAAGCTAGGTCAGAGGTTGATGCCCCGGTGGACTCGGATATTCTACAAGAGGAAACATCCCTTATTCCCGTAGGTGTATGTTCTCCGGACGAGATCCCAGACTACGAGATCATTCAGGGTGATGATGACGAAGATGAGGTCATTCCAAGTCTTGATGAAGATGACTACGACAGTGGACAGGAGCTTAGAAGTGATGAGATTGATGAAGTGGTTGATGATGATGACGAGGACGTTGACGACATCGGTTTATTTCATTAGGATGTAATTTAAATTTAATTTAATTGTAGCAATTCATTGTAATTTAGTTTTGTTTTGTTTAGTTTTGTATGTATAAATTTTATTATTCGCGTATTCATTATTAGTTAATTGGGGTACGTTTTCATACCATCATTTTGTGATTGTGATTTCTGTCAATAACTATGAATCGTGCAAATAATTTACTCATTATTTTATGCAGGAACATGTCAGATTCGGAGGATAAGAGTCAGAATTCCCAGACCCGGCAAGATTCTCCCTCTCAGTCTTCGGTTCCTCCTACTGGGTCTAGGCCGATATTGCGTCCTGGTGACCTTCATCGTCGTGTTGAGTCGTCTAGGAGACGGTCGGCGAGTTCATCTTCCGGTCCAACTCAACCTACGTTTACCTTACCTCCACCACCACAGTTGGGGTTACCCCCGATACCACAGCTTCGGCCTCGGCATTGTCCTCTTCGCCCTCAGCCTACGTCGCTGCCTGAGCCTACTCCTACGTCTGAGCTCACTCCTTTGTCTCAGCCTACTCCATCCTCGCTGCCTCAGGTCACTCCTTTGTCTCACTCTACTCCTCCGCATGAGACTACTCCGACTCGAGAACCCGAGAGACAAACTGGTGAGGTTGAGGGTGGAGACAAGGATCAGGGAGAAGCTTCTACATCTACAGCTGGGGTTCGAGAATTGGATCCCGATGGCATATGGTGAGGTTGAGTTTTAATCTTACAATGTTTTGTGTGCAAGGTTTGACAAGGGCGCTGTTGTTCGATCAATAACACACGTCATCAAGTCCTACTTCCATCAGCCTTGGAAGAACTACACTGAGGTAGATCAGGCGACCAAGGTACATTGGTGGAACATGTGGAAGGTCAGTAAGACAAATTATGTAATTTGATACAATATTTTGTTAAATATAATCTCTTACATTAACATATTTGATTGTCCTTAGTCTAATGCAGAAACAGTACACTTGGAGGCCTGAGCTCGAGGGCACTGTGCGGGATGCGTTTGATACCAAGGCTGGATTACGGCTGAAGGACATATTGAATGACACAGTGCACAAGCGGAAAGACCGACCAAATTGGCTTGGTGATGACATGTACCAGGCAATGAAGGGTAGGCTCGATGACAAGCTATTCAAGGAAAGGTCGGCTCGAGCGAAGGCAAACAGGAGAGGCGGCGACGCTAGTGGCAAGGCCCAGGCCTCTCACTGCGCGGGATCTGTCTCCACCACTCAACGAGCTAAGAAATTGGTTAGTCTACTATTTCATTAAATTATGGTAATTAATGCACACTTGATTATATATATCCTACCCTTACGCACATTTGTTTGTTTTGTCCAAGGCGAAAGGAGGGAAGCTGCCTGATGCTGCGGATCTCTTCCTCGATACTCACTTCAAGAAGCAACCAGGGAAGGATCCGGTTCCGATTAGCGATAAGGCCAAGGAAGTGATGGTAATGCTTTCTTCTTTACTATGCATTTGATTTTTAGAGCGGAATTCCGGCTTCAAAGCCGAAGAGTACGAATAGGATTGATTTATTATTATTTGCAATTAATGTTTAGAGCGGAATTCCGGCTTCAAAGCCGAAGAGTACGAATAGGATTGTTTTTTGATTAATGTTATGAGATGTGAATTAACCTTTAAAACATAATCTACGTTGATCGGTGCGAAGTTGGGAATGAAAACACCCAAAACGAGCCAAAAATGGCCTATTTAGGTTGTTTTTGTTCCAAAACCCTCTAAACTTTCCCAAAAACATGCAAATAAGTGATAGAATGTCTATAATAATGTTATGAGATGTGAATTAACCTTTAAAACATGATTTACATTGATCGGTGCGAAGTTGGGAATGAAAACACCCAAAACGAGCCAAAAATGGCCTATTTAGGTTGTTTTTGTTCCAAAACCCTCTAAACTTTCCCAAAAACATGCAAATAAGTGATAGAATGTCTATAATAATGTTATGAGATGTGAATTAACCTTTAAAACATGATCTACGTTGATCGGTGCGAAGTTGGGAATGAAAACACCCAAAACGAGCCAAAAATGGCCTATTTAGGTTGTTTTTGTTCCAAAACCCTCTAAAAACATGCAAATATGTGATAGAATGTCTATAATAATGTTATGAGATGTGAATTAACCTTTAAAACATGATTTACATTGATCGGTGCGAAGTTGGGAATGAAAACACCCAATACGAGCCAAAAATGGCCTATTTAGGTTGTTTTTGTTCCAAAACCCTCTAAAAACATGCAAATATGTGATAGAATGTCTATAATAATGTTATGAGATGTGAATTAACCTTTAAAACATGATCTACGTTGATCGGTGCGAAGTTGGGAATGAAAACACCCAAAACGAGCCAAAAATGGCCTATTTAGGTTGTTTTTGTTCCAAAACCCTCTAAAAACATGCAAATATGTGATAGAATGTCTATAATAATGTTATGAGATGTGAATTAACCTTTAAAACATGATCTACGTTGATCGGTGCGAAGTTGGGAATGAAAACACCCAAAACGAGCCAAAAATGGCCTATTTAGGTTGTTTTTGTTCCAAAACCCTCTAAACTTTCCCAAAAACATGCAAATAAGTGATAGAATGTCTATAATAATGTTATGAGATGTGAATTAACCTTTAAAACATGATCTACGTTGATCGGTGCGAAGTTGGGAATGAAAACACCCAAAACGAGCCAAAAATGGCCTGTTTAGGTTGTTTTTGTTCCAAAACCCTCTAAACTTTCCCAAAAACATGCAAATAAGTGATAGAATGTCTAGAATAATGTTATGAGATGTGAATTAACCTTTAAAACATGATCTACGTTGATCGGTGCGAAGTTGGGAATGAAAACACCCAAAACGAGCCAAAAATGGCCTATTTAGGTTGTTTTTGTTCCAAAACCCTCTAAAAACATGCAAATATGTGATAGAATGTCTATAATAATGTTATGAGATGTGAATTAACCTTTAAAACATGATCTACGTTGATCGGTGCGAAGTTGGGAATGAAAACACCCAAAACGAGCCAAAAATGGCCTATTTAGGTTGTTTTTGTTCCAAAACCCTCTAAACTTTCCCAAAAATATGCAAATATGTGATAGAATGTCTATAATAATGTTATGATATGTGAATTTGGTTTAAAACATGATCTACGTTGATCGGTGCGAAGTTGGGAATGAAAACACCCAAAACGAGCCAAAAATGGCCTATTTAGGTTCTTTTTGAATTGTTTGAACTAACTCCGCCCATAATTTGCAGGAACAATATAACCAAAACCTTTCGGAGTCTCAAGCTAGTGGCTCAGAGACGGATCCCAACCAGGTCTTCTTTGATACAGTTGGTGGCTTCCGGAAGGGCGAGGTTCTAGGGTTCGGCAAAGACGGAGCTTCTCTCTATTATGAGAGAACCTCGCGGCGGCACGTTGGATCTGCCTACTCTCCATCAGTTTCCGCTCAACTGGCAAAGATGACCGAGCGTTTGGAGGAGTCCGAGCGTGCGAGGACAGAGTTAGAGGAGCGCGAGCGCCGTCTGGAGGAGCGAGACCATCAACGGGAGGAGCATCAGCGCCGTCTGGAGGAGGATCAGAAGAAGCAAGCGGAGTACCTCGAGCAGATGAAGGCGCAGATGGTCGCTTTCATGAGGCAATTCGGCGATCAGTCTTCCATTCACCGACGACCCCCCGACGATTGCACAGACGGTTCTGGCGGTTCTGGAGCCTTCGTAGTGTAGTTGTTTGTTATATATATTTGGGTTTATTAATTTACGTTTTTGGAAACTGTAATATATATATTACATACTTTTGTGTATTACGAATTATTTATATAAATAATATCAAATATTATTTCGTATGTATAAACTGTTATTCATTAATAAATAATTTAATATGTTTTACAAAGGTTTTTTGTATTTAATGAAATGAAAGACGTAACAATTTAACGACCGCCAAACGGTCGATATCCAAAAACTCAAAACCTCGAAAATAGTAAATATTTAAATTAAAAAAACCGCGAAAATAAATATGCCGACCGACACACGGTCGGTAAATGATTAGGCGCGAAAAAAAATTGGCCGGAAAATGGCTTTCCAATTTTTTTTTTAAAACTCTTATTTAGTCGGTAAACGGTCCGTGTACGGTCGGTAAATTATTTCCGACTGAACGTCGGTCGGTAACAAAATTTTACCGACTAATTATACACCGACCTCCTGTTACCGACCGGCGACGGTCGGTAAATTGAGGCAACGACCGTTAACGGTCGGTAAAAAGCGGTCGGCCGAAGCTTATTTTCTTATTGTGCTCTCTTGCAAAACCCTAAGTTTCTCCATTGTTGCTCAAAGTTTACACACAAACTTGTTCTCATTTGTAGTAATTGAATCTAGGCTCGATTACTACGGTTTCTTGTTGTATCTTGTTAACAAATTTTTTGTAACCCGGCCTAAGAATTGGGTAGGAATATTATTTTCAGGAAAGTGTTTCCGTACACGCCTCAAGTGTTTTTCCATCATACTATTACCCAAATCTCAGAAAATTCCCTAACACAAAAAAACATAGTCATGTGAAATCTCGTTTGATTTATCTCGACGTATATATACTTTCAAATATATAAATTTATAATTTTTTTTTGTTATATGCAACTCAAGATATTAAAATTTAAAGTTACGTATCGGGAGATGTGAGAAAGTGAATGGAGCACTAATAATTTTAGTTTTTTCTCATCATAATAGAGCTAGAAAATGGGCCGGTTGAAAAGATTAAAAGAAATAAGGAACATACCTTGCCAGAATTTTCTTTATTTCCAACAATAGTTTGACAAGCCAGCCTCCAAGATTCAGGTTTCTGAAAAAAAAAAAAACATGACTTTTACGATATAATTAATAATTATTGATTTAACTTATTATTTCCACTTTTAGCATCTTTTATTTAACAAAATGAGCTAAAAAGTTTAGCTAGAAAGCTTGCCTTTTTTAAATATCGTTGTTCGGCATTCGTTCGTTCATTGAGAAGATCCTCTCCATCTACAATCTGTAAAATTGTGCCCATTTTTTTGATAAATATGTCACGTATATAGGAAGAAAATAAATTGTAGCAATTATTTTAATATATCACAAAATAGAAAATGTAACGATTAAATTGAAATGAAAGAAGTAACATCAATCAAAAGATGTTAGTCTATAACTAAATTAGCTTTGTTAATTTTGTTAGTGTTGAATTGCTTATAAGTTATAATAATGATTTGCTTTTTCCAAATGTATATCCTTGTATTATAATGATTTGCTTTTTTTAAATTTGAATGAAGAATAATAAACATGGAATTGAATGGTATTTTTGGTAGGAAAAAAATTGTGAAGTAGCCTTATGTGCATATATGGTTGTTAGCGATTTTCATTTTATTTTAAATTATTTGTAGCTAGTACATATTTTTATCCAAGTAGATTGTAAACATCATTCTTAAAAAAATTAATGCAAAACATTTAAGTATGAAAATTTTAATAAAGATCAAGTAGGTTACTTATTATTTTATTTGGGTTAGTTATCATATATTTTTAATAGCTCTAAAATTCTAATTTTGTAAAACTATATCTATATGGTATATAATTAAAAATATAAATTTTGTTTATTAATTTTTTTAGAATTATTGAACTTTTTGTATTGTAGATTTGGGGAAAAATGTTGTATATATTTTTCACTCTTTTATAGTTGTAATAGATTTTGTTTATTTTTATTGAGGGCGACTTTTTTTCAAACTTTTATTTTAGTTTTTATAATTCAAAACATGAATGAGGCCTGCTAAATGTATTATATATATATATATATATATATATATATATATATATATATATATGGAGCTTTACATTAAAATTATATATAATAATAGAATAAGATTCTAATTTAACAAAGGAAAAAAAGTTCATTATCTAAAATGAAACATATTCTCATTCTCAAACTTACCTCGACGATGCACGTTCCACAACTTCCTACACCTCCACAATTCATCACTTTTCCCTGTCACATAAAATTTGAAAGGGTGTATACGTCAATATGTGTATTAATTCTACATACATATTCGTTCTAAGATCTGGTTTGTTCCATCACAAGAAGTTATTAATTTGGAATAAATTTCTTCTTCATAACCTAGGAAAAAGTTATGTATGTTAATCATCATAATTTTTAATTGAAACAAGAATTTATAATCACCAGAAAACATTGATTAATCATTTGCGACAATTCATATGAATTTCAATATACTTAAATTTTCTATTTCCTATTTCTTTGGTATCTATCTATCTCCTACTAACAAAACACAAGGTCATTTGGTTCTATATAAAAGATTTTTTAATGAATACATAATTAAATAACTTAAATTAATAATTATAAATTTATAAACAAAGGTGTCACAAAAACAAAGAACTTTTTAAAACAAAGAAAATTTTCAAATTTCGATCGTTAACATCATATGTTATGATCATTATGCCAGCCAATGGACGGGTGAATTTCATAATGAAAAGGAAAAAAAAAGTACAACTAGAGATCATATCACATTTGAGTTGTAGATATTAATTCTTTTCTAGATACCAAATTGTCCTACTCCCTCCGTCCCCCTTTTTTTGCAACAATTTTCTTTTTGGTCCGTCTCAAAAATTTTGCTGATATCATCAAGCGCCATATGTCAAATTCTTTATCTATAATCTATAACTTTTATATTAATATAGAATATGCTGATGTCATCAAGCGCCATATGTCAAATTCTTATGAAAAATTTTCCCTCCAAAATTAATAATGACACAACTTTCATTCTAAAGTAATGAATAACATGTTTTTATAAGAACAAACTAAATAAATCGTACATCACACGGGGCTAACCTAGTCGATCTACATATAAACTAGTCTTTGTTAAAAAAAAAAAGAATTCTATACTTTTCCCTAAAAAAACACATTTAGTATGTAATTTGACCGTGATAAATAGTTTGACTTACATAGGTGGCATAAAGCTCAATCTTGTTATCCAACATAATGTTCCTCAGCAACTTCTCACCACTCACTGCTTTTACTCTATCCACTGGATATGATCCATCATTTCCTGCTTTAGACTACACAATTTTTTTTTTATTTCCAACAAATAAAAATCACATACATTCATCAAAACTATTAAAACATATAGTCGAGAAATGATTTTGGTTTCCTTATCGATTTATTTGTAACAATCAATATTAACCTTATATATATTTTCAATTGTTGTAGATAAATCGATGCAAAGTATTAATTCAATTTGATACACTCAAAAGGTACCGAGTTTATTATAAACTATTCCCTCTGTCACATATTAACTGCAACGACTGACATTTATTTTTTCTCTACTTTATGTCAAATAGTTCGTTGCAGTTAATGTGTTACGGAGGGAGTACATAAAATGAAATGTAATTAAATTAGTTAATTGTGTATGTACCCCAATAAATTCGAGCTCGATTTCGGGCTTCCGGAGCTCCGAGGATGATGTATCCGATGAGGCGGTGGCGAAGGAGGCGGAGAGGGGCTTCCTCTTATAGAAAGACACGGTGGTGGAATGGCCGTTGTTGGTACGGCTAGTAGGGGTGGTTTCTAGTGGTTGAAAAATAGAGGGTCGTGAAATATGTATTGGTTTAGCCATTTTTTTTGTGTGTGTGTGGTGGTTTTGCTTAAGTTGTGTGATGTTTATGTTTTAATTTGGTTATATATATTGTGAGGTGGACAATATAAGTAGTGTACAATTTGTAAAGTTTGAAGTGTATAGACCGGGAATTTCCTAGTTTTTTAAAAAATAAATTGGAATTTTTTGTAATTTTATTGAAAAATAAGATTTTTTTTAATAAAAAATACCTTTTATTTTAATTTTATGTATGTGGTCGAATAATATAATAAAATTTTGGGAAATTCTCATTGGTAACCCCCTTATTTTCCATTTTCTCACTAGTAACCCTCTTATTTTTTTTAAATCCAAACTGTGACCCTTGGTTAAGCACAATTACCACCTATAATCCTCTTAGGTTATATTAGTGTTATATATGAATTAAAAGGGTTAACCATGGTTAATATATGCTAAATTACTGTTATACCCTTCAATTCATTACACCCTGCTTACTGTACACTCTCTGTCCTGAGAACACTAGAATACCATTATATGCTTATACATCTTTCATTCTACCCTTCAACATGGAAGACCACAAAGGATGTGAACAATAAGAGGGGCTCGTCATCTCAACATTCCTTGTCAAGGACCAAAAAGAAGCAAAAGAATTGAAAGTGCTACTTAAGGATTAATTAGTACTTTTTAAAAAATAGTATAGTGCATGTGTTAGGATATTTTTGTGGAAATGTATGATGTAACATTCTAAAGCGTGCAATCTACACTTTTCTTCTAAACTATTTTGCCCCTTTAGATCACCGAGAATCCACCAAATGTTTAGTGAGATACAATGGAGAAAAATATACACTCTATATGATCTATAAAGTATGAAAAGAACTAGTGTTGTTTAGTGTTTTGTGTTTTAACACACTTAGTATAATTTGCAAGTATATACCAAGTGTAAGTAAGTTGAAGTAGTATATAGAATTTCAGAATTTTTCTTGTGTCAAAATATTAAACTAATCATGCCTATTTATAGGCACAAATGCTAAAGGAATCAGCTCACAAAACTGATTAAAACCACCATTTAAGCACCATAAAATCAGAATTCATGGTCATTAATTTGTGCAATTAACACCCTTGAAGATGCAATTCACTAGGCTACCTTCAAGTTTTGATTTTATTTCTCTTTAAATTGTTTTAGTACAACAATGAAGGCTTAGAACAATGCTTAATACATAAAAGTATCCAAGAAATCATAAAACTTCTCGATTTTTTCCAGAGAGTTTTCGCGAGTCGCGAAGAGCCATCGCGAGTCGCGACTTGCTCTGCCTCTTGTTCTCTCTTTGCCATGTTTTTTTCTAGAACCATTTCACAAGTCGTAAAGGTTCCTCTCAAGTCGCGAGTCACCCTCTGCCTCGTAGTTTCTTTTTGTCTTATTCCTTCTCCCTTAGTTTAATGTACAAGCTCATTTAGTCATAAATACCAAAAAAATGGTAGTATGTTGGAACTACAACACTATTATATTTGGTTAGTTTAAAGTTGTGAATGTTATGCTACTTTGTATGGGCATTTAATTAGGAAATCTTTGGGTTGTGGAAACATGTAAACCTATTTTTCATTGAAATATCATTCTTTATTTTGTCAATATAATGGTACTTTTGGTAAGATATACTTTAGTTTACTTTTTCTTCTTCCAAACTAAGTCCAAACCATATCAATTTACAAGTTAAACTAATATAGTTAAAATGAGAATGTTAGCAACATGAAATTAGAAGCGTAAACTTGTTTAGTTAGAAATAAAAGAAATGGATGAATAAGAAGTGTGGTTTGACACACACAAAAAAGATGTAAGGGGTAAGGGTTATGCTTTTTGGAGGGAAAACTTGACTGGGTTTAGATGGGGAACAAGAAAAGAGATAAGCCTTAACTATGGTTAAACTAAAAAAAAATCAAAACTTAACTTCAAATTATCTGATATAACCTAAGAGGATTATAGGTGGTAATTGTGCTTAACCAGGGATCATTGTTTGGATTTAAAAAATTAAGGGGATTACCAGTAAGAAAATGGAAAATAAGGGGGTTACCAGTGAGAATTTCCCTAAAATTTTCTTGCCACAGAAATGTTTTCTAGCAGCAGTTATAAAATGTAAAGAGCCTACTTGTTTTAAAGAAGTTGTTCAACATCTGAGTTGGCGTTAAACTATATATGACAGATGAAATTGATGTTCTTGAACGTAATGGTACATGGACTTTGTAAAAATTACCCCTAGTAAGCTAAGAAAGCTATTAGTATTAGATGGGTGTATAAAATTAATTGTATCACAAATGGTGAAATTGAATATCTTAAGGCACGACTAGTGGGTCGTGGGCCACCAATGAAACCAAAATGAGCGTGCCAACGTGCAGGCCAGCCCGCCGTGCTCGTGCCAAAATTTTAAAATGTTGTTCATTGGTGGCCCACGGCCCACTAATTGTGCATTCGTGACGTGTCATTCTCATAGCGGGCTCGTGCCGTGCCGGTCCAAAATCGTGTCGTGCCGAGTTGGCCCTTGTGCCGGCCCTGCCCATGCCCAGCTCTAAATGTGCCTAATGATCAACGCCAACGTATTGGTGTTGGAGTACATCTCACAATCTCTTTTCTCTGCAGGCAATTCTAGTCAACTATTATTATAATGAGAGTGGTAGGTTGGGTCTGATATTTTCAAATACTACCTTTGTAATTTTTTGTAATCAACGATCATGTATGTTTATTTTCAATTTTATATCAAATGGTTGCATATAAAAAGCTACAAAGGTAGTATATATATGTGAGTGAGTGTGTGCGCGAAAAAATATAGTAGCATATAAGATCGTATTAGATATTCTCAATACCTAAAATTTAAAATACTTACTTGCAACATTTGTAATTTGGAAACTATTCTTAATACTCATATAACTTGCATTTGTACTTTATACATATAAACAAATATAGTCAAGTGGTGGTATCTTAATGAATTGTGTCAATTTGTAATTTGTTGTGCCCTAATTTTTTATAATTTTTGGTACAACTTAATCAAATTAAAGGTGTTGGTATCTTAATGGAAAAGTCAGGTGGTGTTATCTTAATAAACAATTTATACATTCGCAGACGTAAAAATGGAAAAATTGTGATTAATATGAGGCCATTAAACCCTAGCTTCTGTCCTGAAAAGTTTGCTATATTTTTATTTTCACAAATTCTTATATGTAGTTTGTCACACCATCAACTAATTGTGTGGCCAGCCATATATAACTTTATCATGTGGCCATATATTTAAAAAAAAACACTCAGATCGGAACAAATGAAAAAAGAAATAAAAAACGCTCATTGCACAACAAATTTAAAAGTCTTCTACATTTTCCAACTCACATTGGGAGAGAGAAAAGTGTTAGTTTGTTATTTTTTTTTCAACTGCATATATTACAAATAATACAACTCCAAAAAATGAATTAAAAATACCAAAATTTATATTTTTAAATTTTCTACAAATAGAGACCCATATTGATATATTTTTATAACATTAATTTTTTAGCTCTTTTTAAAACACTTAGTAACCCCATAAAATACTTAGTAACCCCCATAAAACTCAATATAAATACTTTGTAATACCTTATAAAGGAAAATGATTTTGGCACTCCCCAATTTGATTTTGGCACTCCTTCCCCTCTCACATGAATAATAACTTTGAGGAGTGTCAAAATCAAATTAGGGAGTGCCAAAATCACCACCCCTTATAACATACTTAGTAACTCGATATAAATATTTAGTAGCTATGTATAATTAATTTAGTAACACTATAAAAAATTAACCGATAACCCATAATAAGTAACCCCACTGACTTATGTTTGTAACCCTATTAACTATTTAACTTAGTCCTAGTAATCGCGCTGACTCACACTTAATAGCTTTCATTGGGGGATACTTAGTGTATTGTTTGAATTTATTTTTGGTAAATTAAAAATGGGTTACTCGAACAACAATAAACTCAAGTATAATTGCAAGGAGGATAGTACAAATTTTGATTAGTTGTGAAGCAGAGAGATAAAAAGTTGATTATCTTGTTGTGTATGCATGTTAGGTTACTGTATAGACAATTAAATGTTTAATTATATAGACAATTACTAGGTTACTATATAGAGATCATTATTTCATGTTACATGAGTGAGTAGTTCATTTTGTAGAGGTTACTATCTAATTTTACGTAGTTTTATTTTAAGTTTCAACTATTTAAGTGTGGCCGGTTGTAATATTGGGTTACTAAGTATGTTTATAAGGGATTACCAAGTAACCCCTTAAACATGATAAGTAACCCCTCAGACATGAATCAGTAACCCCTCAAACATGAATCAGTAAGCCCTCAAACATGATAAGTAACCCCTCAAACATGATAAGTATCCCCTCAAACATGAATCAGTAACCCCTCAAACATAAATCAGTAACCCCTGAAACATGAATCGATAACCCCTTAAACATGTATTTGTAACCCTCATACATGATAAGCAACCCCTGAGACATGATAAGTAACCCTCAAACATGAATCAGTACCCCTCAAACATGATACGTAACTCCCTAAAACATGAATCTGTAACGTAACTCCTCAAACATGAATCTGTAACGTAACCCCTCAAACATGAATTTGTAACCCCTTAAACATGTATCTGTAACCCCTGAAACATCAATCAATAACCCCTCAAACATGATAAGTATCTCTTTAAACATGAATTAGTAACCCCTCAACCATGATAAGTAACCCCTCAAACATGAATCAATAACCCCTCAGACATGATCAATAACCCCTTAGACATTATTAGTAACCCCTCAGACATGATAAGTAACCCCTCAAACATGATTAGTAACCCGTTAAACATGAATCAGTAACCCTTCAAATATGAATCATTAACCCCTCAAACATGAATCAGTAACCCCTCAAACATGAATCAGTAATCCCTCAAACATGTATTTTTAAATCTAAAAAAATAATCTTAATCCTGATATTGCTTTTGATACGTATCTTCAATGACATTTTGTGCATCACTTCCCTCAATTTCTTTCATTTTCTTCCTTGAAATGTAGTTGTAATGATCTTTCAAAGTGTGTCCTATTGATTGTATACCAACTGCTTCATGAACCATCAAGTTGAATGATTGTGCTAGTCTTAAACCACTATCCAACATAAGGTCAATTGCATCAGCTTTTTATGTTGTCATCTTCCGTTCCGACCTTTTAAAATGTTGCAAATATTTTCTTGTCAACTCATAATTATGTTTCGTGATATGCACATCAACTTCTCAAGTACTATCTTTAACTTTAGCCCTTAGAGAAGCACCGCAACCTGTTCTAGTTATCGGTACTTGCTTCCTTTTTTGGTAGTTGATTCATAATTTTTGATGTGTTTTCCGATGATCCTGGTGTACTTGTCTTGGTTTTACTAGTGCATCGAAAGCCTTCTTTCGAACACACCCACTCTTTTGATCTTATTATTCTATTAACACCTTGTTTCCATCTTGTTGTTGATTTTCTTACTCCAAAGCCTTCTGCATGAGCATATGTCCTGTATGCCTCATATATTTTTTCCCATGATTTAGCGCGATTACTAGGACTAAGTTAGATAGTTAATTAATGGGGTTATATAAGTCAGTGGGATTACTTATTATGGGTTATCGGTTAATTTTTATTATGGGTTATCGGTTAATTTTTTATTCGGGGTTACCAAGTATTTATATTGAGTTACTAAATATTTTATAGGGTTACTAAGCGTTTTAAAAAGGTAAAAAAAATAATGTTATAAAAATATATCAATATGGGTCTCTATTTGTAGAGAATTAAAAAAATATAAATTTTGGTATTTTTATTTTATTTTTTGAAGTTGTATTTTTTATAATATATGAATTTGAAATAAAAATAACAAACTATTCTCCTAATAAGATTTGGAAAATGTAGAAAAAAGTTTATGCTTACTGTAGACTTCAACAGCACCTGTGATTTTTTTTTTTACTAAATGACAACCACACTGATAAGATCCGTGTGACTGGTTGTAACAGAGACCAGCTGTTTTATTTTTGGTTTGTCCCTAACTTCTTTCTACCTTTTGAGAACAAAATCAAAGTACACTGATTGATAGTTGAGGTCCAAGATTATATTATACATTTTAAGCCTAAATGACCTTTTCATGTTGGAGGGGGGGTTATAGAGTATATAATATAATCTTGGGCGGCCTCAAAGACCGGCTTAAGCTTTTTTCTGTTGAGATATTTTTTTCGCCACATTATCTGAGTCAACATGGCGCATAGGTCATGAGTTCAAATCTCTCCTCCCTCTCCCTTCTAAGTGGAATTAATTCACATCGGACATGATGTGTCCACATTTCAAGCTTAAAAGGCCTTTTATGTGAGGGAAAGTGATACAATATAGGCCTCAACTGTTAGCATAAGTTTTTGGTTGGGATGATCCTTTGACTACAATAGAATGGAACTTACGTGATGTACACTCGTTCAACGTCAATACACATTAGTATAAGGATTAATGAACACATGATTCAAATTTCAAAATTAGAACAAATGAATGCATTCACCATCAACTTAATAAACATTAATTCATTGTGAATTACATTTACAGAGAGAATATCTTCCTCTAGTTGCTCATCATGAGAAAACCTTCCATGAATTACCTTAATTTGATATCACCTTAATTACATTCAACACGACTCTTATAAAGTAACATATATATGGGCAAAAAATGTAGCAAATGCCAAGGAACAAAACATGGAATGAGTTTAGTAGCGCAAATTAGGGGTTTTTTTTTTTTTTTTTTTTGAAAGTTGAAATATACATAAATGTATAAATATATATAATATAATGAGATGGTCTAATTAACTTTTTTTTTTATAATTTCGTTCATAGTTTGCAATTCCTTCACTGATTACTTACCCTACCAAACAATTCAGCACATAATTTTAGCAAAATAACAAGACAAAAGCAGATTGATAGATGTTGCAAGCTAAGAAAGAAAGAAAGATGTACAAGATAAATTATGTAGATGGATAAATGAGGAAAACATACACTTAATCTTCAACAATAAGACGCACTATAATTGGAAATACCGTTGAATTTTTTCGGTGCAGTAAAACAAAAAAAATTAAATATCGCAGTTGAAAAGTAAAAAATTGGAGTTAGGTAATAGTAGTTGACCAGACCACACTATGAATGCATGGCATGATCATGATTCACCATCTAGAGGAGGAGAGACATGGAGAAATTAAAGATCGATGTTAATTAATGCAAAGCTTTGTGTGGATATAGCGCTGAGCGCAGTTCGGTTTGGTGTAATTATTCGATATATATACACTATTAGAAAAAAATGCTATTACGACGGGAATTTTTGTTGTGAAAATGTGAACCCGTTGTAGAAAATGGAGTCGTAAATGATTTTTTCCGTAGTGAATGAGTCAATTTTAATAGGCATGATTAGGTGAATTTTAACGACGAGTCCAAAAACTGTCATAAAATATCTACATTTATGACATGATTTATGCCATGTCATTAATGCATGTGCACCCGTCGTTAGTTAATGGACTAATTTTTTGTAGTGGTATACGGTTTGGTTTGTTTAATATTATCAGTAACATAAAATCGCAATATTGCAGTTTCACCAAAAACCTTGATTGACTGATTGGCTTATTACCAAATACCGAAAACTTTGACTTATGAACAAATAAATTTGACTCGTTGCCGAAAAATGACCGATCTAAAAAGGACAAAAACCTGATGTCGATCGACCAATATCAACCGACTAATTTGTCAGCTATAATTAGGTTAATGTGTGAAAAATAAGTAAATGTAGACGATTATAAACTTTAGAAAACCATGATGTGTAATAACGACTCATTATGTCACTAAACTAGTCAATTATTAATATTTTTTGTTCACTAATATAATCAACATCCAAAGTTACTAAAACCAACATTCAATTTATTAAAGATTTTAGCTTAAAAAAACTAATTTAATTACCTAGCGGCTAGAGCTGGTAAAATATGGCTTGATTCGAATTTTGGACAATTTTACATTTTTACCCAACTCTTTTTTTTGGGTTCTTTTTTTGTTTGTAAGTTTTGAAAAAAGCATATGCAATTCGCTCGTCCCAGAAGACGATCAACCATGCTGGACTTATTGTGTGCTTTCGAGCTAGCCAAGACAAGTCTATCCCCTATGGTCCAAACGACTAGCTATGTGCCATGGTATTTTTTTTTTCAAAAAGATTGAATCGGGTTTGAGCTCAACTTTAAAGGTTAATGAGTTGAATCGAGCAAGTCGATGCTAGACTGGAAAACTCGTGAAAAAACTTGAAAAGTTTCAAATACTTCTTCCATCTAGATGAATAAAGATGATACTAAGACAAGAAAAGTTACGAGGTACTCGAGAGTAACCTAAAGCAGAGCTTGATTAAAACTTGGTCAAAACTCAACTCGACTGAATTATTGATTCAACTCGACTGAGATTGATTCAACTCGAACTTGACTCGCAATGCCAACAAGTCGAGTCAACTCGAATCGCATCATAAGCACCCCTGTTCTGACCTACCGAGAAGATTTTTGGCCAATAGATCAGCCTAAATTGGTCTATTTTAACCCCCAAATCTATGATTGGCACCTCTAGCCTAACCTGCTAAACGAAAAGGAAAATAGTTGAATGAATTTTTTTCACTTAATTTTTACCATGTAAATTCAAATAATAAATAATTAAATAAGTAAAGCTAAGCTCTTGACCTTTTCATTTACATAGGCCTTGTTTAGTTGATATGTGGGAACTTAGTTCTCATAAGAAATTGTAATTCATAGGAATTTATTTATCTAAAGAAATTCCTAGTATTTTTAAATTTGTTTGATTGAAAATATGTGAATTGAAGTTGAAATTCCCATAAACTTTCATTAACCAAGTGAGAATTGTTAATTTGTTTCCTATCAATAGTGAGAATTAAAAAATCCCTTGAATTCCCTTTTTCTCCATTGTTATCTGTCAACCAAACAACATTGTTAAAGTGAAATTTATAGAAAATTTAAATGCCTATGATATTTTATGACACCCAAACAATACCATATTATAAATCCAATAAGTTTAAAATTTTAAAAAATCTCTCTAAAAACCAAAAGAATCCCATTTTCTAGCTGTAAGGGTTGTCTTCGTCATCATCTCTTCGATTGAGGTAAACTCTAAATCTCATTTGTTGAGTTTGATGTCTCTTTTAGTAGGATTTTGGGATAAAACATTCTTCTCTTCCCTTACACTACATTAGAATTTGGTAATTGCAATTTGCTTGGAAAATTAATTTCTTTGATTGTTCATAGAGTGAGGAATGAAGAACTAGGGTTTCTATAATCACTGTAACGTCTATAAGTATCTATAGGACTACATAACTATTTTCACCCAAATGACGCGGATGTTACACTAAATTAGTGCTAACTCACATATATATTATATTACTTTAGGTAAAGTTTTCATTTTTTAATCAAGGTTATTATTGGTAGAATCCACAATGAAACTAGTTCTAATGTGTTATGTATTTGTGTTAGATTTTTAGATTTCTTAGGTAGTATATATATGTAATTGCCATTTGGCTATTTATTATCAATGAAATCTTATAGCTTGTTTCTGTAAAAAAAAAATTACTAAATTTATGGAAAATGCAATACATAACTTTTATGGCTATGTCGTTTACGACGCCAAAAATAATAATTTTTAGTTCAATTATACATTTATTCAATTTATCCATAATTCTGACATACATTTCTAAATGTTTACCATTTGAGACAGTATGTCAAATGCTTTTATGTAGTTAGAGATGTCAAAGTGGCCTGGGTATTTGGGCTAGGTAGTTTAGTTCGGGTCAACATGGGTTAGGTTACCGTGGGTTGATCAATATGGATTAATGTTGTCAAATTTTCAAGTTGTGTTCAAGTCGAGTCGCACCCATGTTGATTTGAGATGGTTACAGGTGTGATTTAGGCCGTCTTTAGACCGGGTAGCTTTTAGTCTCGGTTGGTTCAAGTCGCGTTAGATGCAAGTTGAAACATGTTCGTTACATATTATCGACAAAATATTGGGTTCTTTCTGGTTCAAGTTGATAACGGGTCGGATCCATACGGATCAAGTCAATAATAGGTTTGGTTCATTTGGGGAAGATCAATTGCAGGTCGGGTCCATACAGGTTGGAATTATGAACGATTCATTTCAACCTATGCCAAATCGTGTTTAGTTCACATCTATTCGGGTCAAAATGGGTATGACAAACTTTGGTATATTTAGACCCTATGATAGTAGATTGGAATCCATTCATATGGAAACAAATATGAACTAAGTCCATGCAGCTCAAGGAATTCGTATTAGCTATGTTCGGGCCAAAATAATTAAGATCGGTTGTGTGCTTGTGGTTTATTTGAGTTCATTTAGGTCAATGGAATTTATCGTGTTAAGATATGATCTACCTGTCTCATGTCGAGATTAGCTTGGATGTATTTATGTAAATGATTTTGATTATATCGGGACCATATTGATTAGATGAAGATTTTTGTTAGATTTGTTTATATCATTCTTCTTATAATGCTACACAATTAAATGATTTTAGAATTTTATCGGTCATATAATAGGGCGCGTTTGTTATGTTAAAATATTACTATATTAATGTTAAATACAACTATTTAAGTAAATGCATTCTCTTTTTTATTTATTGTAATTTTCTATGATAATTTACAATTAATTGAATAATATATTAGTGTAGAATGTTTCTAATTAAATTATTGAGGTTTAATAATGTAAGGAAAACAACTAGACTGATTAACATTATAATTTTATGATAACTTTACGACCTAAACCTATTAATTCTATGTTGTACCGTCAACTGTGTTCGGGCTGTGTTAGTGTCTTATGTCAATTTTTGTGCTATAAAAAAGTCAACCCGCATACAAAAAACTAAACAGTAAATTTTATATTGTGTTCAATCATATTATCGTATCTTATCATGTTTTTGGGGTTCTAGATGCCGGAAGCGTATAACTGTATAAGGGTGTGTTTTTTCAACTTATTAACCTGATCTGACCTAATTAAACATGTTAATTTGGACTCAATTATAACTTGACTTGATCCGTTCAAACCTGATAAGTTAAAATTTTGAAACTTACATAAAAATAAAATTTTGAAGTCAATACAATTATACAACCTAAGATTACCCTTAAAATGAAAAACATACCCCAAATATGTATCTTCCTGCCCCACAATTGTTGACTATATGACCAATCCTATATCCCTCCAAGTTTTGATAGTCCTACCAAATCCTCCCACTCTTCAACCATCTCATCTCTCTCTCCCTTTCTTCCATCCCCTGTTTCTGTAAGCTAAGAAAGAGTAGTTCAACATGATGATTTTAATGCAAGCAACTTTATATCATTCACCATTTTCAATGAACAACAATAAACTCCACCTCTCCCTCACACTCTTCTTATTTAACCCCAACAATTTCCTCTTCTTTCTTCTCCATTTCTTCTTTCTTCCCCTTCCCCTCTCTCTCTTAACAATTTCCCAAAATGATGTTGAATTATCACCCAGATAACGAAATTTCCTTTCCAGAATCAATCTCCAGAACCCAAACTCATCATCATCATCATCATCTTCAAGAAGATGAAGTTGCTCTTAAGTGGGCTGCTTTACAGCGCTCACCCATTTACACTCAAGCTAGAACTTCCCTTTTTAAGACCATTTCTGGGGATGTCTCTCAAATTGATATCACTAAGCTTGCTAAACATGACAGAACTCTTGTTTTGGATCGTCTCATTTCTTCTCTTAATGATGACCCTCAATTGTTTTTCTCAAGATTACGCCAGAGATTTCTTGCGTAAGTGCTTATTCATTCATTAATGCTTACATTGTGCACTTCAACTGTTTGTGTTTATTACTCTGAGAATTCTTTGTATTCTGCTGTTATATCTACTTTAATTTGGGTGTTCCTCACTCGATTTTAACTCTTTTTAACAATTGCATGTTGTTTTAATTCTTTGTTTTGCTTGTGATATGTTATGGAAAACTCATTAGTTGTTTCTAGATTCTGGGTGTAATTGTTAGTTGAATTGCTACAAACTGCCGCCTCAAGTTTTGGTGTTCACAATGTACACATTGTCCATGTACACCCTTGAGCATTATTATCTTTAATTATGTACTAGATAATACCCGAGCAAATGCTCGGTTTATTTAACTGAAGTAAGTATTTAGATCCAAACTAAATTTTTCTATGCAAAAATTGGTAAAAAAAGTTATTGTAGATAGGAAAATTTATGTAAGTACTTTATTTTAGTTATATTAGAAAATAGAGAATATATAATACCGAAATGTACATAATTTTCAAATTAACTTATGCAATGGATTAAAATTAGTTCACTAACTTTAATTGTTCTATATTCATTTCGAATTTGTATAGATATCAATCACATTACTTTATTTTCATATATTTTATGTTTCTAACATTGACAATGCAATGAATGACAAAAAAACTCAAATAGTTAAAATGAATGACAATCAAAACTCTTATTTGAAACTTATATAAAAAAAAAAAAACATATTTAATATATGTAATGGTTCATCATTATGGAAGATTTTTTTAAAAAAAAAGAAAGAAAAAAAGGGCAAAAACTAAGATGGAAAAAATCGAGTTTAGTCAAAGAATATAAAATCATTAATGAATTAAGGTTGTCAAAAAATATTTTAAAAATTGAAAAATGAATACTAATAAGATTTTTTTTTGAATATGGATTGGTAGTATAGTTTTAATTGGAAAGTAAAGTACAATTAATTATAATTGTTTTAGGAAAAAAAACAAAAACAAATGCATATTAAGAAAATGGGAAGCATTTAATTTTATGGTAAATAATAAGTTGGGAGGGAGAAATAAAAGTTTAGGAGAGAAAACATTTTTTTAGTGGCTTGTATTTTAGTATATAAAATATATAGTATAGCTGTATAGATATAGATATAGATAGATTACATTAAATTTTTATCTATAAGGAAAAATTCATATGAATAATCCCTACTATTGGAGGTCTTCTAATATTAATCCCAACTATTAGTTATTACAGTATAATCCAAACTTTGGGAGTTATTTTATGATATTAGTCCATTGACTTAGTTAACCTATTGTAATTGGTCACCAATTCAAAAATTAATCGTTATCTTTCCTCTTCCCCTACTTATTGTACTTGACTATATCTTCATCCCTTTTTACGAAGTAAATCGAAGCCGGTCAAAAGTTAATATGGACTAATATCATAAAATTACCCTTATAGTTTGGATTATAGTGTAATAACCTATAGTTGAGATTAATATTGGAAGACCTCCAATAGTTGGGATTATTCATATGAATTTTTCCTATCTTTAATTATGTGTTACATGAATATGTTTAATTATGTATGATTGTATGAATTAATGATTAAAAAAATTTACTCCCTCCCTTTCACAATGTTTTATTATGTTGGAAAATGCCTAACATCTAAATGTTAGATGTGTTTGACATTGTTGTAAATAAATACAACTTTTAAGTGGCATTATTTACAATAATGCCACTTACAACGTTTTTTTATTTACAACAATGCCATGTTAGATGTGTTTTGGGCCGGGTTGAACCATGGTTAACGGGTTCGGCCGGGTTGAACCGGGCCTGGCACCGGGCCGGGTTGGGCCGGGTTCATGGGTTTGCGGGTTGAACCGGTTTCATGGGTTTGCGGGTTGAACCGGGTTCATGGGTTCGCGGGTTGGACTGGGTTCATGGGTTTGCGGGTTGCACCGGGTTCATGGGTTCGCAGTTTAAGGGGGTTTACGGTTTAGGCATTTGGAAGGTTTAGGGGGGTTTGGAGAGGGTTTGGGGGGGTTTGGAGGGTTTAGGTAATTTGAAAAGATTTGGAGGGTTTGTAAATTGTAATGGTTTTGAGTTTTTATAGTAAATTTGTAATATTAGTAATAGTAATTACTAATTAGTATATATGATAATATGAATAATTGAATATAATACATTAAAACAATTAAACAAGTTGCAATATATATTGAATTTATATTATAATGTACAAATTACAATTATAAAAATGTATGTAAAATCTAGAAAGTTAAAGTATTACTTACACAATTAGAATTCGTAATTACACAACTAGAATTCGTAACTAATGTTTAATTTATAAATTACAAATTAATTTATTACAATTTACAAATATATTTTATAAAAAATAATAAAATTAAATCACTTCAACACACTGGAAAAAAACATCCAAATGATATTAGTTAATTACAATTTACAAAACATATGCATTAAAAATAATTACATAATAAAAAAACATTAAAATAATTACGTAAAAAATAAGGCAAAAATATATGAAACCCCCCCGGGGGGAGGGGGGAGGGCTTGGACTTACTTTGATTATTAAAATTTAATTTTTGAATTAAATTTTAGTTTATTAAAATTTAATTTTTGAATAAAATTTTAATTTATTAAAATTTAATTTTTGAATTAAATTTTAATTTATTAAAATTTTCTTTTTGAATTAAATTTTAATTTATTAAAATTTAATTTTTGAATTAAATTTTACTTTTCAAAATAAGATGACTACGTATCCTTAAGTTTCTTAAGTAAACTTAAGGAATCAAAGCCCACGTAGTTCTTTTGCGTACCTGAATGGTGGTCGTGGACCGTTGTTGTGACTTTTGACTTAGGTTGCGTCATTTCCGCTAGGGCCTGCATCGGATTCTGATGTATTCATCAACATCCACGGGTCTTCTTCGTCTTGTTCGTCCTCCTTCAATCCTTGTATCCTCTTTTCCGCTTGATCCCAATCTTTTTTGCAAACACATATTTCTATGGTATCAGGGTGTATGCTAGATCTTTTTTCATCCAATACTCTTTTACTTGCACTAAAAGCTGACTCGGAAGCAACAGTAGAAGCCGGAATTGCTAGGACATCCTTAGCAATTCTAGCTAGAATAGGAAATTGAACTGAATGGGAATGCCACCATTTAATAATCTGAAAATTTTCGTTAGTTTCGAATTGAAAAGATAAATAATCATCTATACCTGAACCTTCATCTTGGGAGGGTGATGATGTGGATGGTACCCTCGATTTTCCTTTACGAAGGATAGATGCTAGAAAGGGGTCTATGTTTTTCGGCTTTGGTTGTGAAGACTGACCGGGTTGATAAATACCCGCATAATGTTCATATAGTCTATCTAATAATGTCTTACAATCATTTACATAATTATCAACATCATAATCCGTACCAAGAGTTTCGTAATAAAAGGTCAACAAGCTTCTCAATCCTTCAAGCTTGAGACCCGGGTCAAGAATAACTGCAATGTCATAAATATAAGGGAATTCGGCAAAATAGGACATCCATTTTACCTTCATTCCCCACAAGATGTCGGAGACGGCAGGAATTTTACTGTTCTTGCTGCCTTCGTGAATGGCGTGAACTATTTTAATTCCTTCTAATACAACTAAATATACATTAGGCTCATAAACATAAGAAAAAACGTTAGTAGCATATTCAAATGCGGCAAGTACATCACGAATAATCATTGCAATAGACCAATTGTAGTTAGTAATCATTTCATTAGGCTCCGAACGAGTTTCATTATACAATTCAGTTAAAACTTCACGATATTTAATCGCATCATCCAATAATTTAAAAGTAGAATTCCATCGGGTTACGCAATCTAAACCTATGCATTTTTTCTTTAGTCCTCTTTCCTCACATTTTCTTTTATAAGCCCTGCTCATACTACGAGTGACTCTAATCCACTTTACTACACTCCTAATTGGTTTTAATAGGGGATATAAGTCTTTAATACCTTCTTGCGCACATAAGTTTAATATATGCGCACAACATTTAACGTGTAAAAGGCTACCATTAAGTAGTAAAGGTACGTCACTGTCTTGTTTTAAAAAGTCAATAGCACGGGTATTAGCCGATGCATTGTCAAATGAAGCTGAAAAAAGTTTGTCAACCAACTGAAATTTTTTTAAACAATTCACAATACGGGTTTTAATGTTAAAACCCGTATGGTTTTCCTCCATTGCCTCAAAACAAATAATCCTTTTTTGTAAAAACCAGTCATGATCTATCCAATGAACAGTTACACAAATAAAAGGTTCACCTACAAAAGAAGTCCAACAGTCACTAGTTATGCTAACCCGACCATCATAGGTACGGAACATTTCCATCAAATAAGCTCGATAAGAATTATAAAGTTTGATGGTGCGACGTTTAAGGGTGTTTCTAGGAATTCTTCTAAAAGCCTGTTGCATAGCAACCCGGTTAAAATGTTCGAAATTGGGGCTTTCCCCATGCGTAAACGGCAATTCATCAAGAATAACATATTTAGAAAATTCATCAATCATTCTATCACGATTATAAACAAAAGGCATACCTGCACCGGGAGTAGTCGTTGCGTACCCATGGATTTGAGCCTGTCTCGAATCATCTCTTTCTGCACCATCGGGCCCCAAGTGGTGATCCTTTTTTAAATGACGGGCCAATGTTCCGGTTCCATCATTTTTGGCCCACTTGTAACTTTTTGGTTTTTTTGTTTTAGTAACATCTCGACAAATTTTACAAATTGCAGTATATTTGTTGGGATCATTTGTTGCTACTTTGTCATAGTAAGGCCATACCCATGAAGTATGACCTCTTTCTCTTTTACCAGTTGATGTTGTATTAGTGTTACTGTTACTAGGACCACCTTGTTCACCTCCTCCTTAATTAAAAAAAATGAAATTTTAATACTTTATTTTCATAATATATCCATTTTTTGTACATAAATAAACAATTAATTAATTTATTCAAACTCTTGAAAGTATTAATTTCAAGTTATATTATTTACGTAAACAATTAATTTATATTATTAATTTCATGAATGTAAACAATTAATTTATATTATTAATTTCATTAATGTAAACAATTAATTTGTATTATTAACTTATTTATAAACTCATTAATGTAACAAATGTAATTATGTAAGTATGTAACTATGTATGAATCAAAATTAATTTCAAATTATATTATTTACATAAACAATTAATTTATTTATATAAACTCATGATTCATAAATGTTTGATAAAGTAAACAACTATAATAACTTCAAAAAAATTAATTTGAATTTATACCTTCCATATTATCCTTCGATTCAAATTCGGGAACGTACCCTCCGCCTCCGGCGCCCACCGGAATCTGAGGAGGTGGCATTGATGATGATGATTGATGGGATTGATATGGGTTGGGTCGAGGTGGACGAGGATTTTGTTGATTGTCTAATGCCCTAGCTAATGATTCAATTTCATCGGTATTTATTTCATACGAACCGTGAAATTGATCATTAACATTAGGAAAGACAGGAACATTACCTCTACCATCACCTCTACCAGCACTACCACCACCAATTCTACCACCACTATTCCTTCCAGACATTTTTTTTTTTAAATTTAGAAACTAATTTAAAATATAAGAACTGAAATTTTAATATAACTACTAAAACTTGAATATAAACTAGTAATTTCTGATTTTTTTTTTTTGAGTATAAACTTCTAAAATTTAACTATTAAAATTGAGAGATTAAGAATTCAGAATGAGAACTTTGAGAACTAGAGAGAGTAAGAGAAGAGAAGAAGAATGATGTTAATTGTGAAGAATATGGGGTAAATTGGATGGGTATTTATAGGGGAAAATTGGGAGGGAATATGTAAAATTTAAAAAAAAAAAAAAAGAAAGAAATTGCCGTTGCTGACTTGCAGCCAGCAGAAAAAGGAGAGGAGGGGGGCATGCATTGGGAGAAGGAAGCCATAGCCTCATGCAGGCTGCAGCCATGCAGAGAAAAAGGAGAGGCGTAGAGGAAACAGAAGCGCCTGCATGCATGCAGAACACGCAGAAACCGTCCGGGCGGGCCGAACGGGCCGGGCCTGGGTTGCGGGCCGAATACGGGCTGGGTCACGGTCCGGGCCGGGTTATCCGGGTTAAACGAACGGGTTGGGTAACGGGCTGGGTTTGGAAAATCCGACCCATGACCCACCCGGTTTGTATCGGGTCGGGTCACGGGCCGGGCCGGGTTTACCGGGCCTGACCCATCAGGGCTGAAAACCGGGTTGGGTTTGGGCCGGGCCGGGCCAACCCGGCCCAGTGGCCACCACGCCGTCTATATGTATTAATAGAATATATTCACTAACAAACATACTAGATTCTTGTATAAGCTACTAAACCCTTGTCCTCAAGGTGGATGGGAATCAGTAGCTTTGCGTCGACCGTGATAAGTAGTGCCATGTATCTCAAAACCAAACCTTTGCTTCAATACAATTTGCGGTGCTGCATTTGCTTCAATATCTCCTAACTTAAAATTAAACTAATCATCACAAAATTTTCTAATAGAAATGGAAGCTTCAACATACGGATAGTAGTAGAAATTCTTATATACACCCGGGTGTAAGGTACACCCAAGGGTAATTTTGCTCATTTTAAAGTTTAAAATGAGTAATTAATTAAACACCTTTGGATGCACCTACCTCTACGTGCATCTGGGTGTGTAGTAGATCCATTAGGGTAGTAGTATCATGAAAATTAACTTTATTGTGGAAGAGCCAAATAAACGTCAAGGTTATGATAAAATTAAGAAAGCATTTAGAAGCTATCGACTTTCTAATTAAGTTTAGGAAACCAGGGATAGTAGCTTGGGTAGAGTAATAAGGGAAAGGAGATGAAAATTTTCATTGGGTTAAATAATTAAAAATACCAATAGAAAAGAAATATTAGAATAGGATGTGTTTAGTGGTTTCTGCCTGACAATTACAAAAGTTTAAGGAACAATAACATAACTATGGGCTAATTTTTCTTTTGAGGGAAGAGCTAGTGCAAATTTTTCATTTAGATTTTTTTTTGGGGGTATTCTAATTTCCAAATCCATTAAAATGAAACTTCATGAATATTTTCAGGAGGAGTATAATGAATTAGTAAAGCTGCTCATTTTGTAGAGAAAAGTTCCATTTGGTGTATGACACATACATAATTTATCTTCAATTTTATTTTGGGGAATACTAAATTGGTCAGTTTTATTTACAATGTTTGTAGGAAGAATTGAAGAGGGTTTTGCAAAATCCCAAGTTTTATCATTTGTCCAAAACTCTTGAACAGCAGCCTCTGGCAAGGAGATTGTAGGAATCTCATTTGCTAGAGGATATGGGAATAAACTGATTTTCATACAAAATATACAATGAATATGGTCAAATATGTAAGTCATAATATATTTAATATATTCTACTCCCTCTGTCCCAATTTACTTGCCCCAAGTTGACTTTGGGCACTATTTATATGTGAACTTTGACTTTATTTAATTTAATATACGTAAGAAAAAATATAGTCATGATGGATCTAGTTTAATTCGTCTCAACATGTACTTTTTAAATATATAATTTTTATAATTTTTTATTACATATAGTTAAGGATATTTTTATTTAAAGTTGTATCTCTTGAGGTGTGAAAAAGAGAATGTAGCAAATAAATTGGGACGGAGGGAGTAACAGTTTTACTATCACTTAATTGTCATTGCAAGCCTTTCTTAAAGATGATAATTTCATTATATTTATCCATTGCCAAGAGTTATTGCATGTAGGCTGGTGGTCAATAATGATTGGGTATATAAGGCCCTGCTTTTTTTGGGACTTGTATTCTCTTCAGTTTAGTTCAAAAAAATAGGGCCTTAATGATAATATGATAAGTTTATATGTAACCCCCCTTAACATGTAGTCTTAGAATAATGCTCTTGAAAATACTTGTATAGTTGTATACCCAAATACCTCTTTTCCTTAGTCATTTTAATGAAAAACAGTGCCTTTTTAATGAAAAACAAGGATACTGGCATAAATTATTATTATGTATTTTTTCTCTGTATTATAGTAAATTTTTCTGACTTTAGTATAAAATAATTTCCCTATACTGTTATAAACGTCTACATTGAAGAAGCTCCTTTTACTTCGAATCAGCCTTGTGGGCTCAAATGCTCAATGTTCTATTACAAACCTTTTTACTGAAAAAGGAAAACCAAATAGCTTTTTTTAAAGTTTAAACTTCTTAACATTCACCAAACCTCTCATTTCCTCCAAAACCATTAACTTCCTCCCATCCCTATAATTCGAGATGAAGCGGTAATTTGCTTGAGGTCTTGCCTTTAGTGATTATATATATGAAAACTGAAATGATTTATGAAATATGTAGTCATTTATATCTTTATATTTTGCAGTTTCCTTAAGAATGTTAGGTGGTCTGTTTTTGCATTTTCTACACCTGTTCTCACTACTCTTTACTTAAAAGATTAAGTGTTGTAGCGATGTTATGTTTGTCATATCATAGTGCTTCTTTTATCTTTTGGTGCTGATATTTTTATGCTACTTTAAGCTCAGTACATCATGTAGGTTCATTCTTTTCATTTTATGTGCATGGAGTTTCTACACATATTGTATTTCTTATTGTGGTTTTATAGTGTAGGTTTGGAATTTCCAAAGGTTGAGGTGCGCTTTGAACATTTGAACGCGAATGCTCATGTCCATGTCGGAAGCCGAGCATTGCCTACAATTCCCAATTCTATCTTTAATATGAGTGAGGTAGGCCTTCCAGCCATAGCATTCCAGCAGTTGGTAATTTTACTCTTAGATTTACATGTTTAATACTTTAATCTATCTTAAAATTAACTTTCTTCAAAAACTACTTCTATAGGCTTTCTTGAGTAGGACTGGCATTTTATGTGGCAAGAGGGAAACTATGTCAATCTTAAATGATGTTAGCGGCATCATAAAGCCTTCAAGGTACCATTTCTACTCATTGAATATTGTTATTGATTTGGTCTTGTGTGGCATCATAAAGCCTTCAAGGTACCATTTCCTCTTTTTCCTGCTCCATTTTCAGGTTGACACTGCTTTTGGGTCCTCCAGGCTCCGGGAAAACCACTCTTCTTTTAGCCCTTGCTGGGCGTCTAGGATGTGGATTAAAGGTACCATTAGCATTGCTTATAAGTAGGGCTAGCACAGAGCCTTTTCCATTTAGTATTTACGCAATGCAGATAAATAATAAATAACTAAAACCCTTCTTGGAAAAGAAGGGTTGAAGTAGCTGCGAACACTAGTAGATCATAGATTATAAATACAAAAAAAAAGTGCATTCAGATTGTTATCTACAAGCATTGTTGAATGCTGAAATATATATTACGTCATCTGTATTGTGGAATCTAGTTATATTCATCTTTACTAATTAGTATAATGTTGAATTATGTGAAGACATCGGGTAAAATAAGCTACAATGGCTGTGAACTTGATGAGTTCATTCCTCAGAGGGTTTCTGCTTACGTTAGTCAAAGAGATTGGCACATGGCAGAGATGACAGTTAGAGAAACTATGGAATTTTCTGGACGTTGCCAAGGAGTCGGATTCAAACATGGCAAGCTCATTTTAATCATACCCTATATCTTATTCATTCTTTGCTTCCTAGCTTGTATTTATATATGAATACATCTAGATATTCATAAATTTTATATGAAGCAGATATAATTTTGGAACTTCTGCGGAGAGAGAAAAGATCTGGGATACAACCTGATGAAGATCTTGATATATTTGTTAAGGTTTGTGTAGCTATTTGGAGTCCATGTCCCTTCTTTCTCCTTTATTAAATGCTTACATTGCCAACAACAACATTGTGCTGTGCTTTAGGCCCTTGCGCTGGGGGAGCGGAAAACAAGTCTATATGCAGAGTATATAATGAAGGTATGCTGTTGGATGTGTTGATTTACTTAATCATTACTTTTTATCACTTCTTTATCGGAACTTTTTTTTTCTCTCACAAATGTTAGCAGTTAAAAATTATATGTAGCTGTTTTAATCTGAATAGACAACACAAGTTAATAGTGTACTGTCTTTGTGATAATTCAATCTCAGGAAGTTGGGGCAAAACCTTTGCATGCATGTCCTTCATCAGTACATGAAATTGCCGTTTAATCTAGCTAATATATCAGACTTGCCGTTAAAAAGTCTACATTAACTTATTTTCACTCTGCCATTATATGAATCACAGGTTTATAACCACTTATTGCAATGAAGTTGTGATCAAGTTTATATGTCACTTTTTCTATTGACATGAAATTTAGCTACTTATTCATCATGTTGATGCCTTGTGTAAACAGATTTTAGGACTGGACACTTGTGCGGATACATTGGTGGGAGATGAAATGCTCAAAGGAATTTCTGGAGGCCAAAAGAAGCGACTGACAACAGGTTACTCTACTTTAGAATGTTTAGATGATACATAAAATTTCTAAACTAGGTATTAGGTGTCAATTGATTGCAATGTTGATGGTTATGCTAATTATCCAGGAGAACTTCTTGTGGGTACATCTAGAGTGCTTTTGATGGATGAAATATCAACGGGCCTGGACAGTTCAACCACGCATCAAATCATCAGATATCTCAAGCATTCTACCCAAGCTCTGGATGGGACCACTGTTATCTCCTTGCTTCAACCTGACCCTGAAACATACGAGCTGTTTGATGATGTTATTCTTTTGTGCGAAGGTCAGATTATTTATCAAGGGCCACGTGAAGGAGCTCCTGACTTTTTCACATATATGGGGTTTAGATGTCCAGAAAGAAAGAATGTTGCTGATTTTCTACAAGAGGTATGGCTTAGACACATATATGTAGAGTTAAAAACCATCTTTGATATGTTAACTTCCTTCAAATAGGCTCAGATAACCTTTTGCTTTTAACTTAGGTAACATCTTTGAAAGACCAAAGACAGTATTGGTATCCTGGTTGTTACCACCATTATGTGCCTGTTGCAAAGTTTGTGGAAGGTTTTAAATCATATAGTCTTGGCCATAAATTATCCCGGGAGCTTGCTACTCCTTTTCGGAAACGTTACAATCATCCGGCTGCTCTGCCAAATTCTTCATATGGTGTAAAGAAGTCTGAGCTGCTGAAGATTGGTTTTTCCTGGCAAACATTACTTATAAAACGGAATTTACCTCTGTATATATTCAAATACTCACAGGTAAAGTGTCTTCCTCTATGTTAATGTATCCACTTGGCTTATCCAAGCTGCAGTTTTACTGTGTTCTATTGAATCAGTCCTTTTGTCAGCTTGACATTAAAAAAGCTTACATTTACCACCCCCCCCAAAAAAAAATGTCTTTATTCTGCAAGAAATGATTTCATGTAAATACTAATATGGGAACACTGTTTTCTATGTTGCAGTTACTTTTGGTTACTCTCATCTTCGTAACTGTATTTTTCCGGAAAACTATGCATCACAACACACTTGAGGATGGAGGTGTTTATCTTGGGGCTATATACTTTTCAATAGTTATGATTTTATTCAATGGCTTCATGGAGGTTCCGATGTTGATACAAAAGCTTCCAGTTCTTTACAAGCATAGAGACTTGCGCTTCTACCCGTGCTGGGTTTACACACTTCCTTCTTGGATTTTGAGCATTCCAACCTCATTAGTGGAGAGTGCTATATGGGTAGGAATTACATATTATTTGGTTGGATTTGATCCTGAAATAACAAGGTAAGATTTTCTTTTCAATCACATTTAATTGATGTTCTAAAATAATTAGAATGAGTTTCATGTCTCTCGAGATTCTTAACTTAGTAATTTTGGTAATATTTGCCATATTTTGTTTATGCAACTCCACATTGATCTTTTCTTGCTCTGATTTCATGCAGATTCCTAAAGCAGTTCGTGCTGTTTTTTCTTTTGCACCAAATGTCTATAGGTCTCTTCCGGGTAATGGCATCCTTAGGAAGAAATCTGGTAGTTGCTAATACTTTTGGGTCTTTTGCAATGTTGGTTGTCATGGCTCTCGGAGGATTTATCCTTTCAAAAGGTAAAAACTAATGCTGATTTGGCTGCAATAATTTTGTGACTTTCTGTATACTTACACTCCCTAAACCCCAATGTAACAGACAGCATTCCTAAGTGGTGGATCTGGGGTTATTGGGTTTCCCCGTTGATGTATGCTCAAAATGCAGCTTCTGTGAATGAATTTCTGAGTCATTCTTGGGATAAGGTAGCCTCTTTATGCCTATCTTTTGTGTTATTGTTCACTCTTGTATGCTATTATATGGTCACATAATTCTTGTGCTGAAGAAAACAATATTATCACCTTGACATCAAAACTAAGTTTGACAATTAAAATATAGGTGAAGTTGAAATGAAAATCTTTTCTACATCAGCCTAATTTTTTTTTGGTGTAAATGAGCCACAAAGGGCGGGGATGAGAATCGATCCCAGGATCACCTGGAATCGGGAAGTAAGCTCTAACCACCTGAGTTATCCTTCACTCTCTCTCTACCTCGGCCTAATATGAGATAACATAATTTGCTTATCATGAATTTTTTTTTCCCACTTCATAATTTACATAATGCCTGGCATATAACTGCTATAACCTTTCCATTACTGCAGAAAGTTGGATATGGAACATTATCTTTGGGTGAGATGCTTCTGAAGGCAAGGAGCTTGTTTTCTGAGAGTTATTGGTATTGGATTGGTGCTGGTGCACTACTTGGATATATGATTTTATTCAATATCCTGTTGATGCTTTTCTTGACGTACTTGAACCGTAAGTTTAAAATCTTATAACATTTCTTAGTGCTTTGGAAAATTTTCCATTGACATGATGATAGTTTTAAAGAAGCTGCAAATCATATGATGCTACTACGATGGCAGTGGAACACTGGGCCAGGCCAGAGCAAAACATGGTAAAATATGTCATGGCATGCTTACTAAACAGGCTGGCCTGTAGTTCAGACTGGTGCCATTATTTTTGGAGAGTCGACACCACGCACTCACAGCACATTTTTTAGCCCACATGGGCACGTTGCTGGCCCATGGATTGGTATGTTGGATACGACACAGAGCACAACCTATGGGCCCAGCACGTAGAACAACCCATGGGCACAACATGCTTCTGAGCCTTGGTCCTTCAGCATCTAGGCTCAATGTTATTTTATTTTTTTATTCAATTTTATGGGGTTCAATATTATTATATCATTTTTTAATAATTTTTTTATGTCATCATTGATAAAGATTCATCTTGAAAATTATGTTAAAGACTTAAAGTGAAATAAATAATTTGGGATGGAGTGAATAGAAGTAGATTGAAAACTATTTGCAGTGAAGTAATCAGTTATGATAGTTTTTATACTCTCCGCGTTACTAGAAGTCTAGAACTATGTCAAAGTGAGACAATTATTCACGCTACCTGAGTAACTTTTTTACACAATCATAAACATAGACGTAATATAGACAGATAGACTTTGGCTGGCTCTTATGTTGGCTCGCTGGCACAACCCCATGACGGCACATGGACTTGGCGGTGCCTGTCTGCCTGGGCCTCCCTTTAAATTTTTTGCACAGCATGGTACAACATATAGTTATTGGGCCCGGGCTATATAACCCAAATCATGTAACCTTGGCATGAGGCACGGCATGCGGTGGCCCAAATCCATCTTTACAATCCTACTTACTAAGAAGTTTCTTGAAATACTGAAGATCAGTTGTACACTGAATCTTCTTTCTCCACTCTACCTTGTTTCACCCAGACCATTTATGTTGCATGTAGAATAAGCAAGAAAAACTTTAATTGCTAATGCATAGTTCAAAAGACCTGCTATACTTTCATATTAAGGAACAATGCTGGTCTGTTAACACCATAAGGGTGACTAATCAAACTAAATGTTATTAATAACTAATAACATCCTCCCTTTTTCATCTCAATGAAGCTTTTGGGATGCGTCAAGCTGTTATTTCCAAGGATAAGAATCAACATAAAAATCAAGAAGAGGAGGAAGAAAATTCTGCTGTTGAACTAGGAGAATATCTGCAGCATTCATTCTCATTTACTGGTTAGTTCTGCTTTGTATCTTTGCCTGCTATATTGCTGTTTTCCTTGCTTATTGGCTGAATCTTTTTTTCTCAACTTATTTTTTACAGGAAAAGAATTACAAAGAAGAGGCATGGTTCTTCCATTTCAACCTCTTTCTATGGCTTTTAGCAACATTTGTTACTATGTAGATGTCCCTAAGGTATCTCCATGCTTCTTTTCTCTTTGTAATTAATGGGATCATTATATATATAATATTACTCCCTCTGTCCACTTTCAATTGCTCCAAAGTGTTTTGGGGTGGTTTTTATGGATTGACATATTTTTGTCTTGTACTGCTTTCACATGGGTACTTTTTGTAGCATGATTAAACCAGAAAAGGGGAAGGGTAGTAGCAGGGAAGTAAAAAATGTTAATTTAAGAGTATAAATGTCTTTTTGGTGGTGGGCCATATTACTCAAAAAGGAAATGGAGCAAATAAATTTGGACGGACAAAAATGGAAAATGGAGCAATTAAAAGGGGACGTAGGGAGTATATTTCTCTCTCTCTCTCTTATGGATACTATTTTTTATCCCTCCAGGAACTTCAACAAGGTGTAATGATGGACAAGCTGCAGTTGTTGCATAATGTCACTGGGGCATTTAGACCAGGAGTCCTGACTGCATTGGTTGGAGTAAGTGGTGCTGGAAAAACAACTCTCATGGATGTCTTATCAGGTAGAAAAACAGGTGGAAATATCACAGGGAGCATATACATAGATGGTTACCCGAAAAAGCAGGAAACATTTGCAAGGATTTCTGGTTACTGTGAACAGGATGATAATCATTCCCCGTGCTTAACAGTGCATGAATCACTTATTTTTTCTGCTTGGCTACGGCTTCCTTCCCATGCTGACCAAAAAACTCAAAGGGTGAGTTTCAAACTTTTAAGATAATTCATGTCAAGGACAAAACCACCTATTATTCCTACCAAAATTGCATGAAACTACCCCTCCAGGTTTCATAAAGCCATATATGTGTCTTATTTAAGGAAGATTTTCCTAAATTTCGTAATATCTCTTCTAGGCTTTTGAGTAATTGAGTGACTAATAGTTGTGATGTGCAGAGATTTGTGGATGAAGTCATGGACCTTGTAGAGCTTACACCATTAAGGGGAGCTTTGGTTGGTATGCCCGGTGTTGACGGACTATCCACCGAGCAAAGGAAAAGGCTAACAATTGCTGTTGAACTTGTAGCAAATCCTTCTATAGTATTCATGGATGAGCCCACTTCCGGGCTTGATGCTAGGTCTGCTGCTATTGTCATGAGAACTGTCCGGAATATTGTTGACACTGGGAGGACAATTGTTTGCACTATTCATCAGCCCAGCATAGATATCTTTGAATCCTTTGATGAGGTATCTCTTTCTATTCACTCCTCCCATCCTCCTTTCTTCTTCCTTACCTGCTTAACAAGCTGAAGAATACTATCAATTCTCATCTAAGCTCATTTTTTGTCTGAATTTCATTTGGCCAAATCCTTGCAACATGTGACCATGTGGCAGGAAATAAATAATTGCTTGGATACAAGGATTGCAACTGTAAATTGATGTAACTTAAAAAAAAATCCTGTATATTGCTGTACAGAAAAGGCATTGTGAAGTTGGTTACATGATATGTTTCAAATCTAAAGTCTCCCGGTGCTCCTGATTACTAATTTACTTGAACTCATCAGCTATAGCCTTTTGGAATTTAATATAAATTTGTCAATTTCTCTTGGTTAATAATATTAATCTGCTTTCAGACCCTGCTTTTATAAGCTGCATGGACATTTAGTTTCTAGATTTAAAATAAATGTTTTTCACTGTGTTCAGAACTGACTAGTTACTTCTTTGTGTAAGTTATCTTACATTTTTTTATTCCTTCTTTGTTTTGGGTTTTTTTCATGCAGCTCTTGTTGATGAAGCATGGAGGAAAATTGATATATGCTGGACCCCTAGGAAACAGATCTCGTGAGCTTATCAAATACTTTGAGGTGAGATTTTAATTGCTTGTCACAGCCTCACATTAACTACCTTTTGGATTTAAAGTACACATTTACAATAATTGCATTCTTATCTCATGTGGTACTTTCTTTTCAATAGGCTGTTCAAGGAGTTCCAAAGATCCGTCCTGGTTACAACCCTGCTGCATGGATTCTTGATCTATCGTCTCCTGCAGAAGAAAATCGTCTAGGAATTGATTTGGCAGAAGTTTACCAATCATCACCTCTGTTTTTGTGAGTGAAAGCAGTAAATCCTGATAATATTTTAGGTCACTGTCCCTTTATATACTAAATATTTCTCTTCTTTTAGGCGAAACAAGCAAATGGTTGAACGTCTCAGCAAACCTGACTTGGATTCTCTTGAACTGAGTTTTCCTACTAAATATTCTCGATCATTCTTCTCCCAGTTTCTAGCTTGTTTCTGGAAACAGAATCTCTCCTATTGGCGGAACCCTCAGTACACTGCTGTTCGCCTTTTATACACAGTCATTATCTCATTGATGTTTGGAACAATGTGTTGGAAGTTTGGCTCAAAAAGGTTTTCTCCCCTATGCTTTCTTTTAGTGTATTCAATAAATTATTTTTCTGAATTTATCTTCAACTTTTGTGTGAGATCTCATTTTTTTTGTCGGTTGAAAATTGCATGGTTCTACTAGAGGCACCCAACAAGATATCTCCAATGCCATGGGATCAATGTATGCAGCAGTTCTTTTTATTGGAATTACAAATGCTACTGCTGTGCAACCAGTCGTCTCGGTTGAACGATTTGTTTCTTACAGAGAGAGAGCAGCAAGAATGTATTCTGCTCTAGCATTTGCATTTGCCCAGGTGTGCAGTCTTCCATTATACTCCATCTATTTTGTTAATTGTCGCACTTCATTTTCTTGCACTTGCCAAGGGAAAACATTAAGCATTAATGTCTCTAATTATTTATTTTTAAAAATTATAAGAATTTATTTATGAACTATATATTAAGACAAATCCAACACGATCATGTTATGACTATATTTTTCGATTTTTTCCTTACATGTAAATCTCAAGGTCAAATTGAACTTTGAACTTAATGCCAAAAGTCAAACGAAGTAAACTAAAAAAAGACTAGTAATATACTCCTATAGTCCTATGTTTAGTAATGATTATGTAATAAATGGTCCATTTTCTCATTTTTATTTTATTTTTCTGAAATAGGTGACAATTGAGTTCCCATATGTATTTGTACAGTCCATCATCTACAGTAGCATCTTTTACTTCATGGCTTCATTTGAGTGGAGCCTCCTGAAGTTCGCCTGGTACCTATTCTTCATGTATTTCACGTTATTGTACTTCACCTTCTTCGGGATGATGACTATTGCAGTTACACCTAACCATAATGCTGCGGCTGTAATTGCTGCTCCATTCTACATGATGTGGAACCTTTTCAGTGGATTCATGATCTCCCAAATGGTATCTTCCCATACTTGAACAGCCTTTATTTTTTTTTTTTTTTTTGTAAATGAAGAAATTTTATAGCTTAGCACAACCAATACAACACCTTATTTCTAGCTGATAGAGAGGAACAGTAACATCTACTTTTTACACCAAATTTGATCTGCTCAAAAAGATGATCTAAAGTTTGACTCTCCCATTACATAGATGAGTGGCAGCAATTAATCTCTTCCTTTACAATCAGTGCTGCTTCTTCTGTTCCATAAAATCCAGTACATCCAGTAGACCAGTACTGATTTCGAGCCAATTCAGAATAGCTCTTATTTGCACCTACTGCTGTATTCACATTCACCAAACAAATGCATGTTGTTTTCAGCCCCTGCTCCATACATTAGGCAACTAGCGTCTTGATTCATCACCATTCTAAACAATCTCTCCTTTTTCTGTACCCTGTCCAACAACGCCAGCCAAGTGATGAATTGATGTTTAGGCTGTGAATTTCTGTCCCAAAGGGCATGAGTCCACTGCACATTATCAGCCTCAGATTTAATCCTGTTATACACTAGTTTAATTGAATACTTCTGCATTTTTAAGCCTTGCAACTCATCTTTCAACTCCTCCTTTACTTTGCATATAGGCTTCCAAGCCCAACTAGCAAGTAGCAATATTTCTTGCATTTGTTGCAGAAACTGGTTAAGGCTTGATAGAACTATTTTAATTTGTAAAATCTCTGGTCATTCTGAGAGTCCAAAACCTGCTTATGCTTTCCATTGCACATTAAACATTACATTGGCAAAATGTGGGTGGTTATGGGTCCCAAAATGTTTACTAGAACTCAAGAAGAAATGAAATTTTGAATCCCCTCAATCCCCTGATTGCCTACTTTATAATGTTTAATGTGGACTGAACCTGATTACCTGACTACTGTTTACTTTATAATATATCAGTTATCAAATGTAGTGCCATCTTCAAGGTGCCTTAAATGATCATGGTTTAAAACATCTTATAACTGCACACTAGCAAGTAGCAAGATGTATAAGGTTATGAGATCATTTGTTCATATATTTATATTCATATTCATATTCATATTAATATATGCAAGACTCAAGCACAGTGATGCATTTCTGAGCTTGTCAATTTAAAGGTGCGCACGGGCCATGCCAGGACAGCCTACTGACCTTGTGCCATGGCGGTCCGTGCCAACGGGCCATGAAATAATCTTGCCTTGCTGGGTTTGAGCCAAGATTCAAAAAAGAGGGACCATGCCCAACCTGTCACACATTTCGTGTCATGCCAACTCGTGCCTTATTTATAAATTTTGTTTTGCGGATTTTCGATTATAATAAGCGTGCCACTTGGCGGGTCAGCCCATAGTACTCGTGCCAAGTTTTGAAAATGTTGTCCATGCACGACCCATGATCCATGAGCATGCCGTGATCATGTTGGGCTGCACCCAGCTTGTGCCGGCCCAACCCATATCCACCTCAACTTGTGATACAGTCATGTTGAGAGGAGCTTAAACTCTGTAAACTTTTCATTTACATCATTGGCCCTTGAAACTAATTTTCTTCTTCTCAATGCAGAGGATCCCAGTGTGGTGGAGATGGTATTACTGGGCAAACCCAATAGCATGGAGCTTATACGGCCTACTAACATCTCAATATGGGTCGATAGATGACCCGGTGATGCTCTCTGACGGAGTTCGATCAATGCCTGTGAAGCAGGTACTGAAAGATCAATATGGGTACAGGCATGATTTCTTGGTCATTGCTGCTATTGTTGTACCCAGTTTCTGTGTTATCTTTGCTGTGACTTTTGGTTTTGCCATTAAGTTCTTCAACTTTCAAAGGAGATGAAGGGAATTAACTCTGTACAGAGTAGTCAAGATACTTTTCTTTCCTTTTTTTTTTTGTTGGCAGTAAATGTATGTATCTTGCCAGATGTCTGACATATTGATAAATGTAACTGTATTTCAAAATGCAAGATATTAGTGAGCTAGGCAATGTTCTGTTATTGTCAATAAACACTAATGGCCTATTTGGTACCCTTGATAAATTAAGGTAATGGAAATGGATTTGTATATGAATTTGGAAGGATAACCAATATTTACTGGGATGATGATGAATGGTAATGAAAGATATGAAGAAAATACAAGTTAGGGAATGAGATTATATTTCCATGGAGACCGTTATTGTCATTTCCATTACTAAGTTATACTTAAAAATTCATTTCCACTATCATAATCTATTACAAACTATCAAACGGATTGTAAATTTATTATGACGCTATTAGAGATGTCAACTCTTGTAAAAAAGGACATGATACAAAATATATACACTCGAATTTCTTAGGAGAAACTGGCATGAACAAGAACAACACAGTCAATTGACTAGATACTTTTTTTCATTCTACAACTATTTTGCATTCACAAAATTCTTGAAATGAGAATAACTGTACAATGATACTTAAAAAAGGGTACTGTAAAATGGAATTTGACTTGGGACATGACCAAGGCATTGAAAAACAAATTTGACTTGGGACATCTCAAATTTTGGACTAACTCTTCTAATTGATCAACTTAAGCTATGTTTAATTCACCTCTTATTATTTGAGGATCTTATCACCTATTTTAATAGAATGTTATTTATTTTAAATTGGATCACAAATCAAATATGATTAACAAAAATCAATTGAACCAAATGTATCCTTAGTTTCCCAACATCGTTAATATCATGCTATTCTTTTTACATGTTAAGGTAAATTGAGTTATTGAACCCAGTTTGTATTATCTCACAATGACATTGGTAAGTATCGAAAGTAGCAATGCAAAGATGCGAGGGGTGACTCTAGTCTTGATGCTCAATGTGAAAGTGATGTTGTGAGAATGGAACCGTTCATGGTCTTGGAAAAAAAAACGAGAAACAACATTTTTTACTAAGGGTTTGTTAGGTAAAACATTTTTTGTTCTCAATTTTCAATTTTTTTTGTTAGGTAAAACAAAAAATGAAATTAGAAAAAGTGATTTTTATTTTTTAATGATCAGTTTTTATTTTCAATATGTTTTTAACAAATTTGACTAATTTTTATTCCCTACGTCCCTTAAAGATTGCCCCATATTGACTTTTGCTAATGTTCATTCCGTAACTTTGATTCTCTATAATTTTATACATGTAAAGAAAAATATAGTCAAATGAGATCTCGTTTGATTAGGCTCAATATGTAGTTTTTTAATATGTAATGCTTATAATTTTAAAGTGATCGAAAGTATTGGGTCAGACGGCTGACCCGACAATCTGGTCAGACGGCTGACCCATATACCCAATTATAATAGTAAAAAAGTTTGGGAGGCTATAACTTTGCGCTTGGGTGTCAAATCGGGGCATATGATATGTCGAAATTGATTAATTTTTCGAGACGAACGCAGCTGCAAATAACCAAAGGGGATTTGGCCACCAGAAATCGCCAAAAGAGGCCTCTAAAGGCCTCAAAATGCAAAAAAAATGTATTTTGTCCAAGTTAGTTACAAATTGTGTCCATGTTTAAACAATATGTGTCCAGGTTTACAAATAGGTATCCAGGGTTAAAAATATATATCCAGGTTTGTCCAGGTGTGTTCAGATTTGTTCATATTTTTCCAGGTTTGTTCATATTTGTCCAGGTTTGTCCACATTAGTCCAGGTTTGCATGTCCAGGTGTGTTTAGATTTGTCCATGTTTGTCTAGATTTGTCCATGTTTATCTAGATTTGTCCATGTTTATCTAGATTTGTTCAGGTTTGTTCATATTTGTCCAGGTTTGTCAACATTAGTCTAGGTTTGCATGTCCAGGTGTGTCTAGATTTGTCCAGGTTTGTTCATATTTGTCCAGGTTTGCATGTCCAGGTGTGTCCAGATTTATCCATGTTTGTCTAGATTTGTCCATGTTTGTCTAGATTTGTCTAGGTTTGTTCATATTTGTCCAGGTTTGTCCACATTTGTCCAGGTTTGTATGTCCAGGTGTGTCCAGATTTATCCAGATTTTTTGTCCATGTTTGTCTAGATTTGTCTATGTTTGTCTATGTTTGTCCAGGTTGTTCATATTTTTCCAGGTTTTTGCACATTTGTCCAGGTTTGCATGTCCAGGTTTACAAATTGTGTCCAGGTTTCAAATGTGTCTAAGTTCTGTTTCCAGGTTTACAAATGTGTCCAGGTCTACCAATACATGTCCAGGTTTAACAGCATGTGTCCAAGTTAAACACATATGTGTCCAGGTTAAACACATATGTGTCCAGATTCAATAATATGTGTCCAAGTCCAGTGGACTGGTCTGACAGAAACGTTACTGTCAGACCGGTCTGACACAATACCTTCTCAATTTTTTATTATATATATCTCAAGATATTTTCAATTAAAGATGTGTCTCGAAAAATGAGAAAAAGTAAATGGGACAATCTTTAAGGAACGAAGGGAGTATATGATACCCACAAATCAGAAAATCACACTGTTAACGAACCGGTACTAATATTTCCTTTGCAAAAAAAAAAAAAAAACATTTTACTAAAATCAATGCGAATGATGTGGTGTAGTGCATGAGCAGCCGTACAGCACATAACATAGCCACAACAAGGACAGCCTTATGACATCAACTTTCACTTTTTTTTTATTGCAAAAAAAATAAAAAATAAATACTCCCTCTGTCCTGAAACTTATGCTTCATTAAGATTTGGGGTAAAATTTTTATTGGATCCACTTTTGGTGAAAAGTAAGGGTAAAAATGTAAAGTTATAAGTAAATGTAGGTAAAAAATAGTGGATATTAAGTGGTAAGTAAAAGTATAAATGTAAAATTGTATGTGGGTCATTGCCAAAAAAGAAAACGGAGCATTTGTTTTGAAACGGATGAAAAAGAAAAGTAGAGCAGTTTTTTTGGGACGGAGGAAGTAAAAAAATTATTCGGTACACCTTAAAATTTAAAAACTCATGTTTTTAAACGGAATATTCCTTCTAAATGTTATATTTGAGAATTGTCAAAAACTCAAGTTTTTTTTAGATATTTAAAAAACTTAAGTGTATCAGTGAAATTTGTTAATTTTAATAAATTTTTTTTGAAGGATATCAGATTATTCAAATTGAGATACAAGTTTTTAAGTAATTTTAACAAATTTTAAGCACATAGATCTAAACACCAACTAAATAAAATTGTTTTAGTAATATATTTTCAACAAACATTATAAAAATATGATTTGATATACTTTGAGATACCCACCTTATGAAACCGGGAATTTCCCAAAAACTTTAACTTTTTTAGTGTAACAAATTCTCTCTCTCTCTCTCTTCATTGTCACTCTCCTCTGCTCACTTCACTTCACTAGTTCACTGCGTCTACTTTGCTCTTTACTGAAAATCGAGCTCCTTTTCCTTTTTCTTCTTCTCATTACATCAAATTCTACCTTTTTCTTCTTCTCATTATTATCAAACCAATCATCTCTACTCTACAAACTATCTTAACTAACCCTCAATTTCTCTAACACTCTCTCTACTCCTCTAAACAATCAAAATTCAAGATGAACTTTGTAAATTTGCAATGATTCTCTCATCAATGGCTGGTCAAACCACTAAAATTACTTCTTCTGACACTAACCCACAACCCTCTGCTGTTTTCCATGACTTTTTTGGCTCTAAATCTCCCTCCTTCCCTCCTCTTCCTCTTCCCAATTCTGGTACTTTCTCTCTATCTTTCCTAATTTTTGATTTTTTGGGGGCATTTTGAAATGTATTGTGCTTAGTTTCTGATTTTGTGTGATTTGTTTAATTATTTCTGCATCAATGTGGTTTTGTAGGGATTTTTTCCTGTAATTTTTGTTCCTTTTCTCTCATCTATTTTAATGGGTTAGTTATTTTTCTACTTTAATCTTCTTCAATCCCTATTGAGGTCTAATTTTAGTTTAATGGGTTAGTTGTTTTTCTACTTTAACCTTCTTCAATCCCTATCGAGGTTTAATTTTAGTGAATTCCTGTTAATTTTTGTCTTTTTCAGCTGCATTTAGTTGATTTATAGCTGCTTATTTGAGTGATTTGGGTTTCTTTGAAAAACTAGACAATTTCTTGGACCTTTCTTCTATTGAAATTTAGTAGTCACAAATGCTATTCTAAGATGTCCCCAGAAATAGTGGCCTTTCTCAGAATAACATTGATTTATGCTTTGTTTTCACTATTTTAATTGAGTTATGTTGAAGAGTGATTTTGGTACTGTTCTTTATATATGTACTAAAAAATTAATATCAGTTAAGGGTTAAGAAACTTTGAATCTATGTACATTTAAGAAGTTCTTAAGTTGAGCATAAACATAAAACATGGTGTTTATGAGAACTAAATCAGATTCCCCACTAAAAAATGGCAGAGAAACAGGTTGGTAGTGAGTTGGAGAGAATCTCATGTTATGGTCCAAAAAGTGATATTTCTGTGTCTGAAATAAGTAATCAGCATCAATTTGTGGGGAGCAAGCGGAGCCACTCAGACACTGTCTTTACTGGATCATCAAGAGAGGCTGTTCCTCAAGTGATTCCTGAGAGCTCTAATGTGATGAAGGTATATGCCTCGTTTTGGTATTACTTTGTGTTATGCTTTGTTTGGTAGGGTGTAAAATATTTTCGATTGAAAATGATTTTCCATGAAAAACTCTTTTTTCGTGGAAATTTTCTTTTATTTTGGTTGCAAGGAAAATGACATTGTTTGGTTGAACTGAAAATCAATAAAAATATGACCCCCAATAAAAAAAAAGGTTCAAATATGCTCCTAAAAAGGCATACATATGTTGAATGAGGAGTGGAACTTTTTCCTTCAAATTTTGGGGAAAATATTTCCAACAGGGTGTAGAATAATTTTTCAGTCTAGGTTTTTCATATAATTTTCCGGCCCAAGCCAAAATGTAATATGGAAAAATGTTGTTTTAAAGGAAAATATTTTTGGTCCTACCAAACAAACCCTTAGTAATTAGTATAATAACTAACAAAACCTTTATCTTCCTTAATTATGAGAATATATTCCTGTGTTTCAATCTAGATGCTACGCAGCGCAAGTGGAGGTGATAGGCTTAGAATCTCACCTTTTGATGGGCCTCTTCATGGTGTACCTCACCAAATTAGGCCAGTTTCATCTTTCTTGTCACAGACAACTGTTGGTGCCAATGCCAGCTTTGTGAACTCCGAGAAGTCGGTTCCTATGAATGTTGGAGGGAGTAACATGCAGTATAATTCCTGTGTCATGAAGTCTTCTCCTTTCTCGTATCAAGTGTCTTCGAGCAGATTAAGGGACAGCAGCTCTGGCCCATCGGTCTTATCTCAGCTTGCTGCTGATGAAGGATCTAGAACTGGGAATAAAGGCTCAGGTATATTGAATTCATTCAATGCTGGTAGTAACCCAGCTTCCGAGAGAGTCCCGTCTGGGGTGGTGCCTAGTGGCAGCAGCCTAAAGCCTCTCACCCATACATCGGAACCTGAACCATCTAACCCTCTAAGGTAGGGTGCAAAGCTGTTTAACCGTATCTTTTGATGTCGCTGTTTTCCTTTTTTACTTTTGTTTCATACCTATTTATCTACTGAATTGCAGTTCACATGGACTAATTACATCTGGTAGCAGACAAATGACTGTAATTTATGGCGGCCAAGTCCATGTTTTTGATGATGTCCATCCAAATAAGGTTTGTTACACTTACGGTAGACTACTTGTGCAATTATGTAACTTCATGTTTACTATTGTTCAATGAATTTTACTTGTTGAAGTGGTGGTATATTCTGTTAGTCATTTTTATCATGAAAATGTCTTCTGTACTAATCAAACTACTTTTTGTCTAATACAATGATATTTCATTTAGTTCATGGTTTTGAAGAGATTAATAACCCTCATGGCTCAGAGAACATTATTTATAGCTTACCACTTATGTTAAAGTATTGGTGCAGGCACCCATAATGTGGACTGATAGTATTCTTCCCGCTCATGTGGATTTAGCTGATAGCTTGCTTTGTTTGTTTGTTACAGGCAGATGTGATCATGGGTCTGGCTGGTTCAAATGGAGGATCTTGGTCAACCAACTTGCCAAAAACTTCAACTAGGACAACCACAAACAACATTTGTTCAGCTGGTGGAGAGAACGGAACAAGTACAGCTGGTGATCCTTTTTATGCACAGAAATATCATAACATATTATCTACTGGCAAAAATCCCATCCATGGATTAGGCTCTATTAACCAAGGTAATCTTTTAGTAAAATTTTGTTTTTTTTTTTATAAGGGAGGGAGGCCAATTACATACAATCATACTCCCTGTTTTATGATTTTTTAGGGGTAGTTATTATAAAATTATTTATAAATAATTCTTTTCAAAGTAGAATGTAGGGAGAAAAAGAGAGAAAACAATACATATTCATATTTTTTTATTAGAAAGGTTCTTGGAAAAATAAAGGATTTGAATCATAAGACAAGATGATTGAATCTTTTAGTAGAAAGGGAAAAAAAAAAGGAATGGGAAAAAGGAGGAAAAAAAACTACCTTACTTTCACCGGTACTTGAACTTGGGGCAAGGGTATTGTTTACAATACATCTAACCAATTCTCCTACTTACAATCATGTATGTGGCTTAATTTTATTATATTTCCAAACCAAGGGGGTGGCTGTAGCCCCCATGGTCCCCTTGATTCAGCCACTGTTTCGAATGGTCATCGGCGATTTGGCTTGGTTTTATTAGGAGCTTAACTGAGAAGTGTTCATGATGGAAAAGTTGGTCATTGTTTTTTTTTTTTTTTGAATGGATTGTTTTTTATCATTATTCCTTTGTACCTAAAATATCCTTGTAGCCTTGACTAGTGTTACATAGTTTGCTTAGTTCTCAGTTAAGTTGGGACAAAAATAGCCCAAAACCGACCATAATTCGCTTTTTTATCCATTGCTAGTGGGAAGAGTGGTATTGGATGAAAATAAATTTTTGTGAAGAAAATTAGATAAATTGTAACTGCAGGTGACCAAACGGGCAGCTGTGGAAATCATAGTTTAGTCACATAAGGTCACAAATACCTTATTTGTGGTGTCATTGAGCTTTCTAAACCTTATTTCTAATCCCTTTATCATCACCACCTTGGATAAATTGAACGAAGAAAATGGAGGAAGTATTAAGATCTATTTTGTTCAGAAACCTAATCAATCAATCGTTTAATGGCAGGTGGGAACATTGCCAAAGCTGCAGGAACTTCAGGGCGCGAAACAGAACCTCGTCTAGAAGCAAAACGGGAAGTATAATAACAGGAAAACTCGTGGGCTTAACACCTTCAAACCTGGCTAGTATGTAGATGAGAATTAGATTCTAACCCTCAATTTGGGTTTTTTTTCCCACCTCGATTAGTGTAGATATCTGTTGAAGGCCAACTTTAGTTTTGATATATAAACAAGGGAATGAGTACTTGTAGTGTTGAGCTTTGTACATGGTTCAGTGCTAAGCTTAGTTTATTAGAGTTGTTTATGAAATCTTCTTTTGCAGCAACTCAATACTATAATTATGGCGTCCGACTAATTCCGAATTGATTGGATCATGGCTTTGGATGATTGGATCATTTAGCATCTAATAGTATTATGGTGATGGCTTTGGATGATTGGATCATTTGGCATCTAATAGTTATAAATAAGCAATATGTTGAAACTCAAAATTTGTAGCTAGTCTTTGGAAAGAGAGCTCCATTTCTTTCAAGTGTTGAAGGAAGCTTGTTGAGGTTGTGAAGTTAAGGTTTCATAGTTTTAGTTTTTATGAACTTTTGCCATGTTTTACTCTATGCATACAGATTGTTTTTCTAGCTAAAGAAACTACCAGCTCAATGCTTGGTAAAAAGATACTAATAATCCAAAGTAGAATAAATGGGGGAAATCTTCATGCAAGGGGTGATGAGACTTAAGTACTTAACCGGGTTAAGTACAGTTAACCCTATACCTCATCGATTCGAGGTGGAGAGTGCCACCACTTGCACATATTTCCTTTGGTTTAGATAGGTACTCTTCAATATGTGCAACATTCTAACTCTTAGCACACACTTCATCGCTCCAACCTGCATTGACTCGGTCGATTTATAACTAATTTGACCCAAGTGGAATTGATCCAAATGGATCTGATATGTAACTGATTCGACCAAAATGGACCCAACCTGATAATGATTCGACCTAATTGCATCAGACTCAATAGCGGCCTGAACATATATGAACTTGAACTCGAAAGAACCCAATCTCTTGAGATCCGATCATATAATGAATCGGTTTCAACATGCATTTAACCAGACTTGAACCAACCCAAACCAAAGGACATTTGACCTAAAGTTGACCTGATTCAAACCCGAACGATACCCACTCACAACCCAAACATGACCCAATCGAAACCTAATACGAAAATTAAAGGGTGCTAACCAAACCTCTTAGCTTAAGAATAAAATTTGGACGTATAGTCATTGATTCATATCTTAATCCTTTAACTTGCAATTTGATAAAACACATGAAATAGAATAATAGATTAATAATTTATTTAAAACAAAAACTAGAAACTATTAGAAAAATTATACTTCCTCCGTAAACGAAAAATTACAACAAAGGGGAGGTCAAGGACTCCAAAAAAAATTTATAAGTGTGTTTAAGTTAGTAAATTAGTAAAAGTAAGAGAGAGAACTAAAAATTAGTAGAGTAGAAAAAGTAGGAGAGAAAAATAAAAGTTAGATTAATAAAAGTAGGAGAGAGAAATAAAAGTGAGTAGATTAATAAAAATAGAAGAGAGAAATATGTTAAATATTACCCAAAACATCCAAATATGACAAATGTTGCAATTTTTTAAAAACATCCAAATATGACAAATGTTGCAATTTTTCATTTACGGAGGAAGTATCATGATAAAAGATACCCAAAACGAAATACATATTGTTTTCCACGTCATAGAAAATAAATTTGTATTCATTATCGTTTTTTCCCTTTCCATGTTGCCACCGTTTTCTACAAGAATTCTCATAAAACAAAAAAAATATTTACTTACTACTTTAGTAGTAATGAAGTTGACACATGTTACAATTTGATTGAATTTTTTTCTTCCAAAATGTTTTTTTATATACATATTTTAATTAAAATCATTTTATTTTGTAACAAAATTATAAAATCCTAGCAATTCTACATCATTTGAATTTATACAATTAGTTATGTTAAAAAAATTCTAAATCGGCCCTGGTTCCAATCAAGTATTTTGAATGTGCTCCATCAAGTATGGGTTGGGGTGTTACATCCCCCTTTTCTCTTTCATTTCTCTTGCTCCATCAAGTATTTTGAATGTGCTTCCATCGATTTAATCGGTAAAAAGCCTCAATTTAATTCTAATTTCTTGTTTTCTTTAGTTTTCTTTTAGATTTTTAATCCTTGAATAATCACTCTCCATCTTTAATGATGGTTCTTGGTCTACTTTTTTGGTAGATTGATTTCTCCCATCTTGTGTGGGTTGTTATTTGATTTATTTCCCATCTCGCGTGGTTATTATTTTCCCTTTGTTGTGGGTTGTTATTTCCCATAGCATATGGGTTATTTTTCCTCAAATGAGTTACATCCGCTCATTGAAGTTGGAGAGTAATGGTTATTGTCAATTGTAATAACCCGAAATTTAGGGTCAGAAAATTTCGCGGTTATTAGTTCTATTTATTCAATTCAAGTCCAAAAGGCCCATTATATTTGGACTGTTTTATTTTAATCTGGTCTCTTTTTCTCAAATTGGGCCAAAGGACCCAATTTCCCCTTTTCTTTGGCCTTGGCCGGTCCCCTCTAGTTATTTGGGCCAAGTGTTATTTTCTTTTTGATTTATTTAGTTAATTAACAATTATGTTATTTAATTAATTAAATTAATTATTTAACTTAATTTCCTAAAACCCATTCAAATATAAGCTAACAACCCAACTATTTTCTCCCTATTCTACCCATTTACACGGCAACCTTAACAAACCAATTAGGGTTTGTTTGCTTTTCTTTTTGTTTTATAAATAGGACCTATTCTATTCAATTAGGGTTTGTTTGCTTTTCTTTTTGCTAAATGTACACTTAAACCCTAAAAAAAATATAAACCTTCTCCTTCCCCTCTCTTCTCTCTTTGGCCGTGCATTATATCACCAAGGAGGTGATTTTCCTTTGGAAATTTTAGCGTAATCAGGTAACTTCGCTATCTCGTTTAATTTTGGAACAAAGTTAATCATATAGTTGAATAGGATTAAAACATGAAAATTGCTAGGATTTAGTATCATGTTCATCTAGGAAAAGTCGAACACCATGATGATGTTATTATGTAATTATTCTTGATGATAGTATGTAATATTTATGAATTATTATAGAATTTTCTTGATTATTTTATGTAGTTTCTTGAAATTTGCAATTGTTGAATAATTACTTGTATGAATTTATTTCTTAATCAAATCGTATTATTTCTTGATGAATTTTTCATGGAAGTTTCTTTATTGTTTTATTATGAATCATGAATTGTTTCGTGACAAAATTCGTCCTTTTATTGCTTGAAATAATTTAATCTATCAAACCGGTAAAACTGTCCAGAATTGGTTTACGAATTTATTAGGATACTTAATCAATTCGGAATGCTACTAAATTTTAGGTGGAAGTCAGTAATAGAGTTTTACAGCTTGTGTAAAATTTTCGTAATTTTTAAAGTTCGTTTGATATGGCAGAAAAATCTGAAACTGAATTCAGCCTAATCTGATTTGTTAGTTATAAAATTCCTTAAAAATAGTAAAAGATGTTATTTTTGGACGAAAATTATGCACGTTAAACCTTGAACCTATATTTAACTTTCATTAAAATTTCGAGAGTAATAGAGACCTTTAAAAGGTCGTTCTTAATTTAATTCTTTAAAAATCAGATTGTGTAAAATATTGTAATTAAATTATTAAAACATGTTATTTTGAATTCTTGAATTCAATCTTGATCTTTTTTGAACCCTATGATAGCCGTGTGGTGTGATGTAAATAAAGGAATGATTTTGATCTTGTTTTAATCCATGTTTTATGATTTAATGTTTAAAGTAAATTAAATTGTTTATTATTAAGTTTATTTGATTAATTGTTGTTAATTGTATTCAATTGATTAAAAGTATAATTTTGGTATTTTTATTCAAGAGTGTCGAATGGCTTGTTGTGATAAAAATAGGATTTTTATCATATTTTGAGTAATATATGTTGTTAATTGTTAAATTGTTTATATGATTGTTAATGAACTGATCTGATTATTATGTTATAACTAAAGAAATGTCAAGTGGCCTTTTTATTTTGATCAACTTTAGTATATTTTGGGACTTATAATAATATTGGGATAATTTTAGGAATTATTATTAGTATTAGTATTCGGATATTACTATTAATATTATTAATATTACGGTTATTATTAGTATTATTATTAATATTAGGAATCAGTAGGGATAAGATATAAAAGGTACGATAAGATACTAATAGGGAAAGAAAGGAAACAGAGTAGGAGGATTACGAATCGTTTCGATCTCTGGCTAGGAAAGACTTGGTATTTAAGGTGGCCAATATACGTGCCGCACCTCTCTTTCCTGGGACTTCGAACGGTTCATTTCCAAATACGGTCACCTAGTATTTCCCGATATAAGATAAGATATAAGATTTGAAAGATATAAGATAAGATAAGGATGCCCACCTGATGACCCGAGTAGTTAGACTGGGTTAAGTCGAAGCCACTGCTCAATGGGACGAACACACGAGTTCCCCCGAGTAGTTCTGGGTCTTAGGATATGTAGTCGTCTAAGTAGTAGTACACGAGCTGCTATTTGGGAGTTATGGCCATAGCTTAGGCTTAGTGGTGAAACACGAGATCCGCTACGGGTTGAGTACACGAGCTCACCCCGGCATGTTCTAGGGAAGTTGTGGTGAAACACGAGATCCACAACGAGTTATAGTGACCGGTCCAATGAAAGATGATAATGATATGAATTATAAGATATGGTATGGATGAAATGAAATGTTAAGATATGATATGATTACGGAATTATGGAAACCATATAGTATAAGTTAGGGATTAATTGTATAGGTCTTCCGCTGTGTATGATTTGATGTACGTATTTATACAGGTACGTTATACGTATTTATACTCGTATGATGTAATGATATATGTATTTGTAATCGTATGTTTGTGTACATGTATACTTGTATTGTATTCGTATTTGTACGTATTCCTAACCGTATTATGCAGGTATAATTATACGTATGGTATACGTACCCTTATACGTATTTTGTACGTATTTCTAACTGTATTTCTGCAGGTATTTTTATACGTATTTTATACGTATCTTATACGTATTCGTATACGTATTTTTATACGTATTTTTATACGTATCTCGTATAATTTTTGTATACATTATATTATGTTCTATGTGTGTTTTCATGTGTATATTCTATGATATTATGTGTTTAGCGGTCCCTCAATTAAGCGGGACAGCCTAGTTACTCGCCACTGACGGTGGACCCCCCCTCAGTTTCAGGTGACGATGCAGCAGCATAAAACGGGCTTCCGTTGGACAGCCTAGTATAAGTTGCTTAATTTTTAATTAATTAATTTCATTTATAGTTTAATTTGTTTAAGTAATGATCCGAATGTCGATTTCCTTCGTCAATTGACAAGTCCAAAAAGTCGGGTCGTTACATCAATAATAATTTAGGGCTTCAAATATATTTTTTCTTTTTCAGATCTATACAGGAGGTGATTGCAGTTGGACAAGACATATTGAAGTCGAACAAAAATCACCATATGATTCTGTAATCGAGCGGAAGTAAAACAATTAGTGAAGTTGAAGTTAAAATATGTGTTGTTTTAAATCTAATGTCTTTATAAGGATTATTGATTTGTAAGAACTAAGCCTAAGCTATGGCTATAACCCCTAAATAGCAGCTCGTGTACTACTACTTAGACGACTACATATCTTAAGATCTAGAACTGCCCAGAGACCGCAGTAGGACAGTGGCTTCGACTTAACCCGATCTGATGACTCGTGTATCATCAAATGGGCGTCCGTATCGTATCTTGTCTTTTCTAAAGGCCATCGTGAGACTACTATTTATCAATCATCTTATCTAGAGGTCATCGTGAGACCACTAATTCTTATCATATTATAACCTTTCCTTTTAGTCATATTATTACTTTCCTTCATATTACAACTTATCCCTGTTAATTCTTTTTAATTCCTTTAATTATATTAATTCCTAAATTACCTTCTAAAATATTACAAGTCAAAAATTAAACTAAAACTGATCATTACTTAATATGGACCACTCGATAATCACATAATAATAATAATAATTAATTCAATTCATTAAATAATCAATTTAACAATTAATCATATAAATTATCAATTATCAACTAATATTACTTAAAACATGATAAAAATCCTATTTTTCCAATTCATACCACTCGACATATATATGAATAATAACCAATATTAATACTTTAAATTAATAAACACAATCATCAATAATTAAACAATAAAACTTAATAATAACGATTAAAAATCATGCTTTAACATTAAATCATCAAGATTGGACAAGATCAAGATCAAACCAATTCTTTACCATATACAAACCACACGGCCAACATAAGAATAATAATACATCAAGATTAAATTCAAGATTCAACAATAGTATGATTAAATTAAAGATTAGTAATAATAATTCAAGATTATTATATTAATTCAAGAAAAGATCATTAAAATCATCATATAACCTTAGAGACCACTCGACAATCATAATAAAATTCAAGAACATGATTCAACAATTTTCATACAATTATTCATTACAAACATACAATTAAATAAATTATTTTAAGCACAAAATTAATTAAAACATGTATAAATTCATCAAGATTTCATAAAAACCACAAGAAAATAACATGAATGTCAAATTACATGATTCGAAAATATTAATCCTATCATGATACTAATTCTAACAATTTTCCTAGCTTAATCCTAATTAACTATACAATTAACTTGTACCCAATTTAAGAGAAATAGTCTAGTTACCTTAGATTAGCAAGACAAAAATAAAATCACCCCTTTGGAATGCTGAAACTCACGGCTAGCTTAGGAGAACTTTAGGTTTTTTTTTTTGAGAGCTTTGAAATTAGGGTAACCAAGAATAGAAGGGTTGTTCCTAATTAAATTTAAGAGGAACAAAAATAAATTAATAAAAAAAAAAAACACAAGGGGGGTGCCGTGAGTGAGGGAGTAATAATAGGGTGTATGGAGTGAATTAGGGAGACTAGGCAAATATAGTTGAATTAGGTTTTACAGATTCAAATTATATTTAAAATATTATTAATTAAATAAATAATAAAATTACTTAATTAATAATAAATTAAAAAGAAAACAACCCTGACCACTACATAAGGGGGCCGGCCAAGAGGGATTAAATATGGGTTATGGGACCCGGTTCCCGGATCAGATCGACGAAATAAAAGTAAACAGTCCAAATATGCGGGCCCTTTGGACTTAGAATTATTAAATAATATTAATAGACCGCGAAATTTTCTGGCCCTAATTTCGGGTTATTACAATCCAGGTGGCCAGGGGGGCCCTCCGATCTCTCATCTCTTTTTTGTGGATGATGCTTGCTTCTTTTTCCACGGAAACAAGGAGGCATTTCAAGTTGTACGGTCAGGCATTAACCTCTTTTGTCAAGTGTCTGGTCAATGTCTAAACTTCCACAAATGTGCAATCCTTCCTAGCCCAAATTCTACTGACCAACTAAAGGCCGAAGCGACTGGAATTTTAAACATGCCTTTGGTTGAGGATCTTGGGACTTATCTAGGAGTGCCTACTGACTTTGGACCTTCGAAAAAAGAGATCTTCAATAGTTTGGTGAAAAAGTTGGAGGATAGGCTGTCAAGCTGGAATAATATTTTCCTCAGTCCTGCAGGTCGTCTTGCCCTTATTCAATCGGTTCTAGGTAATCTTGCTACACATGTCTTATCTGTCTTTAAGATCCCTTCCTATATTGCCAACAAAATGAATAGTATTATGGCTAACTTCTGGTGGAAAGGAGGGGGCCGGGACTGTAAAGGCATTCATTGGAGGAAGTGGAAGTGGGTTACTCGTCCCAGAAATCAAGGAGGTTTGGGGCTTCGAGATATTCATTTTTTCAATAGGGCCCTCCTGGCCAAACAGGGGTGGAGAATGCTTTAAGATCGGGATTCACTCCTATGCAGGGTCTTAGGACCTAAGTATAATACCAGTTTGGATTCTTTCCTGGATGGTGGCTGGTAATCTAGAAAAGGGGGATCATGGTGGTGGAAGGGTATTCGATGGGGTCTTCAGATTATAAGGAAAGGTTGCAGTCGGCATATCGGGGATGGCAGTAAGGCTAAACTCAATCATGCTTGGGTTGAAGGGACTCCCCCGACCTGTCGAATCGACTCCCTAATTAGCTCGGATTTCACAGGGAATGAAACGGTCAATTGTCTGTTTACCGGGAACGGAGAGTGGAACCAGCCTTTGCTTCTTAGGCTATTTGAAATTAACACATGTCGTTTGATTATGTGTTTGCAGCCGCTCCCTGGTACTGAGCAGGATTCTTTGGTTTGGTCTCGAACTACTAATGGCTGCTACTCGGTAAAAAGTGGTTATGAGTACCTTCTTCTGCAGGAGAACCAAGAGCGTTCATGAAGGTTTAATTCTTCTCAATTTCTTATCCCATGGCGTCTCCCGGTTAGTCATGATTGGCGTGTTTTCATCTGGAAATTAATGAATATGGCTCTCCCGGCCAAGGAAGAATTATTCAAACGTGGGATGAATGTCGACCCGCATTGTGTTTATTGTAGGGAGGGGGGTATTGGGAACCACATTGAGTCAATTGCTCACATCTTCCGAGATTGTGCCTTCGTGAAAGAGATCTGGAAGCAAGTAGGTGATTTCAATTTGATTCAAGTTCCTTCGATGAACAACTGGCATGCCTGGATCATTTCGTGTTTTAGGACTTCAAGAGATCCGGCCTATTTGACGTCCATTTTTAGAGGCATCTGGTGCCACAGAAACTTAGAGGTTTTTGACAACAAGACCAGGGATTTTAATGTCTTACTAGAAGTTGCAGGTAAGGAGGCTAGGTGTATGCGACTTAGTATGGATCTTCTCTCCTTGACTAACGAACCGCCGCCGGGCTTCGGGGATGTTGATAATGAAGACAGGTTTCTGGTTGGAGATAAATGTGATGCTGCAGCCTTGCTGACGTACAATGTTAGAAAGGTCAGGAATTATCTGTTTGAAGTTGCGTGGGATATCAGGAACGACTTAGGAGCTCTTGAGGGAAGTGCCTTAATCTGGGAGAGAGATCAAAAGCAGGCTACAATGAAGCTTTTGACTAATGCTATGGATGATGCCCTTCAGGAGGGCTTCCTTCACATTGGTATTCAGGTCAGTCAGAGAGGGTTTTTCAATTACATCACTTCGGAGGAGCTTCCAAGAACAAGGGACCGTAACATCATGTCCAAGTTTAGTAGTATCCTCTGTAATTTCCATTGCTTACGTATTTGTATGTCTAGTTCTTTTTCAACTCTAGAAAACTAGGGTTTTGTTCTCTTGTCAAAAAAATAAAACTTTGTTTTGTTGAGCTCAAGGAATATATGCCATATTTCCCATTATATTTACTTAGTTCTCTTCTTTTCTCCTTCAAGCTATCATTTCTCTTTCATTTCTTTTTTTTATTTCATTTTTTTTCCCATGGAAAGAAACAATGGAAAAATAATGTCTATTTGTACGTATTTTCCTTTGAAATATGTTTTCCATGGAAAATTATATACCTATAAAATTATTTTCCATTAACAAAGGGAGCTTTAATATCAATGTCATTAATGTACAAAAAAAAAACAATTGAACTTGTTTTTTATATTATTATATTTTTTTAAATTAAAAAACATATCTATACATAAGTCTGTTGAAAGTTTCATTTTAATAATCTCTCATTTGGTGGCTTTAAAATTAATAATCTCAACTTTTGATTATTTCTGAATAACTCATATTTTCTTACTATCTTCATCTATGTTTTCTTTTTAACTCATTAATTATTCTTACCCCTGTCATTGGGCCAAAGGTAAGTAATTGTACAAATATAATAAGAATAAAAAATTTTGTACATCAGACCATTTTTTTCGTTGCAAACCGGCTAATGGTTAGATTAATAAAACCATTTATCCTATCTTTGATATTAAAATAAGTAATTTTTTTTCAAAACTATATAGACATAAAATTAGTATTACACCTTGGTAGTGGGTGGACTAATTATGTATGTACTTATGTGTGATGGTGGATAAAAAATTGAAAGACTATATATCTTAAATTCAGTAATCGATAATTTATTTTTTTTACAAAAATTTAAGTGACATAAAAAGTAAATTAAAATAATTATCATTATCATACAACCAATGCTGCTTATGAGATAAGACAACTCGAGAGCTACTTAAGCTCGATCGATTTGGTCAATACTTGCTCAAAGCTCAACTCAAGCTGGAGGATTACTCGGGTTTTTAACGAATCGGGTTGAGCAGTACATTTCGCGACTCAAAAAACTCGCGAGAAGCTCGATATATTAAATTTCATATAATATAGTAGAAAAATAATTGATATATTAACAGTTTTTTTTTGAAATTATTTAATATTTCATTCAATAAAATTATATCTCGATTATTGTAATGATTTAAAATAAAACGATATATAGTTGAAAGTGAAAAGTTCCAAATGTGAGATAATTTATAAGTTATATGAAAATTACTAATAATTTTGTAATTTAGAATGATAAGCGGTTACAATTGGATAATACAGTGAATCAAATTATCAATAATCATTAGCTTTCACATACCAATGAAATAACAAATGTCAAGTATTTATATATTAAAAAAAAAAAAAACAAATATCAAACGATTTTATCTCAACAAAAAAATCAAAGCATAGAAGTTTGATAGAATATTTGGATGTAACAATATTAGATTAAGTCATTTTACTTTTTATATGCAACAACCCTCCCAATTTCTAGTAAAGGGATATCTTTTGTTATTCTAATTAGCTCGTGTTTTATTTTTAACAAAAAATTCTTTCATAGGCATGGTATTTTTCCTAATTAATCAGGAAACAATTAGATGTAAAATACCAAATCCAATTGAAACCCATACCAAATCCAATTGAAACCCACTTGACTCTTTGGGCTTATAAGATAATTGTACGAATAATTGTACCAAATCCAAAGCAATGAGAGACGAAGAAAGTCTTCAAGAATGGCTCCCATTGACATCGAATCGCAAATAAAGTGGTGGTATTCTGCTATTCATAATGTAACTGGTATGGTTGAGGCTAATATTCTCGTACTTTCGTTCTCCATATCTCAACTTGGATAGTAATTTATTTTTTATCTTAAAAGTTTATGATTTATGCAGTCTAATTTGAATGTAAGAATTGATCGCCTTATTCTATTATATTTATACTTCTTGACTATATTAAATTTGTTTACGAGTATAAAGCAAAACCAGACAATGTAGAACCTTGCAAAAGATACAAAGTACTATGTTTAGCACCTTTCAGAACTACACTGGAACCTTTGCAGACATTTAAAACTCCATCTTCACCCCTGAAATTGAACCCTTTGTTGTCTAGAAGACTTAATGAAATCAAATTCTTACTCATCAATGGAACATGTCTAACATCGTTTAATGTGCAGAATGTGTCTATATCTTAATCGAGCCGATACTAACCACCTTGCAGACAATGGCTATAGAAACATTACCTTTCTATCTACTCAAAAGTTGTAAACCACTCTCTGAGCGGACATATATGATAAGATGCCCTGAATCAAGGATCCATACATCAAATTGATGTATTTGGTCATCAAAGACAAGGGCAAGATCATCCTCAGAATTGATGCTTTCTTCTGCAACAACAGTGGAACCAAACTTATCTTGATGCTTCATTTTCTTTGGACAATCATTCTTCCAATGCCCCTTTTCTTTATAGTATTTATAGATGTATGCAGGTTTATGAACTTTTGGACCAGATTTATTAAATTTCCCTGACCCTTACCCCCTGTTGTTACTAATCCAGCAGCCTGATTATCTGTAACACTACCAGATGCCTTATGGCGCAATTCCCTAGTATGAAGCGATGATCTCACTTCTTTTAGGGATATTGTATCTTTACTGACAATGAATGATTGAACAAAATTTTCATAAGACAATGGTAAAGAAACTAACAAAATTAGGGCAGCATCTTCGTCCTCAAATTTAACATCAATATTACGCAAGTCTAATAAGATTGTGTTCAATTGATCTAAATACTCTCGAGGAGACGTACCTTCTTGCATTCGTAGACTGAACAAACGTTGCTTTAGAAGCAACTTATTGGTTAAAGATTTCTTCATGTAAAAAATATTGAGTTTTAACCATAAACCTTGTGATTTCCTCCTCGGCGACCTCAGTGATGATGTCGTTGGCGGCGACCTTAGCCCAACAGATTTCAGCTGATACAAACCTAGTGCCCATGAATCCTTTTATAAGAAACAGAATAACAACCCTTTGTTATTATATCTGATATGGGATTCAAGGCATAACCTAACATAAAAAAAACAAGTGTTGTCCTGGACCGTGTGTAAAATGAAAGTTTGCAAATGAAAGTATTGGTAATGCACAAAGTCACATTAGATAGTAATAAAAGGATTGGGTAGAAAATGTCTACTTTACTCTGGCAATATGTTAGGCCATAAAAATAAATCGTTAAAATAATGCTCGATAAAGCTTCAATTGTTTTGGAGGAAAACAATTTCGGTGGAAAATAATTTTCTATGGAAAACATTTTCTGGATGAAAACTCAAAAGGAGTTTCATTTTCCGTTGTTTGTTTGTATGATAAGTCATTTCCCTTTATTTGTTTGTACGAAAATTGTAATTCTTTCATCCTAGTTTCTTTTTCTCTTCTATTATGTTTCTCACAAGCCAATTTATTTTGCATTTGTAAATAAAGCAATAAATATTTAAAATAGATTTAAAAAAATCTTTTTTTTATGTGCATGAATTATAATATTAGCAATCACAATATGAATTATAATATTTAATATGAATTATAATAAATTCTCAAGGATTTTATAAAATTTTCAAGACAAAGTTTACGCATTGGTAAACTTTTTGTCAGAAACGCTTTTGCAAGCATTTCACGCTCCACCAAATGATCAAATGTGGCAACACGAACCAGCTCATCAACATCTTCCATTTTCATAATCTCTTCATAAAGCTTCTCCAGATCAGAAATTTTCATAATCTCTTCATAAAGCTTCTCCATTTTCAAGGCGCTAACCCCTTCTTGTAGTTGAGACCTCTTGCAATGTGACCTTGAATCCGAATAAACACCAACATCAATGTCACCAAACATCTTAGGATAATTCCCTCTTGCCGTATCTTTTCCAACTACTATTTTTCGATTCAAATACTTCTCATGTGTTGGATTTTACTGCCAAGATCAATAATAATACTATTGGTTGTTCCTTTTAATGCAAGCTATGTTTAATCAAGACGTTACCAAACTACATTATGATGATTCTTATGGAACTATAGAAAAACTCAACACATGATAAACATTATGGTTGACACTATAGAGAAAGACAAAGGGATGCATTTCTATTTTATAAAGCATTAAAGTACACGAAGACGATAGATATGCTAACTTACGTACCTTAACATAAGTAGCATAAGCTGTGGGAGAAGCTATTACCATCTTCATATTGTTATTCCACCCAAATCCAGAATTGTTTCAGACCATTGATATAGTTGACCTAGAATTTCTAACAGTCTTCAATTCATATGGTTCTCCACATAGTCAGTTATACAATTCACTTGAAACTTATCTGAGATGACATTTGTATCAACAACAAAGTAACTTGTTCGAAATGTATTGTTTGGCTTATTTCCCTTCTTAACTTCTTCTGCCAAAAATACAAGTATCTCCTTTGACATGTTCTTTGACCAACGAAAGTTTATCTTCTTTTCTTCTTTAGTAATTCCCTATAAATGTTGCCCAAGTAATGAAAAAATTAAATCACAAGCAAAAATAGGAATAATATAGATTTAAAAAATTAAGGCCATGTAATCATACTATCTCTCCAAAACACTAAAACATAGGCTATTCAAACTTATATTGTAAATGTAAAGAAATTAAAGTTTTTGTGAAGTATGATTTAAAAGCTAAAAACTAGTGATCACAGGCTAATAACACTACAACATATGAGACTAAGTACAGGGCTTCTTATATGTCGTCCACATCGCCAATGCAATGGCATTCCGCTTCTATTTTCACTCTTTGTTTTCCTCACGAAGTTCTCTTCGAATATGTGTTTCATCAATGTCCTGCGTAGATTTCATTTCCACTTCCACTTCTCTTGTAATTGGATCATATTTGGATTTTGGATCCACCCCTCTAAGATAGTTATGTAACACACAACATGTTAATACAACATATACTTGGGTTACATATGGCCAATATGACTCTGCATCCAAGACTTGAAATCGCTTTTTAAGTACTCCAAATGCCCCCTCGATGCATATTCTTAGTGAAGAGTCAAAGGTTGAACAATTCACGTTCATTTTCGGGTGAATTTTTTGTAGTCTTTTATGTGGTACCGAGCACCTCTATATGGAGGGATGAACCTTTTTCGATCACCATACCCAGCATCGGCAAGGTAATATTTCCCTACATTTCAACAACATTGGTAATAATTATAAACTATATGCGTAGGTACAAAATAAAAGGACTGAATAAGCCTTGAAATTACCTTCAACAACCTTAAATCCCCTTCTTAGTGCATCTCCCAACGCTCCCGAATCATGAGCAGAACTCTCCCAACCAGCCAAAACATATGCAAATTTAAGATCAAATCAACCACACCAAACACATTTTGCGATGTCCCCCCTGTTTTGCCACGAAATCTACGTTGCATTTCAATATGCATAGAGGCATGTACATGTGTCCCATCTATAGATCCTATAAAATCCTCAAACCAAGGAAAGAACCTAGGGTTGTTTTGAATTTCGAAAGGAAGTAAGGTGCCTTGGGGTTTAACGAACTCTAAATACAGGTTAAGAATATATAGGTTTAAGCACAACATGAAAGTAATGATGAATGGTCCATATTGATCGAAAAAATCTTGCTTACAAAAGTCCTCTCTCGGATAGAATATTACACAAATTGGAAAATGCTTGAGGCCTCATCGAATGCCTACTTTACTTTTGCAATATACAAAGTCACATTAGATAATGCACAAAGTCACATTAGATAGTAATAATAATATTTCCATGTTGTTGCAGCAACAACACAGCCTTAACCAAAGAGCATTGCAAACTCATAACTCAAATAGCATAATCTAATACAATACCTAATTTGAGTAGGTTGAGATTATATTATTAGCTTTAATATATAGACTTTGAGGATGACCTAATTCGAAAATGAAATGTGTTGGTAAATTAATACACTCTCAGGGCGTTTGGTAATTAATTTCAAGAACATATTTCCATTAATATAAGAGTTCTTCATGGGCGGGATGGACCGTCAATAAAAATATGAAAATACTTATTTAAAAAATATTAATCGATATATAAATATTCAAATCAAATAAAAAAACTAATCAATGGCCCATTACCCATTTAAATGGGATACACGAATTACACATTTAATTAAATGATTTAGGTTAAGGTTGAATTTTCTAATTCGAAAGTAATAACCTATATTTTTCCATTTAACTCATTAATATTTTCTTTAATTTTTATTATTTTTTTTTATTGGAATATCCTCAAAAGCACTCGAAATTTTCCATCTATATATAAATAGGGTCGAGTTTCGGTGAGAAATTTCTTATCGTGAGAAGGTAAGAAAGAGAAAAATACATCAGCTATATATGATCTATAGGAAACAATTTGATTTAATCTCGACCTTTCATTTGCTAATCCAAGGCTCATCATTGTTTCTAATCCTTCTCACTAGAACTATTTTTCTCACGTGAGCCTGGTTATATCGAATTCGCGAAAACCGGATCCGAATTCATCCCAAATTCACGAAAATCGGATCCGACCTCAAAAACCCAATTGAATTGCTAGCTAACTACATGGCCACTTCTATAAAGTATGAGTTTGGAAGGGTTAGGGTATTGAATCTAAACATGACCTATGTTCTCAATATTGTCCACTTGTGGTTAATAGATTATTCATGGAAACGAATTTGAGCAAAAAGCTATCACGACAAAAACTTTTGGAATGCAAATATAATTAGGTAATTCATTTGCATGTCATTTCTTTTTGTCACATTTCTCAAGTGTTTTTTTGACTAGTCAAAAATGTGGAATTTTATGAAATTTTATTAATACAAAGTTAAAATCAATTGATTTTGTGCGTGGACCATAAAATTGTTGGATAATGTTAATTTTATAACAAAGAAAAAATTAATGAAAACAAGGTGGACCAATAAAATTAAGCACTAACTTCTTGTTTAATTGTCCACTTCGGCTGCAATAATAATGTACAAAATGCACAAATGAAGACTTATTTAGCCCCATCATTTGCAAAGGGGGATTAAGAGAAATTGGAAGATCAGATTTTGTAATTTTTTTTTTTGGAGGAAAGGTGCACAGTATTCACATAAGACTTATATTTTAGGAAATAACATTAGCAGGTGGGGCTGGGGATGTCGAATCCGTGACCTCGATGATCAAGAGGGGCACTTGGACCAACTAATCCAAGATCTTTCGACATTTTATTTAAATTAATGTAGATACTATGTAGGGGTAATGAAAAATTGGAAATATATATGTAATATAATATATTAAATGAAATTTGATCTATTAAATGAAAGGTACTATATACTCAAGGGTGTGAGATTGCTGGTTTTTGGAGACAGAAAATTTTGGATCATTGTTCTCACCAAATGTAACTAATGTAGGAGCAAAATGAGGGTCAAAAGTAGGTGAAATATTTGAGTTTTCATCCTTAAAGGGAAGAACAACATGTTCATAGAAAACAACAATCTCTAGAAATAAAGATAGTATGAGAATCTAATTGTGGTACATTATTAATTATGTTTAAATATATAATATAAGTTTATTAATAGGATCAAGCTGCGATGAAGCGAGGTGTTGTGGGGATGGTTTGGGTACAACCAAAAATTCACCCCATGTCGGGTATGTGTATGATTATATATGATTCTCATCTCCAAACCACCACCCACAAAACTTATCCCCATCCCTGCCCCATCGTGATGGGGCGGGTCTCCTACTTAATCCAACCCTACTGACATCCCTACGTATAAAACCATCTCAAATTTGAGATGCGTAATGAACATTTCGTTTCTAAGAAGAATTAATCAGAGACCAAATTTGATACTTAATTTAACATATATGTCTCAAATTCGAGACAGTCCATCAACCAATTTGAAATAGCTTGAAGAGATAGAGTGATTGTAATTAAGAATTTAATGATTATGATTTTTTTTAATTGAGCAAATTTAGAGAATGTTAGAGAGAGATTGCGGCATTGTTGAGCGGAGAGAAACAAATAATGTTGTTGAAGTGTTTTATTAGCTTTTGTTTTTTTATTTTGATCCTTATCAAAAGATCATGTGTTTTCTTAGCTTATTCATGACTCATGTGCTATATACGATTCTATCAAATAATATTTGATAAATTTGAAATTTTGTTAGAGAACAAGTCAATTGAAAACAAATACAAAGTAGGTCGTACAAAATCATTACATCAGACCAATAAAAAAAATTATTATAAATTCTTAATGATTTGAAAAATAATAAAAGAAAGAAAAACATTATGATATTAAAAATATAGAAGGTATATATATTGGTAATTATTTGCATTTGGAAAATGGAATATAATGAAGGGCCTGTTTGGTATAATTTTTTATTTTCAGTTAAAACAAAAAAAACGAAACCAAATCAATTGGTTTCACTTTTTAATATAGTTGTCAGTTTTTATTTTCAATGTTTCCAATAAGTTTGACTAATTTTTATGATTATAGGATCATATGACTTTGAAAATAAAATAAAAAAGAAAAAAGAAAACCACAGTGATACCGAAAGTTAATGATATTGAGATTTTTAAAGTATGTTATATAGTTAGGGAAAGAAAAGAAAAAAGAGAGGGAGAAGATGATGTCTTATAAGAATTTTTGGAGAGAAAAGTTGTTTATTCAATGCTTTTTTAAATTTTTTTTTTTTTTGTTTAAACAAACAAAAAATGAAAGTTGTTTATTCGAAAAAATTAAAACATTTTTCAAATTCACACTCATCCACATAATAATAACAAAATTTTCCCTTTTTATCATGTCATAATCCCACAACAATGAACAAAAGAAAATGTTTATTTACTGCATTCTATTGGCTATCAAATTTCTACGATAATCGAAAGTTAAACTTTTTATGTGACAAATTATATCAATATGGTATCTATTTATACATAATTCAAAAATATGATTTTTTTTTATTTTAAATTTGATTTTTATGATTTTTATATTCTGTAATATTTTCATTTTCAAAAGTTTAAAAATTGTAATAACTTATCATAATAGTTAAGAGTAATGCTAATTAAACTTCTAGAAACTTTTTTTTGGGGGGGGGGGGTAACATTGACTTTTCAAGCAAGATACCATGGCTCCCCCGGGCTTATATAATAGAGATAGATGGTCAATGGATGCATTTAGCTCTACGTGCAACAAGGGTACACCACTACACCTGGCTACATTCATTTGGATTCATTGTATATTATCTCTTATGCAAGTTTTACTTAAATATGTATTATTCAATATTTTACTTTATATTAGAATATATATTTCCTTATTGATTTTTTTTCCTTAAATATGTATTATGTAATTTTTTTTTCCTTAAATATGAGTATTATGCAATTTTAACCCATAATTACTGATGGCAACTTGATCATCTCTTAATTTTTTTAAGGGAATTATTTCTCATTGTCATTAGATCATCATTTTTATAGAAATATTTTCCTTGAACGATTATTTTGCTTAAATATGTATTGTGCAATTTTTCCCCCTTAACTAATGCAATTTTTTTCCATAAATATTGATTGCAATTTGGTCCATCTCATATCCTTTTTTTAAGGGACATATTTGTCATTTTCATTAATTCCTAATTACATTTATATCCAACAGAATCACAAGTGATTATAGTTTTTTTTTTCCCCTTTTTTCAAGGGAAAAAAAAAAAAAAAACATGAATCTCAAGCCTTATCTAATTAATTGCAAGGATCCTTTCAACATTATTGTACAAGCAATACATAAAATGCCCATATATATAAAGTGCCTATAAATATATGTTTTCACAAGTTCACTTTTGTCCAAAATTATATACATATACATATACAATTATACACTTACATTTGTCTTTCAAAGCTTCCATTGACATTTGCCTCATTTTTTTTGTCAATTTTATGTACATGTCATCTCCCACCTTCTCTTATACTTCACTATAAGACATCTATTACCTCCTCATCAATCTTCATGCCCCCTTTACACCCCAAATGTTTGGTAATCAAGCCCTTCATTTTTATAAATTAAACATTGTTTTTCCCTCATTCATCCAAAATACTCACATATTTTGTTTTAATATATATACAATACATATATTCTTATAATCCTCACTATTTTTCCCAATCAATTTGCAAAAAAATAAATAAATAAAATAAAAAATCATTTTTTAATTTTCTTCCTTTTTTTCCCCTAGTAAAACTATTTTTTTTCTCTATTTTTTAATTTCCAAAACCCAAAAAAATGTCTCTTTTTTCTGAAGTTTATAAAGAACACCCAGTGAAGCATGACTTAATTGTTCCATTAAATTTTAGCTCAATCAAAGATGTGCCTGAAACTCATGCTTGGGTAGATCAAACAACCCATGATGATGATGATGAATTAGATCTAAAAATCAATCAAAAGAAATTAGGGTTTGTTATTCCTGTGATTGATTTAGAAGATTCAAATGCTTTGGAACTAATTTTCAATGCAACTGAAAATTGGGGAATGTTTCAAGTCATAAATCATGGGATTTCAAAGCAATTAATTGAACAAATTGAGTTTCAAGCAAAGAGATTTTTCGATCTTCCGTTCGAAGAAAAATCAAAGGTTCTTAGATCTCCAGAAGAGGCAACAGGGTATGGTTACCCTAGAATCACACCTTTCTTCTCAAAATTAATGTGGAGTGAAGGGTTTACTATCATGGGAAATTCTTCGGTTCTCCATGCGAAAATGGTTTGGCCTCATGACTTTCAAGGGTTTTGGTAAGTTACAATATACACATGAACCCTAGCTTGTATTTGTAGTAGTACGTTGTTTTTATGCACAAACCATGCATGCATGCATTGAAAAGAAAGAAAGAAAGAAAGAAAATACCTTAATTTGGCCACATACCGATGATCAAATACCATGCATGTGGCCTATCTGACAGTCTAACAAGATGGCTTATATAAAGTTTAAATAGTTATGTGAAAAGTTAAAATTTTATGGTAGAAAGTTGCGGTTTGTTAATTAAAAGTCGTCATGTCAGACCATATGACAGTCTCACATGAGAAAAAGATAACAATCGAAATATCTAATTTTTATATGTGCATAATTAATAAATGGTAACGATCGAAATAGCTAATTTTTATATACGCATAATTAACAAATGGTAACATAAAAGTAACTAAAAAATAATTGAGTAGCCCTAAAAGTCGACAACACTCTTAGATATATACAACTGAAAACTATAATATTATTATATGTGTATTAAATTGGAGAGATGTAATATATAAAATTAATGATTTAATGTATTATTGATCAATAAAAATTCAATATGCGAAAGGTTGCCAACCCCCGTTAGTGTCACTCAATCCCTTCCTTAAAAAAAAGTTCACAAAATTAATTGGAAGAAGCAAATTTGTCATCGATCAATGTTACTTTTATTTAAATGTTTAATATTAACGTTGTGATAGGGAAATCAAGCCTTCGGCTTTGGATTTATCTTCATTCACGTTATATTCAATCGAGAAATGCTCGTACCTTTCCCAAAAAGAAATCCAAAAGTGATTTTCACACTTTTCAAATTAATATCTGAACTCCTTAATATGAGAAGTGAACATTATAAAAATGTAGTGCAAATGTCATTTTGGAGAGTGCGGAGATCACTGCCCTATTTAATTCAATTTAGGGGATGTTTGGTATAGATAAGTTTAATCTAGAAAATGGATTCAAATAACTGCTTCCATTACTTAGTGTTTGTTATGAGCTTTAGGCAACAAAAGCCGTTTCCAAAGGGTAATAAATCCCCTCATTTGCTGCCCTTATCAAATTAATATAAACAAATTACGTTTTCTTTTTTCAATCAAAACTTCACGTACAATTGTTTCCGTTCCGATTCACCAAGATACCAAACAATTCTCAAAGGTAACACTTTTTGTTATTCTTTCCACTCCTTATCAAATTTCTTTCCATTACTTTTATGTTAATCATACCAAAACACCCTCTTAGTTTAGTTTAGTTTAGTTCAACTTATTTTAATTCAGTTCACTAAAATCCAATTAATTCATGTCATTTTATATTACTTCTTTTTTTGAGGGGAGTCATTTTGTATTACTTCATTTCAAAAGCTGAGAACTACTAATTACATTTTTTAATTCTTGAAAATGGATGTGGCCTGCCGGCCTAGCAAATTATAAAATTGAATAAGGACAAAGGGATTAATTAACATTCAATAATCAGATACTTAGTATTGCCTTTATTGAAAGTGTGTTGAATGATTGAATGAGATTGTTGGAGTAAAATCCAAAAAAAATGTTAATCCTCATCTGATGAATTATGCAAGAAAAAGTCATAATTATAAGGAAAAATTGCCCAGAATAAGTCAACATTTGGTCAATCTTCCACAATTAAGTCAATCTTTTGAAAATCCAAAATTAAGCGAACCTTGTTATCATTTAAGCCAAAAATAGGTTAAATGATTATTTACACTATTAGTTATCGGTTGTTTCAGGTTATTGTTATCATTTAAAGCAAAAATTGGTTGAATGATTGTAAAATACTGATAAAAAACAAAGGAAAATAACATGTTAAATAACCATTTAACCTATATTTGGCTTAAATGATAACAAGGTTAGCTTAATTTTGGATTTTCAAAAGGTTGGCTTAATTATCAAAGATCGACCAAAGGTTGGTTTATTCTTGACAATTTTTCCTAATTATAATTTATAACACAAGCCTTTTTTTTTATTAGCACCATTTTAAACAATCAAACATATGATAATGATGATAAACTTGAGGGAAAGTAGGAGCGAGGGAGTGATTTCAGCACTTCTCAAATTGATACCAGCACTTTTTAAATTAATATTTGCACTCCTCAAATAGAAAATGGAGTATAAATATCAATTTGAGGAGCTCAAGTGCGATATCACTTCTCAAAAGTAAGATATGATATGTCACTCAATATTTTCTTGAGATCGAATATTATTTGCCATGGGTTCTTAATAATTAGATTTTTCAATTCCAAAGAAAGTCGTATATGTGTACACCGAGTATATACTAAATTAGTGTATGTATACAAAGAGTAAAAGTTACCGTAATAAATATATTATGAGTTACACTCAATAAAAATGGTAACTTTATCGAGGGCTGACTAGCATCTTATATATTTGGGGGTAATATTATATTCGTTGTTAAATTATGGACATTACTTCACCTACCCGGTGGATAGACTACCCACTACTAATAAAGATATTAAAATATTATACATACACTAAAAAAATTGTGTTAGAGCTTTTCACTAGTAGTCTAGAAGTAAGTGTTGACTACAGGTGATCAATAACTTCATGAAGGAAGATGTACATTTATAAACTATTAATTATGTGTTTGAATATCTAATTCATTGAGAAAAATAAAATACATATGGAAAGAACACAGTTTGCAAGGATTTCTTCAATTCCTAGAATGTTGAATTCTGTTATCATAAATGTTATAGATGAACCCAAGAAAAAAAATATACTCCCTCTATACCAAATTACTTGTCACATTCTCTTTTTCACATCTCTCAATGCACAACTTTAAATTAAAATATCTTGAACTACACATAATAAAAAATTATATGTTTGAAAATTACATATTGAGACGAATCAAACTAGATCCATCATGACTATATTTTTCTTTATGTACATGAATTTATAAACAATCAAAGTTTACAAATGAATAGTGTCATTTATCAGTATGTAGCAACTAATTTGGGACGGAGGGAGTAAAGACATCAATATAAGATAAATGAAAAATATAATTAAGGTGTTAAAAGTGTAAATTTTAACTTTGATATATCATCAATTACACCAAATGAAACATAATTTTGCATTCATACTTGAGGTGGGCAAATTCAGATACCCGGATTTTCGGGTACCCCAAAAACCGGGTACCCGGTTTTTCGGGTCATTTTTTTTACCCGGATCCAACCCGGATAATTCGGGTACTTGGAAATCCGGGTACCCGGAAATTCTGTTCCGGGAACCGAGTATCCGGATCTGAGTTTTTTTTTCTTATACAATTTTTTTTTTTTAAAAAAAAAAAAAAACTGTTTTTCAATATAAAAAAAATGTTTTATTTTTTATATAAAAAACTGTTTATTTTTTTATAAAAAAAAACTGTTTTTTTTTCAATTTTTTTAAAAAAAGTGTTTTTTTTTCAATTTTTTTACTAAAAAACAAATTATTTTTTTTTTTTAAAAAAATTGTTATTTTAAATTAAAAAAATGTATTTATAATAATAAAAAAAAATTATTTTAAATTAAAATAAAAAACTTATATTAATAATAAAAAAATATTTTTTGAAAAGTAAAACCGGATAACGGGTACCCGGTTTTAAAAAATCCCGACCCGTTACCCGGTTTTACAAATCGGGTACCCGCTTTTTCGGGTAAAAAAAAACAGGTACCGATTTGGGAACCGGATGCGGGTTTTTTTACCAACCCCTATTTCATACAGATACATACAAATAAACAAAAATATTATAAATAAAAGAAATATACAAAAAAAAATATATATATTATCTTTTCCTTACATGAGTGTCTGATTTTTTTTCTCTTTTCACATAGAAAATCATAACTTAAGAGTCCCACACATTATTAATTGTTCTAATAATGTTCATTAAATTTTATACTTTCAACAGTTAATTTATTTATCAATTCAAACACTTATATTTAATACAACTACTTTAACAATTATATTGTGGTACGGTAATGAGAATGAATTAAACTTAGAACATAATTTAACAAGGAAAATAAGTTTACAATTTCCAACATGTTCTCATTCCGAAGTTTAAATTTTCTTCATATTTTTCATTACCATCCATCACAATTGGAAATGATGATATTGGGTGAGAATGGATAATATTTGTAAAGAAAATTAGATAAATTGAAGACAAACTGATACAACCATGAACGGATATTAATTTTCCTACCAAATTTACATATAAATTCATTTTCATTACTGTCATTTATAACCGATTACCAAATAGACTGTTACAGCTAACAACTACTCAATAGCTAACAACCAACCACCAATAATCAACATGAACAGCTACAATGAGGTTTTAGTTTATTTTATTCGTTTTTCGATACAAAAACTAACAGTTTTAAAAGAGAAGTCTATATATAATGTTGTCTCAAGAAATGACATGAAATAGATATTCTCCCTCATTTAAAATAAAATAAAAAAATTGCTCACTTCAATTTTTCATGTTTTTTAAGACAAAACTCTAAACATTAATATTTACTTGTGTATCTGTAAAGAGTATAACCACTAGATATGGAAAAAAAAAAACTATATATTTAGAAGAATCAAATAAGATCCAGCATGATTATGTTTTTTCTTATATATAAATCACAATATATGATCAAATTATGCTCTGTGAACATTGCCAAAAGTAAACATAGCAAATTTTAAAGTATATATATTAAAAAAAAAACAAAAAAAAAAAACATATTTTTTCTATCACATTTTTATCTGATTGACATTACATGTAAAATATGGTAGTTGGCATAATCGAACTTGTAACATCTCGTTGTGAAGTGCACTCTAACACCACACGCCACACCGGAGGTCATTGTGAGGGAAAAAACTTTGTTACTTGCATACTTGCATGTATCTAGCTAGAGCTATGTGGATATGTTAGAGTTACTATATTAATTTTTTTATCCACAAAAAAAATCAAATTAAAAAATTGAGTAAATGGTTTTGTTTTAAATAATAATTTAGCAACGCCTAATTCTAATTTGATGGCGCATATCTAATATTTAGGCCATTATAAATTTATAATAGCTACAAAATTAGTTTGGTTATCTTTGGACATATCCAAAGGCGCACAATCTTTACATGACCTAGCAAGCACCACTATTATAGTATTATGTTGTTTGTGTTTCTCCGTGTCGGGTAGGTGTGCAAAAAGACCTCTGTTCCGTTTTTCAAAGAGCCTAATTTTTTAATATTTTTCTAAAATTATTTTGTCTTATTGTTATATTTCTAGATAAATATATCATTATTTATAAAAAAAACTTTGAGATACATACATGTGTTGTCAATATAATATTGAATTATCGCATTTACTAAAATATCAAGGGCGTAGTTAAAATTTTAGAACAGGGCTGCAAATATATTTTCGGGACGGCCTGCCTAGCCTCATCCATCAATCTGTCTCCAAAGGATCGACTTTTGAGTTTTGACTAGTTAAAACTCTATTTGAGATGAGATGTTTGGTGGGAGGGGATATTGAAAAGAATTTTGTACCAATAACACTCATCAAAACTCTATTTTGAAAAAGCTGGGGTGATGAGCTTTTTGTATAGAGTTTTGGAGTGAGAAAAAACAAATTCTAACCTCTAAACTTTAATCACCCAATAAGTCCAAAAAGTCAACTCGCATCTTATTAATGACAATTTAACTCCTAAGCAAATAATCCAATAGACTTGAGATAGGAGCCTCAAAATAGGGGGCCGGTGAACTAACTCACCATGTAAAATTAAAAGCCAATAGCCAATTAACTTATGTATTAGGCATTTGTACCAATAAATCCAAAATAAATTTGAAAAATTGCAAGAAATTACCTAATAAATGTACATTTTGCGAGAAACTACATTATTTATTTATTTAAATAAAAGATATAAATATTACTTGACTTTTTTTTGTTTAAAAAGTATTAGATACCACATTTTATTGAGTTTTCACATGACTTTTTAAAAACTTTTTTTTTGTTATTTCTCCCATTTTGAATCCCACCCTCCAATTCTTAGACTGCATTTGATTTATCTGAAATTTTCTGATCTGGTCTAATTTGATCTAGTTTTTTTTTTTATATAGTCTAAAATTTTCTTATTGTAGTTATTATTATAGTTATAATTTTCTGATCAAATATAAACTTTTCTGATCTGATCTAAATTTTATAAAAGTAAGCACAAAAGTGCTTATTTAGGTTGAATCAAACGCACCCTAATCCCCTCGTGTTTTTTTATCATTCTCAATCAAATCAATAATGGTATATCAGTAGTTCTAATAACTCTGATATCTTAGCATTTGGCACTATCATTTCACAATTGATGTTTGTATAAATTAGTGAAAATGTCAAACTTTGTGGAACCCCTTTTATAAGGTACTCCCTCCCTCCGTAACATAATAATAGAAACAATTGGTTTTGCACACATTTTGAGAAATCGATTTAATGGTGTAAACGAAAGAATTAGTCAAAATAATTTTAATAATAACAACTTATAATCACATTCTTGATTTTATTAAAACTATTTTGACTAATTCATTCATTTCCACCCTTTAATCGCTTCCTCAAAATGCGTGCAAATCCTTAAAATACGTGCAAAACCAATTTTGCTAGTAATATATATGTTAGAGAGGGAGTAGTTTCTTACAAATAAATGAACCTTTTGTTAGGTATTTTCTCACTATCTTTCCGAAAAAAAAAAAAAAAACTTTATAAGTTTGCACATGTTTCATTTGAAGATATAAACTAAAACGATGTGAGTGTTGTTATCAGTAGAGAGACTTTTGATTACTTTGTACTCAATTTTGTTTTTTCTTTTTAATAAGCTAAGTGAGTAAATAAAATTATCAACTTCTTTCCTAAAAGCAAAAAAAAAAAAAAAAAAAAAAGAAAAAAAGGAATTTTCAATTTTTTCAACATTTGTTTTTTTTTTTTTACAAAGGTTCGGTCGAAAATGGGAAAAAAAAAAGCAATTGCTTACTAAACCTTTTTCATTGTGTTTGTTTTCTTGTTAATGTAGTGATGTGATGGAGGAATACCAAACAAGGATGAAAGATCTTGGTAACAAACTCATGGATTTACTTCTCAAATCACTTGGAATACCCAAACCCGTCATACATTGGCCCGGTCAAGACCTATGTACCGCCTTACAACTCAACTCATACCCAACATGCCCCAACCCAGTCCGAACAATGGGCCTAGCCCAACACACCGATACCTCCCTCTTTACAATCCTCCATCAATGTGACAATTTAAATGGGCTCCAAGTATTCAAAGATGGGCCCGGATGGGTATCCGTCGACCCGGTTCCCGGGGCCTTAGTAGTTAATGTGGGGGATATTTTGCACATTATCTCAAATGCAAGGTTCCCAAGTGCAATTCATAGGGCAATTGTCAACAATGAAAAACAAAGGTTATCTTTTGCATACTTCTATGGCCCTCCTTTGGAATTTCAATTCACTCCTTTCTTCGACTATCCATGTTGTAAAGGCCCTGTTTTTAGGTCTTTGACAGTGAAGGAATATGTTAAAATTAAGGCCAAATTCCATGACAAGGCACTCTCCTTAGTTAGGAAGAGTAATTCAGGTTGATTTGGGCCGTATTAAATTTCTGGTACAAAATAATGTGACAGAAGATTCAGGTCTCTTCAATTTGTATGATTGAAGATTCATATCTAGATTCTATATTCCGTTTACTATTGTTAATTTTCTAATGTTCCTTTAATGAGTAAAGTGTAGACATCAATTATGCAAGTGTGAATCATTTCATGTTAAATACATTAATACAATTATACAAAACATATTTAGGTTACTATTTCCATGTGATGTTTCTATTTTCTAGCTTGAGAATCAAGAGTTTAAAAATTAAAAATAAAATAAAATTCTTTTTCTGACTTTACAACGAAGGTTTTGCCAGTAATTATCCTACTTTTCATTTAAATTATCCAATTATATATTTTAAGTATCTAGAAAGCTAACATTTGATCATTCTAACTTGCGGAGCCACTGATGCCCCAAAGCAGAAAATTTCAAGCACAGATAGTCTAGCTTCGCCTGACAATTTGACACGATAACTTTTTTTTTTTAAATGTTTTTTATAATTTATAAATGATATATTTATTTAGTACAAGTAACAAATTTTTCTAGACTTATAGTATAAAGCTACAAATTTTAAGTTAAAAGTTATGCCAGACAAGGAGATTTTGCATCCCCCATCAATGATATAACAAGTCACTCACACCCAAACGGCCAACATAAATAAACGAACAGTTACATAGACAGAACAAAGACAGAACAAAAATAGTACTCCCTCTGTCCATTTTGGTCACACCCAAACGGCCAAACAAAAAGTTCTCACAATTTTGGTCAAAATGGAGCATTTATTTATGGACAGAGAGTACATGCTTTGCACATTTTTTCTTTTTTAAAAAAAGGAGCTAAATTAAGTTAATGAATATTGGTGGAATACTCCACTAATCCCTAGTAAAGCCAAACAGTAAGCCACTATCAAGCTTGCGTCTCATGAATGCATCTTGACCAAACTAAATCCATTCATGTTCTAAAAAATCTGACTCAGCAGCTGAACCAATTCAATGGGTTCCCAAAACATGCATTAAACTAGCTCACAAGTCTTCTATACAAATGCTAGATCAAATACTCCGTCCGTAACATATTGACTGTAAAGATTTGACATTTTTTCTCTCTATTATATGTCAAATCGTTGCAGTTAATATGTTAAGGATGGAGTATAAGTGTATAACCTTAGCTTTACGGCGTTATGCTTCTGCATTACATCCAAATATATCATGTTCATTCAATTTTGAAGTTCAGACATACAACTATACAAGAGATCTGGCATAAGGACGGCTTCGTCTTCTGGTCTGCCAACTAACTGTACTGCAGATATGCATAAGAAAGAGAACAATCACATCTTCAAGGGAATGGACATTAAAAAAAAATGTGTGCTAAAAAGTTTTAGGTCAAATCTAATTGTAAAAAGTGAGAACTTTCATTAACATACTGCCATTTTTGTAACCACTACCACTCAAAACAAAAACAATATCAGACTTACCAACAACCTACAAGAAAAGAGAAAATTCATGACTCAGAAGAAAGAATGGGTTTTGTCATTTCTTGCTCCTGTTGTTATATTTCCAAGGTTAAATCATGTCCAATATTCAAGCTCTGCAGCTGTAGAACTAACAATATACATAAGCCAAATTCTGAAAATCCATTGATAATTTACAAAACAACTAACTAATTGGCACTAACCAATGGCAGCATTATGGTTTATGATTTTATGACTGTTTTACTGAAGAACATTCAGAATTGATTCCCAAGACTGGTTTGAGGTAGTGATGGGGGATTCAATGGAGTACCTAAGTTACGTGGATACGGGTACGGAAACGACAACGGGTAAGGAATACGATGATTTGAAAAGAAAAAAATCGGATACGGGTACGAATAATAGATATTATTAAGTATTATAAAATTTAAGAAAATTTTATTATATTTTCATAATCATTTGGAATACTTTAAATTGTTACAATAAGATAAGAAAAACCTTTCAAAAACATATAAAAAAAATATGGAAAACTGGGTAAGTCTATAGTGAAACATATCGTATCGGTATCCGATACGGGTATGGCTACCTCAATAAAGTATATGTGCTACCTAGGTACCTACAATATGACTTACATGGTCAGCAGCAATGATTGACAAGTATTACTTGCAAATTAAACTGCTTGTCTGAAACATGATGCTAATTTTAGTCTCACAGCAACATAAGTTCCAACTTTATTAAAGAAACTAGTAAATAAGGACAAAGGCAGATATAGTCAGTCCTGGAGAATGCAACAAAAGAAGAATAACTGACCACTAACCAGCAAGATAGAAAAAAATAGCACGAGCATTGAACAAGAACAAACTTTTTTTCCCCACATAAAGACAAAATACTGTAAAAAAATTAATAATTTCCAAGGGGCAGGGTGGAAGAAAAAGTAATAACCAAGTGCAAAAAATGAATATTTCCAGGTCTGTAATATACTAATATATATTCACAACTTGCAATGTTGCACATAGAAGTTGAAACTGAAAATCATACACCCCTTCCATTCCATATTGATCTTCCATTGGGGCTTCAAAAACCAAGAATAATAGGAGAGAGTGTGCAAATGATTCCTTTATTGTTTTTCAAATACGAGAGCGTGCAAATGATAACTTATTGTTTCTGAATAGGAGAGTGAATGCAGTTGTGAGAGTGTAACACTGTAAAAGTTAGAGGATCATTATAATTGGGCAAGTAGGCAATAGAACAGAGCTTTGTTTGCCAAAATGGAATAAAATAAATTGATAAATCAATATGAAACGAACCAAAAAAGAAAGAGGGAAGATATATATGTAACGGAAGGAATAGTATAGTTGATTCATGGGAAAGGTATCAAATTATAGAGTGGGGCAATACAAAAATTGTGAGGGATGCAAAAAATTGTTGCTGACAGAAAATATTACGCAGTAATTGAACTTTAGAACATTTTTCACTTTTTTGATAAAAGAATTTTGAAAATTCTAATACCAAAAAAAATTGAAATTTACCACATTGCTAGAAGAATTGAAAATTACAAACTCCCGCATAGTAGAGTAAGCAACACTAGGAGGAAGTATGGTCCCTTTGCTCTTCCTGCATTCCCAGTTGCTTCTTAAGCCTCTCATTCTTTCTACATTCTTCCTGAGATCAACAAAAATTTGTCCCAAACCATCAATGTTTTACAAGGTTTTGGAATAAATTAAAAAATAATAATAATAACAAACACTAAATGACTTTGTTTTTATAGGGAAAAAAGAACTAAAAATGTTTTACAAACAAGCAAATCATTTTGAAATGTGAGATAAATAAGAAAATAACTTAGCCCCTGCTCTTTTGGAATTAACTTTTGAAATTTCAGTTCAGTTTAGTTCAATTCAGGTGTTGTTGGGTCTAGGATTTAGTTCAAACAAATTCAGTTCACTTCATACAAATTCAGTTCAATTCACTTCATAGTTCATACAAATTCAGTTAACTTCAATTCAGCGCGATACCAAGTTGTTATGGACAGGGATGATAAGGTCAAAATATATAACTGCTAATGTGAAAATAAACAAAAGATGAAGATGAAATTATGTATTAATAGCTAAGATAAACTGTGAAAATAACATGATAATCCACATTCGAGAGATGGAGGCTCTCCCTAACCAAGCTTTCGAGTGGCTTGAACACTCCTAAGAAAACAAATAATCTCTCAATAATATTCAGCATACCTCCTTTCATTCTCCTTAGGTGTATTTATAGAAAACCTAGCTAATTACTTTAACATTCTAGAAGCTCCTAATATTTAGATTATGATAAAATACCTAAATTGCCCTTGTCTTAATATTTGATTCATTACATTACTGGCCCCCTAAAATACCACCTTGTCCTCAAGGTGGGTGATAATCATTGCTAAGTTTGTAGCTACTGCTGTTATGGCAAGGAGCATCTTCAAAAGTCAATTTCCATCTTGAAGCATAGTTTTAAATCTCGGTTTCGGTCGCGATCGCGGTAACAATCACGGAATCACATTCGCGGTCAATGCGGATGGATTGCGGCCATTGCAGCCTAATATATCGGTCGCGTTAAGCTCAAAAACCTTTACAATGCAGTCGCGATGCGGTGATGCGGCCTTGATTTAATACCATGCCTTGAAGGGACTCATAGGTAATTGGCAGTGTGTGTTCAATTGGCTTGACCATTGGGTATGATGAAGGCAACGATTGTTCATGGCAGAATTTTGAAATTTGGATGGTGAGGGTGGTGTTTGGGTTGTGTTGGAGGTGCATGTTTAAAGAGATCTCAGAGGATTTAAGTGTGAACGTGGGGATAGTGTAATGGGGTGTTATCATGTAATTAGTTGGAGGCAAGAATGTGCAAAAATAGGAGTTTTGATTCTACATGGTGGGAGTTGGGAGTGGACTTGAAAATATGAAGGGCAGGCTTGGGCTTTGAACCATGGAATTTGGGTGGTCTTTTAAATCAGGTGGATTATGTTTGAATGGGTGGGTGGGATTAATTGAACTTGGGTTTGGGATGCTTACAAATTAAGGTGGCATGATTTAGTAAGTGAGGAGGAGGTTTGGGTTGTAGTAAATAAGTTTGAGAATCGGGCCTTGAGGGACTATGGTTATACATGGATTTGGGTGAAATGGGCATTGAGTAGGTTTATATTGTTATGGGCACAAGAGAATTAATTAGAGTAGTGGGCTGAGTTTAGTGTGGGCTGCCAGGTTTGGTGGAGATATTGGGTGTTAAAATTGTTGGGGTGGTGAGATGTAAGGTTGAAAAATGGAAATTAAAAGGCTTGCTGAAAGAAGTTGGGTTGGTTTGTTGTGGGAAATTGTTGGGAATTCTTGGGAATTAGGGCTGGGAATGTTTAGGCCCAAAATCACTTGTCACCTTAGCAAGAAGAGAATTACCGGGTTTTACTAATGAGGGCCCATGAAAATTACTTTTCTTACTGTTCTGATGCAAAGCACGTGGGTTGATGGCATTAAAACTCCCTCATTTGTGGTTTGACTCGCTTGGCCTTTTACAAGATTACCCCTTCTAGCATCTTCCAAGGTTCTCCCACAATCTTAACTCTCTACCTTTCTTTCTTGAAGTTTCTGGAATTCTCTTTCCCAACTCCACTGTCTGCAAATCCAATCCCCGGCGACGCTTCAACCACGCCCACCCTCTGTTTCTGGCGTCGCCTGGCTCGACGGTTCCCATTGCCCATTCGTCTTCAAAGTATCCACCTTGACCTCCACTCATGTGACAGCCAGCAGTCCCGACCTCGGCCCCACTAAAACCACAACCACGGAACCACCACAAGTCTTGCCCGAGAGAGATCCAAGTCTTCCACCCGACCAAGCTACGACTGAACCAATACTTGCAGATTTAGCTTCGTTCCAGCCACTATGAGCAGTGGGTTCTCCACCCCTTGGGCCACCGTGAGACCCACTTCTTCGAACATGACCCCACTCAGAAACACCTCCACCACGACCACTTGCCCTTCCCGCATTCATATCCAGTCGAGCCTCACCGAAAATTTGAGAGGTAGTGGTAGTTGTTTCTTCCACTTTCCACCCTACCTTCCCCAGATCTGATTTTTCGCTGACCCAACCATGGTTGTTTTGGTGGTGGTTTAGAACACCATAATCACCCCAAAAAACTTGGGTTTCCAGCCAACTTGGCACACATCCAGTATTGTAGTACGGCGACTAGTGATGGCAACGGGTCGGATCTGGACCGGGTTTGTGTGGACCCGGATCCAGATCTGACCCGGATCTGTCGGGTCTGGAATACATGGATCCAGATCCAGATCCGTTGGGTCCAACGGGTCCGGGTCCTAAATGGGCCCGAAACGGGTCCAACAATAACACTAAAGGAATTTTCGCATAAAACCTAAAAAAAAAAAGCAATTTCGCATAATTTATAAGTCACATGACTCACAATGGCAACAAATCAACAATCTACATTAGCTAATTTAATTGTACAGAGAAGTGATGACTGACGAACACCGACTTTGACGAACACCGGCACCGACTGCAAAGAAGAACAACTGCAAAGAGGAAGTTAACTGGCTTTAGACTTGGGGTTTATTTGCAAATAAGAACCGCTGCAATTTGTAGGGAGGGAGTGAGGACAAGTGGAGAAGGCTTACTGACTATTGAGTTTAGACTTTATAGTATTTAGGCTTAGGGTTTACAATTTTGGGCTTGTAATTTTAGAGTTTTAGACATAAAATTATGACTTATCAGTTATGGAAAAAAAATATTTTTATTATATATAAAAAACGGGTCTACGGGTCCGGGTCCAGGTCTAAACCTCAGACCCGGACCCAGACCCGTATTTTAGGATGGACCTAGATCCGACCCGGATCCATACGAGTCCAAATTTCGAGGATCCAGATCCGTAAAAATGGATCTGGGTCTGCGGATCCGGGTCGGGTCCGGATCCAACTGCCATCTCTAACGGCGACAAACCAAAACGTCGTGCCATCGCATCCTTAAGCTCCTGCCACTCACCAAATGGTCGTCGCTAGTGTTCCCACTCGAACCACCACTGCGCATCGCCTTCAAGTGATATTATGGCAACTTTCAATTTTGCCTCTTCACTCAACTGTAAGAAATGAAAATTGTCCTCCATTTCTGAGATCCAATCATCACACCTGCTCCCATTAAACTCAAAAACTTGAAACTTTCGCCGAATCTGACGCTCTTCTTCAAAGTCTGAAATTCCAAGTTCCCTTTTCCAAGAGATGTAGGTGTACTCCTATTGGATCCACATTTCCATTTTTTGCGCCACACTTCTTCTAGCATACTCCATTGCTCTTTTCTGCAACTTTTAAGGAGAAAAACTGATTTATGAAACTTTTAATCAGCAACGGCTCTTTTAGACCCACCAGCTCAACTTCCTGCAACCCCTTGAACCACCACGGATCGTGGCAGCTTTGATACCAAGTTGTTATGGACTGGGATGATAAGGACAGAATATATAACTGCTAATGTGAAAATAAACAAAAGATGAAGATGAAATTATGTATTAATAGCTAAGATAAACTGTGAAAATAACATGATAATCCACATTCGAGAAGTGGAGGCTCTCCCTAACCAAGCTTTCGAATGGCTTGAACACTCCTAAGAAAACAAGTAATCTCTCAATAATATTCAGCATACCTCCTTTCATTCTCCTTAGGTGTATTTATAGAAAAACTAGCTAACTACTCTAACATTCTAGAAGCTCCTAATATTTAGTTTATGATAAAATATCTAAATTGCCCTTGTCTTAATATTTGATTCATTACATCGTGCTGAGTCTAGGATTTAGTTTAATTTAGTACATTTCAATTTAAACAAATTGAGTTAATTTCAAATTAATTCAATCCAAACGAATAGGGCCTCAAACTATCCTACACTACTATGGTCTATTAAAAGAAAACATCAAAGAATCAAACTATACATTAACAACCCGTTTGGTAGCCGGCCATAAATGGTGGCAATGAGAATGAATTTATAACTAAATTTGGAAGAGAAATCAAAATTTATTCCCATGATGGTGCTAGTTTAACTCCAATTTATCTAATTTTCTTCACAAATTTTCATTCCCATCTAATACCACCCTCCCAAATGGTAATGAATGGTAATAGAAAATCAGAAGAAAATTTAAGCTTGAGAATGAAAATATGTTTTCTATGGGGATTATAAGATTCCTCTTTAACAAACTTACACTTTAAATCCATTACTTACAATTTAGTACCAAGTATTTTTCAACACTTAAAGTGACCCTAATAACTTTGCAAGAAAGAATGATGAAGAAACTAGAAACTCATTGCAAAAAGAGAGAAATGGCCGACAACGGGGATGACTATTGACGGCAATGACAATTAAGAGAATATGTTAACATATTCTAGAAGGAAGTAAAAGTCTTTTTGGTATTAATAGTTTGGGAGGTTTGTTATTCTGTTAGGATGTTGTTTTGAGTTGTTTTGAATTTGTTACATGGAGGCTGACATCTGCTTGTTTGTAAATAAAAAATACGAAGGAGGATTTTTGGAGAGTTGAGAGATTCATTCATAAAAATTTTGAATTGTCCTTGGGAGAGTTCTTACTTCTCGAATGTAAGAGTGTAGGTTGTATCGGTTTCATTTATCAATAAAATAAAGAAGAGACTTCTTGATTTTGCCTAATCTGGTTGTAATTCATAACACACTACAACCAAAAAAAAACAAAAACAAAAACAAAAATTCTGGATCTTACAACAACATTGGAGATACACAAATCAAGAAAAGCACTCACCTGAAAATCCTTCAAGAGAGTAGAACAGTGTCGTTTATTTGCAACAGCTGCACTATACTGCTCCCTGTGGGCATCAAGTGTTCTTTGCTCCACCTGCAGTCCTAGTTGCACCTTCTCAAGCTTCTAGAAGATGGATTAGGCAACATTAAAAAACAACAGTCAGCTTCATCAGAAGTGTAAACCCTTATCAACTAAGCTTTGCACAATCAGAAACAGATAAATTAGTAGCCCCTAGCTCTTAAGTTGTGAATTAAAAAATACATTGTAAAGCCCTAGACATTCTCATAAAATCATAGCCATCTCAGCACTTCTAGTAGGGTAAACATTTCCACGATCATTCCCTTAAAACTTCATTCAGTTACTGAATAGTTGATCTCACCAAAATACCAAAAATGAAGAACCAATGAGAAAACTGAAGTTACCTGCTGAATTCCTTTCAGGATAGCTTCCATGGAATCAATGAGTTTTGTACGGCCAGCAGGGTTCCCGATTGCATCTCCAAACTATATTACGAAGTTGTGAAAGTATAAAGAAAATTTAAGTCAGTAAATCTGCTGGAGCTAGCCAGTAAATAAAAAAAATTAAAAAAAAAAGCTTTCACTAATCTCAATGTTCTAAGCATGCATTAAGACAACTACCCAACACTCCAACATATGATCATCACAAACTAGGACTACGGCAAATAACAACACTAAGCTGTATTTATAAATGTTTCATGGCAGTCCAAACCTTTATTTTAAAAAAGAAAATAAAGCATTCTTGAAAACATAGCCATACAAGTAGTTATATTTCCAGAACTTTCCAGGCATGTCAGTGGGCAAGAAAAAAAATCCTAAAGTTCCAGAGATTCGGAAATGTTTGCATAACTTCCATTCTCTCCTCCTTCCGCCCTTATCCCAAAAAAATGGAGGACGAAAAAAGTAATGATGAAAGCTTCCTACTAGAAAGCAACGGGACAAAAAAAATACAATGTTAACTGGAACAGGATTCATTAAAAGTATCAAGGGAAAAGGACGAAAAAATAGAAGATTGTTTAAATTGCAGTTTTAAGTTACTGAAAGGAGGTCCCAAGCCCCTCCTTCCAACTGATGACACCAAGTGATGCCATTTGTATAACTCTTTTGAGCAAAACGTGATAACTAGCACTTTCATTAAGCTTTAGGATTAAGAGAGATGGAGAGCGTAAAAGTTCAATTGAAGTTCCATATAAAAATGAATTGATAATAAACTTAGCCTTACTGACATGCTAGTCACCTTCTCATTAATTTTACAATTTTAAAAAAATTCTTTTACATAAGGACATGGAAAAAGGAAATTTGTTAAGAATACCTTCAATGTGTGTTCTTTAACACCCCCTTTTATCATACTATTCCTCCCCCAAGTCAGAAGGGCAGACCCATTTAATCCAAATCTGATCTTAACTTTGACCCGAGCCAATGAAAATCCAAAAGCATATTATTAACCTGATATCATGACATAAAAATCTAGAACTAAATTGAACACAGAGGCAATGTGTGGTTCGATTATCCACCACATAGGTTCCACTTCTCTACGATTGAGTTCTACATACAAAACTTTCTTCCACTCTACTAAGTACTAACTCCCTCCTCCAACTGTCCCATCCGTATTCGGGAAAACCCATACTAACTATAGAATTTCCGTTCAGATACCAAAGGAGTTAAGTACAGGATGGGGGTAACTTGCTCAAAGGAAAACCCATACTAAATATTAATGATTAAAAAAGCCAAACTATCATGTTGAATATTTACAGGATGGGGATAACTTGCTCAAAGGAAAATCACTCCATGTTGGTGGAGAAAAATCATTAATGACAAATAAGCCAAAATATTATAAGTTGGTTAGGACTTAATTAACAAACCAAAAAAAAAAAAAACAGTACATTTTTCACTCAATGATACTCCATCGTCTTAGTAATTCAGATTGTACAGGCAAGATACTTAAAATAAAGGAGAAATATTGTGGTACAGGTAACGACTTGCTTGTGATTCTACTGAATTCAGTAAAGATGTCTCCTTCAGCATCAGCTCCTTTATCTCTAGAAGAGCATTATAGGTTTCATAGTATTTACGAGTTTGACAGAGCCTATCCTGCACTTCAAACATAGAACACAAAAAAGGTATTTTCAGACTTTAGAAACGTAAGACATTAGTATAAAAGATCTAACTGCAGAAAACTAATGAGACCAAACTGACAAACCTGCATCTGAACATTTAATTCTGAAAACTGACGTTCATACCTACATCAAGTAGGTAGTATTAGCAAGGCGGACCCAGGATTTTGAAGTAGGTGTAGCAACAATTTTAACCAGCACTATATGGCTCCATCCCAAACTCCCAATCAAAAAACAAATTAAATAGCAATTGCTGATTTTTGTGTAATAATCTCGATATAAATATGTGTGTTTCGGTATAAAATATCGGTATTTTATGAGTTATTTAATCGTTTTCAGCTGATCATCAACCTTGTTACAAAACAATTTGGAACCGTGGTTCATCATAAACCACATCATGTTACAAAACAATTTGGACCTTGATGTTGTATAAAGACATCTTTTGTTTGTCAAAGAGTATTTCACAATTTTATTGGCTCAAAGCTTACTTCATCTATCACCTCGTAATGGCTCATCAACTCTTCAATCACGCCGGTCAACATATACAAGCGATCGGCGTTCTTTCCCTCGAACATGTTCAACACACGAAGAAGGGAGCAACCTTTGCCACCATTCGCAACAATCTCATCTATGACAACTCCCTTAAACTCGTTATCCTCCTTCAAACTTGCGTAAAATTCGCAAAGTGTAGGGAGTTTATTTCCCGCCTTCATACTGATTTCCTAATCAAAATAAATATGGCAAATGAAAAAAATGAATTCAGAATTTGCAGTAGATCACAACTACTGCTATTCCAAGTCCAAGAGGCAAAGCACCTACTCCGTATTTAAATTTGGATAGATATTAAATGAGGCGCCAAGTTTTTAGCTGCTAAAAATTCTAATATTAAGTCAAATTCAAACATTCCTTAATCATTAAATTGTTTACATTCAGATAATCCTGGTAATATATACTTCGTACATTGAACATGGCTTAATATGACTAAATACTTATCCAAGTTCAATGGACTGAACGAAAGGTCGAAATTGTAAAAAAAAAAAAAAAAAAAAAAAAAATCAATAAAAAGTAAAAAACTTAAGTTCCTAACTAATTTCAACAAAATCAAAGCTAAGGTAAATATATACTCCGCAATGAGATACTCGTATAACGTAAATATGACTAATTACTTATCCAAGTTCAATGGAACTAACGTAAATATAAACTCCGCAATGAGATACTCGTATAATAGAGGTGAGACCCAATCATGAGTCCGTTCATCTATCACCTCGTAATGGCTCATCAACTCTTCAATCACGCCGGTCAACATATACAAACGATCGGCGTTCTTTCCCTCGAACATGTTCAACACACGAAGAAGGGAGAAACCTTTGCCACCATTCGCAACAATCTCATCTATGACTCCCTTAAACTCGTTATCCTCCTTCAAACTTGCGTAAAATTCGCAAAGTGTAGGGAGTTTATTTCCCGCCTTCATACTGATTTCCTAATCTTACAAAATAAATATGTGAAGCTTCCTGTTTTTGAACCTGTACTTGATCACTGCTTCCTAATCTTATATTTATATTGTATTTTTTGATAATTTTTTGCATACTCGTTTTAACTAAAAAAAAATTCAATACTTGTTAATTGGGGCCCAATTTCTTGTTTCGCCCTTAGGCCCCAAAACTCTCAGAAACGGGGCTGAATAGACCAACTCAAATAAACCGAGAATCTTTGTACCAGTACAATCAAGACTTCAATTGAATTCAACCACCACAGATAAAGCTCCGACACAGAGACTTCGATTGATTCGACATTCAAGCAAAGCCTACTTCTGCATGCATAGCCTCTGTTCCCAATATCAATATTTATTCCTCAACGGTTGGTTCAACTGTAGTCAATAAATATGACTAGAACAGCAGCAGAGGAGAGAGATATGACGCCAGCAGCAGAGGAGAGTGCCTTAAACGGTAAAAAGAGGAGAGAGCCAGAGGCAGAAACCAGCTCATCCGGCTATCTTAGCCAGAAAAGCACACGGTAATTTTCTTCAATTGTTTCTTGAATTGAATTTTTTTGAATTGAAATTCGGAGGAATTGCATGTCGTTTAATTTCATAAGGTAATTTTTCTTGAATTGCGATTTAGATGTTAGTTTTATCATGTTATTTTTATGTGATTTTGTTTGATTGTGCTGTTTTTAATTCATGTCGTTTAATTTCATGTAAATGTTAATTTTTCTGTTTTGTTTGTTGCTATTTTGAAGCAATTTCTAACCTTTAATGTAGAACTTTCAATTTTTTTTTAAATTATTTCATGGAATTTATTGTTGTTGTTGTTGTTGTAATCAACAGTCAGTACACAAGATTTGTAGTTCAATTGTAATGTACTTGACACTTTGACAGGCCACAGAGAGAAAAATCTAGGAATTTTAGAGGGAGGGAGGGAATACACAGAACTATACCCCTACATAATTTCAGAAGTCTTTAACTTGCTGCTTTGACAATGCAAAATCTATACCCAACAAACTGTAATGCATTTTATGCATAGTTTAATGCAGTTGTATTTAAACTATACCCAAAAAGATACACTATGAGAAGATAAACTATGAGAAGTTGTGTTCATTGGGTGCTGAACAAGTTTTTTTTGCTAATGAATTGATGCTTATCCTGAATCCGATGTTATCTCGTAATTGAAGTCAATTTGGGCGTTTCTTTGTTTATGGTGTTTGAGTCTTAGAACGTTTACTTGGTAATGACGCATTCATTAGGTTGATTCTGCCTAATATTTTTCTATTTTAGAAGTATTATGCTCTAATTATAGTCAAAGGATTTCTGTGTTGATGATTTGTTAAATTCTGATTGCAAAAAAAAAAAAAAAGAATACTTCGAACATGAAAAAACATGTTTTTTGTTTGACGGGAGTTCATTGATGCAGGAGCAACAAATGTTGATGATTCTAATGTAAATTGCTTGTGTGCTTAATTCTGCTAGTAAGGGAGGTCATTTTTTTACTTTTATAGCTTTGCTTTAACACGTTTCTTATTTGCTTACTTTCTTACACTAAACGTTGCTTTTGACGTCATTAGTAGGTGTAATTGAGCTTGAGAATCATGATGTTATTGCTTAATGCTAAGGTGCAGGGTGGTTTCTGATCTAGAAGACAGGAAAAGTGAGTAAAATATTCTGAAATGTGTTCCTTAATATTGAGATTTGAGTGAGCTTATTTTATTCAAGAATCAAGATTAAGTAATACGCTTAGGTTGGCGACAATTTCCGCCGCTTGTATGCTATTTGACTATTATTAAGTATGTTTTTATTGCATTTTTCTGTAGCTTAATTTGTACGTCTGTCTGCAGCAGGTGGAAGAAACACAACAAGCTAACTGGGTGGATGGTACCCCAGAAATAGTTCCTGAAACCCAAGAGTACCTAGCTTTCTTACATCATGAGTTATTAGATCAGCAAGAATTATATGAACAAGCCCATCACGGCGCAACTGGAAGAAGCCCATCACGGCACGAATTAGAAGCTGCTCACAGCATGGAAAATCATCCCCCGCTCAGACAAAAGTTAAAAACTATATTTACGGATGAACAGAGAAACCTTTTGAGGGCAGTGATTGAGGAATACGCTATGCCGCAAGTTAGAAATGGCTATAAAACTTGGGAAACTCGTGAATTGTGGATTTCAATTATGACCAAGTACAATCGTGAACTAGAGATACAGGCTAATAATAATCCAAACTTCGAAAGGCTGTCCTTGTTACAGATTACTGATTTGTGTAAGAATATAAAATGGTGCGTTTGCAAGGAGAGATTCAGGGTAAGAACGAACTCCAACTGATTCCAAAACAGCATGGTACTGGCATAATTTTTGTACTAAGATTGAATTGTGTTTCTAAATATTGCAGGAGCCACACATGTGCATCATACCAAAGGTACCGCAGGAGAGCACTGTGGCTGAAACTTCTCAGTCTGTGACCAATTTGAAGCAATTTTCCGCCGGTTCTGGGAATTCAAGAAAGCGAAGCCACGATTCACTTGTTCATGAGGGCTTGGTTTCACAAGTTGCGGCAAATATGTATCAGTTGTATAAAAATGGTCACATTAACTATGAGGAAGCCCAGCATAATAATAATATTTATAGTGCAATGCTAAATTATGGGCTAATTGTGAATGTTCAGATGTTGTGCTCGATTGCAGAAACTGAGGGTGTTGAGCAGCTCTTACAATCTATTGAGCGTGATAAGGAGATGTATAAGCATCTTTCGGATGTGTGACCCATGTAAGTGCTCATCCACTTAAACATTCTTTTGGCTAAGTAACTTGTTTGTCCCTGATAGGAACTGATTTTCTTTGTAAGTTAATTGATTAATATTGGTGCAAATTAATTAATTAAAGGGAATTTGCTTGATATTTCATTGAATAATTTTCGGAACAAAAGATAGTTACGGCTTGAGGCTGTTACTCTCACAGTAGCTTTAGGCTACAAATCTCACAATTACAATGCTCAAAAGATTTCTGAATGAATTCTCCATTTCCCCCTCCCTTTTGAATATATATTCAACTAGCCCATACTCCAAAAGGTTCCTTGTTTGCTGGCTTCTTTATTTGACTTTCACAAGTTTTATTTTGGGTGCTATATTTGACTTTCACAAGTTAACCATTCAGATGGTTCCCCTTGATTTGCTGCTGCCCCTTGTACCTCGATCTGCGTGCGTACACTTTGAGTGTTGGTTGAACCTTGTTGACTGTTGGGTCCATGACAGTCCCTTCATCCTTTAAATCTTTAATAGTTTAAAGTCTGTCATTAGTTCCTTTAGTTGAAAGAATTCTGTCATTTTATTTTGATTTCTGAACTCGACGGAGTAGTCTAATATGACTAAGGAGTTGGGCAGACAACATTTTCTTGGCAATTTTTTTTTATAGTAAAATGACGTTGATCGACTCTGAAAGTGTCTCAATTCAAAAATTCATATTTGTTTGAAAAATAGGGTAGAATTATCAGATGTATGTCATTAAACAAAAGGGGGTATCACACCATTCTACTACTCTGTAAACTTCAAACGAATTGCATCAAACGAGGGATATCATACCCATGGATATCATAAACACACCATCACCATCGATCGTCATTCATCACTTACAATTCTTTTGGCTAGAATTGCATGTAACCTATAATAATTGATGTATTATAAGCGAAGAGGAAGATAGTGACATACTTCCATGGACTGGCCAATGTAGAATGGATGTAATAAATAACGTTGAGAAATTTTAGTCCGTAAATTATGTATGTCATTGAATCCTCTGAACCCCCGCCCCTTGTTCCCTCCCTCCTCCCATAGCTTGTTATAAGCCTGTCAAGTGCTTGAGATTGTGGCACTTAATTAAAAGGCTGAAATGTTGCAGGAATAAACGAGTATTGCTTATGATTATAAGTGTTTAAAGTTTGCATCCTTTAAATCTTTAATAGTTAATAATTGGCTATTTGTTCTATGAAATCATTTTACAGCTAAAATGGATCCCCAACTTGAAGACTTGTGTGGGAAAGTCATGTCTTTGAAGTTTGACAATGCCGACACTCCAAGTCCATCCACCACTCACCAGAGCACCTCCCCTTATTCCTAGACTTTATTAATGCTTTTAATTAGTTTATTTATTTTAGACATGTATATGAAGTCCAACTATATTAATCTTGTAGTAACTTTAATTAGTTTATTGAACTTTGGTTATTGAATGAATATGTTAGATTGCTAGTAGTTATGAGTTTGAAAGTATATTTCAGGTCATATTTGGAGTGTTGGACAGCACACATCAGTTTTGAATTATTGACTTTATGACTTATGAGTTATTAGTATAAACAGGTTAATTCAGATCATTGGTACCCATCATTTCCAGGTCATATTTGTAGTGTAAACAGGTTGAATTCAGGTCATTTTGGACCCAATTAGTGTTTGATATATAAGTTAAATAGGTTACACGGGTTACGTTAAATTCAGGTCAACGTAAAAATTAGGTTAGGGTTGAGAGTATCGACTCATGTATTTAAGTGTAAATTAACACGAGTAAAATGGGTTAGGTAACTAAGCTGATCAATATAAGTTAAAGTCTTTTAATTAAAAAGTTTGAGAGTGAGGAGATGAACAGATGATTTGACCTTTTTGTTTTTTGAATGAGCAAGCGTTAATGAAGGCATTGACATTAGGTAGGTGAAATGAAAGCAATTCATCTAACCCTATGGTTAAGATCACTTAACCTTAAGTGTGAAAAATTAACGGCAGTAATCATAAATACAGATAAAGTGCTACAAGTGTACAATTACTAATGGTGGATTATTTTTGGGAATTTTAAAAGCCTAGACATACCAATGAGAAATTTCCATTAAGTCCAATTTTTAGACGGTACCCCACGCTCAACGGAAAACCCCACACTCTTGATCAAACCCCACGCCTAAAACGGCTATTGTCTTTTGAAGGCCATCGTAAGCGCTTTGGCCAATGCAAAACCCACAATAATATCCCCATTTGGATATATTTAAAAACACTTTATCAATTAATAATATGAGTAAAACTTTTGCCAAAAAAGATTAGTAAAACTTTTCTTTTGCATAACATTTCATATATAATTATATAGTTATTGAATAACTAAACATTAATACATTAGTTCAACAACTTTTTTTTATTAAATACTAGTTCAAAGGATTTTTATCATTATTATACTAGTACTATTTTAAATTATTTGCAACAAACGTGTTAAATGGAGGGGAAGAAAATAGAGGTGCATTTGATGAGGAAATAGATACAGAAAAATGACAATTCAAAAAGGAAAGACAAGATTCGATGCAAATAATATGAAATATTCATTTTTGAAAAATATTACAAATAATATGAAACGAAGGTAGTAAAGTATTATCCAATTGAAAATGATTTGAAGGTGATGGAACAAGTGATGTGAAATTTAATGCACAATATTTGATAAGAAGGAATGATTATAGAAAAAAGAAAGGAAAAAGGAAAGGAGAAGTTTTAAAAAGCAAACAATATGTCACAGCAATAAAGGAATTGAACCCGCGTCCCTTGTACAGTTGTACCGCTGCATGACACCCTTACTGCTTAAGCCAAGCTAACTTAATGTTCCTCATAAGAACTATTTTATACTTCATATATTATAATTCACAGGACAGGTGTAGCAAGTGCCACATGGTGCTACACCGTAGGTCCGCCCCTGTATTAGAGATATGATCACATTTAGGAAAGAAAAGTTGCTTTGTCTCCAGCTCATTATTAGTATTAAAAATAGGTACATTCTATTTGCTTGAATTACAAATAGATAAATATAAACAGTCATTTGATGCACCTGAAGTCAGTATGAAACTGTCTTAATACCAATGAAGACACTTGAATATCAAGAAACTCAAGGAACACTATCGGAACAGCCTTTTTTCACATAAAAAGTTTCTATGCATAATTTTGTATCACAATTATAGCAAAGAATCAAAGATCACAAGATTGTACTCCCTATGCTATTTTTTCTACATTACATTGTTTGTTCCTTTTTGCTACTTAGTACTTACAATATTGCATGATTTCAATTTTGGGTTAATCTCCACAGATTTTAAACTTCGGTTTTGTATGAGTAAGAAATTGAATAAAGAGAGGGGGGAAAAGTATAGAAAGATTGGACTGCTTTAATGACCGTAAAGTTCTGGGGAAACAAGTTGCATTGAAGTCCAAGTAGCCCTAAAGCTAGAAGAGTAGGCATTGACTTATTTGGGGGAAGCATTGATTGAGTGAGTGGAGGTTGCTTCCCAAAAGTTTCTTTTGGCTTTGTGAAGAAGCTTAATTTAGGCTACAGAGATGGTCAACGTGAGTTTGCAAGTAGTAAGTGGCTTTGAGCAATTTTATGATGGAAGAAGATTGCAGAAACACAAGTATGTGAGAGGGAGCAAGTGGTAAGGTGAGACGAGCACAACATTAAAGTGGAGGGTTTTTTTAGGATAGGTGTGTAGTACCATTTGTAGAGGTTACTTAGGCCCTGTTCTTTAGGACTGATCTGATCTGATCTGATTTGAGTTTGTCTGATCTGATCTGATTTGAATTATTTAAAATAATGATACTATTAATAATAACTACTAATTTTATTATTATAATTGTAATTGTAATTATTATTTTCATTATTATAATTGTAATAATTATTTTTTTATGAGAAAGGTAATACATGATTATATTTACTAAAATAATAATAATAATTATTATTATTATTATTATAATTATTATTATTATAATTATTATTATTATGATAATAATAAATTTTTTTAGGTGAGATTGAGGGGAATGTAAAACGACATAGCAAGTAGATTGTAGTTTGGTTTAGGGACGGAAATATTTATCTGTCCCTAAGGCCCTGTTCTTTAGAACTTAAAAGCTACAGTAATCAGATCAGATCAGACTTAATCAAATCAGATCAGATCAGATCAGACATTATTACTCTTTATTACTATTAGTAGTAGTATTAATATTATTACTACTACTACTACTACTACTACTACTATTATTATTATTTGTAAGAATAATTTTAATATACTAATTATTAGTGGATCGGATACCCCTTAATTAATTTTTGATTCTAGCTTATATGTTTTAGGAGATACAACTTTAAAAAAAAAAAAAAACCAATAAAAACAACATAATTGCCAATAAATTAAAAATTCTAAACATGTAACACTTAAAAGATTACAAATTCTAATTATAAGATCAAATTTGAATTAGAAGAGTATTATATTAAAGGAAGAAAGTTATCTCAATAAGCAGCCTATAATTATGATTAGCTACTAATCCTCATCCATGGCTTGAATTTCTTCATCATCATTAGCTTCTTCGTCTTCTACATCTTCAGTGTTGCCCTGTGTGAGAATATCATTCCACAATTGTTGTGCTATACGATTTCTCACTTGCGCCATTTTTTTTTGCGAGTTGCATCTGTCAAATTTATATCCGCTACTCCTTCATTTTCATCATTATGCTCAACGATTGGAATCACAAGTTGTTGCATTCTTATAAAGTTGTGAAGAGTGAAACAAGCAACTATAATTACCTTTTGCACGTTTTCCTTTGATTGTTGCATATTATTCATTATTCGCCATCTTTTTTCAGTTGTCCAAAAGAACATTCTACTTTCATCCGTAGCGATGAATGAAGATGATTGAAGTGCTCCTCTTTTCCTGCAGGTGGTCTCTTTCTGAATTCCGGCATGTGACACCTTTTATTCGCAAATGGAGCCATATACGTCATGTGCACCTCCCTCCCATCCTACATTTATGTAAGTATAAATCATGTCGAGAGAACAACATGCCAAAACATTCTAAACCATTACGATTACGAAACGGTACACCCTTCTCATCACTTATAGAAGCATCAATGTGAGTTCCATCTAAAGCTCCAATTGCATCCTAAAAAAATATATATACCAAATTGAGTATTTTATGTCAATATATAAACTTATCGGAACACATTCTAAACCATTTATTTAGTGTACCTTTAGATAAGGCCAATATTTAGTCCCTTGTTGAACTTCAGGTTGTATCTCCAACAAATTACAATGTGGTCTAATTATATCGAACAACAAAATGACCGGGGCATCTAACACAAGATTAAAATACTTGCAAATAGTAGACTTTGAATGCTTAAAAGTGTCGGAAGCATCACGATAAGAATTGCTTTTCGCTAATATATATAAAGCATCACGATAATAACAAGAAGGTATTGCTTTATATATATTAGCGAAAGGCAATTCTTATCATGACGCTTCTGACACTTTTAAGCATTCAAAGTCTACTATTTGCAAGTATTTTAATCTTGTGTTAGATGCACACGTCATTTTTTCGTTCGATATAATTAGACCACATCGTGATTTGTTGGAGATACAACCTGAAGTTCAACAAGGGACTAAATATTTGCCTTATCTAAAGGTACACTAAATAAATGGTTTAGAATGTGTTCCGATAAGTTTATATATTGACATAAAATACTCAATTTGGTATATATTTTTTTTAGGATGCAATTGGAGCTTTAGATGGAACTCACATTGATGCTTCTATAAGTGATGAGAAGGGTGTACCGTTTCGTAATCGTAAAGAGAGCAAAAGTTGAAATGTTTTGGCATGTTGTTCTCTCGACAAGATTTATACTTACATAAATGTAGGATGGGAGGGAAGTGCACATAACGTAACAGTGTGTAAGGATTCATTAACAAATTCAAAATTTTGTTTTCCCCATCCACCTCCAGGTATATTATTTACTAACTAGTACATTGTGTCAAACAATTATAATTATGTAAGTTTATATATTGAACTTGTAAATTGTTGTAGGAAAATATTATTTAGTTGACTCTGGATATCCAAATACCCTTGGATATATGGCTCCATTTGCGAATACAAGGTGTCACATGCCGGAATTCAGAAAGAGACCGCCTGCAGGAAAAAAGGAGCACTTCAATCATCTTCATTCATCGCTACGGATGAAAGTAGAATGTTCTGTTAGACAACTGAAAAAAAGATGGCGAATAATGAATAATATGCAACAATCAAAGGAAAACGTGCAAAAGGCAAATATCGTTGTTTGTTTCACTCTTCACAACTTCATAAGAATGCAACAACTTGTGATTCCAATCGTTGAGCATAATGATGAAAATGAAGGAGTAGCGGATATAAATTTAACAGATGCAACTCGCAAAAAACAAATGGCGCAAGTGAGAAATCGTATAGCACAACAACTATGGAATGATATTCTCACACAGGGCAACGCTGAAGATGTAGAAGACGAAGAAGCTAATGATGATGAAGAAATTCAAGCCATGGATGAGGATTAGTAGCTAATCATAATCATAGGCTGCTTATTGAAATAACTTTCTTCCTTTAATAAAATACTCTTCTAATTCAAATTTAATCTTATAATTAGAATTTGTAATCTTTTAAGTGTTATATGTTTAGAATTTGTAATTTATTGGCAATTATATTGTTTTTATTGGGTTTTTTTTTTAAATTGTATCTCCTAAAACATACAAGCTAGAATCACAAATAAATTAAGGTAGCGTTTGGATATGTGGAATTCATTTCAAATTAATGAATTCGAATTCTGAAATTGAAATGTTACAATTCAAATGACAATTATTTGTTTGTGTTATTTTAGAATTTGAAATGACATGGTTATGTTAAGTATTTGAAATATACAACATTTACTTGTTAAACATTTGGGTTGGGAATTGAGCCAAATCCAATTCTAAATTATTTAACTTGCCAAACATGTAATTTGGCCCAAATCCATCATTTTAAATTAAATGTTTGTATCCAAACATAGCATAAGGGGTATCCGATCCACTAATAATTAGTATATTGAAATTATTCTTAAAACAAATAATAATAATAGTAATAATAATAATAATAATAGTAGTAGTAGTAGTAATAACAACAATAATAATAACAATAATAATAATAATAATAATAAAGAGTAATAATGTCTGATCTGATCTGATTATTGTAGCTTTTAAGTCCTAAAGAACAAGGCCTTAATGTGTTCATCACTTCATCGGCTTTATCCTAATAAAAGACTATATGATGTTGTAATTCTAGTAGATATTGTTGTACTCTCAAAATATTATAGTGAAGAATTTCGTCCTGGAGAGTAGAACCATGGCTTCCTTTTTCCTTGGTAGAAAAGAGGATTTCCACGAAAAAATAGTGTCTTGTTTTTCTAATTATTTATACATTATTTTCTTCATTTTATTTCTTGTATTTGCTCCATATTATAGCCGAGGGTTAGAGGATTCGCTATCTAGGGCGGAGCAACGTGAAAGGGAAGTTTGTGAAGTTATGATGGCCAGACGTATTCAAAATTTGAGATTTTGATGGGAAAATGAATTTGGATGTAGCACTTGAGAAGGAAAAGCCACCAAACAAACTTGGATAAGGCTGTGTGGGCATCCAAAAAGAAGAAAGCGGTCAGTATGATTGGCCTTAGGCTACTGAAATCAAGTACCAAAGATGGAAAGTGGTACAAATTTCAAAGACAGTGTCGATAGCTTTAATCAGCTAGTGTGTCAGTTCCAAAATGCTGATGAGTAAATGCTAGAAGGAGCAACCCCTAAATTATTGGCTTCACTATCGAAGTCTTACCAACAGCATAATCATGATAATGAGTTGTTGACTCAAATATTAAAAACGATGTAAGCCAAGAAAAGCGGGTATTAGAATCGACAACTTCAATTCACGTGTGCCAAGAATTCACGTGTCAAGAGAAGGCAATGTTTCACAAATTGCAGCAAGGAGGTGATTTTGAATATATCAACATGGGAAGCAAGCTCAAGGGGCATAGATAGTGTGCGATTCAGGATCCATGATGGTATGGTCCGAATTATCAACATTGTAAAGTTTGTACCTCATGGGTGTACCAAAATGATATCGTTGAGCGAGATGACAAAAACACGAGCGTAAGGCCTTCTTTGGTGTCCAATCTAGCATAGAAGCCATGATTCACCTTTATTCTAGAATCATGTATAGCCTTCTTGGCTTCTCTTCGAGCCTCCTTGTATTTCTTGTAGTTCTCATCACTTCGACATTTGTTAAACCTTCTATAGCATTCTCGTTTCCTTGGTATTGCTTGCTTTACTTCTTCGTTTTACTAGGATGTGTCCTCCTTAACTTGTAGCATGCTGAATTCTTTAGATCCTCCTAAAACCTCCTTCACTATCTCCTTTATGCTATGCTATATTGTTGTCCATACCAAATCTATATCTAAATCCACATTTGTGGACCAAAAATCTACACAGCCTGCACTAGACAGCTTATTCACTCCGCTTAAAGTTCCACCACTTAATTCAAGGTTCTACTGTTGGTCTCCGTCTCCTTACATATCTTTTGCCAAAAAAATTCAGTATCACTTTCTGATATGTCAACTCATTTCAGTTCAGACACATTCAGTTCATCTCCCGCTGAGTATAGAATTTAGTTTAATTCTATTGAGTTCAATTCAACGAATTCAATTCTGATCCAAAAGATCAGGGCCTAGATGTGAGAGCTTTTTCTCGAACCAAATGTTCATTATAGTTTATACTCAAGTATATGCCAACGCAAAGAACAAAATAACGCTTCTTGCTTCATTAATATCCCCCATACCAAAACCTTCATGGATGCTTTCAAAACCATCCCTTTTCGAGCCTAGATGGCCTTTGGGATCACCACCAAGTATCAACTTTTCACCCCTAGGAACTTGCTACACCACTCCCTCCAAATCTCCCTAAACCCCTCTTTGATGCATAGGCACTTATAAGTTACGACAATCATAACCTCATCCCCCCCCCCTTTTTTTTGTGCGAATGAGCCACAAAGGGCGGGAATAACCTCATCCCCTATTAAAAGGCAACAAGCATAATGCTCATATCCGATCACTCATTCTAACCACTTCTCCTACCTAAAATCTTTCTGTCCCACATAAAATTAACTTTCTTAACTATTTTAAACAATTTCCATGCATAATACTTTTTCTTACATTAATACCAAAAATTCTTTCTCGTCCTCTACAACTTTAGGTTTTTAAACTACAAATCCTACAATAATAAAAACCAAAAAATAGGAATAGAGGGAATATTCATATATTGAATTGAAGGGGGGAATGATCAAGGAAGCAAGATGTTTGATAAAGACTTAAGAAAGAGGAGAACATACTGGACAAGTTCAGCTTCTATTGGTAGTGCATGAAGTTGCCGCTTCAAGGAGAGTGATTCCCTCAGTTTGCTTGAAAGTTCCTGGCACAATGATGAATGCAAATCATATTTAGAATGAAATTAGTTTCATAAAACAAAACACATTAAAGGGAAATAGGGAAAATTTCAAAAACAAATTAATCCATCAATAAGAATTCACAATAAAACTCTAGGCATGAATAGGATAATCAACAACATTATGGAAGGAAACTCTAGGCCCGTTGCAAGGGGTGTGCAAGAAGCCCAACAAAAGAAGGGCCCTAATAATGAAAAATAAAAAGGGCCTCAAAAAAGTGGGAAACAAAATTGCATAACAGCTTTTCTGCTGCAGCTTCTAGCTTTCCAACTTCAACCTTAATCTTCTCAAATATCAACTTTCCGTATGCACTTCAACTTCCATCCAAAACCCAACCATCCATCTTAAATTGTTATACTCCCATCTTCTTTGATTAATTTGTCTTATTTTATGCACGATTTCTATTGTTAACCTCATATCTTTGCATAGAAACCCTATCATCTAATATTTCTAAATAGACGGAAAAAAAAAAAAAAAAAAACCTATAGTCAGATTGTGCTCCATTAACAATGACAATGTAAAATTATTTTTGGATTTTTCCTAATTATTTCTTATACAACTGCCAATTCTTTTTCATAAATATAAATTTAGACCCTTACTCTAAGTCTCAAATAGACGTTTTCAAATTTTGGCAATTACGAAAGTCAAATTTAAGAAAATTTTATCCAGCTATGCTCTACTCTTTTCTTTATTTGTTTTCTTTTAAATTTATTAAGTACATCAATTGGTTTGAAATCGATCAAATTTGTTCAAGGTTGATTTTTTTTTTTTTTTCTGGAAGAGGTTTCAAGAACTGAAACAAAATTGTGAAAACATTGAAGATTTAAGTTATACTGAGTTATAATTACTACAAGTAATACAAATAAAATATCCGATCTTTTTCACTTTTTGTACTTGATTATATGTATAATCATTTCATTATTGAAATTAATTTGGAATATGAATAGATTAACAAAATTAATGTTGGGTAATGGCCCAAATTTTTACAAGCCCAATCATATACTTGGCTTCTAGAAATATGAAGCATTAATGTCGGAAAACCATAATCAAAATGAGCATGATCCTTCTAAACTAAGCATGATACTTCTAGACAATTCCTTAGCAAATGTCGGTCAAACATGCTATGAACTAGAATATTCTAGTATTGAATTGTCTAGAGAATGCTTAGTAAATTTGCCGACTTAAACACCACTATATATATGTATGATGTTGGGCATGATTTTAATCAACAACAAGAAGAGCCGTAAACAACATCAAGTAAAACACACAAGAAGCCACAAAATACATAAGTCTTTCACCTCTTAATCCTCCACCAAAATATATCCACTAATTGTAATACTCCTTTGTGAGTAATTATAGTGAGAGTCTTATTGTAATACAAACACCCTCAAAAGGGATAATTGTACTATCCTATATTTTCATATAGTGGAATAAAAAACTCGTCGTCAAGTGGGTGTTCCCACATAAAATTGTCTGTTTTTATATCAATATTAGTTTTGCCTATTATCTCCTTTACTATATTTCTCGATCAATACATCTTTACTTCCGCTGCGCACTCTCGACCCCTAACAATTAATAGTCTAAATAATACAGCTAATGCCTAATTTAGAATTGTGGTGCATTGCAGAATGGACATTTTGTAAATAGAAGCAAGTACAAATGACATATATTGTTAAAACATGCAGCACAGTTCTGAATCAGGCAAGCCACATAAAATACTCCTAAGGCCTAATTTTTATTCTATAATAGAGCCCCTAAGATGACCGTGTTGCTAAGATAAAAAAAAAAAAGGTCATGCAATCTAGTCCCTCCGTAACATAATATTAGCAACAATTGATTTTACACACATTTTGAGAAAACAATTTGAACGAAGGAATTAGTCAAAATGGTTTTAAACGAAGGAATCAGGCAAGAAACTTATAATCACATTGTTTGTATTAAAACCATTTTTACTAATTATTTCGTTTAAATTGTTTCTTGAAAATGTGTGCAAAATCAATTGTTGTTAGCATTATGATAAAGAAGGAGTATATAATATACTCAATCAAAACACCCTGCACTACCATCCACATCCAAGATCATCACAATGGTTGAGTCTTACCCTTTTTGCAGATTCCAGCTTATTGGACAAACCAAAAGTAAAGCAATCAAGATATTCAAGTAAATCTTCATCACCATTTCCATGTGCCAAATCATCCGCCAATTTAGTGATCTCAGATTGCAATCTAGTACGATTTAGGTTGCAATCGGACTGAAATTGAGCTTCTTGCCTCTCCAGAACCTACTAACAAGAGAAAAAAAAAAAAAAGGTATAATCTACTGCCTACTCAATTAGTTGCACAGAATTGTCATTCCAATGGAAACGTTAATTCATAAAAATTAGTGAAATACCTTGATTTTCTTCAGCAAAGAAACCAATTCTGGAACCTGGTTACCGATGCCTGCCTCCTCAATATTTTCTTTTAAAAGCTGCATCTCCATACACAACAAAAAACCTTCCTTTCACTACTTATGAAATCAGACAATCAAACCAAGAAAATTCATGGAAATATGGAATATGACAAAATATATGTACAGATAAAAAAAATACACAAAGCTGATCTAGTTTAGTACAGTGTTATTTTAGAGTTATAGTAGGTTATGAAAGTATTTTTTTTGGGTTAGAAAGTATTTTTTGGGGTTATAAGTGTTTTTTGGGGTTATAAGTGTTTAAGTGGGGTTATAAAGTTTTTTTGGTTACAAAGTGTTTTTGGGGTTATAAAGTATTTTTTGGGTTACAAAGTGTTTAATTGAAGTTATACAAAGTGTGGTTACAAAGTGTTTTTTTATTTAAAAAGTGTTTAAGCAGGATTATAAAGTATTTTAGGGGGTTACAAAGTGTTTAAGTGGGTTACGAAGTGTTTAAGTGGGGTTACAAAGTCTTTGTAATCCTCTACAAAAATTAACTTTGTAATACCTCTATTTGTCAACATGCCGCACCATTACTAAATGGTGCAACCAGCTGCACCAAAAATGCGCTGAAAAAAATATACTTTAAAGGTAATTTAAGAAAAGAATATGATAATGATAGGAACTGATGACATCGCATTTAGTCCTCTGTCCTGAGGAAAAGGTTCAATGACGATAACATACGCTCATTTCTCCGGAGGAATGCACACTTGAGTATACATGGACAACACTAGGCCTAATTTTATTTTCTAAGGGTTTGTTTGGTTGCCAACATTTTCTATAGGCACTCAAAATTCCAATAAATCTTAACCACTGGTGGACCCACGTTGGAACAAGGGGGGACTGGTATACGTCATTTAACGTACAAATTAAAAAACCTATTTTGACCTTCAAAAATATTTATAACTAGTAAAAGGGTAAGAAAGGGTCGATCCCACATAAGACAGTTAACTTCCTAATTCAAGTTCAACTTATTGAAAACGAAACTAATATTTACAAAATGAGAATGTATTACATCAGACTGGTCTGACCATAAAATTTAGTCAGACCAACCTTATACACAAACAACAGACACGCGTAGTAGTGACGGCCCAAAAATTGTCATATTCATAAATAAAGAATGAGGCCCAAAAGTTTCCCCAAATTTTTTCTTCCCATCAGTGGACAATCAGATACCCATATTTCATCCCATGCTTTGCACCTCATGGACGATCATCATAATTCATTATCATTATATTGTTGCATGACTTGTATCATCATCAGGATTCATCATCAATTCATCAACATCAACAACATCAATTATCATTAAAATACTGCTCATAGTTTTACATTTGTATAAAGCAATAATGGTAGATTATTCATACAGAAGACATGACTTTTGTGTGAAGATGGAGGTTGATGGTTGATGAAGATGACTATTGAGATAGGAAGAGAATAGAAGATGAAATTTAAAAAAAAACAATGTCTACATAGAAGACCTGGACAAACAAGAGTCTCACGGTCTCGCCTGGACAAAAAAACAAATTAACTTAGTGAGTTCTATTATCTGATAAACCTGGACACATATGGTTAAACCTAGACACATATTTTTAAATATGGATACATATTGTTACATCTAGACACATATTTTTAAACATGGACACATATTGTTAAACATGGACACATATTGTTAAACCTGGACACATATTTGTTATACCCGAACACATATTATTAAACCTGGACACATATTATTAAACATGGACACATAATGTTAAACATGGACACATATTTGTTAAACCTGGACACATATTTTTAAACATATGGACACATATTGTTAAACCTGGACACATATTATTAAACATGGACATATATTGTTAAGCATGGACATATATTGTTAAACTTGGACATATATTGTAAAATATGGACACATATTGTTAAACATGGACACATATTTGTTAAACGTAGACACATATTTTTAAACATGGACACATATTGTTAAACCTAGACATATATTGTTAAACATGGACATATATTGTTAAACTTGGATATATATATATATATATTGTTAAACATGAACACTTATTGTTAAATATGGACACATATTGTTAAACAATGGACACATATATATTAAACCTGGACACATATTTTTAAACTTGGACATATATTGTTAAATCTGGACACATATTGTTAAATATGGACATATATTGTTAAACTTGGACACATATTGTAAAACATGGACACATATGTGTTAAATCTGGACACTTTTAAACATGGACACATATTGTTAAATCTAGACACATATTATTAGACATGGACATATATTGTTAAACCTGAACAAGTGAACATATATTGTTAAGCATGGACACATATCGTTAAACATGGACACATATTTGTTAAACCTGGACACATATTTTTAAACATGGACACATATTGTTAAACCTGGACACATATTTTTAAACATGACATATATTGTTAAACTTGGACATATATTATTGAACATGAACATATATTGTTAAACTTGGACAAATATTGTTAAACATGAATACATATTGTCTTCATCTTCATTTTCATTTTCTCTAATTGTTCGTTCCTCCGTTTTGCCTATTAACACAGTGAAGAAGTATGTTAGGTTTGGACTATGGTTGTTTTGATAAATGACGACGATGATGTACAACAATTGCAGTGAGGTTTGGCGAAGAATTGATCAAAAGCCATCAAAATGATTTTGTTTCACGTAAAAACAATGTCACTGACTCTTTCTCTCTTTTTCTCTAAATGGTTAATGGTTTTCTTTGACTCAAAACCATTATTGCCTTGTTGGTGCCATTAAAATGATCAAAATCAATTTTCATTTGTCAATAACCTATTTTCTTCTAAAAATGTAATGGGTCAGGTTCGGTCTGACCAAATATTATGGTCAGACGGTCAGACCCAATACCTTCACTTACAAAATTCACATTATTTACTTTGGATGGGAGGTTTAGATGGAAGTAGTAACTAAAATTGTAATAACCCGAAATTTAGGGCCAGAAGATTTCGCGGTTTATTAATATTATTTTATATTCTAAGTCCAAAAGGCCTGAATATTTGGACTGTTTATTTTTATTTCACAATCTTATCCAGGAACTGAGTCCCATAACCCATTTATTTCTCTTATATGGCCGGCCCTCACATTAGTAAAAGGGATATTTTATTTCCTTTTATTATTCAATTAGATAATTATTTATTTAATTAATTATTTAAATCTGACCGGTTGACTTTTATCCGGTCTTCTTTTATTTCTCAACCGACTTTTGAACTGGTTGATTTCCCCCTCTTTTCTCTTCCTGATTCACGGCCCCCTAGGGTTTCTTTTAAATTATTATTTTTCTTTTGTTCTTTATTATTAAATAGGGAACAAAACTCTTAGCCCAATTATCTATTTTCCATACAACTCAAAGCTCACAAAAGAACCCTAAAAACTTCCCTATCACTACTACAATAAAAGCCTAATGCAACGCCTAAAAAGCGTTGCATTAGGTTACTTAATCGTTGCAAAAGGCCAAATGCAACGCTTTATAAACCGTTGCATTTGCTGCCATTGCATTAGGTCTAATGCAACGATTATGGAGGCCTAATGCAATGGTTTATGAACAAAAGTATAAACCGTTGCATTAGGTCTTTTGCAATGGTTAAATGAGCCTAATGAAACGATTTTTAAAACAAATATCAACCGTTGCATTAGGTATTATGCAATGGTCAAAAAGCCTAATGCAATGGTTTTTAAAGAAAATATAACTGTTGCATTAGGTCTTTTACAAAGTTTATAAAGGCTAATGCAACGGTTTCCAAACAAAATGTGAACCGTTGCATTAGATCTTTTACAATTGTTACTATGCCTAATGGAACGGTTAATAAGAAAATAATTAATCGTTGCATTAGTTGTCTTATTATTATTATTATTATTATTATTATTATTATTATTATTTATTTATTTATTTATAAGAAAATAATCAACTTTAGAGGATTAGAGCAATGTAGGTACCTAAAACAATCCAACTCGCAAAACATATCTTGAATTTGAATTTTTATTAATTAAATTAAAAAATAAGTATAATATAAGTAAAAATCCAAGTATAAAACAAGAATAATGCTACAAGTAGACGAAAACTTTATGAAGAAAAAAAAAAAGAAGATAGGTGGTAGCATCGACAGCGTCATCATGTGTCAGCGTAGAATTGAGTGGCGGCATCAACAAGCAGCAGTAGCAGAATCTGGTCGAAGGCAGCAACGACACCATCAAAAGGTGGAAGTGATAGTGGCAACAGCAGTAGCAACTTCAAAACTTTAATTTGAAGGCGGTAGCGACACCATCGGAAGGCAGCTGCAGCAACGGCATATCAGTAAACGACAGATCTCATTGGTGAAAAAAATTACATTTGCTACAAAACTTGAGCGTAAATATCAGTACTTTAAAGTCTCGAGTTTTGAAGACTAGCCAAACGGGTATAGTTTTGATCCTAAAGCTGATCAGTAACCGTCTAACCAACATAAGGCGATAAGGAATCAGCATCGACTTTATTGTCAACATAATCACTGTCATTTCCTTCCCGACCAATTGTTGCTCAAGTTTTAAAGAAATCGTCTGCAACATCTTCATTTTGTTCCTCAACGGGTTTGGATATAACAATAATGTCCCCAACATCTCTAATCTTCTCTTGTGGAACATCATATATCATTCCATTGCTTTCACATATAGGAGAATTTAAAGCCCGAACTAGATGGGTAACATTATCCTTGCCATCTGAAATAAAGAGAAATAATGCTTACCTATTAGATATTTTCAAAGTTCATAGGAAAAGATGTAGGAGAATAAACAAAGGAGAGTTATAGCTTTGGCTTTTCTAGTAGCCTATGTTTAATTTCTGTTGTATTGTGTAGGAAAAACCTAGTGTGATTTTCAGGCAAATCAAGCATGTTCAGGATAAAAGTCCATGTTCCTTCAACTGATGCACATCTAGGTCTGAGAGAAGCACATAGTTTTTCCGAGAGATTTAATTAAAAATTAACAGCAAAAGTCTAATATTGAGTTAACTCAATATAACTCACAACTAGTCTTGTTCTCTTATATGTAGTTGTCTTTAGGATGCCCGATTAAACAAAATCCAATGCATATATTATATAAAATCTATATCTAAAAATCTTAATCATGTCAGCTAAAAAAAAATCAAGATAGAACGAAAACGCAACTCTAACCTCCGAATTCATAATAATACAATTCTTTTCTCACCTTAATCATATCTAAGTACACGGGGAAAAAATAACCAATAAAGATTACAAAAAAAGAGGGAATCTGAAACATACCATGTAAGAATTATCCAGATTAGCTGGACCATTATCAACCATAAATTTACCTAATTCAATATCATTCATAAATTTTTTATCTGTCATTTCAGCTTCATCCTCAACTAGTCTAGTAAGAAATCTAAGAGTTATTATACATATATAAAAAGGGATCAAAGAAGTCGGTGTGCTAGCAGAAAATTGCATCCATTAGGTATAGGGCTAATAACTGCTTTCTTGAACTTAATTGTAAATGAAACATCTAAAAACAAAATTGCATGTTAACTTAATTGTTACTGACAGGATCGTAGACAATGAAAAAAGATCAATGAGTGCAAAGGAAAAAAGAAGAAGAAATGATAAGCACGCACAAACCTTTTCAGTAACTCCATCAGAAACGATTCTGTTTTCAGACTTGTACTAAAGATAATCAGCATAATTGTATTTGGTAAAACCTCTATATCAAAGAACATAGTGTCTTAAAAAAAATGTATATTAACAAAGCAAGTGCACCAAAGCAATTGTTTAATACTACAACAGAACTTTATTTCAATTACAAAACAATGACCACAGTTGGAAAAAGATTAAATTAATTTAAATAGATTGATGAAACAAAATTAAAGGATCATCAATTCTTGCAACCCAACACTAAAAACGTTTCTCACCATGTTCTAAACATCTCAAAACAATTCACTAGTAATTAAAATGACAATGGCAAGCCTATAGTGAAAGAAAATCACATTAGAGCCAAATTCTAATTTTATTTCCAGCTACAACCATGTATTCGAGACATGAAACTAAAAGCGTTTACAAGCACCAACCAAGCAAAAAAAGGTGAAATTCCCATTGAATTTTTATTACATGTGTTTAACATTGATTCTTTTTACAAGAGTATACCAGAAAAAAGGAAATCAAATCCATGTATTAGAGACATGAAACTAAACGTTTCCCATTGAATTTACAAGGGCATACCAAAGAGAAGGAAATCAAATTGATGTGTTTAACATCCAATTACACAATTGGGAATTGATTCTTTTTTTCCAAGATTCTTTCCTTAGATGCGGATAAAAAAAAGGAGTTGTCTAATTCAAGGAACAAACATTGTGAAAAGGTCTAAAAGAGAATTGATCAGCTATAATAATATGAAGTACATATACTTTTAAATAGATAGTTTATATTTTGAAGACTCAAACAACTGTGAGGTATGGCTTTCCTTGTATAGAATTTGTGATATATTATGCCCAAATTATCCGAAATCACAGAGCAAATCATCAATAATTGCAGTCGAAATCCCCTAAATTTGAAAATAAACAACAATTATAAAAAAAATAACTTCGAACCTAGATAAACAAATAAAAAATGCGAAGACCCTAAGAATTTGAACCCCTAGAATTCAAACAAAAACAATCATAACACACATACACACCAGAATAAGACCCAATTTTGAATACAAAAACCCTAAATTTGAATACAAAGAACCCTAGAGTTGAATACAAAAACCAAATAAACTATACAAAAAAAAAAGAAAAAAAAATTTACCCGTTCTTCGCGATTCTCCTCTTTCGTCCTTTGTGGACATGAAAGAAGCTGATTAAGAGAGAGGAAGCAGCAACATGAGAAATGGAGAGAGAGAGGGGAACCAGAGAGATGAGAAATGGAGAGAGAGAGAGAGAGGAACCAGAGAGAATTTAACTGAGGAGAGGGGAATTACGGAGTAATGAGTTGTGCCTTTAAGATGATAAAAATAAGAATTTTGGGATATACATGACCTAATGCAACAGTTACAATATAAGAATTTTTTTGGCATATATATCACCTAATGCAACGGTTTGGTAAGTCAGCTTTTTTGCATTGACATATATGGGACCCTAATGCAACGGTTGAATAAAAACCGTTGCATTAGACATGATAAATGTTGCATTTTAAGGCTAATGCAACACTTACTACTAATTGTTGCATAAAATCGTTGCATTAGCTAAAATTGTTGCTTAAAACCGTTGCATTAGACTGAAGTGTTACAAGTAAGTGTTGCATTAGATATAAGCGTTGCATTTCAAGTGTTGCATTAGCCTTTTATTGTAGTAGTGTATTGGCCGTGTGTTTTCGAGTGACCAAGGAGGAAATTTTTCTGTTCTTTTCTTCCTAATTCATGTAACTAGACTATCCCATTTAGATTTGGTACAATTTAGTTGTATAGTTAATTAGGATTAATCATGAAAATTGATAGGATTAGTATCATGTTTAGGCTATTAATTTCGAGTAGTATTATATAGATTAATATGTTATTTTCTTGATATCTTTATGTAATCTTGATGAATCTTTAATTGTTTTAATTAATTTTATGCTTAGAATAATTTATTTAATTGTATATTTATATTGAATAATTGCATGATAAATTGTTGAATCTTGTTCTTGGATTTAAGTATGAATGTCGAGTGCCCTATGAGATGTTATGATGATTTTTGTGATATTTTCTTGAATTAGTTTGATGATCTTGAATGTTTAATTGTTAAATTAAAGTCTTAAATTAAAATAATTATTTTGTTCATATTGTTCTAATATGTCAAGTGGCTTATATGTTAAAAGAGAGTTAAAAATCTGATTTTTATTATTGAATCTTGTTAATTCTTGAATTAGTATTGAAAATCTTTATTTAATCGTTAATTTAATCATGTTATTATTAATTCTTGAAATTAATCTTGATGTTGTTGAATTGCCAAGAAGGCCGTGTGGTTATATGAATAAAAAGAATTGATTTTGATCTTGTTGTAATCCATGTTTGATGATTTAATGATTAAAGCATGATTTTAATTGTTATTATATAGTTTATTTGATTAATTATTGATGATTGTTTTTAATTAATTGAAAGTGTCAATTTTGGTGTTTTTAATCATAAATGTCGAGTGGCTCTATGGAATAAAAATAGGATTTTTATCATGTTTTAAGCAATAATTGTTGACAATTGTTGATCTATATGATTAATTGTTAATTTAAATGATTTATTTAATTGTTTATATGATTATTTAATGAATTGATTTAATTATTATTATGTTATGAGTAAATGTCGAGTGATACGTAAGGGTTTAGATCAATTTTAGTTTAATTTTTGGCTTATAATAATTTAGATTGTAAATTTTAGGAATTAATATGATTAAATGAATAAAAAAAATTAATAAAGATAAGTTGCAATATGAAGGAAAGTAATAATATGACGAAAAGGATAAGTTATAATAAGATAAGAAGTATTGGTCTCACGATGGCCATGTCGATAAGATAAGATAAGATAAGAAACGGACGCCTGCTTGGTGATACACGGGTCACCAGATTGGGTTAAGTCGAAGCCACTGCCCTACTGCGGTCTCTGGGCAGTTCTGGATCTTAAGATGTGTAGCCGTCTAAGTAGTAGCACACGGGCTACTATATAGGAGTTATAGCCATAGCTTAGGCTTAGTTCTTGCAAAGGAGAGCTACGAGTAGAATACACGGGTTCTTCCCGGCGCATTTTAGGAAAGTTGGGATGTACACGGGCATCCTTACGAGCTATAATGACCGGTCCAATAAGATGGTTAAAAGAAGGGTTTGGGTAAAATATGATCAGATAAGTATTTCACGGGATAGATAAGGATATATATATATATATATATATATGTATGTATAAATGTATTTATATGATGTGTATGTATGTTTTCGTATATGTTATGTATTGTTTATGTATGGTTAAGTCTTCCGCTGCGTACGTCTGGCAGGTATGTTCTTGTATGTATTTCGAGACGTATTTTTACGTGTATTATACGAGTATTTGTATGTATTTTCATATGTATTTTGGTATGTATTTTGATACGTATTTTATCTGTATTATATACATATGTTGTATGTATTTCTAACCGTATTTTATAGGTATTTTTATACGTATGTTGTTTGTATTTTTAACGTATATTATCTGTATTTTTATACGTATTCTATCCGTATTTTTATACGTATTTTGTACATATTTTTGTACGTATTCTGGTATTTATTTTTATACGTATTTATATGTATTTTTGTATGATTTTCTTGAATTGATTCTATGCTATTATACGGCTAATGGTCCCTCATTTAAGCGGGACAGCCTAGTTAGTCGCCACTGACGGTGGACCCCCCATTTCAGGTGATGAAGCCGAAGCGTAAAGTGGGCTTACGTTGGTTCGGGATGTGTGTTTCGCTGAGTCTTAGGGAACCCGTAGTCTGTTTTATGTTTTCCATTTATTCTTTTATTAGTGTGTCCCAGCCTGTTGGGAAAGAACAGTAGCGTTATGTATTTTGGTATTTAATTATGGACTTTTTGGGATATTATTTCATTGTTAGTTAATAAAAAGGTTTATTGAACTTTAAATATGATATTGTTATTAAGTTTTATGATTGGTAATGATCCATTTGTCGATTTCCTTCGTAAATCGACAGTCTAGAAAAGTCAGGTCGTTACAAAAATAAATAAGAATAAAATACTAATATTATTCTATTATTTATAAATGACAACACAAAAACTTCATTATAGCTCCACTTCGATCATAGGTTGTTCACTCATAATTAAGCGTCTAAATTGTTATAATTGAGGATACTTTAATAATTAACTTAACAATTAGATTGGTGAATTATCACCGCGATCAACTCTTTATCTTGCTCACTAATAACATAGAATCTTGCTGAGACAAATCTAATCCTAATAAACTGGTTTTATTAGGACAATTTATATACTAGAGACTACTAAAATGAGCCGCTCATAATAATAATCTTTAGTGTCCTCCCTATATAATTTACTATTAAACACCGCGCCTAATAGTCATATAGCATAACTCAATTACTCCAAACATCTAATTGCGTCCAATTAAAAGTAAATACATCAAGTTTCATAAGCACAAACGATTATATAAATTGTATAACTGCAAAATTAAATAATTAAATCGACTCAACCCAGCGTTAAATCAATTAGACTCAAATAATAACAATGTAAGCACTCAAACTATGAATAAATTCAGATAAAAACAAATTCAATCATAAGAACAAACTAATTGAGAGCAAGAGGAGAAAACTCATGAATGTAGAACTGAACTAATGCAGTCGCTGCCTTCAAACGTGTTCAATTGTTACCCTCAGACGAACCCGTTTGTACCTTCAACCTCACGAACTCTCGGTATATGCGTGTGTGTTTTTTGGAAGGTGGAAATTAGGGTATATCTATACCCAAAAATACTGAACGAATTTCCCCTAAAAATCACTATTGGAATAAAAATTGATATTTTTTAGAGATTTTTGGTCGTGAGAATCAGACCTTGAGGAGTACTTCGTTGCTCTGCTTCTTGTTCTCTCCGTCTTCTTCTCCCCTATTTCTCCTTCTTTTCCTAACTTCCTTCTTTTCTTTCTTTTTCTTGTTTTTATTTTATTTCATTTTTTCTGCCTCTTTGATTTAGTAGAGGGATCCACAATATTTGATGGCCTTTGGGCTTTCCTATTGTACTTTGGTGTGACTTTCATCGATCCAAACTCATACTATGCTCCTCTACCTACCAATTAAAACACACAACATATTAAGTATCAATTATTTCATAATTAGCTATTAAATAAAATAATGCATAAAATAAATTCTAAAAATATAAAGATACGTAAAATCATATATTAATAAATAAAAGACGATTATAAGACTAATATTAGGGACTAAATATATGTATAATTAAGCACTTATCAGGGACAGTGGTCCCCCACTTTTGAAAATTAAAACTGAATGTAAATAGAACTTGTGTGTAGTAGTATGTAAGAGAGAATGGAGCAGTACGGTTGTTACGGGGGGCTTTTTGATTTAGAGAGAGCTACCCAATTTTATGCTACAAACTTGACCCAGAATATAGAACCACCAAAAAGAGAAAGTAATTAAAAAAATGCCAAGGGGATAATAATAACTCAGTTAACTGTTAATCAGGATTGATTAAGGTTAATCGACAATTACAAGTATGTGTTGTCAAATCAGCCAATTCTAGAAATCTGTGTTGTAATCATTACTTTAATACTTTTATACAAGAATCTCCTCATTTCCCCTAGTAATCTATCAATGTGGGATATAAGTTTTTCCATTCATTTACATGAAGTTGTTTGGCTTAAGATTCTAGCTGAAGTTGAGCATGCCACATGTCTTCGTGAAAAGGTGCCACGTGGACCAATAGGGTGCTGCCATGTGGACCGATGATATCCTGCCACGTAACCCCTGTACTTGAGGCCTTTGATGGTTTTCTTTTGGGCTGGTGTATTGGGCTCTTCCTTGAGCCTTTATGTAGTGGGTCTTGTCCTCCACTTTGACCAGAAAATTGGCAGTAACAACGGTGGTTATTATTTTTTGGAAAATTTGTCAAAAAAAACCCTGCAAGTTCTAGCTTTTTGTTAAAAACACCCTATAATTTTTTTTTTAAAATTTAACAACACAAAGTTTTAACAAATGTTTGGAAGCACAACTTTTTGACGGATTCTGTCAAACTTAACGTTGTGGGTCCCGCCAATTAACTAACACCCTCCAAATTAAATGAAATAATACCCTTAAGTTAGTAAAAACCCAGAATGTTTTTACCAACTCATCTCTTTCAACCCCTTTACTCTCTTTCACCCCCTTTGACTTTACTCCCTTTCATCCCTAACTTCTGACCCCTTCATCTCTTCCTCTCATTTTCTGCGAAATTCATCATCACATCACCTTTATCTGACTGTAAAAGAAGGTAAAATAAGAATCAAAACTGCGAATTGTACTCTGTGGTCCAAAAATGGCGAGTAAGAATGACGAAATGATGACAACAAAAGGGAAAAACATTATGGCTGTAAAACAATTTAACAGAAAAAATCAAATTGTAAAAAAAAGCACTTTGAAACCCTAATTTGCTAAAGCCTCAAAATTCAGGTTCACCAAACCCCAAAATAAGCCCTAATTCTACAAATATTCCCAGTAAAGAACCTTAAATTAAGTAATGTCAACAAAAATAAAAGGAGAAATTCGTACCTTTAATCACTGTAGATTTGAGGCTCGTAGAGGTCTTCTTCTCCAAATTCAGTTCTTCATCTACTTCACTTTGAGGAGTTATTGAGGATTTAATTGGAGTTATAAATAGAAGGGGAAAGAGCCGTTGGGAGTTAATGTTAAAAGTGGTATTAGTTAATTGGTGGGACCCACAACGTTAAGTTTGACAGAATCCGTCAAAAAGTTGTGCTTCCAAACATTTGTTAAAACTTTGTGTTAAAAACAAAGTTATAGGGTGTTTTTAACAAAAAGCTAGAACTTGCAGGGTTTTTTTGACAAATTTTCCTTATTTTTTTAATAAACTATTAAAAGGTGGAAATTTAATAAAAATCAACTTTTTCTATTTTAAGAATATAATGTGGATCGTAAGAATTTACACATTTTGGATTTTAGAATATTAAATATATAAGTATACAAGTATTGAAAATTTAATGTGCTTTAATAAAAAAAATTGTATCCAGGTGCCTCATTATTATCCAAATACGAACATTTACATTCCGTATGACCGTATCCCCAATTGATGGTTTAAAAAAAAAAAAACACCCACCATTTGAAAAAGTAACACGTGAATGAAAACTCAGAGAAACAAACCCACTCTTTCAAATTCACGCTTTAGTCTGTTTCTGAGTTCTGACTACAAATCTCCCAAACTGACGCCAGCTCACCGTTGCCCTGCCGTTGACACCACCGCGAGACTCTTTCACCGCTGCTGCTGCCGATTCGCAGACATCTCATTGCCGCAACAACACCAGGTAAATTCAACGTTTATGTTTTCTTTTCATGTTTAAATTCTGTTTTTTCAGTTGAATTGTTTGATTGATAGTTTAATTTATTTTTTAGGTTAATTGAATTGTTAATTGTTGAAATTAGTCTTCATTTGGTGACTTTTGAAACTTGAAATTGAAACATTGAACCTGGATTAGGGATTTAGTATTTTAGGGCTTGATTTAATTGTGTAAATTATTCAATCAGCTCATATTTGTTCTATTTAGTTGCGGTATGATTTAATTGTTCAATTAAACGATTACTATCTCTATGTTTTATTTAGTTGCCACATAATGAATTGGATTGCATATTGTACAGTAGTGTTGAAAAAAGTGAAATATTACTTGTTCAAGAATGAAGCTCAAGATATGGAATTGGCTTAAATGTAGTGTTGGTGCCTCTTAAAACAAATGAAGACTCAACGATGCAATTGAAGTTTTTATTTAAATTCTATTCATTATTATTATTATTATTATTATTATTATTATTTATTTTTAAAAATTTAGATTTTGTGACTACAAATATGTCGATTTTTGGTTTTAAGACTTTGATTATTATACAATTTATATGATTGAGCAATTTTTGTAGGTTTTTGTTTATCATCCGGACCCCTGGGTGCTCCGCCACTGCAAAGCTGCCTTCATCGAACAAAAGTTGAAACATACTTTTTTAATTATTTTGTAAGCTAGCTAATGATTTTGTTTGTTGTACTTATTTGTCTTTTTTAAAATTTCAAAATTTGTTCAAACTTCAAACTACAATTGTTGTGCTCTTGTCTTATTAGTTTAGTCAAATTATGTTTTGCAGCATCCTTGAAGCATTGAAGGTCAAAATCAGTGGCTGAAGATCTGGTTTTTCCTCAAGAAGGTACCTCTTTTTTGGTTATGAACTCACTGTTTTTTCTTTCTTTTTTTCGCAATTTGTTGCAACAATTGGGAGATTATCTTTATTTCACACCTCTTTTAGTTAATATACTGTTACCTTGTTCTTCTATACAAATTTGCAGATAACACTCTTAAGATTCTCCCAATTCTAAAAAGCCAACATTTCTTGGAGGGATATAACTGGGATCTGGCATGTGTATTTGTACTGCCTCAGAGGCTTCCTTTTGGAGGATAAAGACAAATTATAGGGATAGTTGTTTTCCTCATTACAGGCGTCCCCTTGTTGCAAGAGCAATATCTATCTATTTTTATTTTTTGTTCTAAATGATAATTTTATGGATTCTGTTTAGATCCTAATTCTTCATGTGTAGATGAACAAAAAAAAAATCAATGGTATATTTATTTCTTTCTCTTAAAACACTTCAATTAGGAGTTTCTTCATGTTTAAGAAGTCTCTTTCATTCAATTTGGGGATTCTGTTTAGAACCTAATCCCCCAATTAAGAAGCATTAACTCTCCGATTTAGAAGTCTAACCTAACTTTAGTTTTGAAGGAGCTCAAAAGATGTTTCTTAGAAAATACCTCACATATATTTGTTGGGTGTAGCTTGCCATAATGGGTTGAGTGTCACACATGGAAGCTATTCACCACCCCTATTAGATTTTGGTGTCTGAACTCTAAAGTTGTAGTACGTAGATCAAGAAACACTTAAGTTCAGGAACAAAAGGTTTCCTAAGCTTATAGGGGTTCATTACTTCTCATCTTGGATCTTTTCACATAATTGTTAGAATTTTGAAACACAGATTGTTTGTTTCCACCTGAAGCTCGAGAAGTTAGTAAGGTACAATAGATTACTGACTAGCTTGCCCTTGCTTAAGTGTTGCATCTAGAAGAAGAAAGCGGAATAAAGTCAAAACAATGCATTAAAATATTGCATTTCTTTTGTTAAGTGATATGAATCAAAATTAATAATTAAATAATAAACTTGTATGCCTTGGATTTTGAAATGGAGAGGTTATGCCTTTTGATATGCGTTAATGTTCTTGTCTCTGGGAAACTAGGAAAGTGTGGTCTTGATGAGGACCATGTTCAGTTCTCATTGTTGTAATAGTGCACTTTGGTTGGTCCTATATGCTAATTCATTTTGTTAAAATTGTGCTTTTTGTTTGGCTGGATTGCAACAGCGTCATAGGCTCATAGCCTTATGGGACGTAAATAGGAACTAAGGGCTGGCCTGCTACAAACCTACAGTTACAGTAGCAAATCACCTGTTTCAGATTTTGTTTTTGATATCTTTGGTGCTTGGCTTCAACGCAGGTGTAATGGAGGTCTCATTGTGGAGGGCTCTTCTTCACAAAGTATCATCATTTTTAAGTTTATCATCAGATGTAGGTTTTGATTCAGTACCTCTACAAAAGAATTATCAAAAGATGGACGAAATGATGAAGCTGTTGAAGCCAATTCTAGATGCAATTATGGATACTGAAGTAGTCTCTGATGAGCTACTTAACAAGACATTAGAAGAAATTGGACAGTCTGTTGACGAGTCAAGATATCTTTTTGAATATTGGCATCCATTGGCGAGCAGAGTTGATCTTGTATGTTTTCGGAATCTGAGTATAATTTAAAGATCTGTTTGTTTTATTTTTTAGTTATTACATCTCCAATTTCTTTTGTTTGCTTAACCTTTTGTTTGGATAACAAGATACACCGCAAAAGCGGAGGAAAGATAGAGATGCATTTTCCCTTCAAATATCTCCAGTTTTGGAGGCATAATGTTTATTAAAGAGGGAAGGAAAATGGATCCCTTCGTATTTCTCTTCTTCTCCAAATTTTTATCCAAGTGATGGATTTTTCTCCCTTTTTTTTCTCTTCCCTTCTTTTTCATTTCCTCATACCCTAGCAATCCGTAAAGCAATTGAACTCATCCTGATCCTTATGATTAGCTCCTGAAAGGAAAAGAACCTATATGGTTCTCATGATATGTAAAATGCCTGGAAATATTATTATATATTAATCCCGGCTAGTAAGTTAGTAACTATTTATGAATCTACAATACACTCTCATGTAACAAAATTATGTTTTAGTGTCTAAAAATTACCTTAATCCGTGATTTATTGACAATTTTGCATTGGTAAAGCTTATATACCTCATTGCTTGTATAATTATATGTTCCAATTTTCCAATCAAAGCCATTAAGCCAAGACCAAGGGTGTTCTCTTGCCTGTCCTCTGAAACCAATCCTATTGGTACCATTTTGACAATCATGCTTTAGGTTCTAGATAATTTGCACCTACAAAGTAATGATGTTAATATCGTTAAGGACACTTGACTCCTTGAGAAGAGGGCTTCAGATTCCAGTTTATACATTTGTTATGTTTTACCTTACACAGCTCTGATTCCCTTGTCACTCTTCCTGTTGATGATCACATCAATCATCAAATGTTCTACAAGATGATAGTTTTCATTTCCCTAATATGACTAGTGACCTTGTCCTACTCTGGCATTGTTATCATTTGGTGCAGTTTGATCTTTGATCTGTCACATAATGCCTTAGATTTGTCACATATGATGTCATTAACAGATATAGAATTAAAGAGAATCTATTGGTTTATCAATATTTGTTTTACATCTGTTTGGACCAGATGATAACAGAAAATGATAAGGCCCAATTGAAATGGGGTGAAGAGATAAGAAAATAATTTATAAAGACAAATTTAGATACACTTTCTCTTGATAGTTTATCACTTTATCATTTAGCTTGATCCCGTTCCGGTTCCTTGTTCATTGAGCTCCTTTGCAATAGGGTGGATTTTAACACCTTATCTCTCAAGTTTCAACACTGAACTAGAATAGTCCAAATCATTCAAAATTTAGCATCATCTTGTTCCTTGTTCTTAGAGCTTCTATGCAATAGGGTGGCTTTTAACACCTTATCTATCAACATCGAACTAGAATAGTCCAAATCATTTAAAATTATGCTGAGAAGAGGATGATCAATTTTTTTTGAGCTAAAGTCAAACTTATCGTGGGAAATGCTGGTTGACCTTACACACCAGTGACCCCATTGTGCGTGACCTGAAATTCTTAGGTCGTTTTGAATACACGCGCAACAAGGTGCAAATTCCGAAGGTTATATGTTTTTTCTCACATTTGAATGGCTCTAATAAGGTTATTAAAACTAAAAAATAGCTTTCAGTACGCCTTGCTCTAGTTGTGTCCAAAGAACTTAATAGACATGTGTATTATATAGACATTGGTGGGGGGCAGAAGAACAATAAATGCAAACATTCAAATCAGTGTCATTAATGAATTTTATGAGCCAACTCATACCATGTATCAAAATTGAATCTGGCATAACTACAGGGTTGGATCTAACCCGCACGGTTTTTCCCATTGATTCTATTGGAACAGCATGAATGAAAGTTTGTTAGGGGGAATGGTACTAATTTGATTAGCATACGTATATTAGTGCATTGATGGGTTCACTATTCTCTTGATTTTTAATAGTAAAAGTTGTGTGTAAAGCCACATAATCAATCTTATATCCTAGTAAGGGAAAAAACTATAATTGAGGTGACTCACTACCCTTTGCTAATTTAGCTATACTAGTGTTTAGATTCATTTTCTTATGATTCATAAAGTCTTAAATTATTCACAATTCTCCAACGAGTTAGGTGGAGAAAGAATTACATATAAAGAAAGATACAAAATTCACTCATGTGAAAATACAAGTAAAGTGATTCGAAAGACCACTCCACTTTTACTTTGTACTATATTTGGAGAAAGCAAGCATTTTTTTATAAAAAAAATAAATGAAATTATATAAGTACTTTTACTTTTGCACTATTCACATCCTATATTTTGACACAAAGAAAAATGTTACGTAATATTAGATTTGTTTTAATGATTGTTTCCAAATAACAATATATGTATAATATATACATATTTTATACGAAGTATTAACTAATAGATAATTCAAGATATAACAGTCAAAGTTGTGAATTGTCAAATGTGAAAGTCAAAAGTACAGATAATAGTGAGAGGTATGATATAGTTATTCTGCAACACAGTTGTTACTGTCACCATGAGTTTATTCTGACTGAATAATTGGCCTTTGTGGGTAACTGGGATGTAGATTTTCTTTACCATTCTAGGCAGACTAAAGCTTTTTTGCCAAGTAGCTTCCTGATATTGTGACTTTTTTTTCCTTCCTTTTTTCTGCCTTGTTCTTCATTACTGCTTTCTTCTGACGGACGTCATTCACAGGTACTCCAAGCTGAGTCATTGACAGCGAGAATTCGTAACTGTGTTTTGGATTTTTTCTGGCTGTTAAAAGAATCACGGCAGTCCCTATCTGTGGAGTTGAGCTCATCATCTCTTGAGGTGCGGAGGTACCTCTGGTTCTCTTACTGGTTTTTTTTCACTTTGAATGATTGCACCAACTACTGTTATGACCTCTGTCCCAAATATCTTCTTTGCAATCATTGTGGGATGGTCCCAATTTATAGCTAGGTGATGCCTCCACTCCTCCCCAAATGCACCAGAATTTTCTCTTACTTCTCTCGATCTATCATAGCGGTGTTTTTCATAATTCCTAGTTTCTTACTATTTGTCTTGCTTTTTTTTACTCAGAAAAATTCTTTCCACCAGGCTGAACTATTATTGATCTTTTGTTAACTGGTTAGGTTCAATTGAACTTTATATTTGACAAAATCTTGGTCACCAGTTTATTTTCTATCCAGGTAAGCGGTGACTCATTTGTTACTTTTAGTGATTTCTTAAATGTATACCTCTCTTTTTTCTTCTTATTTCATTCATTTTTGAAGGAACAAAAAAAGAAAAATGTTTTAAAAATCATGTGACTCACTATTTACCTACCATGTTCTTGGTAAAGAGATGTCGAGCATTGTTTTCATCAAACACAAAGTATAGTTGGGACCAACGAAAAATAATCAATAGTTGAGAAAATATATATATATATATATTTATTTATTTTTAAAGAAGATCACTAACATCTCGGCCTAGTAATATCGATTTTCCTTTTTACTCCCTATCTTTGCCTTGTCGTTTTCCCTAATAATCTACATTAAACTACCTCTTGCCGACTTATCACTAAATCTCTTTTGCACAAGCGCAACCCTAGCAGGAAGATATATTGGGGACGGAGGGAATATTTAATGACTAATTCTTCTTAACATCCTGGGTGCTCTATATGCTAGTCTTTCCTTGTAACCTGCGAATGAATTTTTGTAATCAAATCTCCAGATAGTCTGACAGTCTTTGCTGTACAGCATTGCATTCAGAAGGTCAAGAGCATTGCATGTGATAGTACGTCTACAATAATCAATGATGCTGTGCATGATCAGGAAGGTGCCCATGGACCTAGCCCTGAACAGCTTGCAAACATTGCTGAGTGCTTGGGCTTAAGGTCAAATCAGGAAGTTCTCATTGAGGCTGTGGCCCTTGAAAAGTTGAAGGAGAATGCTGAGCAGGCTGAAAAGAATGCAGAGGTTGATCACTTTGAGCAATTGATTTCTCTTGTCACACGCATGCATGATCGCCTTGTTATGTTGAAACAGCGTCAGAGCTGTACACCTGTTCCTATACCACCTGATTTTTGTTGTCCTCTGTCCCTTGAACTTATGACGGACCCTGTCATCGTGTCTTCAGGGCAAACGTACGAACGTGCTTTCATCAAGAAATGGCTTGATCTTGGTCTTACTGTATGTCCTAAGACACGGCAGTCGTTAGTTCACACCAATTTGATACCTAATTATACTGTTAAAGCACTTATTGCAAACTGGTGTGAAATAAACAGTTTGAAGCTGCCTGACCCCATGAAGTCTATCAACGAAGATCAACCATTTGCCCTGCTTTCCCATAATGATTCTGGTTCTTTACGTGATTCTCACATAAAGTCTCAATCTAAAGGTAACCACCCTGGATCCCCTAAGCCAATGCGTTCAGCAGGTTCAGATGGCAAGAGTGCTAGCTATTCGAGTGACCTTCACCGAGAAAGGGTGTCACCATCTCATCCTCGTTCTTCTTCCGACAGCTCTATGTTTTGCACTGTTAAGAAAGAGCATGGACTGGATATTGGGAGGGGGTCTCTGGAAGACAGATTGAGCAATTCAGAGAGGAAAAGTCTGGATTTAAATGGCGAGCACCATGTCTTTCCTGCAGGTAGAGAACATGCTAATGCTGTCGGATCTCATGAACAGCCGTCTGAAAGGAATGATGGAATGTCCTCAGATGGCAACGGAGATTCAGAGATGAATTTAGCTCAGCAATTATCTGAAGATGCTGATCAGATTTCGCAAAGTCCAGGTGATAGCCGTGATGCTTCTGGAGAACTATCAAAAGAACCACATGCTACTTCCGTTGAGAGCACTTCCCGGAGAGAAACTGACTTTATACCTCGACTGATGGATGCAAGATCCCGTAATCAAAATATTTGGCGGAGACAATCAGATAGGCTTGTTCCTCGGATGGTATCGTCCGCTACCACGGAAACAAGACCTGATCTCTCAGAGACTGAAACTAAAGTTAAGAAGCTTGTTGATGACTTGAAAAGTGATTCAATAGAAGACCAGAGAGAAGCAACAGCTCAACTGCGACTGCTTGCGAAACACAATATGGATAACCGAATTGTGATAGCCAATTGTGGAGCAACAAGTTTGTTAGTTGATCTGCTTCGATCAACAGATCCAAGCACACAGGAAAATGCTGTGACTGCTCTCCTTAATCTATCAATAAATGATAACAATAAAATCACTATTGCAAATGCAGATGCAATAGAACCCCTAATCCATGTCCTTCAGACAGGCACGTCAGAGGCTCGTGAGAATTCAGCGGCTACTCTTTTTAGCCTCTCTGTAATAGAGGAAAATAAATCCAAAATAGGCAGGTCTGGAGCTATTGGTCCTTTGGTTGAATTGTTGGGAAATGGTACTCCTCGGGGAAAGAAAGATGCTGCCACTGCTTTGTTTAATCTATCTATATATCATGAAAACAAGGCCAGAATTATGCAGGCCGGTGCTGTAAAGCATCTAGTTGAGTTAATGGATCCAGCTGTAGGTATGGTTGATAAGGCTGTTGCTGTATTGGCAAATCTTGCTACAATTCCTGAGGGAAGGACTGCCATTGGCCAGGCAGGAGGTATTCCGGTTCTGGTAGAGGTGGTTGAGTTGGGCTCTGCTAGAGGCAAGGAGAATGCAGCTGCTGCACTTCTACAGCTTTGTACTTACAGCCCCAGATTTTGCAACATGGTGCTCCAGGAAGGAGCTGTACCGCCATTGGTGGCTTTGTCACAGTCTGGAACTCCCAGAGCAAGAGAGAAGGTATGCTTAGCATCCCTAACTTGTGATGTAATATATTCTTTTACTTTGAAAGTAACCTGTAATTGCCCTTTTTTGTAGGCTCAAAGTCTTTTAAGTTACTTCAGAAATCAACGTCATGCTAATTCCAGGGGCTAACTTTTGACATGGCAACCAAAATTTTGAAGTTCTGCCATTGTTTGTAAGTTCTGTAAAATGTATATTTGATATGCAAATAATGTTTGTGAAATTTTTAGCATGACATATTGTTGGCATTATTTGTTGTGTGTAAGTGAAAATCATTGATAGTTTTTAAGATTATTTTTTTTCCTTTTATTATTTACTTTATGATTGGGTAGTATAATGACAGAAAAGTGGCTAATTAGCCCGCCTTGATTTTGAAAAGACTAACAAATTATCTTGTATACTCTCTTTTTCTTATCTCAAAACTCAAAAGCCCTTCTATATTTCATTATCACTTGATGCTTTTTTGTGTTTAGCCTTTGGTGCTCTTGTGTAAATTATGAACATTTGTGTGGAAGGATTTCAAAACTCAAAAGCCCTTCTATATTTCATTATCATTTGATGCTTTTTTGTGTTTAGCCTTTGGTGCTCTTGTGTAAATTATGAACATTTGTGTGGAAGGATTTTAAACCAGTCTTGATTAAGTGGAGCTGCTCCCCTCAAAAAAATATATTAAGTGGAGCTGCTCCCCTCAAAAATATATTAAGTGGAGCTGCTTGATGTATGCTGACTAGATATTCATGTTGCCATATGCATGGACCTTATCCGACCCCGAAATACGTAGTTTTAGCAGTCTTTCAAATTAATGTTGAATCTTTGTTAAAGGGTAGAACTACCAAGGCAGTTATTTAATATATCCAAGACAAATGTTCTAATACATGAGTTCATATCTTAGCAAAATCTTCACCCTTCACAAATTTGCTGTTAGGGGAAGTTCATCAAATAGTTAACTATATGTTGCACCTCGTCAATTGTGAAGTGTAGCGATTAGCAAGATTAGTGGTTTTACATATGCATTTCAGTTTTGATCTTGTTTGACCTTGATTTAGAAGTAGTTCTTAGTGTAAGGTGACTAGATGTTCCTGTCATCCTTACTACTGGATCACTGAACATATTATTCTGAATTCAAGGTACATCGTTTTGAGCATATTTTCAAGTTTTTTTTTATTGATTTTTTTTAATTTTTAAAAATTTTATGATAGTATGTGAAAGTTCTTTAAATATAGTGGTATTTTGTGAATTAATGATCATTGAAGGCTGCAAGATAATTACGCCTTTTGGTCATGGGCCTTTTCTTCTGTTTGTGTTTTGGGGTGGGTTGCAAACTTGCAAGTTGCAACCATAGTATTGATCAATTGAATTATTTACCCACAGTGAATATCATGCACTCCGTTTAAACTTTCATATCATACGTTTAGAACATTTGTGTTAAACACTTAGAACATTCATGTTTTATTTTAATGGTAATACTACATGTGTGTTCTAAATGCATAACATAAATGTTCAAGATAAATAGTGTAAAGGTTGTATTCTCAAAAACAACTCCATGGTGATCACCATGGACCTAGGTGTATGAAGAAATTTTCATCATTTTCTGCTTATCGGGATGCCTTTTCTTTTGAGGGATAATAGACTAACAGTTTGCTATGAAGAACGATATGAGATGGAAGTCTTTTATCGCCTTGTTGATATCATGTTCAATATTCTACTTGTGACAGAATTTAGTAGTTCATCCTCCAAGAACGGAGTATTATTTACTCCCTCTGTCCCAAATTACTTGCTACAATTTTCTTATTTGGATGTCCCAAAATACTTGCTACATTTCCTTTTATAGTCTATAGGCTCCACATATATTTTACATTTTTTCGTCATTTTTATCCTCTTTAAACCAATCTTTTTCTTCCACTTACCTTTACCAATGGTGGGCCCACATAAAAATTGGTTTGCATAAAAATTTGTTACAAAATGAAATGTAGCAAGTAAAATGGGACGGAGGAAATAGTTCATTGTAGGGGGATGCTCTTAAGGCTTTGAAGCGTCCTCAATAACTTGTGTTACTTCTAGGACACTGCAGTTTTCTGAACGTCACTCACAAGGGGCGCCAAAATCAGCATATGAGTGATATTTTTTAGTATTTTCCAAAAGCTCACCATTAATCTATAATCTATTCTATAATGGGGGTGTTTGCTGGAGAGAGTTTTAAAGAGTGTTTAGAGTTTTTGAGAGAATTTAGAGTTTTGACTAGTAAAAACTCTATTTAGGGTGTTTGGTGAGTGAGAGGATTAAAGAGAGTTTTGTACAAAAAACTCTGATCAAAACTCTCTTTTGAAAAAGCTGGGTAGAGGAGCTTTTTCAAGAGAGTTTTGGAGAGAGAAAAAATAAATGACTATTTTGTACCTATTATTAAAACTTAAATTTGTTTTGAAAAAAAAATATATGTTTATAAATGTAATTTTACATAATCTAAAAGTACAAAACTCTAAACAATCAGTTAAATGTTACCAAACACCTTTACACAACAATTATTTAAATCAGCAGTCAAATCCTCTGAACAAAAAAGTAATCATCTAATTACCAAACAGGGCCAATATATAATATATAATTGGAAAAATTGCTAAAAATATTCCCAAGTTTGGGCCATATTCTCTCATTATTCCCAACTTAGATTAATCCAAGAATAATCCAAAGTTGGGGGTTATCTTCTCTGAATGATCTAGAGTAATTAGAAACCTGTTGAACAGGTTAAAAACTGCGGTGGGTCCCAATTTTTTTCTTTTAACTTTATTTAATCAAACTAAAATTAGAATAAATAGAACAAACAAATTGACAAAAATAAAACAGATTTAATCAATCAAATTTATACTAATAATATAACTAAACCATATTTAATCTAAAACAAATTACAAAACAAATTGATTTAATCTAAATAGAACTTCAATATAAGTTCAATTACAAAAAAAAAAAAAAAAATCATTGTTCACCATTTCTCTCTCCTCCCTTCCACGTTCATCACCACCAACCTGCCATTCCTTCCTCCGTCAGTTTGTCGCCACCGTCACTCCCACCGGAAATTGGCACTCATCATCTTCTTCTTTGATCTTCTTCGCGTTTAATTTATTTCTTTTTCTTCTTCGACCTGCTACCGTATTTTTTATGGGATTTGATGCGGTTGGTTTTTGTTGGTGATAAGAGTTGATTGAGTGGTTTCAGTGGTGGTAGAAGTTGAGTGGGTGGTTTTCTGTGGTTCGATTATGGTGGTATTCGGTTCAATTCGGTAGATATGGTGATTGAAGGGGTGATTTTGGGTTTGCTTTTATGGGTTTTTGGTGGTTGTCGGTGGTTCGAGGGGCGTGGTGGTGGTGACGAATGGGGGTGATTTTGGGTTTGCTTTTAAGGGTTTGGTGGTTTTTGTGGTTCAAATGGTGTGGTTGGAGGCTTCAACAAGGGTTTAAGGTTGGTGGTGGTTGTGAGAGTTAAGGTGGTGATTATGGGGGTTAAAGTGGTGGCTGGATTTTTTTTTTTAATTTGATGGTGTGGTGGCTGGAAAATTGATGAGGGGAGAAGGATGATAGATGATGATGGGGTTAAGGTGGTGGTTGTGAGGGTTAAGGTGGTGGTTGTAATTTTTTTTATGGCGGGGTGGTGGCTGGAAAATTTTTAAGGGGAGAAGGATGATAGATGGGTTAAGGTGTTGAATTATAAGATAGAGTATACAAAACATTAGAATAACAATACTTTGATATATTAGGTGCTTTCTTCAAATAACTGAATACAAGATTTAAATAGATAAAATAACCAATAACAACTCCCTAAACTTAAGCCCTCTAAACCACGTTTATCCCATAAACCCCACTAACATACTGACTTGGTAAACACCCCAAATAACAACCCACTACAAGACTTACTAACTTAACAAATACCCTAAAACTATGCTAGCATGAAAACCGGGCCACGTAGACTAACACTCAACTAACTTTTGAATCAACTTCCTACATTCCCCCTTGATTCAAAAGTTCATTACAATAATTATGAAGATTTTACAATATTGTAGAAATACAATCACGACGTTATGAACTTGTAAAACCATGACCACAAATTCGAACACAACAATGAACTCTCGACTTGAACTCAACTTTTGATTTTTGACACGAACTCATAACCACAACACTTGAAATTCCTCATGATTACCGCGACTTAAACACAATATGCTCGACTCCCATACTTTGTGATGCACATTATTATCATCTACACCTTCTTTGATGCACTTCTCATCAAATACTCACTTGTTGATGCACATTATTACCAACTTAACATCGACATTAGATGAAACACTTCTCTTCATCACCTTTTTGATATTGTGTTGCGAATTTGACAACATCTTCTATAAATTTCACGACTACGATCTTAGAAATTTTGTCTACTACTATTAATAACATCAAATTTTTATTTATTTTTTTTGCCCTCCTTTAAACAATTTTTATGGGTTAAAAGGGAACCCATCTACACAAACAACGTAAGGAAAAAAAACACAAGATTTGTTTTTTAAATCAAACTTTCTCTTTTTTATTTTTCTTTTTTTTCTTCATCTCTTCCCCTTCTCTCTTTTTTTCACTATCCCGGATCTAACCTGAAGCTCTGATACCATGTTGAATACTTTCTCTGCTCCATATTAATTGCAACATTTTGACTAAATATGTGAGAGTTTTTTGGTCAAATTTTTACAATTAATATGGAGCGGAGGAAGTATGTATTTAATCTGTACGGATGTTTTAGGTTATTGCATTTTTTGTAAGTGAAACCTAATTTCTTACCTTATAAAAAAGGAAAATGTTCATTTAAATTCAATATTAATTACATTAAACTACACATAATTTTGGCATGTATTTCTATGTATTATCAATTTAGAAAGCATAATTGATGAGGGTTATATATAGCATTATTCCTAAAAAAGAGTGGTAGGTACAACTCGACCTAACAAAGTTGATCCAAAATTCGATTTGATACCTAATTTGAGATCAGTTTTTGGCCCGAAAAGATTAATTTGAACTTTGATCTAAAATCCAAATTGATTTAAATCTCAATCCAAAATTCGAAACTCATTTGGTTTGAAACTCATCAGAATTAAATATGTCCAATTTAAAATGATCTAATCTGAAATAATCTGATTCAAATTAATCCGATCAAAAAACATTCCAAAATTATTAAGTTATATTATATACTCCCTCCGTAACGAATTACTAGAATACTAGTAACATTTTCCTTTTTTGGTTGTAACAAAATACTAGCAACAATTTTTTCTAATTTCATTTTATTCTTTTTTTGGCAAAACAAACAACACAATACCTCACTTACTTTTCTCTCTCTTATTTTTCTCTCTCTTATTTTTCTCTCTCTTACTTTTATCATCATACCACATAATACCCCATTTATTTTTCTTTCTCTTACTTTTCTCTCTTTTACTTTTATCATTATACCACCTAATACCACAATTAACCTATTTCATCTAGGAGTCCGTGCTAGTTCAATTGTTGCTAATAATTCGTTACGGAGAGAGTAGTATATAATTTTTCAAATTTTTTATATATGCCTTTTTTTATATAAATAATACTTTTAAATTCTAATAGTTAATGTCATTATCACATGTGGGTTGTCCCAACATAGCCCTTGCCCAGTGTGAAGTCCTTATGGTGGTTAAATATATTCCCTCCGTAACATAATTCTGACAACAAGTTTTTTTCCACGCATTTCAAGGAAGCGATTTAAGGGTGTAAACGAATAAATTGATCAAAAAAATTTTAAGATTAGTAATTTATGATCTCAATCTTACTTGTATTAAAACCATTTCGATTAATTTGTTCGTTTACACCCTTAAATTGCTTCCTTAAAATGCGTGAAAAATAACTTTTTGCTAGAATTATGTTACCGAAGAAGTAGTTTGCATGAGGATCACACGCCGTTGATAAGAAAGCACTTGTATGAGTTGTATCATTGATTCATTGTTTTGATTAAGATACCAACGTTTGATCTATTAATAGATCAAAGGAGGAAGTGTGTTACTCCATACTCAATCTATTACATCAAATTGTTTATTTTTCTTAGATAAATAAAGATCTTAAAAAGCAAACGACTGCAACTGTGCAAATATTAATGATTTAATCTTTAACTAGTATTCTGACCCGGGTGTTACCCAGGGTTGCAATCTTTCTTTTTATTTTCTGTTTTCTTTTTCATCGATCTACTACAAACTAAATTATTATGAGTAAAAGTTGTTTATAAAATTGAAATTTTCTTATTATAGATCACTGGTAAAAAGTCGGGCTACATGGAGCTAGGTTGTGGGTTCGATGTTTTTTGAGTCTTTTTGTTTTAATTCATTTTGGATTATTAAATGGTGTTATGACATGTAGACTAATGACATTGACAACAATGTGGTGTCTATGTGGTGTAATACGGTGCGAGGAATGCCTTTTAATATATTATACTAGATTATACCCGAACAAATGCTCGGTTTATTAAGCTAAGGTAAGTATTTAGATCTAAAATAAAATCTTTCTATGCAGAAATTGATAAAAAGTTATTGTAGATGAAAAATTTATCTAAGTACTTTATTTTAGTTATATTAGACAATAGAGAATAAGTAATATCCGAAATGTACATAATTTTCAAATTAACTTAGGTAATAGATTAAAATTAGTTCATTAACAATCATAATTTTTATATAGACATTTCGAATTTGGGTTGATATATATCGATTAGGTTAATTTATTTTCATAAATATTAAGTCTACTAACGTTGATAATGTAATATTTTACATTTTTTTATCAAGATTATGTAATTATTTATTTTAGATAAAAAAAATTGCGCTATTGTTAAAATAGAAGCCATATATGGTTATCCTGTTGTTAATTTTAATAACTTTTAGAATAAAAAGTATAGGATTTAATGAATCTCTCTTTCATCTTTTGTTAATACTAAAAATAATGTTTCCAAATGTAACAAAAAAAAGTTATTTCGACAAAAAAATACTTATTTAATACGAAGTATATTGGTTCATTCATTTTAGGAAATTGAGTTTAGTCAAAAAATATAGAATCACTAAAGAATTAAGGATGACAAAGAAATACTTTAAAAACTAAAAACTAATAAGAATTTTTTTTTAATATGAATTGGTAGTACAGTTTTTATTGGAAAACGAAGTACATATAATTATATTTGTTTTAGGATAAAAATAAAATAAATGCATCTTTGGAAAATGGGAAACATTTAATATTATTATAAATAATAGGTTGGGAGGGAAAAAGGTAGAGTTTAGGAGATAATTTTTTTTAGTGGCTTAACTTTTAGTATATAGTATAGAAGTATAGATAGATAGATATAGATTTCTTCTTGAAGACTCATGACGTAAGAAGTTAATGTTTAAATAAATAAAATTAATATACAAAGGAGTGATGTGTGGCATAAAGTCATTGTTTTAAAGGAATAATATAGATTATTAAATAACCCATCAAATTCTAATTAGTCAAAACCCATATTCTCTGACTAATTACTCGATTCTAGTTAGTTGCAATATTTTTATCTTGGAGCAAGGTTAGAATTTATGGTTATGATATATATACACCCCTAAAGGTTGTAAAGAAACATTAATTATATTTATTATTATAGACTATATTATAGCTTTGAATCTGCTTGATTTATCAAAGACTGTACTAGCCTTTTCTACACGTCTTGCGTGCATAGACCAAGAACAAAGGTAAGTCAGTATAAGAAAATTCATTCTTAATATCATAAGATTATTTAAGCCTTAACTTATCAAGATACAATGATGAGATTATACTCTTATAAAACATATTAAATACGTCTTAGCTTTAAATTCATGTCTTTTTTTCTATTTTCGATTTGCGCAAAATGAATATGAACTCAAATACAAACATTCTTTTTTGATTTATTTTTCAACTAACGCAAAATACATTTGAACTGTACTCATCACACGCATAGTATACATAAATAGTTTTATCTCAATTATATAAGCCAGTGGGGTTATGGTGTCCCACTTATAAAAGGACTTTATAATCCTTATTGATATAAAATTTTGCATGTATAATTTATAAAAAAAAAAAAAAAAAACTTACTTAAAAATCTATGTAAAAAAAAATATCTATACAATATATTAAAAGATGCGCGAAGCACCATCTACACGACAAGTAAGCTAACACATAAGTCGACATGCAAGCATCATTCTTTTACTAGAGTTCGCCACATATGCAATATTGCCATGTAGGATTATTGTTTAGGTGTTCAATTAAAAAATATGTTCATATGAAGGTTCGAACTCAAGACCATATCACACAAGTAATACACCCTTACCGACTCAACCAACATTATTTATTGTCTAAATATTCACCTTTTTAAGTCATATTGTTCAATTGTTAGAGTGCACTAAATGTCATTTAATTCAGTAATTTCATTCAAATGCTTTCTTTCCATGCAAATTATTTGACCCCTCTTGACAAATCAAGTTAGATTCTAACCACAGATTTAGACAATTTATTAGGTATATTGTATAACAATAATTTTGATAAAATCTTGTGTCCCTTATTTTTTTAGGCACTAACATAAGTAGAAAATATTACTATTCAACGATAATGTTTTATTCCATGTCAACTATTTAAACTTTGAAAAAAATATATACGAAGTATTGATATTATTGTTAAATTTTTACAACCATCACAATAATATCTTTTGTTGTTTACTTTTGGAGGCAAGAACAAAGGAAACAACAATATCATCATCATCATCATCATCAAACAATACTTTTTTTTTTAATATTAAGCTTCCTTAAAAAGACTATAATATTTTCTCATTGTATTTAGTTTCAAAACTCACTATATTTCTTCGGTTTGAGACCCGGGGGCCGGGGCAACGCCCGAGCCACAATACTAGTTACAATTGAAAAATGATCTGACATAATGAAAGTAAATCCAAAAATTATAATGTAATAAATACAATTTTTATCAAATTATTAAGTAGAATTTCAAAGAATAAAAATTAACAATTTATAAAATTATTGAGATATATAAGAATATCTTAATAAGATAAGAAATAAATAATCTTATGATATTAATAATAATTTTTTTTATATTGGCTTATATTTTTTTTTCCGGTCCACGGACCACGGTCTATGCACATGCTTAGAATATGCAAAAGCAAGTGTACTAGTAAAAAATAAAGCCAATATTCTGCTTAGAATATGCAAGTGTATCTAGAAATAAATCCAAAAAAATGCAAGTGTATTACGGAGTATATTAATTTTACAAACTTTACGGTTCTGAATTAGCCGATTGTATTGTGATCGATCATTTAAGACCGACAGGTTATGACCTACATTTGACCGTGAACAACCGATGATGACCTGCATACCGATTATGAGCCATATACCAGTTATGACCTGCAAAAAACCATTTGTGACCGACCGAATGTGACCTATTATCGACAGCGACGACAGGGCCGATAAGTATCGGACCGAAGTCGATTGATACATGTCTAGAAAAATATCGAATTCGACCAAATATTGAATAAGACTGACCGATACCAATACATATGACCTGTTTTTTACCAACCGTTTTTTATCGAACCTGTTTTTGACCAACCTGATTACTTGTTTTATCATCCCTAAGTCCACCCTGTTTGGCATCGCATCATACACGGAATATGCATATTTTAATTTTACAAACTTTGCAGATTCTTTGTCCTTGGCACTGCTTTAAATTCTCTACAACTTCTTAATCGTTGACCAAATTGAGTTACATTTAGTTTGAAGCACATTTACACAATTATACTCTTTTCTCAAAAAGCTTGTACATCAAATTAAAGCAATCAATCAATCACATAATAATATTCTCTTCAATAATCTTAGCTTTTTATTAGTGAAACCCAAAACAAAAGCAATCAAAGATGGAAGTTGGATCAGCCATGTCTGTGGTTCAAACTCTAATAGCAGCACTTCAATGTGTTGATCTCAAGGAAATGTGCTCTAGTGCTGGCCACAAATCCCAACTTGAAGAGCTCCAAGGCACAGCCAATGTAATCAAAGCTGTGCTTGAAGATGCAGAGAAAAAGCAGGTTTTGTCCAACCAAGAACAGCTCTATATTGAGAACCTCAAAGATGTTTTAGATGAAGCTGATAATCTATTTGATGAGTTTGTTACTCAAGCTGAAAGAAACAAGCTTTCTAAACATAATAATACTAAGGATCGTCTCTTCTCTGTTTTTTCCAAGTATGGCCTTGCTATTCAGATGTCTCAAAAGGCTAAGAAGGTCAAGGCTAAGTTGGATAGTATTGCCTACAATAAGCAGTTTACCTTTAAGCATGATCCTGTGCCGATCCACAAGATAGGCCGCGAGACATGCTCTTATGAGCATGAAGAAATCATTGGAAGAGAGGATGACTTGAATGTTTTGATGGGTATGTTGTTGGATTCTGATGTTGATAGGGACGTCTCTTTGGTTAGTATTGTGGGGATTGGAGGGTCGGGCAAAACTGCTCTTGCTCAGCTAGTTTATAACGATCCAAGGGTCGAAAGTGCGTTCCCTTTGAGGATGTGGACTTGTGTGTCGGATGAAGATCAGAAGAAACTCAACGTGAAAGATGTTCTTTGTCGGATTTTGGGAAGGAATAGTAATAATGAAGGTTGTACTTTGGATCAGGTGCAAGGACAACTTCGAAGCAGACTCAAAGGACAAAGATATTTGCTTGTTTTGGATGATGTTTGGACGGAGAGTCGTGAACAATGGGGTAAGTTGGTGGGACACTTGATGGAGGGTCAAAGGGGAAGTTGGATTGTGGTAACTACACGCTCACAGAAGACGGCCAGATTATTGGAACATGGTAGAGTGCATAAGCTGCAAGGTTTGTCACAAGAGAATTCATGGCGATTGTTCAAACGAAAAGCATTTGGATCCGAGGATTCAATTCAACCTGAAGAGTTAATGAAAATTGGTCAAGTGATCGTTGAGAAATGTGCCTATGTTCCTCTTGCGATAAGGGTTGTAGGAAGTCTTCTTTATGGTCAAAGCAAGCGTCAGTGGCAATTGTTTAAGGAGTTTGGATTAGCAAACATCAATGAAGAAGATGACGACATCATGCCTGTATTGAAGATGAGTTACTACCAGCTTCCTTCTCCACTAAAAAGTTGTTTTAGCTATTGTGCTCTGTTCCCCAAGGATAAAAGGATAAAAAAGGAGAAATTGATTCAGTTGTGGATGGCCCAAGGATACATAACATCAAATGGCCTTATAAGCATGGAAGAAGTCGCTGAGGAGTATGTGTTAATTTTAATCGCTAGGGGCTTCTTCCAAGATGTTAATATTAAGAAAGATATTGAAGTAATTGAGTCATTCAAAATGCATGACTTGATGCATGACGTTGCAGAAGAAGTGGCAAGGAAAGAGATTTGCAGAGTCCGTAGCATCGATGGGGATGAGCATAATAAAGTTCGCCATATATCTCTTGTAAAAAGTAAGGATGCAAAGTTGAGTTTTGCGGGTAAAACCCAAATACGTTCATTTCTTCAAGTTAGGAGTTGGAGCAGGTCACAAGTTGTCGTTACCCCTAATGGTGTGGATGCATTGTTACAAAAGTGTAAGTTCCTTCGGACATTGGACTTAAGTAAGTTAGACATCAAATGTTTGCCAGCATCAATAGGTAAATTGCTACATTTAAGGTATCTAGATGTTTCAAACAACATGCATCTGGAAGTGCTCCCCAGAAAAATTACAAGATTGTATAATCTCCAAGTTTTAAAATTAAAAGGTTGTACAAGTTTGACAGAGTTGCCAAAGGATATGAGTAGATTGGTTAAGCTAAGGGTCTTGGATATTACAAGTTGCTCTAAGCTAACTCAGATGCCTAGGAGCATAGGTGAGTTGTTGTGTCTTCGCACCCTTACAGACTTTGAGATGAGAGAAGTTAGTTCAAGTAAGGAGTTGATTGATGGAATGGAAGACCTAAAAGGTCTAGTGAACCTGAAAGGGGAACTTGTCCTTGTGATCCAATTATCTAGGAAAGGTCCAGAGTTTGAGAAAGAAACCGGAAGGGAGGGAGGGTATCTAAGGAATAAGGAAAATCTTGATTCCGTGAGGTTTTGTCTGGAGGCAGTGGTTGAGACAACAAGGTTGGAGTGTTTGGAGGCAACGATGGAAGAACTGCAACCACATCATAATCTCAAGAAGCTAGAACTGCAAAGTTACCAAGGTGCAAGAATGCCGAGATGGGCAAGAGAAGATAACCTGATTTCCTTTCTACCTAATCTTGTGACTTTGGTTCTTTCTTGTTGTACAAACTTGAACACCCTGGAATACTTAGGGAACCTCCACCATCTCAAATACCTCGAACTCTTGGCATTGATTAATTTGGAGTTTTTAAGGGAAAAAGGTAGTGATAGTACCACCGCAAGCAGCAGCAATATGACAGCTATATCAGGAACATCATCATCAAGTACTACTTCTCATGGGTTCTCATTGTTTCCCTCTCTTAAAGAGCTTCATTTAAGTAATATGCCATGCTTGAAAGGGTGGGTGCACGACAGTGATGAGCTACGATGTCTTCCTCAATTGGAAAAGTTGATAATAACCAGTTGTCCATCTCTAGCAGTTGTTCTACAATGTCCCCTATTGGAACACCTACAGCTAAATCGATTCAATAACAAACTACAGATAGTCACACAGAAGATGATGAATGAAGATGGTAAAGGAAAAGGAAAAGAGGCTAATATCTCTAAACTAAGGAAGGTTTACATAAGTAATGTGAAGTGGTTAAAATTGTTGTCTTTGGGATTAAACAGGGACAAGCATATGGAGAGCTTAGAAGATGTTTTCCATATTTGCTCCTATTCCCTGCAAATCTTGTCAATTGACAATTGTGAAAATTTAACTAGTGTTACTGGCGAATCAGAGCATCTCGCAACCTTGGTGATCAAATCTTGCTCAAACTTGAGATTATCTCAGAAAAAGGAGGAAGGCAGTGCCATGCCATGGTCATCTCTTGGTCATTCTCTCTGTACAATGGAGTTGAGAAATCTCCCACAACTAGTGAGTCTTCCCAATCAAATGCAGCAATTAACAACCCTCCAAACCCTTATACTTGACGATTGCAAGCAACTGGAATCTTTCCCCAACTGGATGTACAAACTAACATCCCTCAGAAAACTTGAAATTTACAAATGCTCTGCAACCCTCGAGGAAAGATGTCAGGATCCCACTGGCCTGGATCGGCCTCTCATTGCACACATTCCTTCCATTTATATTGCCCCTCATAACATGCATGTGGATCTTCAAATGAGGTAACATTCATCCCCTCAAGCCTCCATATTCTACTCATTTGTTTGTTATATGGAGTATTACGTTGTGATTAATTAATATTTATCCATGAATTTGAAGTTTGTATCTTCGATCTCTATGTTGTGTGTGTCCTTGAGTTGTAACTTGTGTGTCTATATGCATAGTATGCACCTTTGGGCTTTAACTTGTGAAAATAGCATTAAAATAGTGCATCTGTAAACCATAAGTCCATAAACATGTAGAATAGTTTGAAATAATTTATAACCATTGCTGCTAATTTATTGTATCACTATGCAGGTTGAATGTGATATCAGATATATTGCTAGGGCAGACTAATGTGGAGGAAGGGTTAGTTGAAAATCTCCCTAGCTCCTGGTTTTCTAAGGAACTGATCGATGCTTTAAAGCTTCTCAAATCCAACATTTGATTGCGAAAACGAGGTTGATTTATGGCTTCTATACCCATGATTAATGGGATTGAGTTTACCTGGGCAAGATCTGACATTGTGACTTGTGTGTGTGTGTGTACTTGGTGAGACTTGTGTTTATTGTTGTTGTATTTTAAATTTGATTGTGAAACAAGATTTGTTTGTGTCTTCTACATCATTATTGAATTGTGTGTACAACATTTGGTTTTCTAAGATTTGTTTGTCTTCTACAGCATTGTTGGTTGAGAATCTCACTCTTACATGAGATAAATGAATTCATCAATCTATCATTTAAATATGTTTTATGCCATATCCTGATTGTTGGTTCCATTCAGAATATAAGATGTGCATTTCCGATAATAGGAGAAAAGCTCAACATCAAGACACTATGTACGTAGCACAGAGATGATATTGATACTTTTGTTAATGTTTGTGGCGGACCTATAATCATCTAATTTTAAATTTTCCATTTTTAATCTCCGTACCCGTATTCTTTTTTGTCCATGTCCCTAATTCTGTGCAACATAGTCAAGAGGTCCTCAAAACCTATGACAGTTGAAGTGGGTATGGTTTTCATTTGAGGCTGGGTATTATTAGGGAGTTTCAGCCGGTCTTTGGTTGAGTTGGGTGTGTATTTTTAAGGGAGAATTTTCATATACTCCCCCTCATCCTATAATATCATTTTGATTATGTCTATTATTCACTTTGTAACTTTGACTTTATTTAATTTCTTTTATGTAAGGAAAAATATAGTCATACGGGATTTCATTGGATTTTTCTCGATATGTACTTTCTAAATATGTAATTTTTATAATTTTTTCTTATATATAATTAAAGATATTAATATTTAAAGTTTTGTCTTGAGAGATGTGAAAAAGTAATTTGAGTATTTATTTTGTGATGGAGAGAGTAATAGATATAAATTTTTATATACCATCCGTCCCAAATTAACTACTCCATTAGGGTTTAAGGTGAGATTTAAGTTGGAACCTACTTTTTGTGAAAAAGTAAGGGTAAAGATATAAAGTTGTAAGTAAATGTAAGTAAAAAGTAATGGGTATATTAACTATTAACTAGTAAGTAAGAGTATAAATATAAAGTTGTATGTGGATCATTTATCAAAAAATAAAATGGAACAATTATTTTGACGGATGAAAAAGGAAATTGGAGCAGTTACTAATCTTAAAGTTATTTTTGATTAATTTGTTCGTTTGTACCCTTAAATCGATTCTTAAAGTGTGTGTAAAATGAATTGTTGTCAATTCTTAAAGTGTGCGTTACAGGGGGAGTAATTGGTATGTAGTTATTATTATCAGAGAAGGTATTGTGTCAGACTCGTCTGACAATAATATTACTGTCAGACGAGTCCAACTGACCTGTAAAAATGAACGAAAGACTTGAACATTCACTTAAAAAGACCTGGACTCTCACTTAACAAACCTGAACCCTTACTCAATGAAACCTGGACATACACTCAACATGACCTGGAAAAATTAAGAAATGATTTGGACAGAACCAATACTGACCTGGAGAAACTCAATGGATGAAAAAAAAGACTTAGACAAAAAAATTGATTACTTGAACGAAAAAATGAAACCTGGACAATAATTTTCACACCTGGACGAAAATAGAAAAGACTGGACAAAAAATTTGAGTACCTAGAGAAAAAAAGAACTTGGAAAAACTTCTTACTACCTGGACAAAAACACAACCTACCTGGAACAAAATAGGACTAACTTACTTGGACAAGCTAAAGACTTACCTGGATAAAAAAGAAACATGGACAAAGAGTAAACAAACCGGACCAAACAGAAAAGCTTCATGAATTTTTTGACGTAATTCAAAAAATTGGTAGTCTATGATGTGTATAATTTTGAATCAATTCTTTTTCAATTAGTTCATGCCAAAGCAAGACTAATATGCCCCTAAAACAAATTGAAACTTTCCATAGAAAACATTTTACAATGGAAAATAAATTTTCATCGTACTTTTTCGTTGCTTGATTGCAAGGAAAATTTCAGATGAATCAAACTCACTCTAAGTTATAAGTAAGGGTCAAAATATAAAGTTATATGTGGATCATTTACCAAAAAAAGAAATAGAACAATTATTTTGAAATGGATAAAGGAAAGTGGATCAGTTAATTTTGAGACGGATGGAGTAATAAAATATTAATACCTAGCAGATAATATTTGGATTATAAAGTCAAAGTCCAGTATATAAGGTAAAGGTAGAGGTAAAGAAAAAAGAAGGAAAAAAAGGAAAGTCCAACTCATGATAAAATGAGTAGTTATTTCAATCTTCAATGCTAATTAGTAAGGGATAGTCTCATGGAAGTTAAAGAAAAACTTCAATGGTAATTAAATTGTAAGGGATATATTCTTATAAACACTTCATTGATCAATTCAATCTATAGGTATTTCACTCCTCTTGACCTTTAGGAAGTAATCTAAGGTTGTGTTCTTTTCAACTTATTAAAATCGAACTTATCTTAATTGAATTTATCTAAATTTATTGAACTGATTGAAACTTATTTACCTGATTAGACATGATTGGAACTTATTAACAACTTAACGTGATTGAAACTTATTACACTTGATGGTTGATTGAACCTGATTAGAGGTTATTGACCAGAATGGAACTAGACCTGATTGAACCTGAATGAAACTTATTAATCTTATTAAACTTATTAAACTCGATTATGCCTAAATTGAACTTTTCTACACTTATTAAACCTGAATTTTTTTTTTCACGTGAAGCTAGAATGCACCCTAAATGGTTTTAAAAAAAAAATCTTTTTTGAGGGCTAAAGAAAAAACCATGCAAAATCACAAGAGCAAGAATTCAGCAGCTAAGCCAACAAGGAAATACGGAAGCATATATGCAGGAAAATGAGTTTTAGCCAAACAAAAAGGGCAGAATTCCCAAACACTTGTCTTCAAAAAGAAAAAAAAGGCCTAGCTAGGTTACAAAACCACCAGAAAATAGCCTATTAGTAGAGTTTAAAGGAGTTACAAAGTTAACCTTACTGAATTAGAAGGGAACCAATTCACTTCCAGAGTTTCACAAACTTGTCATGGCTAGCAGATGCCACCAACCCCGTCACGCTAGATACAGATAACGCAGAAATGAGCCCGTCATGTGCTGATAGGGTCATCGTCTTGTTTTCTGACATGTTCCAAAGCTCCATAGACTAGAAAATTACCCAAAAAAAAAAAAATAGTTCAGTTAACAATTTGTTAAAATTAATGTTCCATTTTGTGTGCCTAAAAATTAGCTCAGTTTGTTTGTCAGGATAAATCACTAGGTTAAAGTTTTGGGGCTTATTTTGGCCCTTAACAGTCAAATTTACGATTAAAATTAGCAAACCAGAAGGGACCAAATTTACGTGTCTCGGTTTTTGTAACAAGAAAAATACCCGATTAAGATTTGGGTGAGATAACTTACTTGGTAACAACCAATCACCAGTAAAGAGGAATATGTAGGATGGAAAGCACACGAGTAGAACTTGTTTCCATTGCAACTCAGCTCGTGCACACATTCTCCAGCATTTCCTAGGCCAAGATTCCACACTCTGACAGAGTCCTCGCTAACAGATGCCAAGTATTCACCAGACGGATCCCAGCATATAGAATTAATCTGTTTCGTGTGTCCCTACAATGAAAATCTGTCGTTAAAGCTTCACACTCCACAACAAACATAATGGACCGTGACAATATATATACAGTGAATAGTAATTGCACAATCATACATGCATAAACATGCAAATAAGTTCATAAAAAAGTTATTTCAACCATTGAAAGGTGAAGCTCCAGAAATTGAAACCGTTACGCAAACCATTTACTGCGTCAAGTTAAAAAACGAAATTGAAGTTGGGAAGTCCAGTTATTCTGGAACCTTATACTGAAAGGCTAACCTGTAATCTGTGATGACAAGCTTGTGTCTCCACATCAAGAATGGATATGATATTTTCTGAAGCTGCAGCAAGATACCTTCCTTGACAGGGTTGGAATCTTATCTGGGTGCTGCCTCCCTGCATGAAGATTAGGCATGTCAAGAGAGTTGTCCATTGATTATATTAAGCTGATTGCCTGATTCCTTCGGATATTTACTTTGTTTCTGTTCTTCGGTGCACAAGTAACTAAAACTCTAAAAGAGAGGGACTAAGGCCATGTTTGATTCACCTGACATTTTGATCTAAACTTAATTTCAGATCTGAACTAAACTTATTGTCTGATTTAACTAAAAATTGACTGCTTACATATGCTAATCCATAAGGAAAGAAATATGTCAATTGAGATCTTATTTTATTTGTATTAATGAGTAGTTTTTTAATATGTGATGTAAATAATATTTTTTGTTACAAAATTAAAGATATTTAAAGTTTAAAAGCATCAAATTAAATTATGTGATTTGAACTTATTTTTTCTGATCTAATCTGAAATAAGTAAAAATAAGTTGAATCAAACAAGGACTAAAAATTGATAATCCCTCCATTTTTTGGTAATTTTAAAGTTTTCCATGTGTTCATCAAAAGTTAAAGCATGATTCATACCACAGATTAAAATAGCTGTTCGTTAAATTAGAAGATATTGACGGTCCATTTGGTTGTTGGTAATGAATTGTGGTAATAGTAATGAATTTAAAGTGTAATTTGTAAAGGAAAAACTTCAAAATCCCCATGGAAAACATATTTTTCATTCCCAAACTTGAAGTTTCTTCTTATTTTCCATTACCATCCATTACCACGTGGAAGAGTGGTATTAGATGGGAATGGATATTTGTGAAGAAAATTAGATAAATTGGAGTTAAGCTAACACTACCATGGGAATGAATTTTGATTTTCCTTCCAAATTTAGTTATAAATTCATACTCATTACCTCCATTTATAACCGGCTACCAAACGGGCCGTGAAATTAAAAAATACAATAAATGATTTCTATTTTATTCTGGTTTCATACACATGGGGATTATTACAGGTAGAAAGAAGGTAGCAAATTTGAGGGTAGAGTAGATATCCACCTTAAAGACACTGGCACAGTTTCCTTTGGTTATACTCCAATACCGAATTTCACCATCTCCGTCACATGAACAAATGAGATCTTCTTTTTTAGGGTGGAAGTCAACTGACATTACTGTTGCTGAATGTCCCATAAAATTACGAAGAGAATAGCTAGGCTGCAATTACATCAGAAACTTGTCAATGCATAACAAGGAGCACTAGCTACAACACAAGAAGTTTTGTAGTTAAAAGTTAAAACACAATCAGAGGACAAAGCAAGGAAGAACAGTCCAATGCTACTGACAAATCTACCATTGATCTTTTAAACACCTAACTATCAACAAGATGAGTAGATGACGTAACAAAAACTCCTTCAGATCGTCCACAGCATTGTCATTGATTCAAACCAAGTAAAGCACATAGGACAAATAAAAGAGAGACCAAGGAGGAAAATACAATAGTAATGCAGTGAAGGAGCAACAAGAGATATGTTCACTAACGTTGTCCACATCCCAAACTCTGACAGATTTGTCAAAGGACGAAGTTGCCAGGCGAGACATGCTTGGACTGAAGCGAACATCAGTTATTAACTTCGTATGTTCCTCAAGGGTTGCTTTGGTTTTCAACGAATCAGCATACCATATTACAGCCTGCATGATGATATACACATGTTTATGTAAAATAATCTCAATTCATTCAGTTAAACGGCAAACTTAGAGCACGGAATAATAGTTATGGACCGCCATTGTTTAACTAATCACCTTCATATCATGGCCGCCAGTGGCAAGAAGTTTTCCATCTGATGAGAAGTGACAACAGACTACTTTGGCTGTGCTCCCTCGAACAGAATTAACTTCTGTGAACATGAATCCTAAAGCAATTGCAGATTTAGTTTGATCTCTGACAAATTACCAATTTAATTTGTATAAGTAGACTTTAGATTCCTGACAATTTACAATTAGAGCCAAGAATGTCTAATGATTTGTGCACATAAATTAGCCTGATTTGGAACTCAGAACAAACATTAAAGTTTTATTAGTGTTACTGCACATATGGATCACATTACCATATGAAACCTAGACATCGTGACTTCTTGTCAAAAGATGATACCAGGGTTTATAAATTTGCCAACACAAAGCACTCTAAGACTTGTCAGACTGCATTTGACTCCATATAAAAACTCAATAAAAGAACTCCACCCTATTATATTAGCATTCAGCAGTATACAAGGGTGATTTGATATCAAGTAAGATGGAGACATCCCTCAAGAAACGGAAAAATGCAGATACCAATTTAGTGGCCGTTCACTTGTTAAATTCCAGCTATCATTAGTATTTTTAAGTAACACTCATTCTCTTAAAAAATAAAAAATAAATAAAAAAAGAAGCATGCCTAGGTCAATTTCTCAATCAATTTAAGTCGCACCTTTGCTTAAGTCCATACCACGACCAATTGGATCTCGGGGGTCTGCATCATCATGAGATAAGAATGACTCTACATTGTCGTCTAGTGATCCATCCTCCACAAAGCGTTCCATATCAGCCTGAAACTCCAGTTTTTGCCATCTTAGAGCTGGCGTGAAATGCCGATGAGAAATTGTGCAATACTTTTAGTGTTGTTTACTATCAAAACATAATTAAAGTTTGCTCACCAGCTGATTTGATGGTGATGTAAGGGTCGCAGTTGCATCAGCTCCAAACATAAGTGCGGGCTTTGAAGTGCTACCACCATGAGGGAAGGATGGCATCGACATCACATCCCCTGCTGTATGAGTTGAAGGTGTTGAAGGAGCTGAACTTGGGGAAGGTCCTGCGGTGTTTGCAGTTCCTGAGCTGTTGGCAGGTCCTGAGGACGATATAGGCTGCTTTCTCTTTCTCCCAGTCTGGTTTTTTCCAGCCTTAACACATTAAATCAATGTAAAGAATCTATAATTGACCTAGACCCATTAAGAAATTCCACTGTTCTCAACAGTCAACACTGTAGAGTGTAGACTCCAGTCAAATCATCATAATTTAGAATAATTAACTCAAAAGATGAAATCAACATCCCTTTAGAATGTCAAATAGTTCAAGAATAAAAAAAAATGTTTTCTTGAAAGCTAGAATCTGGTGTTAAGAGTTATAACAGTGCCAAGAAAGAAAGGTTACATGCATAAATATAAAGCAAAAGCGCGAAAAAAAGTGAGAATGAAGACAAGAAGTTCAAAAGTACTACAATAGACGGGCCACGGGTGCATTTTTATACAATTAAAAAGGGTGATTTTGCATTTGTGCTTCGAATTTCCCATTTTCGAATCACTTTCACTGAAGACTGAACAAGCAAGACGAATCTTATAGGTTTCTTACTGCTTTCTTATGAAGAACTAAAATCAATTATTGCATGAACAGTATTTTTTTTACTAGCATAGATAGAGACATCAAAACATTGATATAGGAAAATCATTGGACCTGATCATTCCCTCGAAAGGAGTTTGATAAGCTACCATCCATGTTGATGCTACTAGCTCCCCCAATTTTATCTGGCTGGTGAAGACTGGGATTTGAAACTTGAGAAGATTGACCAGAAAGCCCATTTTGCTGAAGTTGGTGCTGCTGGTGACTGTTTTGTTGCTGCTGATGACTGTTTTGTTGCTGTTGTTGCTGCTGCTGCTGCAATTGAGCTATCTTCAACTGAATAATTGGAAAATTTGTTGAAGAGTTAGATCTGAGGGAACAAGCATTGATCCACAGCCTAAACAAGATGATTTTGCATTCCAAAAAGCTACATATGTTACAAATGTGGACAAGGAGGCTGTGCAAACTGCAAACCACCTACATACTACTACATTTAAACAACATATAATAAGAAATGAAGTCAAATCATGGATTTGACCAGTTTTATGGACCTATTAGATAAAATCTTTTCGACTCACGAAGATGAGAGTTGAGAAATATTCTTCGAAGTTGGATCAAATCAAGGATAGGTCAATTATACCTTTAATAACATATCTTAATGGGTCAATTAAGAAATTCCACGAAGGAAGGAAATCAAAGGGCTATACCTTTAATAACATATCAGCATCTCCACGAGGTAAAGTAGGACAGCCGGCTTGCAAGGGTGATCCAGCGATTGAGACCATGTCTGCAACAGGGTTCGGGAGGCCCTCCTTTGAGAATCCCATACCTCTGCTATTTAATAACATGCGTAGTCTTCTGCTTTCCACATCATTTCCAGAGGCTGATGTCATATTTTGTTGGGCAAGCATAAGTTGCTGCTGATGCTGTGGTGACAACATCTGAAGTTGATGAAAGGGTTGAGAAGCCTGCATCAATGATTTCTGCTGCTGAAGAAGCCCAGAACGAAAATTATCTATTCCCTAAATGAGTAGGCAAATTGGTAAAGACAAAAGCAATAAAAACCAGCACACCTAGGTAGCTACAGCCTACATGTACAATGATAACATTCATGGTACCAAAACAATAATAAACGACTTACAAAATTAAAACTTGAAATGACTTACTGTGAGTGGCCATCCTTTTAATGTTAAATTATTGCCACTTTGGTTTGATCCTGAAACAAGAGATGAATATAAAGTGTAAAGTGTAGCAACTAAATATCTAATCTAATTGAAAAAAACGGAGGTGATATCAAAATTGCGAATAGTACAATATTTAGACTCGATGGCATTACAAACAATACCAGGAATTCCTATCAATGATACTTCAGGTCCCGGAGCTCGAGGGTTCAAAACTGGATTCATCTCTCTCTTTATATCCTGCTCAACACCAAAACACCAGACCTTGTAAGTGCCTAAGGAATACTTGCAGAACACACTCCACGCGGCAGCAATAGGAAGCAAATCAAGTGAAATGACTTACTGCTCCAGACCCTGACAGCTGCTGATTCCGGGATGACATCTGCTGAGACATGCTACCTGATGTACCATGCAAAACTTGCCTGCTAAATTTACACAATCAGATTATCGTTGTTATATGATAGTTGCCAGGGTAGCAGATGACACGAATAGATATTTAACTTAAGAAGTATGAGGCCCAATTCTTTTGGATTGAATGAATCTGAGTTAAACTAAGCGAAATCCTAAACTCATCAGGAGCTTAGTTGAACTGAAATGGAATGAAATTTCAGAAATTAAGTCCAATAGAATAGGGCCTAAATGTCTGGGGTTAAATCCAGAGGACAGAGCAGAAAAAATGAAAGAACACAAAAAACTGCAACACTGATAGAGAACTGAAATATAAATTGCAACCATACAAAGTCAAACACATGCAGGAAGATACATTCAAACCAATTCATTGCACGTAGAATGATCTTTTCCAGATGTCAATCTAGATGACTTGGTGTAAGTATTTACCAGGTGTGCATCTTAATAAGTAGATTGATCAGTAAAAAGGTAATGTTACCATACAAAAAGAACATTACAGTAGCTAAGATTAGTAATTAGCCGACAAAAACAGGAGAGGGAAAGAGAGAGAGAGACCTTGAAGGCTGGCCAGCAGCAGCTGATTTTAGTACAGAAGCATGATTCTGATCCATGAGTTGGTTTACATTATCAGAAAATCTTTGCTGCAAGGAATGCACTGGTAGTTAGAATATCAAGAGGCACCCATATTATTTAATTGAATGAAATAGGGGGTAATTTACTTTTTGTGCTGCATCATCTAACGAGTCTCTTTGTAGGGGCGATTTTAATCGTTCCTCATACATTTTTGTGGCCATGGAGTTAGCAGTGCCAGAATTTTGTCGAGCAAGAGCGTCATTCCCTGCAACTTCATTAGCAGTTCCATTGAGCAGATGGGCACCATCTCTTCTTTGAGGTTGTGGTGGATGTTGATTATGATGTTGTTGCGATTGTTGTTGTGGTTGTTGCTGCTGTTGTTGCTGTTGCTGTTGCTGCTGCTGTTGTTGCTGATGTTGTTGTTGTTGTTGTTGCTGCTGTTGCTGTTGTTGCTGCTGCTGCTGGTGGTGTTGTTGAGGCTGCTGCTGCTGCTGGTGTTGTTGTTGCTGTTGCTGTTGTTGCTGCTGCTGTGCTGCATGCCTCTGCATTATAATCTGTTGCATCTGTAACTGCTGTTGTTGTTGTTGTAGATTAGGTGGTTGCTGACTCGGGGACTGCTGCGGCTGCTGTTGTTGCTGCTCCCTTGCTCTTATTACCTGAGTCTATAATTCCAAGCCACATATTTGAAGTTCAAGTAAGATATAACTTGTAGTTGCTTTCTGAAATCAGCATCTCTCATGAGGATGTTGCAATACAGAAAAGAAGATTGACAGAATGATATTTCCATATCAGTTGATTTTTTGCAGCAAAATTTAATTTGATAAAGAGGAGTTAATCATGATATGCATATAGATTGTTTTGCTCCCCATAAATTAATATCCTAGCAATAGACATAACATGAAGCCCCCCGCCAAATCTAATTATGTACCTGTCAATCAACCCTAATTATCCTTAGTTACAACAATTCGCTTTGAGAATATGCAGAAAATCAAGATTTCTCAACAGCTATTGACACTTTGAAGAAAACAAAAAACAGTTTCCCACTTTAGGTTCATGAATACATGCGGAATGAAGGTTCCGTTCACTTAGGTTTAAAACATTTTCGATGTAAACATAGAAAACCATTTACAATGGAAAACTCAATTGCAAAATAAGTTTTCCATTGTTTACTATCATGGAAATAAGGAAAAATTAAAGGTAAAGGACTAAGGAGGCAAGGTAATGAAAAGGAAGGAAAGTAGTTTTTTCCTTCATTTTGAAGGGAAAGTGGTTGAAAATGGTTTTACATTATTTTGCAAAGTAAACAATGTAAAATTGAAAATAGAGGAATAGTTGTAGGTGTTGTTTGGTTGTCAAAAAATTCCATGGATATTCAAAATTCCCATGAATTTTATTTTAGGCATGTTGTTTGGCTGACACAAAAACATAAACATGGGGGAAGTGAGAATTCATGGGGAAGTGAGAATTCATGGGAATTGTGACTTCCTACAAATCATAGGAAATAAATTACCAAGTCCCCACTAGGTTAATGAAAATTCATGGGAATTTCAAATTCCCACATTTCCAACCAAACAAGTTTAGTAAATTCCTAGAAATTTCATTAGGTAAATAAATTCCTATGAATTTTCATTTCCTATGGGAATTAACTTCCTACATCAACCAAATAAGGCCATAAGAAAATGTTTTACGCTTTAGTCAACAGAGACGAAGAGAGAAAACATATTTCATTCTTGATCCATGCAACGGGAACCTAGTGCACAGCACCCGAGGCACAGAACGATAAAAAAGAAAAAATTAGAGCATAGCAATAAATTGTAAGGTTCAAACACAACATATGCAAATGCAGCCAAAAGAAAAGAAGAAAAAAAAAAGACCAATAACACCAATTCCCAAGCATTGTTTTGATCATATCAGTTAGGACTTGGGAACTACAATATGTTTGTTCTATCATTAAACATGCTAATCAAATAACATAAGAAGGGCATGTTTACATTTACTGAATTGAGCTGTGAGCTGAATATAATTGTTTATGAGAGAGGAAATTGAGAACTGAATTGAATTGAATTAAACAAAAAATAAGTTGAAGTAAACAGGCCCTAATGGTGAACTCGATGCTAACACGAAATGCAATCACACAACAAGATACTTCTTAAACCAACCTTGTCATTAACCATGCTAATCAAACAACATAATAATGATGAACTCGATGCAAATAACACGAGATCCAGTCACAGAACATGATACTTCTTAAACCAACCTCAATATATGAAGCAGCTACCTCTGAGTGTTTTTCATTTGTCCTGGCAATAAATATATCCCAAAAGACGGACCACCACTCGAACAAAAAGCCACCAGGTGCATCAATAGCTGCAAATATCATGTCTATTTCTCAAAACCCTATCAAGAAATGTGTTGAACATAAAAGCAAAAACCTTTTAACAATAAAGTAAATCTGAAAGGAATCATACCAACAGGATCAGATGAAACCTTTCCCTCAGCTTGAAAAGCCTGGGCAGTAGCTTTTAGATCCCTCTTAACTAGATAATCATGGATATACACATCTAACCTGATACCCCAAAAAAACAAGTAACAAACATTATTTCTGCAATTTTTCAAGAACCCCACTTTATTACATTTCTAGTTCAACCCTAAAATTTGAAATGATGCAATTATTTAAGCCAAGACTCATCATAATAAACAATTTTTTAAAAAAAATAAAGCCAAGAAACAATTTCTGGAATTTTTCAAGAAGCCCACTTTATTACATTTATATTTCAACCCTAAAATTTGAAATGATGCAATTATTCAAGCCAAGACTCATCATAATAACCAATTTTATTTTATTTTTTTGAAAAAAAAGAAAGCCAAGAAACTATTTCTGGAATTTTTCAAGAACCCCACTTTACATTTCAGTTTGAACCTAAGAGTAATTCATTAATTGTTGAAATTATTCAAGCCAACAATTAACATTAACATAATAACAAAAAGGAAATTGAAACGAAACCCCAGAAATACCCTACAAAACCTAAGGCATGCATATTAAAAACTTAAAAGACACCATTTTTATAAAGTGCACAGAACTCAAAAGCCAAAAGCAGACAAGAAAAAAAGGAGAATTTAATTTGAGGCTACAAAACAGCAATTCTGCAGAATTTCCAACCCTAACATAGAAACTTAAGCTTATAATGCCACCAAATAATGAACTACAAAAACAATGTGATGCTAAAAATGAAACCTTTGAACAAACCCAAAAAATAAAATTAATCAAAAGAGCAATCAACTAAAACCAGAACAAAAAAAGGATCAAAAAAAGAAGAAAAAAAATAGTCTTTCAAACAAGCAGTAAAATAAAGGAAGTTGAAAAGTAAGAAGAGATTTTTGCAAAGAAAGCTCACATTTTATCAGCTTCCCAGTTGGTCTGAGACATTTTTTTGTTGAGTTTAGATGGAACTAACAAGGACAATTCTTCTTCATTAACAGCTAAAATTCAAAAGAATTTCAATAAAGAGAGAAGGGAAATTTAAAAAAAGGGCAAAGCTTTTATTATTGTCAGAGAAAGAGAACAACTGAATTAGAGAGAGAGAGAAAGAAGAGAGAGGGAAAAATGGAGAGAAATCTATCAGAACTGATGCAGGGCCTCTAGTTTAGGCAAATGGAAAGAAAAAACAAACTATGATAAACAAAATACGGAGTAATAATAATTATCACTGATTATATTATTATTATTGTGGATGAAGTTTTTTTTTTTGGGAAGGTGGATGAAGTTATAGCCTAGTGGTTAGGGTTTTAGAATTTCAGGCACAAGGTCCGGGAGACCTGCAGTAGGCAATTTTTTTTAATGTTTTTTCTTAAAAAAAAAATTTTAAAAATTAATTAAAGTATGACTATCATTATATTGAATCTTTATTAAATTTTTCATAGTTTAATTTTGTTGCACTATTTTTTTTGGGGAAAATGGTTAAATAATCCAACTTTTTTTTTTACAATAATAATTCAATAGTAGGCCTATTTTCTAATAATCCCACATTTCGCATTAGTTTTGACTAAAATGGTCCCTAAGACTGATTACCCACCTACTAGGTAAGTACTTTCCTATTTTTAATCTTATTCTTTTTTATTTTTCATAAATTGAGCAGTTATGCTATAAAAAATATTAAAAAAATAACCCAAACCTCAACATCGATAACCGCACTACCAGGCCATCACCCCCTCTTCCCAATTTTCCGATGGCCATCCTCCTACATACTCCCTCTAGGAGCCCCAGCTAAACCCCCTCTCCACCATCCCACTCACTGAACTCAACCCTTTTCCCCGAACCACCCCGATGCCCCCCTCCAAACAACGAACATTCCTCCTCACCCCGATTGTGTTAGCAGCCACAATTATATATATGTATGTGTTCTCGTACTGGAACTTCTCTTGAATAGTCAACGATCTTTTGGTATATGATGTGTACTCTGGATGATCCTTAACGAAGTTGTGACCTGCAAAACAGACAGAGATTGCTAACCCGGGGGGTGGAACCCGGGAACGCCCCTCCGATGCTTAAGTCAGATATCGGAAATAAGGAATCAGAGTAATATGTTTGTGCGTCTGATATTGTGTACCTGAAAAGGTGATAGGAATGATCCTTATATAGGCGTAGATTACCCGGTTTGGGCTCCTACTAGGCCGGCTAGGCTAGCGTATGGGCCGAGCCCATGGAGACCAGGTCAAAACTTGACATGTGGCAGCTCTTTATTGGCCAGAGAGCATCAGGCGTAGACCTCTTGGGCTGATAGCTCTGGGCTGGCAGCCCCAGGCTGGCAGCTCTGGGCCGGCGGCCACAGGCTGGCAGCTCTGGGCCGGCGGCCACAGGCTGGCAGCTCTGGGCTGGCGACTACGGGCTGGCAGCTCTGGGCTGGCGACTACGGGCCGGCGACCCTGGGCCGGCGGCTACAGGCTGGCAGCTCTAGGCTGGCGGCTACAGGCGGGCAGCTCTAGACTGGCAGCTCTAGGCTGGCCGCTCTAGGCCGGCAGCTTTACGCTGGTCAAGAATGCCAAATCAGATGACACGTGGCGTCATCCTAGCTGTTGTAGAACATCTGATGTGGACCTAGCCCTATCTGAACTGGGCTAGGATTTGGGCCCACTAATGCGGGTCTGACCACCTGGGTGGGCCCGGAACAGTATGAAATTTTTGACCTCTTAACAAGATAAAGAATATAACATGCTCGGACAAGTGAAAGTTCAAAGTCCGAAGCCAAAATCCAAATACCATAACCTAATGTCACTTCAACTTACTAGAATCCAATTTTTTTATTGAAAAGAATGTTGTGGCAAAATTCTAGGAATGAGTGATTGTTCTTTGCTTACCTTTTCACTACCAAATGTGGAAGCTAATATATTGAATTCCACTAATTGAATCCTGCTAAATCATGGCTAGATGTATTTATAATCATGATCAATTACACTAAATAAATCTTCAATTTCTTAAAATACTATTCAAAAAAATAATTGATGAAAGAGTCTAACAAACCTTTTCAAATGAAAATAAGAAATTTAATTGTTGTATGGAAATATTTGTCCCTCACCATCAGCAATGAACATTCAGCTTTTATATCAAACATTAAATCATCAAAGTAATATTTCCACTATAATAATATTTCCTAAAATCAAAACCACATCCTTTCTTCAAAATTGTGGACCTTTATGTATTTTCACTATTCATAGGTAATGCGAAATCTTCTAAATAACTATCAATGTATAAAACTATGCATTGTAAAATGTGCATTAGGATGTGTTTAAACAGTAAATTTCCAAAATTTTGAGAATCGTGTGAAGTATTTAAGTAGTTGATTTTCACATTTGTTATCAGTTGGCTTTGCAACACCCATTTCCCCTCTTTTATTTTTAACATTACTTTCTCTTTATAATGTAACATAAAACATAAGTTTAAAAATAAAATATACTCTAGGACTAAGATAGTCACCTCCATTAGGACTTTGATTACTTTAGCAACTTTTAACAGCCTAGTGGCCTGGTACACCAAATGGACGTTAAACTGAACTTTCTTATTGGAGGCTGGATGAAGAAAATTGCTTGACCGAACAAGAAGGATGTGTGATGGAAGGACATGAACAAAGGGTTTGTAAGCTTATAAAAATCTCTTTATATATATGACCTTAAACAATTAAGCACCCAAACAATGGTATGAAAATCTTTACCAAACACTTAAAAGTGATGGCTTTGTTGTGAATGCCTGAGATTATTGTTTGTACTCTAAGGTGTCTGAGACTTCTTGTGTGATTGTATGCTTGTATGTGGATGACAATTTGATTGTTGGTTTTTAGTTTGGAGGTTGTGAATGAGACTATAATACTCCTTTCTACAAAGTTTAAGATGATGGACTCGGGTGAGGTCGATGTGATTCTTAGAATTCGTTTAAAGAAAACAAATGATGACTTTACCTTAAGTCAATCACTCAATGTAGAAAAGATCCTTTAGAAATTTAGTTTCCTTTAATGTTTCATCTTGAAGGACTCCAAATGATGCTAACATGAAACTTATTAAAAAAAAAGTTTTAGTATATCACATAAATTGTATGAAAAGATAATTTGAAGTGTAATGTTTTAATGAATTGCACATGGTCAAACATTGTATAGGTGGGTGAGCCACTTAAGTAGATATACACATTGTCCAAGTGATGCATATTGAACTAGTATTTGTAGGTTGCTTAAGTACCTTAATTAAGAGTCACACCTTTGATGTACATTTACATTTGTACTTGTTTTCCTAGTCTGTTGGAAGGGTATTGTGATGTAACCTAGATAGTTGATAATGTCAATGTATCTTCTACAATTAGCTATGTTTTTATGTTACGTAGAGTTGTGTTTCATAGAAGTTTTCAAAACAATCATGACTGGAAGGTATTATGTTATCAAAACAACCCTTAAAATTCTATAAAACAACACTTAAAAACAACCCTTAAACTTGGGTCTGGTCGGGTCTATTGTTCATATAAGGGTTTAGGTCTAAGATGTTTAGACCAAATGCGTTTGGGTCGGGTCTGACTGTCTGGGTTTCGGACCATATATGTAAGTTTCAGACCAGACCCATAGTCCCATTTTTAATAAATATTTATCGACATTTATTCTTATTTCTTATTCTCTAGCTTTATGATTAATTTTTAATAAATATTTAATGATTTTTGTATTTGAATTTATTTAAGTATTTTGTTCCTTATGTTTTTTAATTGGCTGAGATAATAAATTGCATGGGTTGCATGTTGCTAAAATAGGACAAAGTAATTTAGTAGATACAAAAATGATAATTAACGACTTAAAATAAGAAAGACTCATCCAGGACTTGTGGACCTGCTAGATCCAGTGGATCTGGATATGGGTCTAAAAATTCTAGACCCAATTATGTCTATATAAAATATACATACATGCCTGAGTCTGGGTCTAAGTGCACCCAACCGATTATCACCCCCCCTATTCGACACTATATTCTCTACTTTGTAAACAACAATATATTTCCAATCTATTCCCATTAACAACCAAGTAAAGCAGTGATCATATACTTATATTTTTATGAATTTTTATCCTCTTATTATATACACTCTCTATTCTAAAAAAAATTCATTTCCACTTTGCTAAATGTCCGTTATTCCCATTCCAGATGACCCAACAAATAGCAACACCATGGCCCAATAGATGAATAGAGATATCTATGGGGTGGCCTGGGCCCTGTTTGATTTCCTACTTCCATACAGCCATTATAATTGGGCTTAGGCTTAGTTGCTTACTATTTCTGGAGGCCCAAACAGAGATCATTAAGGATGGCTGAAAGTGCAAGAGAGAGTGAAATAGAGGACAACTTACACAGTAAACTGATTGTACCCATTTTGTGCTTCCTCCTACAAAAATACCACGCTGATATTATACCACTATACGGGGGTTTGTAAGAAGAAATTTGCTATGAGAATGAAGTCATAGCCCAGTGGTTAGGGCTTCAGAATTCCAGATATAAGGTCCTGGGTTCGATTCTCACCGCACGTATTTGCAAGGATTCCTTATTATCCCCCTTACAGATGCGTGTGTTGGCTAAAATTGGGCCGGGTGACTTGCAATAGGGTCCGGTTTCAAGGCCTAGTATCCCACACATTATCCAAAAAAAAAAGAAATTTTCTATTGCTGATAATCGAACCTCACAACTTGAGGATGTGATGGAAAAATGTAAGACATATTCGCTAATGCAAGTAATAGAAACAATATCCTGAGTGACATGAGATTTAATATATTTTCTAAATTGATAATAATTTAGGCATTTATCCTGAAATTACGTGTCATTCGAAGAGACAAAAGAATTATATATTTGGAAAATACACTTCGAGATAAATCGAATGAAACCCAACACTATTATGCTTTTCTTTACATGTATAAAATTAAAGATAGTCTAAATTACCATGTGAATAAGTCATCAGTCAAAATGGAATATTTCATATGGAACGAAAGGAGTGTAATGCTATGAAAATCCTTATAAAATTAATCAATTAATGATGTTACACTTCATTTCAGTTTGTTTGAATTGGACATAAAATCGACTTTCGATTGTAATTTAATTACATAATAAAATTAAATAGATTCAAATTGCAAAAATAAAATTTGAGTTGTTGTAAGTCGCAAAATTTACCTATTTCTTTATCCGTGATTATTTTTCCTTAATTATATATATATATATATATATATATATATATATATATATATATATATATATATATACAATAAGAAGACATATTTTATCTGTCTTATAAAAAGACAGAAGATGTATGATAAAAATTCAGTGGGCTAGCATGAGGTGATGAAAAGTCGCTCTCCTTACAACTATGCATCCCTAGCCTATTTGCTTCTACAAGCTAGGAAATGGTTTATATAGTTCTTCGTTTTGTTTTAGCGGCAATGTTTTGACTTTTATGGCTCGTTTGATAATCAGTTTATAAGTAAATTTGAAAGGAAAATCAATATCCATTTCAATGGTGGTGCTTAATTAACTTCAACTATTTCAAGTTATCTAATTTTTGTTCACAAATATTCATTCTCATCCAATACCAACTTTTCTAATGATAATGGATACTAATATATAGAAATTATGGAGAAAACTCAAATTTGAGAATGAAAATATATTTTGTTTGCGGGGGATTTATCATTAGTTAGAATTGAACGAACCTAGCACCACCTCAAGGATGCGATGGTGACTCCATCTATTGATTGCAACTATAATGTTGTTTAAATTAATTAGTCCTCTATCTATTATGTACTGGTTTTTTATGCACGCAATGCGTTTGATCTTAAAATTCGTTAACAACATAGTTTGACAATAGAATTAATAAGTTATCACATAGTTGTAAAAAATTTAAATAAATATATTTTTTTATTTTTTAAAATTTAATCTTTTTTTTTCCTTTCGCTCTGACATAATATTGCAAATTGATTAAATAATTTATTTCTCTATAAGATTTATTATTTATGAATACATTTTGATTAATTTTACAATTAATTGTACTTGCAATTTTTAAAATTGTGATTACTTGTTTTAAATAAGGCTATTAATGATTTCAAAAAGCAAATATCATTATGGAAGATTTTAGTACACAAATGACAAAATTTTCCCCAACTGTACTTAACTAATAATTATGAATGATGAGTAAGCGTAGTGTGATAATCCACTTGGACACCACTACGGCCTCCCTTCCTTTATATAATAGAGATATATCTTAGGAAAACGAGGAGTTTAGTTTTTTTTTTTTTTGTCGGTAAAGTATAGATAGGCTTCATTATCGAGTTTTATCTCTAGATATTTAAGGTGACATTGATCAAGAATGAAAAGCGGAGTAAAAAATCCATCGCTACTCGAAAGCGGACCAAGAAAATGGCTAAACCTTCACTAAATTGTATCATATTAGAGAACCATCTCAACCAAAAACTTAAGCTAATAGTTAAGGCCTAGGAATATGTTATATACTCTATATCATGTACCTAAAAGTGAGGGATAACTGATCAGGTCGTATGAGCTTCATTCTCTTCCGATTCCAGGAGATCCTGAAACGATTTTCACCATAGCCGTTGTGGTGCTATAAACACCAAAAAAATGCATTTGTACCCGATAGAACGTCTTTGTACGTGTTTAATTAGGAGTATGCAATGCAATGCATACAATGCATGCAAATTAAAGACGCATTACATTGCATGGTCCCAACAATTAGATGTATGGTTTATAGTAAGCTCAGTATATATATAATATAATGTACACAGCAGGTTCGAATATTTGCAGCACTCGATGCATCAAAGTATACAATATAATCAAATTAATCATTGTCGTTCTTATAAAAAAAAAAATGGACCACCTATTTGATATATTATAAAGTACATACATGTTATAAGCTGTAGCAAATTAAGCCAGAGAATGAATGTAAGGAATAAAAATTACTAGTTGCCATGCAGTGTACCTACTTACTACTCAGGCATCCTTCACTTCATTTAAAATTGACACATATATATAGGCACACCGCACATACTAATCAAATTTGATATATTTTTTTCTTTGAAATTGTTTAAATTTCTTGTACCACTAGCGTACTGTAACTTATCTGAACTTATCAATATTCCATTTTTATAACAACATTGTATGGGGGTACCATCCTACTAACGTCCCTGCTAAGATGTCTAGATGTGGCAAATATCCTCATACCAGGATGTGCCGGCCCACAAGGGCCAAAGTCGCCAATAAGGGGCCAACACACAGCTAACACTAAGAACACCATCTTAGAGATGACGAACCTAAAAAGCTGCAGGCCCAATAAGGACCAAAAAACATCTAGAGTAGTGGGAACCCAACACCTTATGTGGCACCCATTTAGGGCACCATTCAAGTGCATGAACCCCACTCTCTAACAAACTAACTAACTATAGTAGATGACCGTAAAAGTTGTACTCATCCAAGGACCCACTCAAGTTTGTAACTAACTCTACGTACATGTTTGTCTTACCTAGTCCCAATTCAAGAGGGCACATGTCTTTGGCGAGCTTTTAGAGGCCGCCAGGTCACAATATCATTTCCTGTAAATAAGAGATGCTCTCACCATTTAATGGTACATAATCTTTCACTCACAAAATTCTCTCTCTCTCTTGAATTGAATTGAATCATGTTGCTGACTTAAGCATCATCGATCGGCCTTTTCCCTGAGACACCCCGGGGTTAGCTCAGCAGGCCATAGTCGTGACCACCACCTTGGAGCACCACCATTCACAGAGGAGCCAAAACTTGTCGGAACAAAAATAGATTAAATATAATGAGATAGGTACCTATTAATGACGGGCCTAAATCCTGCCGTAAATGTAAATGTTTTATGACAGTTTTTAGTTCCGTTGTTAAAATTCCCTTAAATACATAACTCAAACTCTATTAAAATTGATCCATTTACGACGGGATAGCGACGAGAAAAATTATTTATGACCCCCTTTTCTACGACGGAGTCACATTTTTACGACGAGAAAAATCATTTACGGCCCCGTTTTTTAAAATGAGTTCACATTTTCCCAACGTGAATTCCTGCCGCAAATAGCATCATTTTCTAGTAGTGTAGGGTTTTGTTTGATTTCTAACAATATACTACTGAGTATAAAAATATTAAAGATTTGTCGTATTTGTTATTAGGATACATATTAATTAAATATAGAAAAAGATAAACCTTTCCCAATTAACTATGCTAGATGAAACTTTGTGGGGCTTCACTATCAATGGTAAATTCTCCATCAAAGTAGCGCGAGTTGGTTTGACTAAGGTAACTAAGGGTTTGTTTACTTCAGATTATATTCAGTTTAGTTCAGTTCAGTTCAGTTCAGTTCAGTTCATCTCTATTTAGTTCAATTAATACACTTCTATTCAGTTCAGTTCAGTTCAATTCAGTTCAGTTCAGTTCAGTTCAGCTAATGTAAACGAGCCCTAAGTAGACCTGTTCAATGGGCTGGGCAGTCATTGGCAGTCTTAGCCCAATCCTTATCTAAAAGGGCTAAGTCTTTTTATTTTAAAATGGTTGGGCTCTTAATATGTTTATATTCAAATGGGCTGGGTACAGGTTGTACAGGGCTCTTAGTGGGTGAGCATTGGTAATCTAATACTTCAATATTTAGTTATTCACCCATTATTTTACTCCTCACGCTAGTTGTTTTTTTAAATAATTTTTTTGAACTATTATTCATCCATGCTATTCTATTTTATTTTTTTTAAAAAAAACTAATGGTTCGGGTTGGGCTCCATGGGCCTTGGACCGGCCTGGCATAACTTTACATTTAGCTTGGCCCGGTCCAACCAATTTATTTCGACCCAGACCGTTGCACATGTCTAATCATGAGTCACCAATCTTTCACAATAAGGTCTCTCGCGGAGTCCTCATCCCCTCTATCTCCTCCCTCTTTCCTTAACTAATAATGAAACCCAAGATCATCAATTCCTCTTTTGCCCCATCATCTCCCTTGAATTGCTTGGGCTCATGCCCAAGTAATTTTTTGGATTAACCCCTTAACGACTACCTTACCTTAAATAACATTTCCTCCTTTCATTCTTATTTAGCTACATCATCATCTTTCAACTTCAATACTATTAAAGTTCTCTATGTTCTTTAGAGTATACTAAAATTTTGAACAAGTGTGCTCTATTGCCTTAATTCAGTATACGTTTTGGGGCTCTAGATTGCACTGCTAAACTCATGCTTGAGTTCTGTGTTTTTTTACGGGGTCTAATAGGCAAAAGCAAATGGAGCACTTAATTATGGACATATGGAGTATAAATTATATGTTTGGAAAGTATATTTCAAGACGAATCAAACAAGATTCCACGTACATGACTATCCTTTTCAGTGTCTATAGAAAATTAAAAGTAGTAAAAGTTACACTATTAATAATGCCAAATGTCAAAATAGAGCAGTTTTATTTTGGACGGAGGGAGTAATATTCATAGGTAAAGGTGGGCACGGGCTTGTTGGGTTTTACCTTAATCTAATTAGAGAGTGGAAACAAACCCTATGCCCGGATCCATGTATAATTCAAAAGATGAATCATAATAAATAATCTACACTAAAGATTATACCTTTGATGCGTGCTTGTTAATACGAACGGAGCCAAGAACCGCAAGTGTAGTCCTCTCTAGCAAAATCCACCCACACAATCAAATCCGCCTTGAGTGTATTAGCTTAGAATACCGGATAAGATCCCTCAAATTTTTTGTGTTTAGATCTCAGTTTCTTACCTTTTGGAGGTTTAGAATCTGATTCTTATGTATGTGATCATCTAATGATCATAGGTATTTATAATAAATAAATAACATCCTTAAGTAACCTTAGTATGATTTGGATTAGGAAAGTTGTTTAAGGAAACAAATTTCCCTTGCAAGCAACCATACAACCCCATATCATGTGCCCAAACATGGGCCACGACAATAGGCTTCGTGCCTGGCAGCGTGCCTAGGCCCCAAGCGAGGTCTTGGGCCCCTACTCTTTGTCGCTTAACTTCTGTCGTCGTTTTGCGATCTACCAATCCAATTTTACGACTTGCACTTGGACTTAGCACGTCTGAGCCCAACGTCCAACTATATTTATTTAACGTGTTTGGCTTACTCTTTGGCCCAACCCGTCTCATGATTTGATTTTTTTCTTAGGGTGTGACTTGATGGGTTCAGTCAAGAGCAAGCTGTGAGATTAATTATATTATTCTCACTAGTCGGAAGCGACCTCCATCTAGGCATTCTGATCACTTGACTTCACTGAACGATAAACTCCGTAATTATCTGAACCATCTATTGGAATAATACACTTGACCGAAGGACACTTTTCCTTCAGGGCCGTGCCAGGATGGCCCACGTGCCAAGCCTGCGTGCCTTTTGCCATAGCGTGTCGTGCCTGTAATGGGTCAAGAAAAGTTTGTGATGTGCTGGGCTCGTGCAAAGTTATAAAATATGAGGCCCATGCACGGCCCAAACCACGTGTCGGGCCGACTCGTGTCGTGTCATCGTGCCTTATACTAATTTTAAATATTATGAAATTTTAACCAAAATGAGCGTGTCAACTTGCATGCGGGCCGGCCCGTCATGCTCGTGCCGGATTCGTGCCAAAATTTTAAAATGTTGTCCACAGATAGCCCACGCCTCACTACTTGTGGCTTCGTGCCGTGTCATGCTTATAGTGGACTCATGCCAAGCCAGGCCCAAATCATGCCATATCGAGTTAGCCCTCGTGCTGGCCCGACCCAACCCATGCCCAACTCTATTCATAGGAGTAGTACAAACTACAAAGTCCTAGAATTCCAACAACTAGGATGAAAAATAAGACACTAACCTTTTTTGTCCTTTACAAATCTACAGGGGGGGTGAAAAACGATAAATCCAAGAAGAGAAATGGCATGCAAGCATCAGCATTATGATCAGTAAATTTGCATGCCATGTCATGCCAATCTATACTTGCATCGTATAGTACTAACTACTTCCATATCATTGGACTATCGACTTATTTTCTTTTTTCCTTTTTTTTTTTTTTTCCGGTCACCCTCCAGCTGACAGGAGGTTTATTCCACGCGCCTTCTCAACTGCGTGTCATATTTAATTCTTGCTAATCATGAATCCCAAAAAGGCACAATTCTATCTTAGATTTTCCTTACATGCACCATCCCAAATTAAACTTTATTCTTTTTCCATGGTCATATAGTAACCAAAAATGATTTTGGCACTCTTCAATTTGATTTTGGCACTCCTCCCTCTCTCACATGAATAGTAACTTTGAGGAGTGTCAAAATCAAATTGGGGAGTGCCTAACCACCACCCTACAGTAACTCATAAGCTATGGGTTTTTTTTAGAGCTATGCCTCTTTTTTGTCCAAGAATCACGGATACACCTTCAATCTGTCGTATTCCGTGTTCGACACTAACACGACACCGACACACGCTAGACACACATACTCACAACTAATTGATTAAGCTTAGTCAAGTAATGATACATAATTGATTATTGATCCATATTTATAATTTCAAAGAAGATAATTATGTAGCTATGTGTTACATATACAAATTTTCCACTATATTTTATTGGATTAGCATAACTAACATTCAAATATTTTGAACTTTATTATTATCATAAAAGATCCAATTTTATTTTATAAAGGAAAGGTTAACAAAGAAATTAAAATTTCTTCCCTCTCGAAAAAAAAAATCATGATTTATGAGAAGCAAGGAGAAAAAAAAAACTTGTATCCAAAAAGGGATCTACATCAATATGTGTAGTGGTCCAACGCCAGAGAGACGCTACATAATGTGTAGTGCGATTAGCTTCACGATAGATATGTGCTGAAGATACCAGTGCAAAATCACGAAGGAGAAAGCAAATATCATCCATAAGCATCTGAATTTTACAGGGGCACCAAAATCAATCCTGCAAAACGTTGATAACCGTCAGTTTATCACCTTCGATAAAGATAGAAGAATAATTATGGCTCTTGGCTAGAAGAGGTCCGTTATGCAGCGACGTAGTAGCTTGTACAACTAAAGGAGAAGTATTGCTGAGAAAGAAGGCTTGGGATGCAAGGCAATTGCCCTAATTTTCCCGAAGCACAACTCCACCAGAAGCAGAATTATGAAGAGAGGAAACATCAATATTTAGCTTAATTGTACGTGTCTTGTGTTTATGCCAAAAATCGCACAATAACGACTTAAGGGTGGAATATCAATATTTAGCTTAATTGTACGTGTCTGGCGAGGGAGGATCCTACTGAAAAAAAGGAGGAAGGGTAGAGAGATTAACAAATCTCTTCAATATCAAAAATAATACCTAATAACCTAACTAGTATAGTTGGGAAAATAGGGTCGAACCACTGAGGAAGGTTAAATTTTCTGTTTTTACTGACTGAACCAAGTTCACTATTACTAACGGGATCATAGATTGATTGAAAATGAGTAGACTAACTAAAATCAAATAAAATAAAACTAAAAATTAAATTTGCATAGAAATACTTGATTGAAACTATAAGAATAAAATCTAAGGCCGACAGGATCCATTATGCATCGATCATAAATGGGGGATAAATGGTTCCAAAATGCAAAAAAACTGAAAAGCAAAGTGTTTTAGTGAGTCATGTGCATAAAAAGTGCGAGCCAACACCGAATTCTGGTAATAAGGTGGTGGTCAACAAGAAAATGTGTCACATAAAATAGTTTCTTACAAAAAGTTCTACATAAGATTTTTTTTTTTTATTTTTAATTAACAAAACCTAACATACAAAAGGTGCTTTTTGACAATTTTTCCAAATAAAAATGATAGTCTTTGGTTGAGATGGGTGAATTGAATCACCACTATATAAGAGGAGGAAGTGGAAGAGGTTAAAATGTTATGGTAATAATGTTCCTTGGCAATAGAAACAAATATGGAAGAACAAAGAGCTTGTTAAACTAGGTTTCAGAGGCAATGTTTGGGCTCATCATCACAAAGGTTACAAATTGCTAATTTGCTAGTGCATATACTTGGCTTAGGTTTGATGGTTTTGATGTATAGTGGGCTACTTGGGTGTGGCATAGACTAAATATACCAAAACACAGATTCATTATCTGGCTCATCATGTGGGCAAGTCTAAGAACAAGAATTCAGTTTGCAAAGTTTATGCATTTGGAGGACACATATTTATTTAATAATTTGATTTTTCATTCAACCTCTATGGGAAATCGTAGTCATCATAGGAAGACAAACCACCTTACTCTAGAGATGGGTGTTAAGATGGAAAGAAGAGTCAAGCACAAAATGTCATCTTGGGTATTGTTTAACCATGTGTTTCAATTCATGTCTAAAGTTATCGAAGCACAATGAATATCACCTTCCAAGCACTCAAAATGTTCCAAGTTATCGAAGCACACTATGAATGGATACTCTACTATTCTTTAGAGTGCAGATTCACCTCAACACTTGATGAAGTTTGTTTTTTTTAACATTATTATGAATGATGTTTGTAATTTGAAGAATATGTTTGGTAGTTATTTTTTAATTTTGTCAAACTTGTTAATTGCTCCTATGAGTCCTATCTAGTTCACTATATGGAAGTCTTGCTTTTGTCTAGAATAAAGTATTGACGTTGTTTAATTTTGACCCATCAATATTTAGTTTGTCAAAATTTTCTGGAGAGTTAGTTGCAACAAATATTTTCTTCATTTGATAGGCAACGCAATTATTTAATTTATTTCTATCTCTTTCCTTATCACGTCATTCTTTATCTCTCAATCCATTTCATGCTCATTACATAATACTTACTCCGACTTTAAATCTGCATTGAAACACATGGTTAGACAATACACAAGATGAAATCTTGTGCTTGACCTTTCTTTCCTTCTTAACACCCATCTCTGGAGCATGGTTTTTTGCCTTCCTATGAGGACTACAGTTAGATGTTGATTGAAAGTAAACATGACTCATCAGTTCGAGAGGGATGATAGCTGGTGAACGCTACTCAATCATAGGAGCATCAACACTACTACCTGCTAGGGATTGGGAATGGGTTTTTTTTTTTTTGTAATGGAAAATTTTGAGAATTAAGACCTTCTGTTTATTGAATAGCTATCCTTCTGGGAGATGTGCCCGGACTTTTCCATATCATGGTAGAGAAAAAAAGGGTTCTGATGTGGTTGACTCTCGGTAGGTTGTTCCTAAGCTTCATGTGTTGTTTTGATGTCTCTTTTAAGTACCTCTTGACTCTAATACTCATGGCAATCCCTGATCTAGGATTGTAATGTTTCGTTAGGTTTTATACTAAGAAATTAGTTTGGCGAACTAATTATTATTGGTGCTAAATATATATCCTCAAAGATGCTTTCATTTTATTTTTAGAAGACCTTGTTGTTAGAGAAGCTATTAAACCAAAAATCTATTCTTGGACACAACTTATTATTATTGAAGGAGATAATTTAGCTGTTCTCAATACTATACTTCACGTATGGAAAATCCCTTGGAAAATATATAATGTCATAATTAATGTAAAAATTCAAAGTAATAATACGTACTTTCATAGGTTTTCTCATGGCCCAACATTTCGAAAATCTCGAAATAATCCGACCTTTTCACATGGTCTTCTCATTTTGGTACATGGCATGTTGAGAGTGTTTAGTAACAGGTTAAGCAGGTTAATTGGATAATTGTCCCATTCTTATTGGTTTCAATTCAATTAATCTCAACTTATGGCTTGTTTATTTCAAATTATATTCAGTTCAGTTCAGTTCATCTCTATTCAGCTAAAATAAACGAGCCCTTATACTAAAATAAGACATCACTTGCATCATCAATGACACGTGTCAAATTCTCAATAAAAAATTTTCCTCAATAATTAAACATGACATCATCCTTTTTTTTAAATAAAAAATAAACTAATTATTTCAAATGTTAGAAATGTCAACTATTACAATAAATGTTATCTCAATTTACAACAAATGTTGTATTGCTTCTTTGAAAACAACAAGATGAAAGAACTAATATTACAATTTTATTTAGTTAATTGAATTAATATTTTGGCCCGGCGTTGCCTTGGATCACAATCTTTTTTTTTTCTTTGTTATTGATCAACTATCAACTAAATTATTATCAGTGAAAGTTGTTTTATAAAATTGGGATCATCTTATTAAATGCAAGAAGAAGATATACACTAGTGGTAAAAAGTCTTGCTGCATGGAGTTATGTGATGACACATAGACTAATTACATTGACAATGACATGGCGCCTAGCTATATATGTGGCGCAATACGGTGCAATGAACGCCTTTTAATAGATTATATAGATATAGATTATTCGGTACATTCTCACTTCATCAATTTGGGTTTCATTTACTTCCACCATTTTGGATTTTGATTCAATTTATTTTATGTTTCATGTTTTGATTACTTATAAGGTGCATTTTATCTCCCCTAATTTTGGAAACTGTTCCGTCCTATTTAAGCTTGATCGAAGGAGCGCCTCTTCGTGGTGGTCCTTGTGGTGGTTCCTGCACACAAGGAACAACGGTGAGCTAACCCCGAGGTTGTTTCCGGGGAAAGACCCTCCGATGCTTAAGTCAGCAAGGGGATTTAATCCAAAGGAAAAGAGAGAGAGAGAGAGAGAGTTTATGAGTCTTAGAATGTACCTTAAATGAGGTTCATCCTCCTCTATTTATAGAGGAGGATTTTGGTAGATGTCGGCACCCTGGGGTACACGTGTCACCCTGTGGTTGGCTGATGCCAGCCTGAGAATCTTAGTTAGTTATTATGCTGAGTGATGGCCTGGATGGCCGCAACGTGTACGTCTCTCCTTAATTAGTTAGTTAGTTTGTTATGATGTGGGCCCAGGTGCTCAAGTGGTGCCTTGAGTGGCGCCACGTGGAAGTTGGGACCAGACCTCTGCCGTCCTTGGGTGAGTTTGCATTCTCCCCATACTGGCGGAGGCTCCAGGTTCTCTTGGCCTTGGGATGTCTTCACGAGATCTGGCGGCCTCTTGTGACTCCGGCGTCTTAGAGATGCTTTGAATGGGTATGGTCATACCAGTGTGCTGGTATGCCCCCATACAACTGCCCCCCCCAAAAGTACCGGGAAGTCTTGAGTTGGCGGTGCTTTTAAGAAGTGGAAGCGCCACAAGACATCGGAGTGGTGTGCAGGCCCCCATGCGCAGGCATATGACATGTGTCACAAGAATACGAGTAGCCTCGTACCATAGCAGGGTGGGACCCAATTTATTGTCTATAGATAGCTGGGACGCCTTTCCCCCTCGTTTTTATTATTTTTTGAAATTCAGAGTTTCCAGAAAACTTTCTCTCTCTAAAAACCTCGTTGAGAAACCGTTCAACTTTCGTGATTTTTGAAGATAATTTGCAGCAATTAGGCTAAAATCCAAGTGAGATTCTCAACTCAAAAGTGAAAATCTATCAACCTTAAAGTTTCGAACACAACATAAGGTAATTTCTTCCTTTTATGCGTTTAGTTCGTTCGAGCTTTTGCTTTGCTGTGTAATTTCCCTTCTTTTTGTTTATTTTGGTTGAAATTATGCTTGAATCATTTGCTTTTGCTTCTTTTTTCTGCACTTTCATTGTGTTTTTAAGCATTTTTAAGTGTATGTGTGGGTGGATTTTGAACGAAAAACCCCATTTTTACTCTCAGTATTCAAACGGAACTGAAACGTTGCCGCTGACGTCACAACGATGCGACGTTTCAGCTTTATGTCCCGTCATAGTATGCAACTTTGGCCACGTGGCGTGGCTATGACGCATAGCCCGTGGTCCGCTAGGCTTGGACGGCGGCCTAGCCTAATTTGTTACTGTCAGCCCCTCCGCCGTGTTGGCTGGCGGATGGGTCTCTGCTATGTTTGCTACTGCTATGATTGATCATCTGCCGTCTTTGCTTTACTATACTGGTTTTTTGCCAGTTAATCAAAGATGTCAGACGCAAGCGACAGCCAGAATCAAGAAAGTAGTGGCCAGATCCGCAGCGAGCCTAGCTCTTCTCGGACAAAAGAGACAAGTGTTACCGCCTCCTCAGCGGAGGGAGTAGATCAGGCTGCGAACCCTGTAGCCGCGGTGGAGACCTCTGCCGCCACGGCCGAAACCTCTGCTGCTTAAAAGAGAGCTAAGTCAGGTAAGGATACTCCATATATGACTAGCATTAAGTCCTCCTCTATCTGCCGTCCTCGAGCAGGACATCCTCTTCAATTGAGGAAGGATATCTTGGACCGTCGTCTGCCAGTACGTCCGCCGCCGTCATGCCTTGATATGGAGAGGGCGAAGTGGGGCAATCGCCTCCCTCCATTAATTGCCTCCTCCCTTCGTTAGGGGTAGGCGGCTGCCGGACTACGTCCAGGTAGGGCGTACGGGGGACAATAGGGAGGGGGCCCGTAACTGGAGTAGGGAGCTCTCTGACTTCAACTTTGAGTAGCAAAAGAATGTGGCAGACCTCCGCCGCTTATTGCGGGGGGAGCGACGACGACCCTCTATCATAGTGGAGAAATACTGGTTTGCCTCTGTGACTTATTATAAGGAGTTTGATCAGTATGACTCGAAATATGATCCGGGGCGCCCCAATCCTTTTGCTGCCTTGAAGAAAGTCAAATGGGGGTGGGAAAACCCCAGTGGACGACCCTCATTAGGTAATTTAATCTTGCCGTAACATTTCCATATTTGTTTTTGCATTACTTATATGTGCAGGTAGCGGAAAGGAAGAATGTCCTGAGCCGGCCTGGAAGGCCGCCAGAAGGGAGTGGTTCGAAAATGAGCGACGAAGTTTTCCTAAGGCGAACGTCGTTGCTCATGAGAACTTTGGGGAAAAGAGTCCCTCTGCCGTCCACCCTAGTGATAAATGGTTGGCAGAGACGTCAGCGGAGGGATGGGAACGGGAATTCCGGGAAAAGTTCCTAATTCCTAAGAACTGGGGACTCAAGGCCCCTCAGCCAGAGGACACCATTGTTAACCCGCCGCTATTGTAACGACCCGTAATTTAGCAGCGTTGTTTTCGGAGAAAACAACAATCACAGATCATTAACTTCTAAAACTTCAAAGTTAGGTTCATAAACTACAGCGGAAGCTTTAAAACTTAATCATATTATTCATTAAAAACAATTAGATAATCCCAAAATAAATATCAAACCAATATCCTTTACTATTACAAAATAAAGAATAGACTACTAAATCAAATAAACATAATCTAAACTAGTCATCGGGTTACTTCTAAGCTGGCTAGCTCACAATCCCAGCCCATACGTAGCCTAAACTCAATCACCACCTGTACCTGAAATAGAATGGGGGGGGGGGGTCCACAGTCAGTGGTGAGTAATTAGATTGTTCTACTTAATCAGTAGAACACAATTAAAAACATAATAATCAGAACAGATCATCTGAACTGTCGAACAAGTCATCATGCAAAGAAGTCAACAAGCAATCACATCAAGTACGCAGCGGAAAACAATCATACAAGTCATTCTTAACAAGACCTTCAGCTCAGCTCAACCAATTCTAGACTTCTAATCCTCATTAACGACTCTTCTTTTCCGTTCTTTCCCAATCAGGTGCTAATCCGTGACCAGTCATATGCTCGTAAGAGGTCAACCACGAAGATCTACTCCCCCCAACTTTCCTTGCTCATGCCGGGTCAACCACAAGGATCTACTCCTCAAGCACTGGGATCAAGCAAGAACTGTCCCTAATCCGAAGATAGAACAGTGGCTTCGACTATACCTATGTTCATGGCACATGAGCCACTAGATAGGTGGTCACTTCATAGTTAATCATCTTTTCAATTCAATTCAATTATGTTCTGTTCTATTCCAATCCTCAATTCAATTCCTTATCGTCATAGCTTAACTTCTAATCCAATCTTGTTCATCTTAACTTGACTCAAACTCCAAACTAAACTTATACCACTCGAAAATGACCAACATCATGCGGAAAAATAATGCAGAAATACTTGGAAATACGTACAAAAATACATACGGAATGCGTACGAAAATACGTACAAAATACATACGGAATACGTACAAAAATACGTACAAAAATACATACGGAATACATACAAAAATACGTACAAAAAATACATACGGAATATGTACAAAAATACGTACAAAAATACATACGGAATACGTACGGAATACGTACAAAGTACGTATGACAATACGTATACAATACGTATAAAATACCTGCAAAATACGATTAGAAATACATACAATATACGTATACCATACAGTCACAAATACACGAAATTCATACTATACACATATACAAAGGAAACCTTCCCCTGAAATACTTATCTTGTCATATTTTACCCATAACCCTTCCTTTATTCATATTATTACTTTCCTTCATATTGCGACTTATCCCTATTAATTCCTTTTAATGGTAATAATTATGTTGTTACTTTCCTTCGTATTGCAACTTATCCCTGTTAATTCCTTTAATTATAATAATTATAATGCTTCCTAATATTACCTTTTAATAATATTGTAAGTCAAAAATTAAACTAAAATGGATCAAATAAAATATGAGACCACACGACATTTTAATCTAAAAATAATAATTAAATAAATTCATCATATCATCATATAAACATTTCAATAAATCATATAAAATGACAATTAGCTACATAAGTTACCTAAAACATGATAAAAATCCTATTTTCCATATTTCACATCACTCGACATTTTGGAGAAATAATACCAAAAATAACACTTTAAATTAATTAAATACCTTTATCAATAATTAAATAAATTAACCTAATAAATAAATAAATTATGCAACAACATCAAGACATCAAGATTAATCAAGAACAAGATCAAAAGTTAATGCTTTAACTGTATAACATCACACGGCAATTATAGGGCCAAGATATATCAAGAACATTTCAAGAATTAATAATAACATGTTTTAATAATTCAATCACCCTATTTTACACAATCTGATTTTTAAAGATTTAAATTAAGAACAACCGTCTAAGGGTCTCGAATAATCTGGAAATTTTTATGGAAGCTAAATATAGGTTCAAGGTTTAACGTGCAAAAATTTCGTTCAAAAATAACGTTCTTTACTATTTTTGAGGAATTTTATAACAAACAAATTAGATTAGGCTATAATCAGTTTCAGATTTTTCTGCCATAGCAAACGAACTTTAAAAATTACGAAAATTTAACACAAGCTGTAAAACACTATTACTGACTTCCACCTAAATTTTCGTAGCCATCCGAATTGATTAATTATCTTGAATAATTCGTAAACTAAATCTGGACAGTTTTACCGGTTTGAAAGATTAAATTATTATAAGCAATAAAAGGACGAATTTTTCCACGAAATAAATCATGATTCATAATGAAACAGTAAAGAAACTCCCTAAAATTATTCTAAGTGACTCGACAATTTAGAACAACAAGAACAAAAATATTCTTTTTAATTTAAGACTTTAATTGAACAATTGAATAGCCAAGATCGATTATCATTTTAATTCAAGAAAATATTGCAAATTCACCCCAATATTATATGAGTCACTCGACATTCAAGAAAATAAATCAAGATCAAGATTAGACAATTTCCATACAATTATTCAATATAAACATACAATTAAATAAATTAATTTAAGCATAAAATTAATTAAAAGATATAAAGATTCATCAAGATTTCACAAGATTATCAAGATAATATCATAGCACCACTCGACATTCCTCATTCAAGGCAAACAATCAATACGAAACATATTCTACATAATTCTAAGCAATCCTACATTGCTCTAAACAATTCCAAACCATATTCTAAAAACTATGAAACTAATCTATCTTAAAGATTAAGTAAAAGCAATCCAATTACCTAATATTGATGGTGAATGGTTCGATCTTTAAAGGCTAAAGGTTGAACTTTCTTTGATGAAGGTGTTTGAATTGATAACGTGAAGGAAGTATTTGTGTGGGGAAAAGGAGGAGTTTTATTTGTACTTTTTATTTGTAGTTTTGTTTTTATTTGTAGTTTAGGATTAAAATAGGTATAGTTTAGTATTTTAGGTTGAAAGAATAAAATAAAATAATTAGATGGAGGATAAAAATCAGATTTTTAGGAAGGGTCAAAAATAAATATAGATTACTAGTTTAGGTTGTAAATAGAATAGGATAGAAAAGGATAGATAAAAGAAATTAATAAGAGGGTCGTGGGTTTAACAAAACAAGGGTTTGGGCTTTGGCCCTATTTAGCAAGACAAGATAAAAAGTTTGGGCTCGGGTTTGATGATTGGGCTAAAGTAAGGTCAAGGTGAAATAATTAGATTGCTACAACCAATTTAATAATTAATTAAATAATAATCAATTAAATAATTAATTAATTAAGAAAAAATTTAAAATATCCCGAAATTTCGGGGTATTACACCTATACCAGGAATTTTGAGTTTGGACTGAGGCTACCAATAGATCCGGCGGTAATGTCCGTGCTGACGCACTTCAACATAACTATTGCGCAGCTGATGCCAGTATCTTTATACGTACCCAGTGTATATATTTTCGTATGAAACGTTATGTGTTTATGTGTGATTTTCGTGAACGATTCTATGCTATTATGTGGTTAGCGGTCCCTCATTTAAGCGGGACAGCCTAGTTACTCGCCACTGACGGTGGACCCCCCCCAGTTTCAGGTGATGATGCAGCAGATTAGAACGGGCTTATGCTGGAATGGGCTTTGTGTGACAGAGGCTTTTAGTTTAACCCTAGTTGCTTAGAACATTTAATAGTTTCCATTTGACAATGGTTTATCCCAGCCTGTTGGGAAGACAGTTTTAAGTTATATAATTTCGATCAATTGTTTATTTATGTAGACCTTTGGATTACAATCATTATTTAGTTAATAAAATATGCCTTAAATTCTTGAATATTTCATTTATAATTAGTTTAGATGTTTAAGTAATGATCCGTTGTCGATTTCCTTCGTCAATCGACAAGTCCAAAAAGTCGGGTCGTTACAGTTGGTATCAGAGCCATAGGTTTGACCCTAAGTTACTTCTCCATAAGTAACTTCGTAAGATGAACGCTTTATGAATCACGAGAGAAACCTAGCCTAAAATGGAAAACCTTAGCGAGTGAAGCCTTGGGTAGAAGCTTGGGTTAGGATTGTTTTTTTTCCTTTCGTATTATATTTGTTAGTGTGAATAAGTGTAAATTGTATGGTTCCGCTGAGAATTTCTTGTATTACAATTATATCAGAGTTCGCAGCGGAAGCGAATTGGTTGCTTGCTTGTTATTGTGTTTATTTTCTTATGTTTGTTATTTGAGCTTCTTTAAGTAAATTTCGAAGTCGAAATTTATTTAAGGAGGGGTGATTGTAATACCCCGAAATTTAGGGCCAAAAAATTTCGCGGTTATTAGTTCTATTTATTTATTCTAAGTCCAAAAGGCCCAATTAATTTGGACTGTTTTATTTTATTTTTCCTCTTTTACTCTAAATTGGGCCAATGACCCAATCTTTTCCTTCTTTTAACCTTGGCCGGTTTTCCTTCTCTTCTTTGGGCCAAGTATTATTTTTTCTTTTGGACTTAATTTAATTAATTATTTAAGCTAATTTAATTAGTTTCTAAACTATTTTTTTTAAAGCCTAGCCCAAATCCATTGTTTTACTAGGTCCAATTTCCCCTTTCTCCTCTTGAAATTCACGGCAACCCTAGGCTCATATTAGGGTTGTTTTTGTTTTTCTCCTTCTATATATATATGCTTAGTAACTCTTTTGTTCCCCTAATTGCAAAAAGCTTTGAACTCCAAAAATATTTCTCCTCCTTTTCCTCTCAAAAAGCCGATCTACATTCACCCAAAGTGGTGAATTTTTCCTTGGAAAATTTAAGCGATTTAAGGTAACTTCGCTATTCCGTTTAAATTTGGGTACAAGTTTCCCACATAGTTAATTAGGATTAAATCATGAAAATTGCTAAGAATTAGTATCATGTTCACCTAGGAATTTCGAATCATATGATAGGATGTTATGCAATTTTTCTTGATGATAATATGTAATCATTATGAATTATTATGAAATTTTCTTGATTATTTTATGTAGTTTCTTGAAATCTTTAATTGGTGAATAATTACTTGTATGAATTTATTTATTAATCAAATCTTGTTATTTCTTGATTAGTTTTTCGTGGAAGTTTGTTTACTGTTTAATTATGAATCATAATTTATTTCATGGCAAAATTCGTCCTTTTATTGCTTATAATAATTTAATCTTTCAAACAGATAAAACTGTCCAGTTTTAGTTTACGAATTTATTAATATATCTAATCAAATCTAATGGCTACGAAATTTTAGGTGGAAGTGAATAATAGTATTGTACAGCTTTTGTTAAATTTTCGTAATTTTTGAAGTTCGTTTGCTATGGTAGAAAAATCTGAAACTGAATTCAGCCTAATCTGCTTTGTTAGTTATGAAATTCCTTAAAAATAGTAAAAGATGTTATTTTTGGACGGAAATTGTGCACGTTAAACCTTGATCCTATATTTAACTTTCATTAAAATTTCCAGATTATTCGAGACCTTTAGACGGTCGTTCTTAATTTAATTCTTAAAAAGTCAGATTGTGTAAAGTAGGGTGATTGAATTATTAAAATATGTTATTATTAATGCTTGAATTTTTCGAGTGACCTAAGTATTAAAAAAGAGTTTAAAATATGATTTTTATGATGAATCTTGATTAATCTTGAATTAGTATTGGTAATCTTTAATTATATCATGTTATTTTGCATTCTTGAATTTAATCTTGTCCTTGATTGAACCCTAAAATGCCGTGTGATTTAAGTATTTAAAAGAATGATTTTTGATCTTGTTCTTGAATTAATCTTGATGATTTAGTGTTTGTCGTATAATCTGTTTTACTTAATTAATTATGAATAATTATCTTTAAATAATTTAAAGTGGAATTTTGAATATCTTCACTAGAAATGTCGAGTGACTAGAAATTATGTGAAAAATAGTATTTTTATCATGTTTTAGGTAATTTATGTAATTAATTGTTAATTTATATGATTTATTAAATTGATTATATGATGATTGAATGAATTTATCTAATTATTGCTATTTTAATGAAAATGTCGAGTGGCCTATTTTATTTTTGGTCAATTTAGTTTAATTTTGGACTTATAATAATATTGAGATAATTTTAGTAATTAATATTGTTATTATTATTATAATGGTTACAATTAAAGGAATTGGCAGGGATAAGTTGTAATATGAAGGGGTAGATAATATTACTGTTAGTATTATTTATTATTATTAAGTACGAATAATCTTATTATTATTATTAATATTTCAACTATTATTATTATACGAATATTATGGGTAATATTATTAAGATTACGGTATTTGTTATTATTATTATTTTTATTATTAAGTATCAGAAGGGATAAGTTAAAATAAGAAGTAATAAGATATTAATAGGGTAGGAAAGGAAACAGAGTAAAAGGATATTAATTTGTTTCAATCTCTGGCTAGGAAAGGCTTGGTATTTAAGGTGGCCAATATACGTGCCGCACCTCTCTTTCCTGGGATTTCGAACATTTTAGTTCCGATTACGGCCACCTAGTACTTCCCGATTTAAGTAAGATAAGTAAGATAAGGGTGCATGTGCGGTGGTGCAAAGGTCACCAATCAGGTTTAGTCGACGCCACTGCTCAATGGGACGAACACACGAGTTCCCCCGCGCAGTTCTTGGTTCTAGAATATGGAGTCGTCTAGGTAGTTCTTGCAAAGGAGGGCTGCTTAGGGGTTATGGCCATAACTTAGGCTTAGTTCTTGCAAAGGAGGGCTACGGGTGGGACGCAAAGGTTCACCCCGACATATTTTAGGAAAGTTGCGGACGCAAAGGTTCGCTACGAGCTGAAGAAGACAGTTCGCAAAGATGATAAGTTAAGATAAAGATGTTATGAAAATACGATTTGTTATAACGTTAAGATATGATATAAAGTTAAGTTATGATATGAAGTTATGATATAATTTGATATGAAGTTATAATATAAGATATGATATGATAAGTGTTGAAGATAACCAAGTCGCCAAGAAGTTAAGATTCATGATAAGATATGATAAAGTATGTTATGAAGATAAGATGATATGATTATGATTATGATAAGACGTTATGATATAAGATATGATATGTTATGTTAGGATACAAAGAAAAAGTATGATATGTATAAAAGATTAGCCAAGGTACATAATTATTTACTAAAGAATAATGGATATAAAATGTACGTATTAAGAATAGTATAAGTCTTCCGCTGTGTATGTCTATATTTGAATATGTAATAGTATGCATGTATGTATGTATATGTAAATGTATGCGTATTTTATACCGTATTGTGTACGTAATTTTGTATGTATCTCTAACCGTATTTTGCAGGTATTATTATACGTATTGTATACGTACTTTTATACGTATTTTTGTACGTATCTTTATACGTACCCAGTGTATATATTTTCGTATGAAACGTTATGTGTTTATGTGTGATTTTCGTGAACGATTCTATGCTATTATGTGGTTAGCGGTCCCTCATTTAAGCGGGACAGCTTAGTTACTCGCCACTGACGGTGGACCCCCCCCAGTTTCAGGTGATGATGCAGCAGATTAGAACGGGCTTATGCTGGAATGGGCTTTGTGTGACAGAGGCTTTTAGTTTAACCCTACTTGCTTAGAACATTTAATAGTTTCCATTTGACAATGGTTTATCCCAGCCTGTTGGGAAGACAGTTTTAAGTTATATAATTTCGATCAATTGTTTATTTATGTAGACCTTTGGATTACAATCATTATTTAGTTAATAAAAGATGCCTTAAATTCTTGAATATTTCATTTATAATTAGTTTAGATGTTTAAGTAATGATCCGTTGTCGATTTCCTTCGTCAATCGACAAGTCCAAAAAGTCGGGTCGTTACAGAATATCCAAGGCTGTCAGCTGAGATTCCAATTGTTTGAGCTCGTCCCGATACTGAATGATGGTAGGTTCTTTAGCTTCTGACGACCCATCCATCTGATTTGCCACGAGTTGGGAGTCTGTGATTAGCTTTACATTTTCTGCCCCAGCCGTTATGCACAAATGTATGCCGGCGATGGCAGCCTCATACTCAGCCTCGTTATTTGTAGCTTTAAACTCGAAACGAAGGGCGTATCTGTGATGAGTGCCGTCGGGGCTCGTGATCATGACACCGGCCCCTAAACCGGCCTGGCACGATGAACCATCTGTTTCAACTGTCCATTGTGGCAGCGCCACCTCCTATGTGAAGTTGGCTTCACAAATAAAGTATGCCAGAGCTTGAGCTTTGATGGCGGTTCGAGGTTTGAATTTGAAGTCGTACTCCGATAGTTCAATTGCCCAGTTTATCATTCTGCCGGAAGCCTTCTACTTCTGGAAAGTTTTTTCCAGAGGTTGATTTGTGAGGATGACAACCGGGTGGGCGTCAAAGTAAGGGCGGAGTTTTCGTGCCGCCACCATTATGGCCAAAGCTAACTTTCCAATGGATGGGTAGCGTGTCTCCGCCCCAGTCAACACATGACTTACAAAGTAGACTGGCAGTTGTTGTTTTTCTCTTTCAACCAGTAAAGCTGCTGCTACCGTAGTGTCAGAAGCTGATATGTATAGTTGTAGGGTTTCCCCTACCTCTGGTCGTGTCATTGTTGGTAATTGTTGCAAATGTTCTTTGACGTGCCGGAATGCCGTGCTTTGTTCTTCACCCCATTCGAACTTTTTTTTTGCCCTCAGAAACTTGAAGAATGGGAGAGCTTGTGACGCTGACTTTGCTATGAACCTTGTCAGAGATGCCATCCTTCCCGTTAGTTTCTGGACATCTTTTATCTTTTTAGGCTCCGGCATCTCACATACCGCCCTGACTTTGTCAGGGTTAGCATCAATTCCCCTTTCAGAAACCATGAAACCGAGAAATTTTCCTGACCTAACCCCAAACACACACTTTTTAGGGTTAAGTTTCATTTGATAATAACGGAGGGTTTGGAAGGTTTCCCCCAGATCTGCCAGATGATCGATTTCTGTTTTGCTTTTAACAATAGTATCATCTACATAAACTTCCACATTACGACCTATTTGCTTATCAAAAACCTTGTCAACCAATTTCTGATAGGTAGCTCCGGCATTCTTCAAACCAAAAGGCATGGCCTTGTAATTGTATACTCCGGCATCCGTAATGAATGTTGTTTTGGGTCTGTCACACTCACACAGACTTGTCTGATGGTACCCAGAAAAAGCATCCATGAAACTTAGCAGAGCATGATTGGCAGTAGAGTCTACCAATTGATCTATGCGTGGAAGTGGATAACAATCTTTTGGGCAATGGCGGTTGAGGTCTGTGAAGTCAACACGCATCCGTCATTGTCCATTAGCTTTTTTAACCATCACTACATTAGCAAGCCATTCAGGATAGTCACAGGGCTCAATGAACCCCGCTGATAAAAGTTTATTTATTTCAGACTTAATTGCATCATTCTTTTAAGCGGACAAAAGCTCGCTTCTTCTGCTTTACAGGCCTAGTTCCATCTATTACATTGAGTCTATGTTCTATAATACTAGGATGGATGCCAGGCATCTCATCCGCAGAAAAAGCAAATACATCAGAATTTTCTTGTAACAGACTAACTAGGTTAACTTTCAGCTCAGATGAGAGATTCTTCCCAATCTTCACGGTCCTGGTAACATCATCATCTGCTAGCTGGACATCCTCCTTCTCCTCCTCAGGCTTGGGCTTCTCCTCAGACTTAGGTTGCAGCAGATCCACCAGTGGTATAGGATCCACCGGAGTTTCTCTCTTCCTCTTCTTATCTGCGATGGGTGGGGGCGGTGGGGGCTTCATAGCTCCCACATAGCAACACCTGGCTTCTTCTTGACTGCCCCTGATCTTTGCTGGCTTTCCGTCATCTGCCAAGTATAGCATAGTTTGGTGGTAGGTTAACGGAATAACCTGGATTTCGCCAATCAGTGGCCGGCCCATTATAGCATTATAGGTCGCCGGCACATTCATTACCAGGAAGTCCACCATGACTCTCCTAACCTGGCGCCCTTCTCCCAATTGGATCGGCAGCTTGATGATGTCGTCCGGTGTCACCCTTGCTCCTGTGAAACCGCTGATAGAATAGTGGACAGGCTTCAGGTGCTGCAACTTCAGGCCCATTTTGTTGAAGGCCTCCCGGTACAGGATGTTAGCAGAGGATCCGCCGTCGACCAGAATGCGGTGGACCAAGTAGTTGGAGATGGTGAAGGAGAGAGCCAGAGAGTCATCATGGGGGTAGATTACCCCCCTGGTGTCCTCTGCTGTGAAGGACATGTCGGGGATCTCGGGAGGTGTCGGCCAGTGCCGTTGGTTGTTGTAATTGACTTGATGCCTGACTTCTTTCAGGCTCGCTTTAGCACCGCCGGAGGTGCCACCGTATACCCGGCCCCCCAGTAATTACCAAGATTTCATTTTGGTGTTGTTTTCCCTTGCCCTTCCAGTTTCCTCCACCACCCCGTGGCTTCTTGTAAGTTACCTCAACTTTTCTTTTGTATTTGGTGAAGTACCCTCTGTGCACCTGATCTTCTATGTCATCTTTCAGGTGCTGACATTCTTCTGTTGTGTGGCCGTAGTCCTCATGGAACTCACACCACTTGCTTTTATCCCTGTTTGGGGAATGCATTTTCCTTGGCCTCCGCTAGGTGTCCTCATTTTTATGCAGCTCATATATTTTGGCCCTAGGAACAGCCAGCTCGGTATAGCTGTCATACCGTTCTATCTTAGGTTTCTTCTCAATTACGACGACTTCCTTTTTCGCGGAGGACCGCCCGTAGTAATCTTTGCTTTCAGCAAGGAGCTCTCTTTTGAACTCTTTCTTCCCAAACTTTTCTTTTTCAGAGCGGCCAGCATATGTAACTCCGCTACCCATCTTGCTGAACTCTTCAGCTCTAATGTACTCATTGGCTTTGCTCAATACCTCCGCCAAAGTCCTGTAATTCTTCCGACCCAGGTACTGCCGGAATGGTCCATCCCTTAGTCCTGTCATCAAAGCCAGGACAACGACCTCCTGCTGCATATCAGGAATGGTAACTGCCTCAGCGTTGAAGCGTGTGATGAATGCTTGGAGATTTTCATTCTCCTTTTGTTTTATCCCCAGAAGTTCCCCAGTCATTCTTTCCCTCCTCTTGTTGCTCACGAAGTGATTCAGAAATCTAATGGACAATTCTTCCCAAGTAGCCACAGAAGATGCCGGTATCGACTTGAACCAGCTTTGAGCGACCCTTGTCAAGGTCAACTGAAATGCTTTACACCATGCCGACTCCACTGTTGTGTAAAGCTGCATGTGCCCTTCATAGGCACAGATGTGGTCTGCCGGATCTGAGGTGCCGTCGTAACGGCACATGGGCATCTTGATCCGGGGCATATCCTCATCAAGGATATGTTGAAAGAAGGGAGAGCCTTGTGGAGTGATCCTTCCAGCACGGTGGGCCGGAGCAGTTGATCCTCCGGGAGCCCCCCCAGCAGTGCGCTGCCAGACGTTGTTGGGAGCCCGCGCGGGGTGTAAAGGTAGTCTGAAATTGCACAACATTTTGTTGGGGCTGCTGTGGGACCAGAATGGGGTCCTCCAATATGATGGGGTTGGACTCAGTGTCCCCCTCTTCTGCTTCTTCCTCCTCTTCTTCCTGAACCTCATTGGTCGAGGTCAGGGGCTGCATATTTCTGATTGGGGAATGCGGGGCGGAAGCCTCGGCATTACCCCCCACAGTAGTTTTCTGTTGGGTTTCTGGCTGGGTAATAGGGGTGGTTGTTTCCAGTGCTGATAAGATGACTGCTGCATTGGTCAGCTGCTCAGGAGTGAATTGTTGCTGGATCGCCTCCAGGAAGGACGTTTTGGAGGGTTTTGAGGATTCTCCTTGGGCGACAGCCTTTTTTTTTAGCTTGGGTTTGGTTTTGGTCTTCTCGCTGTCAATATGAACAGAGGCAGAGGTTTGTTTTTGAGTGGAGTTGTGTGGTTATTGTGGAGGAGGTTGTTGGGAGGGCTGTTTTTGTGGTGGTTGTTGGTCCATCGTCGAAGCTCTAGGACGGTTGTTTTTGTGTGTTTTTAGAATTTAGGACGAGCTTTTGTTGTTAAGTCCCCACAGACGGCGCCAATTGTTCCGTCCTATTTAAGCTTGGTCGAAGGAGCGCCTCTTCGTGGTGGTTCCTACGCACAAGGAACAACGGTGAGCTAACCCCGAGGTTGTTTCCGGGGAAAGACCCTCTGATGCTTAAGTCAGCGAGGGGATTCAATCCAAAGGAAAAGAGAGAGAGAGAGAGAGTTTATGAGTCTTAGAATGTACCTTAAATGAGGTTCATCCTCCTCTATTTATAGAGGAGGATTTTGGTAGATGCCGGCACCCTGGGGTACACGTGTCACCCTGTAGTTGGCTGATGTCAACCTGAGAATCTTAGTTAGTTATTATACTGAGTGATGGCCTGGATGGCCGCCACGTGTACGTCTCTCCTTAATTAGTTAGTTAGTTTGTTATGATGTGGGCCCAGGTGCTCAAGTGGTGCCTTGAGTGGCGCCATGTGGAAGTTGGGACCAGACCTCTGCCGTCCTTGGGTGAGTTTGCATTCTCCCCATACTGGCGGAGGCTCCGGGTTCTCTTGGCCTTGGGATGTCGTCACGAGATGTGGCGGCCTCTTGTGACTCCGGCGTCTTAGAGATGCTTCGAATGGGTATGGTCATACCAGTGTGCTGGTATGCCCCCATACAGAAACTATTCTGTGTATTTTGATCAATTAATTAGTGAATAAAATCTCATTTGGATGTGGTATGAATTACCAAAAGTTTTTAATGGGTTTATCTCAATCTTTCATTTTGTTTCTGGGCTTGAATTTTGAATGAAAAAGATCAAATTCTTTTCTCCCTCTTTGTGGTTATGTTTTTTTCCTTCCAATTCATTTGTCTTGACTTTATCGACCTGTTCCGTAGTCGGTTATAAATGGAAGTAATGAAAATAAATTTATAACTAGATTTGGAAGGAAAATCAAAATCATTCTCATGGTCGTGCTAGTTTAACTCCAATTTATCTAATTTTCTTTACAAATATTCATTCCAATCTAATATCACTCTCCCAATGATAATTGATGGTAATAAAAAAAAAGAAAAGAAATTTCAAGCTTGAGAACGAAAATATGTTTTCCATAGCGATTTAAGATTCTTGGCCTTTGATTGAGATGGGTTCTTCCTCATCCAGGTGACAAGGGTTTTTGTCAAGATTGTATTTTGATCCATTTTAGTGATCATTTCATGTTGCTTTCGATTATGTAATCGTCTATTGAGTTTATGGCCATTAATTTCTGAAAGATTCTATTTGTTGTTTGTGATAGGTGTTTTGCCAGATTTAATTTTGTGAAGTTTGTTATGGATGCTGAAACATCACATATTTTACTTAGTGATGACCTACTACTAAATGGTCGAATCATTTGGAGAATTTTTTAAGGCCGGGCTAATATGAGAACATTTGTGAAAGGTTGGATTATTATTGCTGTGAATTTTTCCTCTCATAATTGTTACTCAACATGACGTAACACAATTCAATTCAATAGAAATCAATTAATGTGTTAGAGAAATTGTCATAGATTTTCTAGCTCACAAAGTTCATAATTAACAACAATAAATTTGCGGTTCAATACGTGTGAAACTGTGAATGTGTGATACAAATATTTCTCTGATTTGGGTTGGCCTCTAGGAGAGGCTAGATGGGTAATTTTTTTCTTAATACGAGTAATAAAAAATTTCATAGCTAGGGATTTGTCAACTACGAAGCATTTTTGTAAAAGGAATAGGCAAACAAGAGTCAAATGACAGGGAACAAAAAAATTACTTCATCCGTCCATAAATAAGTGCTCAATTTTGATCAAATAAAATTGTGAGAGTTTTTTGGTCAAAATGGAACACTTATTTGTGGACGGAGGGAGTACAAGTATTTCGGTGTACTCTTTCATATGCATGAGGTTTTTTCAATATTCATTTAAATCATCATCTTCAATGCGCTCAACTACTCAAGTGTTCACCATATTTTCACTAATTTTTACAACTACAAAGTGAACATTTAAAAATGAAGGTTGCTTAGGTTTCTTCAAGTTATTTCACTACCTCTGTCTCGATATAGCTGCAACATTTACCTAAAACAAAAACTAAATATTAATTGCAATATATATTTTCTTCGTTTAATAGGAAATTATTTATCACATCATCTTTTATTTCTCTCTATCCATTTCAGGCTCACAAATAAATTGGAGCGGATGTAGTATTAAGTTATAAGGGCTTATCAAATCAGGTCAGATTAGTTCATATATGTACATTATAATAAGCCTTAATTAGAGCTAATAAGTTTCAATAATTTCTTATAACTTATATTAAGTTCCAATCAAGTTTTATTAGAGTTTATTAGGATTAATTAGAGCTTATCAGGGTCAATTAGTTTCAGTTCAGGTCTAATTCTTTCCAATAAACGTTTTTTTGGGTCAATCAAATTTCATCAGTTTTTATCAGGGTCAGTCAAGTTTCGTTATTTCTTATCAGACCAAGCCTTATAAAATCAGATTTCCTATATGAGCAAGGATTGTCGCACTCTTCTCACAAAAATATCATGCTTGTATGGGTTAAGACTTAAAGAGAGAAACTTGATCTTAAGTAACTATCAAATTTTATACCTCAAATATGCAACAATGACTTGAGCGCCTCTACCCTAAACTAAATCCTAAATGGGTGCGGTAACTTGTTACTTCTATAAGTGTTTCCAAAATAACTAGCTGTTTTGACTCGGACAAATCATTGAAATTCACTAGTGGCATTTACTCCATCTATCATTGACAAAAACTACCATAAAAAAACACTAGATTTTTGAGAAATAGAGGGAGATATAGGGTGTCTTCTATTCCTCTTATTTTTTTTTATTTGATCTGATCGTATCTTATAAGATAAGATCTAAAAATGTGTGAGAAGTTGAACTTATATTATGAGATCTGATCTGATCTGATATGATCTTATTTAAGTTGAAAAGAACACACCCATAATTTTGTAAATAGATTATCTCAACCAAAAATTTAATCTGATAGTTGAGGTCCAGTAATATTTATATACTCTATCACCCCCACATGAAAGACTCTTGGGGCTTGAACTGTGGAAGCAACACAGACCCCATCATACTTATTGTGAATTAATTAATTCTACTTAGAAACGAGAGAAATGAGAGATTTGGACCCGTGAAAGAATGCTTAAATCATTCTCACTTTCCCTGGCTCTCACTTTACTCTCACCCTCCATTTGACATGTAACATGAAAAAAGTAAAACCAAATTTTTTTATTTGTAAATATAATTTTTATGCCACATGTCAACTAGAGAGTGAGAGTGATACTAACATTCTCCGAACTCATGACCTTTACGTCATATTAGCACTGATACCATATTAAAAAATCATCTCTACCAAAAGCTTAATCTAATAGTTGAGACTCAGAACAAATGTCATACACCCATCAAATTCTCTAAGATTGGTACATAGGGGTAAAAAAAAAAGGACAACAAGTGTAAGGAGAGAGTAGATTGGGGAAGTTTAATGTAAGGCAAAGAAGACACGCCTTCCAAATAAACACAAAAGGCAAGCATGAAGAGAAGAGAAGAGAAAGAGAAGAGGGGTGAATCGTGAATCCCTCAGCTCTCACGTCATCCAAATTCGTCTTTATCTTCAAATAAATCTTCTTGCTGTTTTGTTCTGTTCTGTTCACTGCTCATCTGACCATCTTATTTGTTAGCATTTACAGTGAGCTACTGGTAGCTAGTTGCAGAGTAGTACCACTGATGGAATGGGAGGTTGCATCATCACTTCGTCATTGATGGGGCAATTTTAAGGGAAAGAGTCATTTCATCTGTCATTGTACCACTCTGTGTATTTGCATGTGTAATCTAACATACCCTAAAATACGCCAATATTAACACCATCATCCTCAATCGGGTCATTCAAGTCGGGTACAGGTTGGGTTCAGGCAATTCGGGTTAGATGGCTTTTGATTTCGAGTCAGGTTTACTTTGGGTTTTTCTTAAATAGATTTAAAGGGCATAAGAATTAAGATTATAAACTTTAATAGTTGGTAATTAGGGTTGGGTTCGGATCAGGTCAACTTTGGGTCAATAGTATCATGTGAATTCGGGTATGTTTTGGGTTACGGTTCGGGTCATTCAAGTCAAGTAATTCAAGTTAGGTCACTTTTGCCACCTCTAATTGATTTCAGACAATGATTTATGCAATCTTTAAATTGATATTCTCTCCGTACCATATTAACTGCAACTAGGGATGCAAGTAGGGCGGGTCAAGTAGACACGCCCCATCTCCGCCTTGGGTCCAAGTTTGGCGAACGGGAGTGGGGATTAAAATTGTACCCACCGTGGGGATGGAGATGATTTTTAGGTTACCTCCGCCCCATCCTGGCCCGCCCCGCCCATTAAATATCCTCCCTAATCCACCCCAACCTGCCTTTTATATGAATTTTTTTTTTCTTTTTTAGTGGACCATATAAACACATTGAAAATTAAATGGACAACATATTTCGGGGCCTTTATATTATTATGGGCTTATGGCCTTTTTGGTTACAAAATCAGAAACTCACTTTGATACTCACAATTCACAAACTATACCCCTGGGTTTGTAGTGGGGATCATGCGGGTTTAAACGGGTATTTGACGAGTGGTGGGGAGTGGAACATGAGTATTAGGCGGGTATGGATACCCATATGGGTGATGGAGCGGGGATGGTTCCCTATATATCCCGCCGGGGTGGGGATGTCCGCCGTAGAGATGGAGATGGGGATTCCATAGGATACAAACTATATCCGTCGTAGAGATGGAGATGGAGATGGGGATTCCATAAGTAGGTGGGGATGGGGATATGAATTGCAATATCCACCCCATCCCGCCCCAATTGCATCCCTAATCCCTAACTGCAACGATTTATCATAAAGTAGAAAACTGTCAAACTGTTGCAGTTAATATATCACGGAGTGACTATGTGTGTATCTGCATTTTTTATACTTCCTCCGTAAACAAAAGATTGCAACAAACTAGGTCGGCACGGATTCCAAAAAAATTTTATTAAGTGTGTTTTGAGTTGGTAGATTAGTAAAAGTATGAGAGAGAAAAAAATAAATGTGGTCCCAAATTTTGGTGGGAATCCCGGATTGCTACAGTAAAAGGGAAGGGGGGTGGTAAATTTTTTTTTTTTTTAGTGTTACTTGTACAACTTCATTTTGGGTTTCAATAAAAATCAAAATGAACCCAAATTTTTGGAGGGAACCAAAATTTCAGATTTCTCCCTCCAAAATTTTACAGCAGTTTGAAGGGGGTAAAATCCCTATAAATACAACCTGGTTTAGTGTTTAGGCAGCAAAAAAAAAAATTACACCATTACAAAATCACACACTGCACATTAGACCTAGGTTAGTGTTTAGTTTACAAAAATTTACACTTGCACACACAACACATTGTTCATCCTCACAGCACCAAAAAAAAGCCAAAATGGAGGAAGAACTCGATGAATTCTACTGCATAGACACGTTGCTGCGTGAAGAGGGCCTACTTCATCAATCAGGAACTACTGAAACAATTGCAGACGAGTTGTTAAGACAAGTAGGTAAGGATCTAACTAATGAACAACGTAATTACATTGCATTCAAATTACTTGGCATAAAAAATGGCATCAGATTACCACGAGGAATACAGAGTAAGATGGCAAGAGAAATTGGGGTCCATCGAAGCACAATCAGTCGTATTTTTAATGCAGCTGAGAGTCAACAAGAGAAGGGTAGTGAAATTGATGTCAGAAACAAGAAGAAGGGAAGTGTAGGTAGAAAAAGAGCAGAGGTGGATGATGAGTGGCTACAATCTGTATCACTCCAGCTCAGAACAACATACAGGGCATATGCTGGTGCCTTGGGTTGCTCACATACTCATGTGTTCAACTTGCTCAAAAGGGGTCACTTAAGGGTACACACAAGCAACAATCACCCAACAGTGACAGACAAGCACAAGCACAAGATTGCAAGACTGAAATGGGTAATGTCTCATATAATTTCCGGGACTCCTACAAGCAAACCAATATTTGATGACATGAGGAATGCCGTGCATATAGATGAAAAAAAACAGAACAACAGAATAACACCAACAACAGAACAACAACAGAATAACAACAACAGAATAACACCAACAACAGAACAACAACAAGACCATCAACACCAACCAGAGAACAACAAAAACAACAGAACAACAACAATCAACAACAGAACAACAACACCAACAACAGAACAACACCAACAATATCAACAACATAACAATAGAGTAAACAGAAAAACACCCAAATAAAAAAAAATATAAAATCATAAAATCCTAAACATCATAAACATTTTAAAATCTAATTTTCTCTCATAAAAATATTATCATAACACCATAAACATAATAAACATTAAAAAATCATAAACCCAAATCATAAAAAAAAAAAAAACAAAACAAAACAAATCAAGAGGAAAATAAACATGCATGAACTGTAAAAAATAGAAAGGAGAGAATATCTGAGGGACAACGTAGTGTCGTCTGAAGAAGACGAAATGCACAGAGGTTGAATGGATGGTTTTTCGCCAAAATCAAAAGTAGTTGATGGATCTTCCTCCCAAACCAACAAATCACTGCTTGATGATTCATTAACCTCCTCAACCTTTTGTTTTTTTTTTTTTTTTGGAGATGGTGAAGGAGTATCAATCTTCGCACCCCTTCGAACCCTAGATCTGGGCACTTGCCTTCGAACCCTAACCCTAGGTGGTACGAATTTATCACCTGGTTTGGGAGCAGCCAACCCACAGACAATTACCCTTTTAGATGGATCTAGGGTTTCAGAATCCTTTTCAACCTTAGAAATTTCTGGATTCTTTAAGGCAAAGTAGTATACCTCCTTCAAAGCTGCTATAGATTTAGCACTCAAATAACCTTCATGGCCTCCATTTTCCCAAAGATCTTTGATGTTTTCTCTACCAGCGTACAACCTGGTAAGTACAAAGTCAAGCAGATCTTTCTCATCCTTATTTTCTGCTTCGTGGATTGCTCTCAGCAAAGGAATAACATTCAACATTTCTTAATTTTTTTGGGGGACTCTTATTTTTTGGTTTTTAACAGAAATAAGGACGAGAGAGAAGATGACAATGGAGAAATTGAAGAACCCAGAAAAACGTAGAGAAGAGGGACTCAGATCGTGAGGATCTAAGGTTAGATGAACCCAGAAAACGAAGAAACCAGAAAATGAAGCGCAGAGGAGAGAGAGAAGATGAGTATGGAGAAAATGAGGAAGAACCCAGAATATGAACCTCATAATGTTCATCTAGGGTTAGATGAAGAACATTAATTGCAATGTTGGGGGTAGTTGGAAGGGATGAATAAATGATGAACATTATGAATGTGGTGAATGGGAAATATTGATGAGTGGGAGAAGTTGGTAGTGATGAATGGGATAATTGATGAATGGGAAAAGTTGTTGGGGTTTAAATTAATTTGGTAGTTGGGGTAAAAAATTTGGTGGGAATCATTAATAATGAGAAGGTAAATTTTAATGTGAAATTTGTAATGGTAATTGTTAGTGTTATATAGTTAATTGAGGGTATTTAAGTAAATTTGTATATTAAAAATTACCAAAAATAGAAAGTTAGAAATTTGTTGCAAGAATTTAAAAACGGCCAAAAATAGCAAATGTTGCAATCTTTTGTTTACGGAGGAAGTATGAGATATGCATAGTAGAAAAATAATGTTTGAATATCAATTAAGAAGTGCATAAATCATTCTACCTCGCACTATTAAAAAATCATTGCCATTATATATATATATATATATATATATATATATATATATATATATATATATTGCGGTATTCAAGAGTACCTTAGCTTATATTTAGTGTTAGAAATCACCATGGATTATGGAGCCATTATCCAATGGATAATGACATAGTGTATATATGCATAGGCAATGTACATCGGCTCGGTTTTCCAATATCAAATAATATTTGGAGATGAATTGATGAAAACTTGGAATCTAAAATTGGAATTAATAGATTTACTTTTGTATTTTGGTTGTTATTATACTATTTGTTTCGGGCCCGTCCGGGTGGTCAAACTCGTGTTAGTGGGCCCAAATCCTAAACCCAGTTCAGATAGGGCTAGGTCTACACCAGACATTCTACAACGAATGAGATGGTGCCACGTGTCAGCTGACTTAGTAAAACCTTGACCAGGTTGTCGCTACGTGTCATGGGCCAGGCCCATGCATCAACCCAGCTGACTCAGTGAAACCCTAACCGGTTACTCACATGGTATTATACTATTATCTCCCTTTTTTTAAGGTTGCTAGATTTATTCCAAATATATTACCAATGCATGTCTATTGTATTGATGTAATTGAAGACTATTAATCAATATGAATATAATGATACCAAATTTGATAATTAAATCCTTAATTATACATTAGTGTATAAACAAGATTAAAGCTTAGTAATTTAAAAAATTCAAATCAAATCAAACCGTATCTGAAAGTTTCAAATTAGACCAGAACATATCATTTCACACCATACTAGATCAAAAAAATTCAGACCAAATTAGATCATATCGATCATATAATAAACAAATGATCTTAAAAAATGATTGATTATTATCTTAAATGATTCAGTTTATAAAATTTGGGTATAAAGGTGAGTATATATTTTGAGAATATTGATCACTAAAACATGGGAGTATTAAAACCAATTTTTATTACTATCTCCGCATCGCAATAGTCGCAATTTTTTTCATTTTATGCTGTGACACAATACTTGCAATAAATTTTTTTTTTCCTATAAAATTATCCATGTATAGTTTTTTTTTAAACTTTACTTTTGTCTTGGGCCAATTTAATTATTCATTTTTCACTCTATCTCTCTCTTTAAATACATTTTTTCCTAGTAGTCCGTATCGCATACTTATGTAGTGAGTATTGCGATACAGAGGTGGTAAAAAGATTTACCAGATAGGATTATTATTTAAATGTAAAATTAGAAAGATGGAGGCAAAATGGAAGCTAAGGTAGAATGGTGGCAATGAGGGTCAGAGGCCCATCATTGTCTCAATAATAAGCATGTGAGAAGGACAGTATAAATTAACACACATGACATGATCATCAGCATTGCTTCTCTTGGTTTAATCATAATACGATTGTATGTACGTACACTGACTCATCCGATGGTGTTACTCAGTGATTCAGTCCATCCCAACCTCCCATGAATGTTCGTTTTTACCGGGCCCAGCGCAAGGATCCTATTATAAGAATATTCGGATGATATTTTTTGCCGGAGAAGGGTGGTTAATTAAGTTGCAATTCTAGCGGAATTGTGCTGAGCTCGATCCTCTATCTTTCCTCTATTATTTATATGGACCATGCCTTGAATTTTATGATTCACCCTAGTCCTTAGGCAGTTATTGTTAGAGTTGGGTATGGGTTGGATCGGCATAGAGCCAACTCGGCCCGAAACAAGTTGGGTTCAGATTTGCGTAGGGATCTTGGCGAGGCATGTGAAATAGGAGATCCGCTCCATTATCCCCGTCTCAATGAGTCAACGATGTCGGGATGAGTCTGAATTTAATGGGGATGGGTCAAATATGGGGACAAAAATTGTACTCGATGTAGGGATGGCGGATGAGGATGGGTTTTATGTTATACCTGTCGCATCCCGCCTGCGCTTTACCTGCCTTATACCCGTTAACTTATAAAAAGTAAAAATATTTTTTTTTTACATGTTCCTTCCTAGGCCATGAGTGTATGTGATCATATATACTTATACGCATACGTAATCCAATAATTTTAATGTACATTAGCTTATTGTTTTTTTTATTATGTATTTTGAAGAACTTTTGTTGTAATATTTTATTGTCTTAGTTTATACTTTATATTTTTTAGATTTTGTTAGGGAGATTATTATATATATTCTATCATCATTTGCATATATTTTAGCATTTTTTTAATTAATTAAAAAGAAATTTGGTGGTGCTTGGAAGAAATTGGGGATGTGGCAGGGAAAACGAAAATGAGCCAAGAATAGGTACAAAGTTAGGTGATGGGGTGGGGAAATATTCAGATTAGTAGTGTTCTCGCTAGGGTGAGAATAATGATATATCTTTGTAAACATGTAAATGATAAAAAAGGAAAATGTTATACGCAGCTTTAAGGGCTGTATATAAACATTAATTACATTACCTAATATGGAAATAAGTTGTGAATTTATGTGAAAATTACACATTGACCAATGTAATAAATGCATAATTAATGTTGTTTATTTTCTTTTTTAGCTTTTTATATGCAGCCCTTAGGGCTGCATATAACATAACCCTAAAAAATACTAATTACTGTAAAATAATTTTAACACAATAAGCAAGAGTGAAACAATACACTATCAGTTTTTAAATACTCCATCCTTTTTTTTCATTTGTTTGCTTTCCTTTTTCAATTGGACTTTGGACAGACCGTCTCACAATAGTGAGACCAGGTCTTCCTAAGAAAGATTATGAATGAAAAAATCTGTAAAAGTTATTGAACAAATATAAAAAGTTCTCTTGCTTTTTTATACACATAAAACTATATATATTTTCCGTAACTTTTGCAAAAATTTCCATTAACCTTTTCTAGTAAGAATTGATTTTACAGCAAGATCATCTCACCAAAAAACTTGTATTCCTTTTTAGGATTTTAAAAAAAAATTGATCACTTTCTACATTACATAAATATAATAAAATTTTATTCTTCTACATTTATTAATAATAATGCTCTTCTACAAATGGTAATACATACTTCATATTATTTTGTGAATTAATGACAAAACACACACGTTAACCCATGCAATTAATTTTTTTTTTTCCTAAAAACAACATCCCTCTTTAGCTTCTTATACTCCCTCCGCCCCCTTTTTTTTTTAGGGACATATCCGCCCCCTTTTTTTTAGGGACATACTCCCTCCGCCTTTTATGTTTGCACCATTTTCTTTTTTAGAGTCAAAATTTTATAGTTTTGACCATTAATTCTTCTTATTTATAAGATGAAATATAATCATGCATGTGAGATCTCATTTAATTTGATTCGTCATAATATGTAGTTTCTAAATATGTAAATCTTATAATTTTTAGGATTATGTTATATTTGGCCCTTAGGGTTGTACGTGTTTAAGAATTAAATACATGGAATACAGGAATAGTTTTGGGAATACATGACAAATTTACTAGTCGGTCGCTATGTTTAACATTTTCCTAATTTTTATCAATAAACATTTAGAGATAGGCTAATGCAAGGGCTATGTTTAAGAAACTTAAAATAGAAATAAAATATCAAATCAAACTGTCTCGAATTATCTGCAATTTTGTCTTAAAATCCTAAATTGTTTCCATTTTAAAAAGTGGTTTTATTGCTGAAACTTAGCCCTAATGGTTACGTTTAACATTTACTCCCTTAATCTATCCAGTTTATTCTTAATGTTTACTTTTTGCATAGTTTTCAATAATGTTCATGTTTAAACATTAATATATTATACTACACTTTAGACGTTAATATATTATAATACACTTTATAAAAAAATACATACTTCCTCCGCTCTAAATTAGTTGCAACATTTCCTTTTTCATATTTCAAATGTATAATTTATATTCATAATATCTTTAATTAATTTCACCAATAAATCAACAATTATAAAAATTAGATCATAATAAAGTACACATTGCGACTAGAGGTGATCAAAACTAGCTTTGAGCCGGTCCGGGCCTTATCTGAGTAAGTGTGCCTAAAGCCCGGATTTTTTAGGCGGGCTTGGCGGGCCGGGTTGGGATTTTAGACTAAAAATATCTATTTTAAGTTGTAATTATGAGCAATGTCTAAATTGTTAATGTTGCAATTATATAGAAGTGGATGAAGTATGACATACTGTTAGATGGATCTAACAGTATGTCATACGAATATAGTTTTTCTTGTATATAATCATGATATATTTTTATTTCTTAACTTTAACTCTACTTGTTTCTTAAAAAGCAACCGTAAAGAACAAATTGAAATGAAGAGAACAAATTTTTCCCAGAAAATTGGAAAAAATTACTCTGCCTTAGGGCTTGTTTACTTCCGATTATATTCAGTTCAATTCAGTTCAGTTCATCTCTATTTAGTTCAATTAATACACTTCTATTCAGTTCAGTTCAATTCAGTTCATCTCTATTCAGCTAATATAAACGAGTCCTTAGTGTCTTATGTGACAAATATTAATATTATCTATAGAAGCAAAATCTACCATATTAATTGGGCAACTACCATTCTCCCAATCAAAATAAACTCCACAAAGGCCGATAGCATTTTGGTATTCAAAATGAGCTTTATTTACTTACTTGTAGTAGTTTAATTAACACATGCAAGTCCAATTCTACAAATGGGTAATTGAATAGAACGACAAGGTTAACCGAATTAACCGCCAATTAAATTAGGAGATTGCAAACGTAGGCTGCTCGTGTGAATCCCAAATTGAGGAGCATGATCTCATCTTTTTGCAGCTTTTCATTATGAGTAAATTAACCCACACTACTCAACTACTAGTAATTAAACAAATGTTTTTTTTTATAAAAGGAAAATAGTCGAGCAGTAATTGAATAATCCTAAAGGTTGTCAACCTCTTAATATTCAATTGTGATTGGTTAACAAATATATTAAAACACTGTTTTTATATTTCCTCTCTCTTCAATTTATTACACATATAACATTATTTTATTTATATGTGTTTAAGAGGGTTGGCAACCCTTAGGGTAGTCACTCTATCATTTTCCTAAATACTCCCTTCGTTATATTAAAAATCTTTATCTTATAGATTTGTATCAATGGTACCTTTAATTTTTTCATTAGAGGTCCGCATTTATTTACCATAAAACAATCCTTTAAAATTTCAACCATTGATTTATTTTGAATTTAATTTTAGTCTTTGATTCATAACCATTCATTTATACATGTTTTACTAGTAATGTTAGCTCTGTGCGTAGTCTTATCATGGGCGTTGTGTTAAATACTAAATGTTGTAACCAAAACATGATGGAGTAATTAAATATATTGTTTTATAAAATAAAATTGGGAAAAAAACGAGAGAAAAAACCGTGTGCATGATCTCATGCATGACTTAAAGTTATTCAAAAATTTAATAATTACATTTGATAAAAAGAGTAACTTAATGAGGGCCAAGGAGCCCATTATTATGAATGTTGGAAATAAGCTCTATAAATGTCCGTCTTTTGATCTTTGGTAAAAAGACAAAGAAAGAAAAAATGGGTTCTCTCTATTCTGTTTTCCTTATTTCATTCAATATTCTCCATATTAATCCGTTTTTAGGGAATTTCTTGATCGTTCTCAATCTATTTTCCTGCCGATACCTATTAAATATGTATTTTTTATCTCTGGAGATTGATTATTATTGTTTGTTCGTGTGTCGTTGCAAGAAAAATTCAACTTTAGGGAAGTAATAATTTCACTCCACATTTTCCACATAACTTAATCAATTAATTGCTCCAACAAGGATAGAAGGAGGATGGATGTAGACTTCAGTCAACTGTTCCCAATTTGGATTTACCGACAATGTTTTATGGTGGTGTAGGAGTGTTCACAAGGAAAACTTTAACCTGCACAAGGAAACAATACGGTGAGCTAACCCCAGGGTGTCTCCGAGGAAAGACCCTCCAATGCTTAAGTTAGCAAGGGGGATTAAGTATGTGGGAGAGATAAAAATAAGGAGTGAGAATAGAAAGATAGAAGTTGGTTAAGTATATTTGTTCTGCCGTTATCAGGCTGGTGAGGTCTTCTATTTATAAGAGATGGCTTGGCGGTCAAACCGCGACGGTCAAGGAGGGGTGCTTCCTTAGAGTCGGTTCCGGCAACTCCGTTGACAGGCAACTTGTGATGCTGCCATCATTAAGACGGCATGGGTCTTTTGATACCGTCATGAGTGGGACGACATCTTTGATTCGGCATGGGTCCTCTGATACCGTCGTCATTGAGACGACATCTTGAAAGGTACTGCCTATGTTGGCTGTTTTGAGTTGATCGTGACCGTTAGCTTTTGTAGTTGGCATTTAAGTGGTGTCTGACATCTTGGCCGTGACGTAGTATGGTAGGTCCTGCCGGTTTACCGGCAGGCCCCTATACAACTAGCCCCCCCAAAAAGTATCAGTACCGGCACGTTGGTGATGCTTTTTCAAAAAATGAGTTGCCAACAAGATGTTTAGGCCAAAATTTCCCGCCCGTTCGTTTGCACTTTACACGCGTCAGCAGAATATGAAACGTTTGTTGTTTTGGAAAGTGGGTCCCACAGTATCATATATATCTGTCTTGACGGTGACCTTTTCTCTTTCTTCACCTCAAAAAAATTCTGAGAAAAATTTCTTTTCTTTCTCTCTCTAAGTGTTCGTTGCTCGTACTTTCTACGTCTTCTTCCTCAAGACTCTGAAAGAAGTTTACTGTGTCACCATTGTTACTGTTCGAAAGCTGTAGAATAATTTCGAACTCTGCATAATTTCAGGTTAGCTACCCTTTTTATGCTTTATTTGAAGTGTGTACTTCGATTTTTGTTTTGTAGAGACGTTTTTCCAGAGTGTAATTTGGAAATTGTTCTTCTTCAAATTGGGTTTTTTCGAAAATGGAGTCTTATTTCGAACTTTTTCAGATTTCCTGAATAATTTTGAAAGTTAATTTTGAACAAAAAACGCCTCGGAAGTTAGTTCGAAAATGTTTCTATTTCTCCCCCCCCCTTTTTTTTTGCATTGGTACATGCTTGTTGTGGTCGTTGTGTTTTGACTTTTATGCCTTTTGCCAGTTTTTCAAACGATGTCGGACGTTAGTGATAGTCAAAACGATAGTAGGATTCTGGAGAGCAGCGACAGCGACGATTCGTCTTTGTCTGAGTCGTCAACCTCGTTGTCGTCATGCTCTACAGAAGGTGAGCCGTCGTCTCGAGCTATTACTAGCACCGCCGTCAGTGAAGTCATTGCCGGCGATTTGGAGGAGCCTGGCGTATGTACTTGTGTTTCCCGCAGTCTTAAACTTAAAAAAAGGATGCCCCCTTCATTCGAGAAGAGGAGAGGAGGCATTCAGGCGTTCACACCGTAAAAGAACCGGGAGTAAAGCCGCTGGCAAAGTTCGTCCGACAGCTGTGCTGCTGTCTAGCTGACTTGCGCCTAGGAAAAGGCGTATTCCTGAGTTTTCTTTGGTTTTTAAAAGAGATGCGAACTGTGAGGGCACACGTAATCCGTCAGGTTTCAATTATGAGCAGCAACATGAAGTTAGGGATCTTCGCGGTGTTCTGCGTAAATCCGGCAACCCAATGTGGACCGTGATGTCCGAGCGATATTGGTTTTCTTCACTGCGGTCTGCTTTGGAGTTTGACCAATATGGCTCGAATGAAGATCCGTCGCGCCCTAACCCATTTGCAGAACTGGGTAATTATTTTGCTCATACGTGTTTTTCTTACTATGTCCTCTTTCTTTTTTGTCTTTTTTGTTGCATACTGCAGTAGTTGACATGGAACTGGGTGATGCTCATTTGGTTAATACTGCCTGGCAAGAGGCCGGCCAAGAGTGGTTTGACGGTTTAGATGTCCTGCCGTCACTAGTATTTGAGGCTTTACAATTTGGTGTCGTCCCTGAGGATGACAAGGAGCATCCTTTGGTTCGCACCCCCTATCCGGATTGGTTGACTGAAATTAAGATGTGGACTGGCGGCGAAGTCGCATATATCAGGTGGTTTAAAGATGATCATTATATACCTGTCAACTGGGAGTTGGCGGTACCCAAGGAGCATGAAATGGTAATGGTGCCTTCTGCCGGGTACTTCCTAGTTTACTTGGCGCATTTCAGGTGGGGTCTTAGGTGCCCCTTTGATTGGTCGATTATGTCGGTGTTGCGACATTTTCGAATTAGTCTGGTTCAGTTGGGGCCCTTGTCCCTTCTGATGTTGTTATCGGTGTTGTGGGTTTGCCGATATCTCAAGTTGAAGGTGAACCTGCATGTTATTCGGGCATTAATGTCCGTGAAGAGAAACAGCTCGGCTGCCGGGCGTTACACTTTCCAGTCGGCCCCTGGTAAATTATTAACGTATCCCAAAGTTAGCTCCTATAAGAACTACATGGGCAAGTGGTTCTAGGTAAAGGCTCCGGAAGGTTTCCAGTTAGACTTCCCTTTGGGTTTTACCGACCCCATCCCTACTATGGGGCACATTCCACGTCGAAGGTTGACTGTTGAAGAGTAGTTGACTGTCGACTATTTCAGACATGTTGGCGGCATTCCTACTCAATGGATGCCGGATTCTGGGTATCTGGTGGAGAATCGACCCCTTGCCTACGTTGGGTTGTGCGGTGACGTGGGGGTTTCAGAAGCTGGTAAGAGAGGGGGTAGTGCCTTGATTTATGCTTGTTACTTTAATACTTTCTAACTTGTACAAATAATTTGTATAATTGTGTTCTGATAGTATGCTTCCCGATGTCTGTTTTTCAGAGTTGGACTTTGGGAAGTTGAAGCTGCCCAAAAAAAGACTCTGAGGTGGCGGCTGAAACTTCCGCCACCGGTACTGCTGTTGCTGGCACCTCCATTGCTGGCATTGCTCCTTCCGGCACCAGGAACTTGGTAGCCAGAAGCAGTCGTGGCGGTCACCGCCCGCCTAGCCGTCAGAGGGTGGTAACTATAACAGTGCCGGTCTCTCAGGGTTCCACTGGCGCTGATGCCACCCAAGAGAGGGTTGTTGTTGCGAGGAGGCCAGCTCCGTCAACTAGAGGCGGCCGGACCAAGCTTGCTGCCACTCGTCATCAAGAACGAGTGGTCACAAAAAGAAAAGAGGTGGCTTCCTCCCCTGAAAGGCCTGCCAAAGTGGTTAAGTCCTCAGTTGTCGAATCTATACCACCTAAGCCCGACACTGTGGCTGCCACCGTTGCCCCAAGTTCTACTCCTTCTCATCCTGCACCTGCTACTACTGAGGTGCTTCCCATTGATAGCGCCAGTATGGCCGGGAAGTCGCCCACTGTTGTAGCCGTGGAGGTTGCCCAGGATGTAGTGGTAGAGCTTGGGGCAGAGGCTACCAGTGTTGGCGTTACCCCTCCGGGAGAGGCTAACTTGCCTTCTCAGGAGGTGGTAATTGTGGAAGATGAGACAGAAGATGGCTGTCTCGAGGATGCCGCCAAAGAGAGAGCGCGGCAGAGGACTCGTGAAAAGGCCCTGAAAGTTCCGGAAGTTCCGGAGATTGATCCCTCTGAAGTGTTGATGCCGGTTCTAATAAGGTCTTCCTTAGCTGGATTTATTTATGCAGGGCAAGTGTGACGACCCGACTCGCTTAAATTGGCGCGGAAGAAACCGACGAGTCGAATAGTCAGAACTAACAACTAAAATACTTGAAAAATTAAAACAATTCCTCAAAGTATTATATTACTAATCCAAAAAGTACAAATACCCACAAGTTTGTACATCACTAAACCAAAAGTCAAACTACCAATACTAATAAGCGTAACTCTAACCACACGTCAGAGTTTAAAACAAATGTTTACAAATATCACTACTATAGTCCAATACTATCCAAAACTAATAAGCAATGAAGAAGAAACAACTAAATCATAAAAGCGGCACTCGCCCAACCCAAAGCTAAGCAAGAACCTCATCATCACAATTACCTGAAAAATAAACAACAGTCCACCGTCAGTGGCGAGTAACATAACTGACTCACCCTAACGGGAATACACAAGAACATAGCATAAATCAAATATCCAAACCAAACATCAAATCATGCGAACCACCCAACATATATAGACTCGACTCAACTAACTTATCCAAACTTATCTTTGGCGCAATCATTCATAAACTAGACCGTAATACGCTCGTACGAACGCCTCTTACGCGATCGACTTTCCAACTATGCCAGGATTGAGAATCTTACTCTCAACCCCATGAAACCAATCTTACTGGAAATCCATGTCAAAGACGACATAGTGGTAATCACTATCCCAATACCGCGGTCAGGATAGGGGTAACGTCTTAACTCAAAAACATATAATCTTACTCTAAGTTTCAGGCGTCTAGCTACGAAATCAAGCTAATCTTACATTCTTTAACTTTAATCCGAAGTTTACTCACTTAGTTACTTCTTAAGTTGCATCTTACGCCTTGACTTAAGAAAATAATGCGTAAACCAAACATCTTACAACATCTTAACGTTTTCTTTAACTTTTTTCTTTAACTTTCTTTAACTTAAAAGACTTAATCAAGAACTTATCAAGACTCATCAAGAACTCAACCAAGATTCATAAAGAACTCATCCAAGATTCAAGAACTTCAACCAAGAACTCAATCAAGATTCAAGAACTTCAATCAATAACTCATCCAACTTACATAAACCACACGCATGAAATCAATACATATACATGAAATTACCAACTTACTAGTATCCCAAAATTCATCAAACTTTAACATGATAAACATAAACTTATTACAACATAATCAAACATAAAATCAACATATTCAATCATCAAATCATCGATAAACCACTTAAAAATCAGATTTACATTCATACATAAAAACATGATCAACACTTCAACATAAACTAATCTTATGCATTTAATCCATACTATGATTCATAGTACACCAATTAAGTTGAGAAAGCATGTTACCTTGTTGAAGATTAACAAGATAATACTCAAAAACTTGCTGCCCGGAAACCCAAACCACACGGCTAGACTACACGGTCCACCACGGCACGGCACGGCTTCGTTCAACACCGCACGAACACGGCCCAACCACGGCAACACCACGCACGGCACAGCTTCAACACGGCTGCCACCACGCACGGCTTCCCACGAACACGAGCACCACCACACGGCCACCCACACGAGCCACCACACGGCTTCACTTGACCCACACGATCAAACCCACACGAACAAGTGCCAAACCAAACCCGAACTAGAGATCTTGTTTGGAAATTAGGTGGTTTAGTTTGTGTTTTGATACTTAAAGATCAATAGACTTTGAATCTTTAAGTTTAAGGTTAGAATTGATGATGAACAATTGATGGGTTTCAATTAGCCAAAAATGGCGTGAGGCAAGGGAGCAAATGGAGGGAGTTGTGTTTGAAATTTGATGGCAAGAGCATAAGATGGCAATTTAGCAAATGGATCCTTAAGCCTTACTAACCCTTCTATTTATAGAAGTGGTTTAAGGTGTGAATGCAAGGCAAGTGGCAAATCAAGCCACTAATCATCAAGGGGGCCGGTTCTTTTGAGGGCAAAATGGGCCAATTTGGGCTTACGAGATCAATTGGGCTAATTTACAAAAAGTGCATGACTAATCATGCTTAAATCGATTTAGCCCAAAATATTAAATAATTAATTAGAAAATTAAATAATAAAATTCTAATTAATTAAATAATAATAAAAAAATAAATAATAATAACCGCAAATAAATTAATTCGAATTAAATCGAAATTATTCACATAAAATCAAATAAATAGTTCAAAACTAAATTTGAACTATACATAGCAACACATAAATACACCCAATCACCTGGCAGAAATACCTATAAAATCAGGGTCGTTACAGCAAGTCTCCTACCGCCGATGATTATCGGATGGAGTACCTAGGGCCCATTTTGGTCGTAGCGTCGCCGTTCCGCGGCGCGATGCCGGAGGGACTGTTGAGGTGGACGCCTCCAACAACTTGGGCTCTTTTTCCTTTCCATTACCTGGGGATGCCAGGTGAGGGCGGGGTCGTGGGGGTATGGTTATGCCACGATCCCAGATCACTTTAGGCCGGGACCGAGGCCTTTGGGGCCATACTTCCATCCTCAACTAGATGTCGGTATCAATGAGTCACTGATGGCAGATTTAAGCCTACCTGGGGGTGACTTGGGATACCGACTGCTGCAGGGGGTGAGGTTGCCGGCTGATCGTAGTCAGGAAAGGTGGGTTAATCCAGCCCAAGTCCTGTGCCACGATGTTACCTGTGTGAGTTCTCATGCTATTGCTATTCCTTTTCTGTATTTCCATACTAGTTACTGTTCTTATCTGATGTAGTTGTCTTATTTTTTTTAGGCTGCAAATTCGGCGGCGGAGTTGGCCGAGGCTTACTAGGCCTGTGCCGCCGACTTGGAGCATGCACGAAAGCTGGTGGATCCTCTGACGGAGGAAAATAATGGCCTAAAAAAGGCTGCTGAAGAGAGGGAGATGAAGCTGTCCAAGCTTGAAGAGGAGAGGGCAAGTGTGGATGCTGCCATCCTGGCCTCTAAGAAACTGGCGGCTGGTGCTGAAGCTGCCAAGGAGGCCTGCAAAAAACAGGTGGATGACGCCGAGGCTGCTCTACACTCTGCCAATACTAGGGCAGCTGAAGTTGAGGCTGCCAGCCAGGCTACCAGGAAAAGGGCGGATGCTTTGGCTGCTGAACTGGAGACTGTTAAGGGTGATCTCAAAGCTGCCAATAGCAGGGCTGAGGCTGCCCTAATAGTGGCGAAATCTGCTGAAGGGAAGGCAGCGGATAATGAGGCAAAGGTGGAGGCTGCCAAAGAAAAAGCTAAGTCTGCCATCAAAAGGGCCAACAAGGAAGTAGAGGGTGCCAAGGCAAAGGCGGTGGATGATTTTGTCAAGTCTGTCGACCTTCATCAATTTTGCACGTTAAGGTTTGATGGTGGCTGGATTGCCGCCATGAGGTACGTGTTAGCACTTTACCTAGAGGTTGACTGGGTTGCTGTGGAAAATCCTTTTAATGAGGGGACAGCCAGTCAACCATTGAACGAGGAAGATGTGTTCCCTGAGGAACATGTTGGCAATGTGTCACCTTGTCTTACTGGGGTGCCGGCAGCAGGAGACGGCACGACGGATCCTGAGGCCACGGCAGCCTCTACTGCAGCTAGGGATGCCCCTGAAGGGGCTGAATAATGTGTTGGGCAGCCTTCTCCCGTTCTCTCTTCTTGTAGCTCTAACTGTTCTTTGTAACTTCTGCAGTGTTTTGTATATATGTTTTGTAACACTTGGTGTAATTTTTATTTTTTGTCAAAATGGGCTGCCAGGCCATTAAGCTTGTAATATGTAATGCAGCCAGTCATTACTGGCTTTTGAAAGTATATATAAAATTTTCATTTAGTCAAAAATACTTGCCTTTTATTTTTGTGTTATTTACTTCGTAATTTGCAATATATTTAGATCACATCTTTATTATATTGCAAATATAGTTCGTCCTTTATTTTTTGTGTAATTGGAATGTTTTGAGCAGGTAGGTTTTTGGGATGACAGTGGCCTTTGGCCTTGGCTGTCATCTGGCCCTTTGATTGCTTGCTAATGTTCTTGGCAGCTAGGCTTTTTGGATGACAGTGGCCTTTGGCCTTAACTGTCATCTGGCCTTTTGGCTGCTGATGAAGGTTCTTGGTAACTAGGCTTTTTGGATGACAGTGGCCTTTGGCCTTAGCTGTCATCTGGCCTTTTGGCTGCTGATGAAGGTTCTTGGCAGCTAGGCTTTTTGGATGACAGTGGCCTTTGGCCTTAGCTGTCATCTGGCCTTTTGGCTGCTGATGAAGGTTCTTGGCAGCTAGGCTTTTTGGATGACAATGGCCTTTAGCCTTAGTTGTCATCTGGCCTTTTGGTTGTTGATGAAGGTTCTTGGCAGCTAGGCTTTTTAGATGACAGTGGCCTTTGGCCTTAGCTGTCATCTGGCCTTTTGGCTGTTGATGAAGGTTCCTGGCAGTTAGGCTTTTTGGATGACAGTGGCCTTTGGCCTTAGCTGTCATCTGGCCTTTTGGCTGCTGATGAAGGTTCTTGGCAGCTAGGCTTTTTGGATGACAGTGGCCTTTGGCCTTAGCTGTCATCTGGCCTTTTGGCTGCTGATGAAGGTTCTTTAGTACATAGTTGAAATACCTAAGTAAAAAAATAAAACTTAGCTGTACCAAAGATTTAGCCTCTATACATTTATCAGTTACGAAAATATGTAAATTTTATACATAATATTTCTTGAGTACTCTGGCGTTCCAAGTATTCTTTAATTCCTTGTCGTCCATTCTAGCAAGCCTGTAAGCTCCAGAGGTTACCGTCTTTGTTATACGGTATGGCCCTTCCCAGTTTGCCGTTAATTTCCCTTCTCTGTTCTGTTTACTGGTAGCGTCAGTTCTTCTTAGAACCAAGTCGCCATCTTGCATAGGCCTGTGGTGTACTTTTTTATTATACGCCCTTTTAATTTGATCTTTGTAAGCTGCTTGGCGGAGTTATGCGATAAGTCTGACCTTGGCTAGCAAGTCAAGGTCTTGTTTTAATAACTCGTCGTTGAGCTCAGGCTGGTATGTCTGGATCCTGAAGGATGGCAGCCCTACCTCTACCGGCAATATGGCTTCTTGTCCGAATGTGAGTCTGAAGGGTGTTTCCCCTGTAGATTCTTTCTCAGTTGTCCTGTTAGCCCAAAGAACGTCTGGTATTAAGTCTGCGTACTTGCCTTTGAGGTCGTCTAACTTCTTTTTCAAAGCATTTAGGATTTGCTTGTTTGCCGCCTCGGCTTGGCCGTTACTCTGAGGGTGAGTGACGGATGCAAATGCCATTTTTACTTTCAGAGGCTCCAGATATTCTCTCAGGGGCTTGCAGTCAAATTGGTTCCCATGATCAAAGATTATTGTTTGGGGTATCCCAAACCTTATGATTATTTGCTCCCATATGAATCTTTTAACTTGGGCCGTGGTGATAAAAACGGTTGGGATGGCTTCGATCCATTTTGTAAATTAGTCAATAGTCACTATCAGGAATCTTCGTCCCCCTTTGCCCTTTGTGAATGGTCCCAGTATGTCCATCCCCCATTGGGAAATGGTATGGGGCTCAAGATTGGCTGTAGGTCGTTTGGTGGAGTGTTAATCATTGGAGCAAACCGTTGACACTTGTCGCGTTTTTGAACGTAGCTCTGGGCATCCCTGAGCATATGGGGCCAATAATATCCGGCACGTAGCGCTTTCAGTGCTAAGGCTTTTCCGCCGATGTGATTCCCACAAATCCCTTCATGTATTTCTTCCAAAATTTTTTGTGCTTCTATCTTGGTAGCACATCGAAGTAAAGGTAGGTGGAAAGATTTTTTGTAAAGTAGGCCTTGGTATACACAATACCAAGGTGTCTGTCGTTTGATCTTGGCTGCCAGTGTCTTGTCTTCTTGGAGAGTTCCCAAATTTTTGAAGGCAAGAATTGAGTGGAACCATTCTCCCTCTGTGGCGACGACGGTGGCAATAAAAATATAGTTGATCACCTTGGCGGCCCTAATCTCAATGAGGATATTGCCTCCTAAATCTGGCAAAGGTGATGTTGCCAGCCTTGCGAGGGCATCGGCAGATTGATTGTTCTCCCTTGGGACCAGTTGTATCTCAAAGGATGCTAGTTGACCGGCCAGCTGCTTAAGATAATCCCTGTAATTGACTATTGTAAGTTCCCTAGCCTCCGTTGTGCCCTCCAGTTGAGTGGCTACTAGTTGGGAGTCTGTTATCAGTTTAACTTGTTCTGCCCCGGACGCGATTGCCAGCTGGATTCCTGCTATGGCGGCCTCGTATTCCGACTCATTATTTGTTTCTTTGAAGATAAACCTTAGAGCATACCGATGAATGGTACCATCGGGGCTGATTAGTCTGATGCCGGCACCAGAGCCGATATTGGAAGACGAGCCGTCCGTGGCTATGGTCCATTCTTGAGTTGGGTCCGCCATGGCAAATGATGTTTCTGCGATGAAGTCTGCCAAAGCTTGTGCTTTAATGCCATTCCTGGGTTTGAAAGATATGTCGTATCCTGACAACTCTATTCCCCATTTCATCATTCTGCCTGACACCGCCAGCTTTATGAGAGCTTTGTCCAGTGGGTGATTGGTGAAGATCAGGACGGAATGGGCATCAAAGTAGGAGCGTAAACGTCGTGCCATGACCATAATGGCTAACGCCAATTTTTCAATTGATGAGTATCTGATTTCAGCGCCGTTTAACACGTGGCTGGTAAAGTAAACCGGCATTTGAGTTTTTTCTCTTTCGACTAGTAGTACTGCCGCCACAGTACTCTCGGATGCTGAGATGTATACTTGCAGTTGTTCTCCTTTTTCAGGCCTAGTCATTGTGGGTAGGCTTTTGAGGTGATCTTTTATTTTGTAGAATGCCTCCTTTTGTTCCACGTTCCACTCGAATTTTTTGTTTGATCGAAGTACTTTGAAGAAAGGCAGGGCGTGGGCCGCTGACTTTGCCATGAATCTAGTTAGAGCCGCCATTCTACCTGTTAGTTTTTGTACTTCTTTGATTTTTGTTGGCTCTGCCGTGTCTGCTATGGCCTTGACCTTGTCTGGGTTGGCGTCTATCTCTCTTTCTGATACCATATATCCTAAGAATTTGCTGGATGTAACGCCAAACGTACATTTCTTAGGGTTTAACTTCATTTGAAATTCCCTAAGTGTTGCAAATGTTTCTTCAAGGTCGGCAAGGTGTTCGCCTTGGGTTTCGCTTTTCACTATTGTGTCGTCAACATATACCTCGACATTCCTTCCTTTTTGCTTGCTGAAGACTTTATCTACCAGCTTTTGATAGGTTGCGCCGGCGTTTTTAAGCCCAAAAGGCATGGCTTTGTAACAATAAACGCCGGCATTAGTCACGAATGCTGTTTTGGGTCTGTCTGATTCTAGAAGGCTAATTTGATGATATCCCGAAAAAGCGTCCATAAAACTAAGCAGTGCATGATTTTCTGTAGGGTCCACTAGTTGATCTATTCTTGGGAGTGGATAGCAATCTTTTGGGCAATGGCGGTTTAGATCAGTGAAGTCGACGCACATTCGCCATTGTCCGTTTTGTTTCTTTACCATTACCACATTAGCTAACCATTCGGGATAGTCACAAGGTTCTATGAACCCTGCCAACAAAAGTTTATTTATCTCATTCTCAATAGCCTCATTCTTCTCAGCCGAGAATGATCTTTTCTTTTGTTTTACAGGCGTAACGCTATCATCTACATTAAGCCTATGTTGTATTACAGAGGTGTGGATGCCTAGAATCTAATCAGCAGAAAAGGCGAAGACATCAGCGTTGTCTTGCAACAACTGAACCAAGTTAATCTTCATTTGGGCCGGTAACTTTTTCCCTATCTTGACGGTTCTAGAGACATCCGTGGCAGATAAAGGTATATCCTCCACGTCCTCGTCGGGTTTCGGTCTTGGGAGATCGTCGTCATCTGGGCGACCATTGATGTCGTCCATTGATATGGGAGAGACTTCTGGTTGTCGTTTTCTTTTGTTGTTATTGCCTGTGTTCAGCTAAGGTGGAGGCAGAGGACTCATGGCAGTCACGTAACATGAACGTGCTACCTCTTGGCTCCCTTTCACTTTTGCTGGATAGTCGTCATCGGCTATGTATAGAAAAGTTAAGTGATAGGTAGATGGTATGCCTTTGATGTCATTCATCATTGGCCGCCCAATGATGGCGTTATAAGCAGATGGTATGTCGACCACCAGAAATTCTATCATCGTTCTTTTGACTTGCCTGCCCTCTCCTAGCTGCGTCGGCAGTCTAATTATGCCTTCCGGTATCACCATGCCTCCCGTAAAACCACTGATTGAGTAGTGTACCGGTTTCAGATATTTGTCTTCTATCCCAAGTTTGTTGCAGGCCTCTTGGAATAGGATGTTGGCAGAGGAACCGCCATCAACCAGGACGCGATGGACTTTGCATTTTGCAATGGATAAATTGATCACTAAGGGGTCATCATGAGGGTATATGATGCCCTTAGTATCTTTAGCCGTGAACGTCATCTCCGGTACGTCTGCTGACCCCGCCCAGTGGTGGCGGTCATTAAAGTTCACTTGATGGCGGACCTCCCGGAGACTTGCCCGAGCGCCGCTAAGGGTTCCACCATGTACTGGTCCCCCTGTGATGACCAATATGTCGGGTTGGGAGTTGATTTGTTTTTGCTTTCCCTTCCAACCTCTATCGCCATGTTGTTGGTGGTGAGGTGGATCATCCTTCTTTTTATACTGGGACAATCGTCCTCTTCTCACCAATTCCTCAACGTTTTCTTTCAGATGGGCGCACTTGTCAGTGATGTGCCCATAGTCGTTATGAAACTCGCACCATTTAGACTGATCGCGGTTTGGTGCATTCATTGTCCTTGGGCGCCTCCACTTTTCATCTTGCTTGTGGAGTGAATAGATCCGTGAACGTTGGGTGTTGAGCTCTGTGTAGCCGCCACCTTTCTCTGTTCGTGGTCTCTTTTCCGTATTTCCCCCTTCTTCTCCACGCCTTTTTTTTGCGTTTCTAGTAAAATACTCCTTCCTTTCGAAAGGAGCTTCTTTCTTGAAATCTTTCTTGTAGCTTCTTTCTTTTGTTGCTCTCTTCTCTGTTGAGGTGCCGGCACCTATCCGGCAGAATTCCTCAGCCCGGATGTATTCATTGGCTTTCCCTAGGACGCCCCCTAAGGTTGTCAGATTTTTGCGTCCTAGGTACTGGCGGAATGGGCTCTCTTGCAGTCCGGACATTAGCGCCAAGACCGCAACTTCTTGCTGCATATCAGGTATAGTAACGGCTTCCATCGTGAATCGAGCAATGAAATCTCTAGGCTCTCTTCACGCCTTTTTTGTATCCCCATTAATTCACTCGTCAGCTTTTGCCTTTTTTTGTTGCTGACAAAGTGTGATAGGAATCGAGAGGACAAGTCCCCCCAGCGGGCTATAGTAAAGTTTGGTAGGGATTTAAACCAACTTTGAGCTATGCCGGTAAGGGTTGTCTGAAAAACTCGGCACCAGGCACTGTTAACTGTGGTGTAGAGCTGCATATGACCCTCGTACGCGGATATATGATCCGTTAGGTCGGATGTGCCGTCATACCTGCAATTTGGCATTTTAATTTTCGGCAACTCTTCCTCGCTGATAGCCAAAATGAAAGGGGTCCCTTGAGGGAGGACTCTTTCTATATGACCGGCAACTCCGATGGCTGTCGGCCTTCTTCTCTCCAGGTTGTCGCCAAAGTTCGTTTCTAGTCTTCTGCTGAGAGTGACTCTGTTCCCAGTCGTAGCCTGGATGTTTGCTGAGTATCCAGGGGGAGGTCTGGATCTAGTTTCAGCCTCGGAAAAGTCTCATTCTAACTCTTCCTCTTGCTCTGTTTTTAAGGATTCCATGATCCTTATTGGGGACCCAGGTCTTTGACGTGTCCTGGGCTTCTTTTTTGCGGCTGCTAAAGTGCTGAGAACAGCGATGGCATTTTGCAGCTGCTCTGGTGTGAATTGGCTAAATATTTTTAAACCAGAGTTGGGAGTTGTCTCTGGTCTAGGTTCAGGGGTTTTCTCACGCTCTGTTATTGGAGTGTGGACAGTTTTTTCGCTGTGAGTGGGTTTTGGGCTAGCCTCTTTTTCTGGCTGATTTTGGGTGGCCATTTTGTGTGTTTTTTTTTTTTAGTTTTTTAGGTGGATTTTTGTAAGAAATCCCCACAGACGGCGCCAATTGTTCCGGTATGGATTTACCGACAATGTTTTATGGTGGTGTAGGATTGTTCACAAGGACAACTTTAACCTGCACAAGGAAACAATACGGTGAGCTAACCCCGGGGTGTCTCCGAGGAAAAACCCTCCGATGCTTAAGTTAGCAAGGGGGATTAAGTATGTGGGAGAGATAAAAATAAGGAGTGAGAATAGAGAGATAGAAGTTGGTTAAGTATATTTGTGATGTCGTTATCAGGCTGGTGAGGTCTTCTATTTATAGGAGATGGCTTGGCGGTCAAACCGTGACCGTCAATGAGGGGTGCTTCCTTAGAGTCGGTTCCGGCAACTCCGTTGACAAGCAACTTGTGATGCTGCCATCATTAAGACAGCATGGGTCTTCTGATACAGTCATGAGTGGGACGACATCTTTGATTCGGCATGGGTCCTCTGATACCGTCGTCATTGAGACGGCATCTTGAAAGGTACTGCCTATGTTGGCTGTTTTGAGTTGATCGTGACCGTTAGCTTTTGTAGTTGGCATTTAAGTGGTGTCTGACATCTTGGCCGTGACGTAGTATGGTAGGTCCTGCCGGTTTACCGGCAGGCCCCTATACAAGTCAACTATTTTAATCATAACTCTTGATATACAAGTCGGATTGATGTGATTCTAATTGCGTTGAAAATTAAACACCAAAAGCTTTGAACGATATGTAATTTGCTAAATTCCGACAAGTAACGACCAAGTTATAGCTTTTTAAAATTGAACTGTCTGCGCAGGATCAGATGGAGTGCCTTGGCCAAAGAGTGATTAATTAACAGGCGCCCGCTATGGAAAAAAAAACTCCCTTGCCTTTGTACTAACCTCCAGTGGTGGCCTGGGTGTTGATGTTGCTCTGGCATTTTCCTATGGTGTTGGTTGTTCACGAGAGAGCTAGTGAAATTCTTGAATAAGAAAAAAATTGTCAAATAAGGAGAGACATCTATACCTATAATTAAATGGCAATTTTCAAGAAACAATGCCACATGACATTCATCTAAAAAGTCATAAAATACGTGAGCCACACAAATTGTTACATTAACAATTCAAAAAGTGTCAATTAACAAAATAACTATAATTTAGCAAGATTCGAACCTTTGATCTTTTCTACAAAGTATAATGTTGTTTAACCTTTATTTTTTATGTTCTTTAATTTGTTCCAAAAATATAAGAAGCACTTTACTAAAAACTGAAAGTAATTTTTTGTCACATGTGCCTTCTTATACTAGTAGGAGTAATTTGATAGGGATGGAGTAAAAATTTGATGGGGGTGAAGTGAACCACCTCTTATTCAGAAGCAAAGACTACTTTAGGAGAAAAAAAGAAGCAGTAAAGCACCAAGTGAAACTGCAAGAAGCAATTCCCCTTAAAAGTGGGGTTTGCGTCATCAAAATATATAAAAAAAAAGCCCTTTTATCACCAATTCTGAGATAAAGGTTTTCCTGGCCTGGTAATTCTTTACAGTACACACTGTTATTTTTCACTTTGCATTATTGGGAACTCATTGCCCGTTGACCACTATGTTATATGGCCCTTTAGGCTTTAGCTTCTTTTGAACCCTTGGGTCATAGAAATATGTCATGACTAGCACCGTCAGTTCAGGTCAGCAGTTCAGTTTTGGTTTTAACCAATCAGTTTGGGTCGTTTTTAATTCAGTTAATTTCAGATAATTTTTTTTCAGTTCAATTCAGTTAGTTTTGATTTCAGTTCAGTTTTTGTACGGACATATTTCAGTTAAGTTCGATCAGTTTCAGTTAATTGTTCAGTTTAACCAATCAGTTAAAAATTCAAACGAGTGCAATTCAATTCAGTTCAAAATGTCGACAGTTCAGTTCAGTTTTGGTTACAGTTTTTTTGGTTCGGCTAGCTTTAGTTCAGGTCATTTGAGATTATAATTTTGTTACAATTAATTTGTAGTGCTTTTTATTTCAATTTCAGTTACTTTTTTTTCGGATATAATTCTATGGTTGGTCTTCGATTTTACCCGTACAATTTGAATTGTTGTTAGTTCATTGTGAACGGTTGATATAACGGTTCTGATTGTATTCAGTTTACATTTGGTTAAATACGTTTCTATCCGTACGATTTCAGTTATTATCAGTTAATTGTAAATGATTATATTCAATTACATTATGGTCATTTTCCAGTTTTGCAAGGACATTTTTAACGGTTTTTATCAAGGTAGATATCGAGTATTAATGGGTTTACCCAAGTTTTCTTGCGTTTTTCCCTCAAACAATATGGTCGGATCGTATTCGGTTTAGCTGTTGAAGTGTTTAGCCTTGCAACGGGTTAATTTATTTGTTTATTTAGTTAAGGTGCACGTTAATGTTATTATTTATTATGTTTTAATTTTTATATAGATCAATTTATCCTTGTACTAATATTAGGTGTAAATGTGTCGTGTGTATTGAGTATTAATATCAAGTGTAAATGACAGTCAAGATGATGATGGGTGATACTGAATTGACGATCACAACGATCATAACAATAATGATAGCAATTAACAACAACAACAATGAATTGATGATGATACCAATGATGATGGTGATTGATCTGATATATATGAATAATATAATGACAATAATAGTAGTAAAAATATCGAGAACAAGAACAATAATAAGATTTGAGCCTATTTTTAATCTAATATATACAAAGTTCATAATATGTGATATGTATAATATATGATGTGCGTAAGAGAGTTGAGGTCTAAGGATATTGTAGCCGTATACTAGAATGCATACAATTTTAATTTTTTCATTAAAGCTTGGGAGGGAAGGTTAATTTGTCATTGAAATTTGGGAGATAAAATTAATTTTTCATTGAAAGTTTGGAGGGAAGTTAATTTTTTCAGCGAAATTTTGGAGGGCAGTTACTTTTTTTATTAAAATTTTGGAGGGAAGGTTAATTTTAATTGAAATTTGGAAAGGAAAGTTGATTGAAATTTTGGAGGGAAGGTTAATTTGTAATTGGCATATGGGAGGGGAGTTAAATTTGTAATTGAAATTTTGGTTTAGTTAACCAACAGTTTAAACAATTTTCAATTCATTTTAGTTCAGTTAACCAATAATTTAAAACATTTTTTCAGTTTATTTGGGTTTAGTCAACTATCAATGTAAAACAATATTTTGTGACGTTCACTTTAGTTATGATCAGTTCAAAACTGTTTTAAATAGTCTAACTTTTTCAGTTCAGTTGATTTAAGTTCAGTTTCAGTTTAGTTAAGTGCAGTTCATTTTGTTTCAGTTGGTATTTCAGTTATGAATCATTTGGTTCTTGGTACATTTCACTTCAGTTAATTCAGTTCAGTTTGCATTAGGTTCAGTTTCAGTTAGATTTATTTATCATATTTTCAGTTCAGTTTCAGTTAGCTTCAGTTATCCTCTTTTCAGTTCAGTTCAGTTAATTTCAGATACTTTTCAGTTCAGTTCAGTTAATTTCAGATACTTTTTCAGTTCAGTTCAGTTTTTTTTAGATACTCGGTTTTCAGTTCAGTTTCAGTTCAGTTCAGTTATTTTCAGATATTTAGCAGTTAACTTCAGTTTTAGTTCGCTTCAGATTCAGTTCAGTTCAGTTCAGTTCGATATTTTTCAGTTGCATTTCAGTTATCAGTTCATTCAGTTCAGTTCAATTTCAGTTTCAGGTAATTTCAGGTCGAGCCAAAACAGTTCAATTTCAGTTAGTTCAGTTCAGTTAAATCAGTTCTGACCCAATCTAACAGCGCTAGTCATGACTCATTGTAAATGATATTGGCATAATGGCAATATGGCATTCAATTCATTTGTGTACCAAGTAATCATATATACTAGCATAGTGCTACAACATTTAACAACAATGCTTAATGACAAATGTAATCCTAAATTCATGTTATTGTTAATAGAGTATATAACATAATTTTGGACTTTTATCATCAATTTAAATTTTTTTGTTCAGAAAATCATTTGATATGGTATCAGAGCGAACGTGCGTGACACAGAAGTTACAGGTTTGAATCTCATCTACCTCGTCTTTACAAAGTGGAATAAATTAATGCTCACTGAGCTCATCGACATGCGAAATGGTATTCACCACCTTATTCAAGCTGGATTCTTATTAATTGTCGAGATTGAAGGGGATAACATTTTACCTATTAATGTTGTCAATAATAGAAACCGATCGATTGCGACCACCATGGAAGATCGCCACCCTTATCGCAAAGATCAAGCCTGTTCTAACACTCTACTTAACTCTATTGCGCTCCCCCTTCATTCTCAATTATTTATTATACTTGATGAGGATTAGTTAGGTATCACTTTGGTTAGCAAAATGTCTATCTAATTTTTGTATTCCATCATTTTATACTATTAATAAAAATAAATTTTGAAAAATAGTACTCCTTCCATTTCACCTTATTTGTTATGCTTTGACCATTTTTCTCTCACAAAAAGATTTAAAATATAACAAACAAAGTGAAACGGATGAAGTTAATACTACCTTTAAGAATTAAATCTATATATAAGGTGACAGAAAAAAAATATTTATCTAAACCAAATTAAACATTAATTAAACCAAAACACGAGTGATATTTTAATGCAAGTTTTCACCAATATAGGAAGTGTACGTAATAAGTGGAATTGTAATATTTTTAGTGTTGAAAATTTGAAAAAATGTTATTTTAGTATTAAATAACATATATACTTCCTTTGTTCTGAAATAGATGCAACACTTTGACCAAATATATGTGAGTATTTGGTCAAAACGTTGCAAGTATTATGGAAAGGAAAAGGTATGTGATAGTCAAACTATTAAAGAGAAATTGGTTGTAGGACCAACTATTAAACAACACCATCTATAAAAGGTGAAATATTATGTCACACCACCTAGTAACTAGTAATTAAGTCGGGTGCAAAGGTAGGCATAAATTTTCTGATAAGTGGTGCAACACAACATAAAGTTTGACTCATTTTCGAAACCAGACGTCATTTATGCTATGATTTATTGATTTGCACCCAACTTAATAGATAGCGATGTTGTACCTTTAGGTAGTTTGCTTTAATAGGAAAATTGATTGAGCAACTTTGAGGGTTGTGTTATTTCGAATGAACTACTGCAAGGAGGGGGGATTGTAGTACGTAACTTGCTAGTTGTTTTTTACGAAATTTAAAAAACATGAAAGCAAACAAAGAGAAACCATGCAAGATAGATTTAGTGAGGGAACTTTTCAGGGCCCAATTGGAAATAAAACATCGATCCACTATAGATTTCTCTAAAACACTTCACTAATTAGGTCAAACAACACATCTACAACCTATTTTCTCTACTGAACCCGTAAGTTCCTTACTTCTCTATTTTGTCTTCTCTTTTTCTTTTCTTTTCTCTTTCTCTCTTTTTCTCTTTTCTTTTCTCTTCTCTCTCATTCTCATTCTCTTTCTCTTCTTTGTTCTCACACTTTTCTCTAATTTTCACCCCAATTCAATTACAAGAGTTCACTCAAACCTTTTATAAATTCCCCATTACAAGAGTTCACTAAAACTCTTTTCTCTATTCTCAAATTACATAATTTTGATAAGAATAATACACTAATATGTTGAACATAAAATCTGAATGGAACTTGGAACATAAACAGGAATACATGATAGGAACTACGAGTGAAACAAACTCAATATGTGGGTATAGGATGTAACGATTTAACTCTCCACATTATTGAAGTCTGACTCAACTTAAAAATGATGAAATAATCAATGTTTAAAGACCTCTAAGCCATGCTCTCCAAGAAAACACATTATATATACACCACTAAATCCACTAATCGTCATGTCAGGAACTTGTAACTGCCCACTAGTATTGATGTCCACTTTCCCTCTAATTATCAGCCACGTCTTTTGACTCCATGGTTTAAGGACTTCATGACTGATTTTAATTTAGAATTAAAAGCTCTAAATGACTTGATCAAACAAACCGATTTGTAGTCAATTGACTGTAACAGATTGGTTTGCAAATAACTGAATATTCCCTTAGTCAAGTAACCGTTAATTTCATATTAACTCCAACTTCTTTTGAATCCTAATTCTTAGGACTTCAAAAACTTTTTTTAATGAATCAACTTTCACGATAAGAGTACTAAGGGCTTGTTACTTCAGCTTAAATTCAGTTCAATTCAATAACCGACTTTCACCCCAACAAACTAGTTTGAACAAACCCTTTTTTCTAGCAAGTCAAACACGGAAATTTTTACCTCATAAATTAAGGAAAAAACTTTGACTAAGTAAAATCAAAAAAAATATTCCTTTTAAGTTTTAACTAGTAAACAAGGTTTTCTACTAAGGCCCTGTTCTTTTGGACTTAAAAGCTACAGTAATCAGATCAGATCAGAACAGATCAGATCAGATCAGATCAGACAAACTCAAATCAGATCAGATCAGATCAGATATTATTACTCTAAATTATTATTATTATTTTTATTATTATTATTTTTTTTATTATTATCAGATCAGGCCAAGTTTTTCGGCGACGATTTTCGGGATGACTTTTCCAACGACGGTTTTCGGGATGACTTTTCCAACAACGGTTTTCGGACTGAATTTTCCGGCGGTGATTATTCGGCCGAATTTTCCGGCGACGATTTTCAGGCCGAGTTTTTCGGCGACGGTTTTCGGACTGACTTTTCCGACGATGATCATTCGGCCAACTTTTCCAGCGACGGTTTTCAGGCCGAGTTTTTCGATGACGGTTTTCGGAATGACTTTTCCGACGGTGATTATTCGGTCAACTTTTTCGGTGACGGTTTGGTCAAAATTTTCGGCGGTGATTATTACTACTACTACTATTATTATTAGTATTAATATTATTATTTGAAGTTTTGAAGTTTTGGAGTGAGATTGAATGAAGAGGTGAAATGAAATGGGCTATCATAATAATAATTATAATAATAATAATTATTATTATTATTTTAGTAAATATAATCATGTATTACATTTCTCATAAAAAAATAAGTATTACAATTATAAAAATAAAAATAAAAAATAAAAGTAAAAATAAAAATAAAAATAAAAATAAAAATAAAAATAAAAATAATTCAAATCAGATCAGATCAGATCAGTTCAGCCAGATCAGATCAGATCAGATCAGATCAGATCAGATCAGACAAACTCAAATTAGATCAGATCAAATCAGATCAGATTAGATCAGATCAGATCAGATCAGATCAGAAAAGACCAGATCAGTCCTAAAGAACAGAGCCTAAGTCAGAAGAAAAACAACTCAGTTCCTATAAACTACGTAACCGAATTTTACAAAGTGTTTATTCAAAGCAAGTTGTTTTTATCTTCCCTAGAATGAGGGACTCCATATTCTGATTTTTCTACGGAGTATGATTTAATAAAGCCTAAAGAATGAGTCATAAATTTTTATATATAAATTCATGGGCCTATGGTATCTAATTAATCATATTGACGCAAGTTCCTCTATAAACTAGATTGAACTAGACTTATTGTACTTGTAACCTGACTCATGTTCAAGTTGTAACTTGATTCGTGTTAGAGTCAAACTCATAACTCCAACATACTTAAAAAAATCTTACAAATTAAACTCTTAATTTTCCAAAAAATTCTCACCTTTAAGATGCTCCGATCCGACTCTGAAAATCTTGATTCTCATTTCTCTAGGAACTTTAGTAATAATCAGACCTTTTGGCCTCTGGAACTTGACCTGAATCTTCAATGCGTTCCATTGTTACTTCACCTTTGGAACTTTTCTTGGTTTGTTCCTTCTTTTCTCTTTGAAGTTCTACTTTAGGAACACTTCTCCAATTGAAGTCTCTCTCTTAAACTTCTTTATTTATTTGCTTCAACTCATAAGTTTCTCTTCATGTGTTCCAACTCAGGAACTTGTGTTGCATGCAGATAATTGGAACCTTCTTCCATAAGACCTATGAACTTTTTCATTCACATCTAAATGTACATGTTAATTAAATAATCATCATTTGTTTATTATCATCAAAACCATACATACCTCAACAGGTTGCGCGTCAACCCTCTTAGACACGCACACATACAATTAAAATATTTTTATATATAAATTAAATTGAAGAAAGAAATGAGTAAATTTACTGTTTTAATACAATTTTAACCAACAAGAATATAAATATAAGAGGGTTGATAACCTTTAGAATTATTCAATCACTCCCCCGCTTTAATATGTACCCATCTATAGTTAAACTGGTGTGGGACAAAAAATTTCAACAAAACATTAAGTCAACGAATTACCAAACATGGCCATAATCCTAGAAAGTAGAAATGGAGTAGAAAATACACATTTTCATAATTTGTTTGGATGCATGTTAATAGTAGGGCATGCGTGCATTAATTGCACAATTAGTTCCACTGTCTCATTTATGAAAGGGTGTAGGCATATATAGCTAGCCATGTCTAGTCACCTCGACACTACATTATGTTTAACTTGATAACTTATATAATAGGATTATCTCATTTACTACAAACTTAGTTTACAAATCAAAGTTTTGCACGAAAATAGTATTGTGGAGATATCCAAAGTCCAACTTCAGTGATATGCTCCAAAGTCCAAATCTTTTAGGGGTGAAAAAACAAAAAACCTAACCTACCACGGTAGCTACAAAAGAAATTGAAGAATGATGTTGCATTCATTATTCCACAACCAACATAATGTTTTAAATTTGTTTTTTCTAGCAAAATATTGGGTGAAATTTAGGGGCTGTTTACTTCAGCTTAAATTTAGTTCAGCTCTTAATTTTCTTCTCTTATAAAATATTATTTTCAGTTCAGTTTAGGATAATTCAATTCAGTTTTGTTCATCATTTGTAAACAGGCCCTTAGCAAATAAGACAGTTCCCTACTATAGGTTATCCAGTTCAATTTCAGCTTTAAAAAGTGAAAGATCGGATTAAAAAAAATCTCCACATATGTCTATGGTGAAGTTAGAATGCCATATATAGTTGTCTATAGGGTTCGAAAACATTAGTCACTAGGGCAAAGCTATAACCTCTACCAAATACCATTAGTACAATTAAGATTATTGGATATATAATACAGTATGTAGGAAGGGACTACACATACACTAGGTGTATGTGGACCCAACATACACTGCTGAGTTGGACCAATAAAAATGCCTCATGAAATTAGTAATGGGAGGGAAAGTAGAGAGGTTTGGGGGGGGGGAATTTTGAGGCTAAGGTCCATTTTGGGGGGAAAATTCCCTCCTAATTTAATGTTTATGTTTTCCCTCTTTTTTCCATCCATTTTTTTAAGACACCTAAGTAGTAAACTAAAGTACACCATAGCAGCAACCACATCCCCACCGCCTCCCTGAGTTCTGCTGTTATCTCCGGCCGACGACATTTTTTCCGGCAAAAAAAAAAAAAATCCGGCGAAAAAAAAAGCCTTATTTTACAGCAAAAAAAAACCCATATTTTCCAGTAACTTCTTCATTAGCTACGTTCAGAATTCCGACGAGTTTTCAGGCGAAAAACAACCTGATTTGAAGGTATGTATCACAAATTCTTGATTCACAATGAATCTAATTAATTCTAAGTTTTTTCTAAAATAAATGCTTTCTTTTGTACGGTTGCTTTTGTAAATTAATTTATTTCTATAGATTATCAAATATTTTGATTGAATTTGAAGTTTATAGTTGCTTTGATAATGTATTGTATGACATCGACCTGTAAGTTAAACAGAGTATTATTTTATAAATGAAATTATACTTGGCATATTAGCTCTGATCTGGTTTTGTTAGCTATTTTAAAAAATTAGGATCATTTTAGAACATATAGAATTATACTTCGATGTACACTATGTTGCATCGCTTCATATCTTTTACTTTTCTATCATCTGTTCTTCAAATTCAATTTCAAGATTCATGTCATTCAATTAATTGATGCCTTGTAAGAGGGATAATATATAAATACAAATATTTTTAATTGTTTTTTGTAAAAACAAATATCCGTGCATAGTACGGTGTTAAAACTAGTTAAGTTTTATACGTGGTTTATTTCTCCAAATAACATTACTTTTTTTATTTTAAAAAAATAGTATAAAACAACCATTTCAATCTTATATGTTTCATACAGAATAAACAATTAAAAATAACAGAAGTTCATTTTAATATCATTTGGTTTTAAATGGTATTTCAACATTATTAGAAAATGGTGGGAAAAAGCTGAAAATGTTTCATTTTTCCATGCGACAACCTAATTAATGCAATTGTTAGTAATTAATTTGTTTTATTAATTACGTTTCTTCGCATTCCAGACACTAAAGACAACTACATTAATTACTTCACGCTTTTTCCTACCTTTATGAAGTCATGCATACTTTCTTCTTATATGTTTTTTTCATCCTACTAAATTGTTTTTGATCTCGTAATTGTTGAATATACAGAACAAATTTTTTTTTCTAACTTACATTTTTTACAAAATTATATTATGGCATGTTACAGAGCAAATAAATATTTCTTCATAAATCTTCAACCAAAAAAAAAATATTTCATCTTTTAAATAATAAAGCTTCTACAAAAGAGAGATTGTTTTCATCATTGAAAAAAAAATTACAGAGCAAACAATTCGTTAAATAAAATAAATCTAATCTACTGTAATTATACCATTCTTCCTAATATTGAATACAAATGGGCAATCAAGCTTTTCATGCTTCACTTGACCCCCGTAAGTATTGATCAAATATTCCTTAGCTTCCAAGAACATTGCTTGGCGAATATGAACACTCCACCCACAATGACGACATTCTAGAAACTCAATTAAATTATTATGCACCACATTGCATAATTCAAGAATAGGCTGTGAGAAAACCTTCTCAAGAGCAATCCAGTCGACATTAATGTTCTTGTTAATCCTCTCACCAACCATTCGAGCACACTCTATACTTAAGGTTTGACATTTGAGCAAATCAAATATTCCATTAACCTTTGGAAGTATCTCACCTAAAAAAAATCCTCCATTGTTTCTTTAATTTGCAATTGACCGGTTTTAGTGTCCACGGTAGAAAAAAATTATATGGGTACTTATAGTAATGCTGATTGAATATGTGTCCTAGGTAGCAAATATTAATAAGTAGGACAAAAAATCAACCAAAAATCCCACTAAATGGATATTTTAAAAAATCAACCAAGAATACTGATTAATGATAAATGATACTAAATAAATTATCCTAAATCAATAGGGGACAAAGACATAAAAAAAAAAAACTTCACGTCCAATGCTATAAATCTACATTAATGTTCAGATAAATGATCCTAAATAAATACCCACAAGTTTCATATAGCGTGAAACACACATACTTATTAGTTTATTGAACAACAGTAACATAAAAGATCATATATTAAAGTTAAGGATCATTAATTCAACTTTTCAATAACCTTAAACCCTATACCCTAAACCCTAAACCCTCTTTCCTAAAACCTCTTTCCTAAACCCTACACCCTATTTCCTAAACCATAAATACAAATGGGCAATCACTAACAAACTATTCATCATACTCATTGATCATCACAAACAATGTATCAGTAATTCATCATAAACAATACTACACGATCATCATTCGTCATCATCATCCATCATCATCATCATCATAGTCAATCATCCATTATCCTCCTCCTAATCATCAACAACATCATAGTCAATCATCAATATCCTACAAAATCATCATAGTCATCGGTCATCATCATCATTCATCATCTGGAATCATCATCATCATAATCCATTCCCTTCCTCCTCATCCTAAAAAACATCATAGTCAGTAGTAACTAACAACCTATTGATCATAGTCATTGGGCATCACAATCAATGTATCAGTACTTCATCAGGAACAATACTGCACAATTTACATTAGTCATCATCATCCATCATCAGCATCATCATATTCACCATCCTCTTCCTAATCACCAACAACATCATAGTCAATCATTAATAACAACCTATTCATCATAGTCATCGGTCATCATAATCAAAGTATCAGTAGTTCATCAGAAACAATATTACACGATTATCATTCGTCATCAATAATCATCGTCATCATCATTAACATCCATTATCTTTCTCCTCGTCGTCATCATAATCATAGTATATCATAACATATTCATCATAGTCATCGATCGTCACAATCAATGCATTGGTAGTTCATTTGAAACAATAATACACGATTATCATTCGTCATCATCAACCATCGTCATCATCATCCATCATCTTTCTCGTCGTCTTTATCATCATCATAGTCTATCATCATAAACAACCTATTTATCATAGTAATCGGTCATCACAATCAATGTATCAGTTGTTCATCAATTCATCTTCATCAACAACAAGCATAATGAAATTATAAAGTAATATGAACATTAATGTTTTCGTATATGTATATTATTAATCATAAGTTAAATAACTATTAAATTTTTATAAATGATAACTACATTATTGTCATTGTACTTATACATATATATTTTTAAAAAAGCAGATGGATTACTCATTTTTTAATTGGGGTTTAAACTTGTCTTTTGAATATGTCTATTTTTTCTTATTTTGTTTCATGACTTAGTCCTTTTTTTTTCGGTTTTTCATGATATAAGGATGAAGAATAACAAGGAGTTTCATGCTTAGACCAAATATGGTGCTTTTAAAAATTTGTATTTTTGTATAGTTCATACAATGTAATTAAATATTTGCAGTTGTACATTTTATTGAAAAAATTTGTTTGTCTTATATTTTTCAATATTAATAATACAAATTATTCTACAATTACTCAATTTGGATTTGTATTAATGTTAATTTGTTAGATCAAAAAACCAATTATAAGATCACAAATAATTATATATAAAAAATTCATATGTCAACTTGTTATTCAAATAAAGTAAAAACGATCCTCATATTATGATGTACCACGATCAATTGTCCATTTTGTTATCCAAGCTGTGAGTTACATTTAAAATTTTATTTAAAATGCAATTGGAATTGCTTTGAAGATAAAATACAAACAAATTTAAACAAAAAATAAATTCATTTCACTTCATCAATTACATCTACATAAAGAACATCAAAATTCAAGTTGTAAAATAATGTTCTTCATAATTCAACCAACACTTAAAAATTACATACTAATAATTTTAAGTACTACCTCCGTTTCTTATTATTTGCAACGATTTGACATTTTTTCTCTCTACTTTATGTCACATCGTTGCAAATAATAAGAAACGGAGGTAGTAAATAACTTCATAATAACAACTAAGATTATGACAGAAACAATCACATGAAACCAAATCCCATAATGCTAGTTTTCTTTTTCAATCTTTACATTTTCCATCTTCTTCTTGTTCGTCATCTTTGTCAGCTCATCCATTAGTACTTGTTTTTCAATTTCTAAACATGAAAACTTGTCCTTCCAAGAATTAACCTCATTTTGCAACTCTGTTTTCACACTCAAAAGTGTATTAATCTGATCAGTTTACCACCGATTGTTTCCTTCATCTATCCATCTCTAGTAATTGCATCCATTTCTTCCACTAGAACTACTTCTTTGAGCAGTCGGAATGTAGTATTTGCACCGTACGAACCTCCTACCAGGATTCATGGATGTCCAAGACACAAGCTCAACAGGGGGAATTCCACAACGGCACAAACCTCTTGGTTCACTTCCTACTGAACCCTCACTTCTTACAAACATTTTAATGCTAAATATATTATAATTCTTAAATTTTAAAATTTGAAGAAGAAGAGAAGCAAAGAACAGATAAAATCTAATTAAAACAAAGAACTAGAGTATGTGAGAGGATAATTAGGTATATAAGAAAAGGGGGGAAATATTTAATTTTGAATTTCAAAACTAAAATTGAAATTAATTATCAAACTGGACCCCAATCTTGATACATACGAATTCTTATATGTAGTCAAAAATAATTTTATCTTATAAATAGGAATATGATCCTCAAATAACATGAAACATCATAAACGTTATGATCCACCACAATCAATTGTACGTTCTTATGATGTTCAATTTTATAGAGGTGGTAAACATGTCGTGTCGTGACGAGTTCGTGCCGTGTCATTTAATTAAACGGGTTCAAACCCCTCAACCCTAACCCGACCTGTTTAATAAACGGGTCGTGTCATCTCAACCCGTTTATATTAAACGTGTCGAAATCATTGACCCAAACTTGTTTATTTCGTGTCCAGTTTCGGTCGTGTTGGCGGTTTATGTTGTTTTTTCACGCTGAAGTTGAAAATCAAATAAAATTGTGTCTTTTAAAAAGATGTGGCTTTCTTTGTTGCTTATTTAATTTTATTTTAATTGAAAATTTTACACTCGATATTTATATAATATGGTAGGTTGTTTTATTGTCATATTTAAAATGAAGTTATATATTAATTTTATATCGATTAGTAAATATAAACGTCATTTGCACAAGTACTATTTATAAAATTTTGATCTATTATATTAGATCGTAAGATTTATAGGATGCAAATTAAAATACAACATGTAGACAATATGATCCTAATAAAACATATATACTCCGTAACCCAATATGATCCTAATAAAACATAGGATGCAAATTAAAATTTTGATCTATTATATTAGAACGTAAGAATGAATTAACGCATAACTTTCCGCAGCTTAACTTCCCACTTCTCCACTTCCCCCACTTACACCTACCTTTATGAAGTCATGCAAACTTTCTTCTTATATGTTTGTTTATCCTACTAAATTGTTTTGATCTCGTAATTGTTGAATATACAGATCAAATTTTTTTTTTCTAACTTACATTTTTCAGAAAATTATATTATGTTACAGAGCAAATAAATATTTCTTCGTAAATCTTCAACAAAAAAAATAAAGATTTCATATTTTAAATCATAAAGCTTCTACAAAAGAGCTAAAAGATCATATATTAAAGTTAATGATCATTAATTCAACTTTTCAATAAGCCTAAACCCTTTTTCTTAAACCCTCTTTCCTAAACCCTCTATCCTAAACCCTCTTTCATAAACCCTATACCCTAAACCATAATATTAAATACAAATGGGCAATCACTAACAAACTATTCATCATAGTCATTGATCATCACAAACAATGTATCAGTACTTCGTCATAAACAATAGTTACAATACTAAACGATCATCATTCCTCATCATCATCCATCATCATCATCATCATCGTCATAGTCAATCATCCATTATCCTCAATCATCCATTATCCTCCTCCTAATCTTCAACAACATCATAGTCCACTAGTGGAAAAAACATCATTGGCTGCGGGCTTTTTAGGTCCTATGGCTGCGGTTCAAGCCCGCAGCCAATGCTATAGCAGCCATAGGTCTTAGACCTATGGCTGCGGTTCCACCCGCAGCCATAAAATCTTTTGGCTGCGGTTCTTTGTAAAAACCGCAGCCATAAGTCCACCTATGGCTGCGATTCTTTTCGGTACCACAACCAAAACTTTTTTTTTAAAAAAAAAGGACGTTTGGCTGCGGTTCTTTTCGAAACCGCAGCCAAAAGTCATTTTAAAAAAAAAAAATCGTGTTATATATATATTTATATATATATGATATATGCAATAAAGCCAATAATAATTAAATACATTAATATGTATATGTAAAATACAAATAAAAATGTGGACGAAGCATCTCTCATTCTCGAATAGTTATCAAAAGATAACATTCAAACGAATCAATATGGTTTGAACATACAACTAACATAAATTCAAAATTATTCCGTAATAGAGAATGTTACAAATTAAAATGTGGACCAATTCAAGCATCTCTAATACTCGAATAGGTAACAAAAGATAACATTCAAATTCTTCAATGGTTTGAACATATACAACTAATAACTTAAATACGAAATTATATTCCGTAATACAAAATGTTACAAACAATTCTCTGTAAGAAAATTAGCGCACTTGTCACGAACTTCGTTAATTTCCTGATTTGTAAAAGGTCCTTCCCTTGTTGCAGCATTAATAATCTAAATATAAGAAAAATAAAAACAAAACCAAATGTTTATACTTGTTAGAACATAAAATATAACCACAAATATGCAAAAAGAACCACACATGCCCAAATCACAGTCTTCAAAATTCTTTAATTACACCGAAATCACCTATAATATTTACAGTGGACATTTCATAGTAGTGTTCTTTCTTAATATACAAAATTCAAAGAAGCACTCTAAGAAGTACCTTTTTATTTATTAGGAGTTGCTATTTTCCTTTGGATTGAACTAAATGGTATTTGAAAAGGGTAGTTGAATTTGTGTAGGGGAGTGTTCAAGTATTCCCTCTCACTATATGGTAGTTTAATTTTAATTCAACTTAAAAAAATGAGAATAAGGGGTTATTGATTTCACTAAAATTAATTGCATTAGATAATTACTGGAAGCAAATAACCATCTGAAAGCATATTAGTTTCAACTTTTTTTATGTCACTGGAAGCAAAAATGAGAATAAGGGGTTATTGATTTCACTAAAAGCAAGTGTTCCCCCTCCCCCTGCTGTCCCCCCTCCCTCCCTACTTCCCCCCCTGCAGTCCCCCCTCCCCTCCTCTACAGCCCCCTCGCCCCTACAGCAGCCCCCTCGCCCCCCTGCTGTCCCCCCCTCCCTCCCTACTGCCCCCCTGCAGTCCCCCCTCCCCTCCCCCTGTAGCCCCCCCTCCCCTCCCCTACAGCCCCCTCCCCCCTGTAGCAGCCCCCTCGCCCCCCTGATGTCCCCCCTCGCCCCCCTGCTGTCCCCCCTCCCTCCATACTGCCCCCCCTGCAGTCCCCCCTCCCCTCCCCCTGTAGCCCCCCTTCCCCTCCCCTACAGCCCCCTCCCCCCTGTAGCAGCCCCCTCACCCCCCTGATGTCCCCCCTCGCCCCCCTGCTGTCCCCCCTCCCTCCCTACTGCCCCCCTGCAGTCCCCCCTCCCCTCCCCCTGCTGTCCCCCCTCCCCTCCCCTACAACCCACCCCCTTGCAGCAGCCCCCTCGCCCCCCTGCTGTCCCCCCTCCCTCCCTACTGCCCCCCTGCAGTGCCCCCTCCCCTCCCCTTGATGTCCCCCCTACAGCCCCTCCCCCTTGCAGTCCCCCCTCCCCTACAACCCCTTCCCCCTACAGCCCCCCCTCCCCCTGCTGCCCAACCCTGCTGTCCCACCTCCCCCCTGCTGCCCCCCCACCCTCTTTACCCCTCTCACAACTGCAGCATTATTTTGTATTTATTTCTCTATTATTTTGTATTTATTTTCGCTTTGAAAAAAAGTTGTGAAGAGTTAATTCACTATGAAAATAATAGCATTATGTAAATCATAGTGAATTAACATACCAAATGAAAGCTCATTTTAAAACTATGTGAAGCCCAATGGTATATAGGAAGAAACTATGTGAAAAGCCTTACAAATATAAAAATCCTATTTCTCCACTACCTATATAGGCCACAAACCTAAACCGCCTCTATTACCTGCAACAAAAATAAAGGAAGACAGTGTTCATAACTGTCCCCTCTCCGAACTACAACAATCCCAAAAATTACCAAACACCACCAATGTCTATCCTAACAATCACTAAGTTTCATTCATACAAGTTCCAATCTATTTTAAATTTAAATGCAAGAAATCATGTAAAATTCAGTGTACGCAACGTACCTTTTGTATATCTTCCGAATTCAAGCAAACAGAGAACATATCATGTATGTATCTCATCACATAGTACCCACACTCAACGCCGTTTTGTTGTTGCGCACACTAGTGTAATATTATGTGAAAAAAGAACACATGGTGAAATATCAATAAAGAAAAAAAAAATTATGTTATTAATGAAATTAAAATTTATTTAATTTACCTTCACTGAAATCAATCCAGGAGTACGATCCCCCCCGAGAAAATGCGATGATCGTATTTTCTTCATTACGCTGCAAATTGATTGACATGGCAAATTTAAAAGATATATATAAATATACATATATATATATATATATATATATAACACCAATCTTTGTATAATGACAAAATAAAAAATTACCATACCTTTTCAATAATGTCACAATCAACAACTTACGTGGTGGTTCTACACGACTGGAGTCAAACTGGTATATTGTGTTGGTGGAAGGCGACAACACTATAAGCATCCAATATTTACTACAATCAAAGTTTTAGTCCATAAATCAAACATCGTAAATTAAATAAGATGATGAAATAACATGTTGCTGTATAATCATTTAGATAAAACAAAGCATAAAATGACAAATAAGTAAAGGCTACTTACGATTGAAGGTAAGGAGCAAAAATCAACTTGCATTTACGTTGCTCGCATGCTCTTATACTATCTTCAAGGTACAATTTGACATCTGGCTGGCTTCCGTAGCATCTTTCGTCACGTATCTCTTGTGGATCTAACCACCCAAGCTTTAAAACTGGAACGCATGCTTTTAAATCCTCATTCATTGCACTAATCCCACAAACATTCAACATACTTCAAAGGCAATTCTTTGTAGGATTTGTTAAAGTATCAACAATATAAGTTAATGTAAAGTAAATCACCTCATGAAAGCATGTATCAAAGATATGTTCAACATATCTCCACAAAGGAACTCTGTAACATCCACTTTGGTTACCCAAGTGAAAGCATCCTCAAAATAATGGAACTGTGACTTATCCAAAAAGACCTTTAATGGTTTTGAATCTAGCTCATCCTTAACACAGGTATGTAACCACCTACATTCTTTTGTCAAAGAATCATGCACATCTTCATCAATAAGCCAATTGCCTTGAGGATTAGAGCCCTTAGATGAAACCTTCTTTTTTGGACTTTCATCGGTGGGTTTTGATTGGTTTTCAACATTTGCTTATTTTTTGCACTCTTTTTGGACTTTTCAACATTTTCTTCTTTATTAGATGAAGCTTTTTTTAATTTTTCCAAAACCTAATAAAAAAATTAAATTAATAGTTATCAAATTATATTCATCATTCTTGTAAATATCTTTCATGAAATTATTGAATTCTGCTTGAAACAAAAAAGAATTTAGTGAATTCAATATTACCTCTTCTGAAAACCGCACCCAAGAACGTGGCCATGTTACAAAACTTCCTTGTGCATTTAACAAAGTTGTGACACCCCATTCTGTCCTAGGTAAGGGAAGTTCGACATCTTCATTGCCACTGACAATGGAGTCCAAGGACACACTAACTTGTCCATCTTCTACGTGCAACATATGTACTACTTGGCGATCCTTTGAAGGTTGTACATGGCCATAAGCAACCTCAATCAAATCTCCACCTTCCACACCCGACTTAGGCATTAAAAGAATACATGGGGTTCTTCCTTAAAAATTGAGAACTTATATTAGGTAATCCAAATGAATAAGAATTATAAAAAACGAATTAAAGTAAAAAAGAGCTCACATCAACATCAGGTATTAATGGTGGTTCAAGTCGCATCATGCCATCTAGAGGTGCATCATGATGGCTAGATTTATCTTGGGGTTGAAAATTCAACAGTGAGTCCATATTTGACAATTCCATGTGCTCTAAGAGGGCTTTGAATTGACTTTGCACCCTTTTATCAACTAACTCTTGAAGCTTCTTCTCCATCCCCTTGTCAACATGGGACTCCTTAGTAGGGGTTGATGAGTATGCATGTTCACCAAAAACTTTCTTCTTACCAACACATACACCTCCTACTCCTTTGACACGGCCTTTGTGATCGCTACCTACAATGGTAGTTAAGGCATCAACTGGGCCTTTAGGTGTGAACTCGTTGGAAGCCTCCTTTTGCTTTAATCCAAGCTGCAAATTCGATAAACCTTGGTCCAAATAAAGTAAATATATCCAAATGCAACTTACAATTAAAAAAATCAAGCCAATTCACTTACAACTGCATCAGCCTTATTCTTTAAGTCAGGATTTGAAATTGTCCTCCTACCAGTCGAATCTCGACCATGTAGAGAGCACCACCAATCCAATGCCCGATCTCCAGGGAATTTTGTAACTGTCGAACTTGTTGTATTGCTCGATGACGAGGCCTCTGGTGGCACCAACTGTGGGTATAAGCCTTCTTTTATCCATTTGGGCCTCGCATTATCATAGGTGCTCCGGCCCATATGATGGGGATCTTTCTTTTTACTTGCATTTTCGGAAGCTTTTTGTCTTTTTAGCTGTATTAAAATTTCCAATGTTAGCAATAAACAATACGCTTTCAACTAAACTAAAAAATTTAGTTAATACTAATGCTTACAATTTCTTTTGGATCTGTCTTTTTACAATTTAGTTAGACTTAGGAAGCTCATTTCCTTCAGGAAACATCCTACTCAACTTTTCCGACAAAACTGTGAAACTACGATCTGTCCAATTAAACTGTGATTTTACACTATACAATTCCAACACAGCCGAAAGTTTGGTCCACTCATTACAGCCAGGATATAAAGGCTTCTCAGAAGCCTCTGAGATGGTTTCAAAGACATGAGAATCGTTGCCTAATTCTTCCTCCATCCCTTCCATCATCTCATCCATATAATTCATATGATCATCGTCATCAACATCCTTATCCAGCGCACCACCTTAAGGTTGTTCATACACAACGTTATCTTCATGTTGAGGCACATCATGAGTATCTGAGTTTCCTTCGTAAATTCCAGACTCACCATGCCATATCCAAACATGATATTTAGGCCTAAAGCCACGACGAAGTATATGCTCCCTCATCACATCAACATTATCAACCGTTGCCACATTGACACATCTAACACAAGGGCAATAAAACCCAGTTGCCCCTGTCCTTTTCTGATGTTCTAATGCAACTTTGCAAAATTCTAACACCCCATCAATATAATTCGACGAATCTATGGAACCATACATCCATGACCGATCTTTTGACATTCTCTTCAACTAGGTAAAACATAATAAAATAACAAAATTTTAGTAACACATTAGACCTTAATAGAATAATTGCATTGAAGAAATGGCTAGATTTAATGACATGTACATAACTTCTTATTAGACCTTAGCTTGAATCCATAGCCTATTTATTTGCGGAGTATTTATTTATTTATTATTATAGAGAAAATATGATAATAAGTTGTCTCATATATAAAACAATGATTTCAAGCTGTAATTGAAGCCCATAACATATTTGTAATAAGTTAAAAAGAGATATTATTACATAAAATTAAGGTATTAATGTATTATTGACCAATCAAAAATCAATATTAGTCGATCACCCCTCAATTTTTTTTAAACTCGAATTATAAGTAATGAATAAACCTATCTATAAAAATGCTAAAAAAATGCCAAAAAAACATAATAAGCTAATAGACACACTCATATGAGTATTTAACCATGATATATTTGCATCACCAATAAACAACCATCTTTAACAATCCTAAAAAAAAGCCATAAACCCCACAAATTAATATCTCAACAAAACAAGATAAAATAAATAGAGAATACCTATAAATGAACACTTGTTGTTCCTTCTTCAGCAGCGGAAGTAACTCACAAAATTAGAATCCTAGCTCTAAAATAACAACAAACCCAGAATTAACAAATCAAAGTCATAATCAATATAATAATAACAAGAACAATAATAATATTACACTATCACAAGACTTTGGTTTTTTTGAAATAACGGAATATCAATAGATCATCACCCTTTTCTTATTTTTTTTCCATATGCAATGTCTTTTGAAATTCCACTGAAGAATAATCCTATAAAGAATACAACTATTCATTTTTTTGAGGCAAATACAACAATCTCAATAAATCATAATCATAAAATATTATCAAGCTCCAAAAATATCTCCACCATAACCTACAATCCTAAATTCAAGGGGGTTATACAATCATATAATATCTCCATACAAAGCCAAGCATTTCCAATAAGCTCTTTTTTTATTCCCCTTTACGAATCGATGTACACTCCAAAAAAAAAGCTCATCCAACAATGCTATCATTATATTAGATCTTCATTAATCAACCAACACGATGAAAATACTAAGATTCAATTCTAGCACACAACCACAACTCAATGAACAAGTAAAACCATTTCAATAATTTAAACTATTTCAACAATTCCATGAACATTTAAAACCATTACAATAATTTCAACCAAAAATCATCAAAACCAATAAACTTGAAATCAATGGTAACAAAAGCCAAAAAAATCAGAAATTAAAATTAAAAACAACAATTAAAAGTAAAACTAAATACTAACCATAAATTGCTAAGAACAAGTAAAACACCAAATACCATCAAAAACCTAAAATTATCATATAACCTACAAATAAATAAATACACCAACAATGAACAATTGAAAAAATACCAACAATGAACAATTGAACAATGAACAATTGAACAATTAACAATTGAACAATAAATAAACAGAAATTCAAATCAAAGTAATTAAAAAAAACAGATCTAAAAAAACAGAATGTAAAAAAATAAATTAAATACTAACCCTAAGAGTGGTGGCAGAGCTCGCGGAGGGCAGTGGTGGTGTGCAGGTGCAGCGGAGCAGGGCAGCAGCGACGGTTAGGGCAGCGGCGATGGTTAGGGCAGCAGCATTGACGCAGGTGTTGCAGCAGCGTCGCCAGGGCTTGCGCAGCGGTGGGGTGAGGGTCCGACAGCCACTGATGCAGCGGGGTTACGCAGGGAAGGTAGCGGTGGTGGCGACGGAGGTGGGTAGGGAGGCGGTGGGTAGGGATGGGCTGTGCGTGAAGTTGAGAGGAGAAAGCAAGAGTTTTTCTTTTGTTGAGAGGTTGAGAGGAGAAATTAAGAGGGGTTGTTTAATTTGTTGTATGCGTGGAATGTTGTATCACACGTTAAACTTTAAAATAAAAAAATTTGCATTATTCGCTACGGTTCTTGGAACCGCAGCCATACGTATAAGAACCGCTACCATAGGTACCTATGGCTGCGGCTTTTTACCCCGCAGCCATAAGTAGTGTAGTTTTTCCTATATTTTCACTACTTATGGCTGCGGTTCCAAAAGAACCGCAGCCAATAGGGCGTAGTATATGACGTTTTTTCCACTAGTGGTCAATCATCAATATCCTACAAAATCATCATAGTCATCGGTCATCATAATCAATGTATCAGTATTTTATCAAAAACAATACTACACGATCATCATTCATCATCATCATCCGAAATCATCATCATCATAATCCATTCCCTTCCTTCTCATCCTAAAAAACATCTTAGTCAGTTGTAACTAACAACTTATTGATCATAGTCATCGGTCATCACAATCAATGTATCAGTACTTCATCAGGATATACATATTTTATTAATTATAAGTTAAATAACTATTAAATTTTTATAAATAATAAATATATTATTGTCATTATACTTATACATATTTTAAAAAAGCAGATGGATTACTCATTTATAGCCATCCAAATATTTTTTTACTCATATCTCATCCATAGGATCAAAAGCACATGGATCACTAATCCTAACCTTTAGATTAGTATGAATTCCAATATCAGCCCTAGGATTAAAAGCACATGGATCACTAATCCTAACCTTTAGATTAATATGAATTCCAATATCATCCCTTGGATCAAAAGCACATGGATCACTAATCCTAAACTTTAGATTAATATGCATTCCAATATCACCCCTTGGATCAAAAGCACATGGATCACTAATCCTAACCTTTAGATGTATAATTGATTAATCTGAGCCATTAACTTTGGTTTGATATAACAACACAAGAACTAAAACCTAAACTAATTTCTAAAATAAAAAAAAAGTGCAGTTGTTCGTCCTCTCTCTCTAACGTCTTCAAGCAGCTTCAATTTCTTAAGTTTGATATTCAGTTTTTTGAAGGTTAGATTTCATTTTAGTTTAATTATGTTTTGGTTTTTTGTTTATATTATGTTCAGTACTAAATTCGTTTGACTTTTCTTTGTTAGACACTTCAAGAGTCCTCGAATGCTTGGACAACAATCCAGAAGTAAGAGAAGCTGAAGAATGTAGAATTCAAGCTTCTATTTTTCATTATTTTTAAGTACTGGGTTTGATTTATTTTTTGTTCATTATGTTGGAGTTTTTCTGTAATTGGATTTTATTTTATTTTTTGTTTTATTTGAGGACTTTTTTTTTTAAGGATGAATTTCTTGATTTGGTATGTTTTAGGATTTCAATCCATAATTTTTGGGTATTATTTTTGTTTTTATTTTTGGTCAAAATTTTAACTGTGTTTGTAATTTTTTTTTTAATTGGGGTTTAAATGTGTCTTTTGAATATGTCTATTTTTTCTTATTTTGTTTCATGACTTAGTCCTTTTTTTTGGGGTTTTCAGGATATAAGGATGAAGAATAACAAGGAGTTTCATACTTAGACCAAATATGGTGGTTTTAAAAATTTGTATTTTTGTATAGTTCTTACAATGTAATTAAGTATTTGCAGTTGTACAATGTCAATTTTGTATCCAAATAAAGCATAAATGATCCTCATATTATGATATACCACGATCAATTGTACATTTTGTTATCCAAACTGTGAGTTACATTTAAAATTTTATGTAAAATGCAATAGGAATTGCTTTGAAGATATAAAAACAACTTCAAACAAAATCTAATTAAAACAAAGAACTTGAGCATGTGAGAGGATAATTAAGTATATACAAATAGAGGGGAAATTTTTAATTTTGAATTTCAAAACTAAAATTGAAATTAATTATCAAACTGGACCCCAATCTTGATACATAAGGAATAATCCTCACACTATACAAAGCCAAATGACCATACGAATTCTTATATGTAGTTAAAAATAATTTCATCTTATAAATAGGAATATGATCCTCAAATAGCATGAATCATCATAATCGTACTTATCCACCACAATCAATTGTACGTTCTTATATGTTCAATTTTATAGAGGTGGGTGTCGTGAAACGTTCGTTTCATGTCATTTAATTAAACGGGTTCACACCCCTCAACCCTAACCCCACCCATTTAATAAACAGGTTGTATCGTGTCAACCCGTTTATATTAAAAGTGTCGAAATCATTGACCCAAATTCGTTTATATACAATTGGAGTTGGGTTTGGGTCCAATAACATCAGCCCACAGGAAAAATATTGTTCTTGGCCCAAATAAATTTCCCAGGTATCGCATATACTACTTGCCCATTAAATCGATAATTAATTGTTAGCGAATTTGATCGAATAATAGAGTTGTTTGCAACATAAATTGGGAACGGTCAGATTAATACATGCATTACCTCTTATTCAAATAATCAAATTAGATCGAGTAACTTCATTTAGTAAAAACATTACTTGTATTAAATACATTATATATATAGTATATAAATTTATGTATTTATGCCACATAATTCCTATTTTTCCTTCCTATTTACAATCGAAAAATAACTAAAATAAATAAGGTAATTAAGAATAAGCAAAACGTGTCAAATGTATGAACTTAGACTATATCAAATAAATGAATAATAGTAGAATTGTGACAACATTTAAATAAAAACAAGATAAAGTATGAATAAAATAAAATAAACAAGATCACTAAATGATATATTTCATCTACATTATTGTTTCAAACGCAATTTTGATTTAATAATAATTATTATATTTATGCTATATTTGTCTTTAAGAATAAATTTCATTCTGTATCAAAAACTTATTAAAGGTATGAAACTTATTTATTCTATACTTATTAAAGGTATGAAACTGGGCTTTTTCTCCATTATATTAGAATTGTGATTATTTACTTATTTAAAGGTATCAAAAACTTAATTTTCGTTTTAAAGGTATAAAATAAAATATCTTTAGGATCATTTTTGTTTTTTTAATAAAGTAATATAAAGGGTCATGTTGAATACAATTAATTTCTTTTCAGTTTCAACTTATTAAACGTCCAATTCCTCATCGGAAGGAATGTTGTTGGCCTCACCGGAATAAAGGAAACTATTTTATTCATCGACTTGTCAGATGGGAGGACAGTTGGAGACGCCGGTGGTCGGAATTTCTCGTCGCCAGGAATCATTGGGCTGACCGGAATAATGAAGGAAACCATTTTATTCATCCACTTGTCAGATCTCAGATGGGAGGACAGTTGGAGACGCCGGTGGTCATAATTTCTCGCCGGCAGGAATCATTGGGCTAACCGGAATAATGAAGGATTCTTAGTCATCGGAATAAGTAGTGCTTTGGCTGACCGGAAAAGGTTTTCGTTGCCAAGAATTCCGGCGACCGGCGGCCAAAGTGGCGGAATCCGGTTGGAGAGTTGTGAAAATACGAAACAGCAAAAAGAAACAAAATAAAATAAAATAATTTGAATTTTGAATTCAAAATTTTCATTTCAAATTCAAATGAAAAGTGCAATTAAATGCTGAAATTTTCAACTTTCTAACAACCAATAGTATTGTGCCAACACATAGTGTATGTGTAGACTTATCCCAGTAGGTAGGTTTTTAATAGTATTTCAATAATTTCACGAATCCATGTACTCCATCCGTAACATATTAATGGCAACAAGTAATTTTGCACGCATTTTAAGGTAATGATTTAAGGGTGTAGATGATCAAATTAATCAAAACGGTTTTAATACAAGTAAGATTGAGATCATAAGTTACTAATTTCAAAGTTATTTTTGATCAATTTGTTCATTTGCACCCTTAAATCGCTTCCTTAAAATGCGTGCAAAATAAATTGTTGCCGTTAATATGTTACAGATGAAGTACTTCCTCCTCCCGTCTTCTTTAACCACAACATTTTCCCTTTCCCCGTATTTTGACAAAGCAATTGAGGATGTAGCCAAATATATTAGCTAGGTATAGATTGTAAATTCATTACTTTTATATAGTTGTTTGGTCCATTTTTTTTTTAATAAAGGGGATATATGAGGATGAGAAACTTATGAGGAAATCGAGTTGGGTATGAGATTTATGGGGTTGAGAAATCATTGGGTATGGAGTTTCGATCCATACCCGGATATACACCAACCAAACACTCTATTATTCATTAATACTATTACATCCATTCTATTCCATACAAAAAACTTGCAACCAAAAATGCTCATATAAAGGTTAAGCCGCCGTGAACGTTCTTGTTCGTGGTTGTTTTGGTACTTGAAATAAAGATGTAAAACAAATACATTAATGTTGGCCCACCGTGAGTGTTGCCGTTCTAGGTTATGTTGGTGCTCCTAAGGCCTTGTTCTTTCGGACTTAAAAGTTACAGTAATCAGATCAGATCAGATCCGACTTAGTCAAATCAGATCAGACATTATTACTCTTTATTATTATTATTATTATTATTATTATTATTATTATTATTATTATTATTATTATTTCGAGCATTGTTTTTCCGCTCGACATTTTCCGACGACGGTTTTCGGACTGACTTTTTCAGCGTTGATTATTCGGCCGACTTTTCCGGCGACAATTTTCGGGACGACTTTTCCGGCGATGATTATCCGGTCGACTTTTCCGGCGGTGATTATTCGACCGACTTTTCCAGTGATGATTTTCAAGCCGAGTTTTTCGGCGACGATTTTCGGGACGACTTTTCCGACGACAATTTTCAGAATGACTTTTCCGGCGATGAGTATTCGGTCGACTTTTCCGGCGGTGATTATTTGACCGACTTTTCCGGCTACGATTTTCAAGCCGAGTTTTTCGGCGACAATTTTCAGGATGACTTTTCGGACGACGGTTTTCGGACTGACTTTTTTCGGCGGTGATTATTTGGCCGACTTTTCCGGCGGCGATTTGCGGGCCGCGTTTTTGGGCGACGGTTTTCAGGACGACTTGTCCGACGACGGTTTTCGGAATGACTTTTCCGACGGTGATTATTCGGTCGACTTTTTCGGTGACGGTTTTGGAGTCAGATTGAATGAAGGGTTTGAAAAGAATGAAAAGTAAAATACTGAAGAGGTGAAATGAATTGAGCTTGAGGCTTTGGGCTCATTAAATTTTTGTCCCTAATAAAAATAAACATAAAAATAAAAAAATAAAAATAAAAATAAAAATATAATTATAAATAAAAATAAAAATACAAATATAAATAAAAATACAAATATAAATATAAATATAAATCAAATCAAATCTGAAAAACTCAAATCAGATCAGATCAGACCAAATCAATCCTAAAGAACAGAACCTAAGTTGTAATAACGATGTAAATAATATAAACACAATAATGTTGGATCGCCGTGACCGCTGTCTAAGCCTGTCTTTCATGGTTGTGTTGGTGATCATATTCAGTATATATGGTGGTTGTGGACTACTCTATTGGTATAGTCAAATTTGTAATGTTTTTTTAAATAAATGAAAATTTTGAGATTTTGCATAAAATTTTAAGTGATAGTAAATAAATTCAAAGATATGATTAGATTTTTTTATTTTTTTTGTGAAAAAGAAAACTCATTTCACAAGAAAAGAAAGCATATGAATTTTTAACAATATACTCATATAAGGATACGTTATCTTCGTCGGAAATTTTCTGATCTGATCTGAAAATTTATGAAAATTGATAAAATAAGATCTAATCTGATATAAGTTTGAAAAAAAAAAACACCCATAAAGAGCTCCAATAAAATTAATTTATGTAGTAGGCAAAATTATTAATTTTCTAAAAAGAAGGAAAAATTGAATTAGTAGGGCATCTCTCTCTCTCCCCAAGCCAAGAGATAGGTAGGAGCATGCAGAGTGTAGTAGCCGTAGGCATCTGCCAGTTCATTCAATGATTATTAAATTTAATTAAGAGAGCTTGACTTTGACACAGATATCTGTAGACCATGCATGGCATGATGTAATAAACTACTGTAGACTGTAGTTAGTGCTTATTTCAATGACATTCAATTTCAAGAGTACTCTACTGCTTCTATTGGAGCCCAATTTCACCTCATTGATGCACATTTTTAATGTTGAATTAGGGATAAAAATCTTAAGATAGGAAATGAAAAAAAAAAAGAAATGGAGAGGTCCTAATTCGATCCACCTCACCCTAGGACATAGCTGCATTCTGTTTTTAATTGTTTTATAATTTTATAATTAGGGTGATACATGATTTTGAATCAGATCATATTGTATGTCATCTGATCAGATTTGACTGACGCACACATCCGAAATGGAAAAGCTTAGAAATCTTAGTAATGTATGCAATGATTCAAATTCAAGACCACTATTAGGCTTATTTTTTATAAACTTAATCAGAAGGCTAAGTCCCATAATGCATTTACCTATATACTTTGTGTTTTACTCGTATTATTCTCCGTAATAAACATTTTTTTAACAAAAACGATTTGGGAAGTACTAGCCTTTGATTTGCGCTATATTACATGTCGTCCATTTAATTTTTCCGGCACACATTTGAAAGAGATCGATCCTCGTAAATACATTATGAGAAAAAATATATATATATATATATACACGTATTTTTTTTTTTACAAATAAGGTTATTAAGTCTCAACTTACAGCTTATCTCACATAAATATCAAATTAGCATTGTCGGGGGATCGAAGAGGGTAAAAATTAAACCCATAATCTCGTAGTTGCAAGGTTGGCAATGGAACCCTCGACCCTCAACTAGTAGAGGATTTGTAAAAATAGTGAATGTGATGCTTTTATCTTATTTTTATTTATACAAAAAAAATATCAATATATATTACTCGCAATATTGAAGAATTTCGCATTTGCCATTACACAATTTAGAATATCAATAACCTTATATTTATTGGGTTTTTCTAAGCTATGCCCTTGAGTCTTTCTCCTTTCTAAGTTCTGCCCATACTTTTTGAAACTTCTAAGTTATGCCCCTCAACTTAGGTTTTTTAATTAATAGTACCCACTTCATTAATTCAACGTTAATAGATCCGTTAAAATGAGTTGTATTTCGTGTGGGGGTAATTTCCCCTCTAAAATTCTAAGGTTTTTAGCTGATTTTCACCTTTTATAATTGATGTATTTCCCTAAAATAAATTATGAATTTCCCTGTAAATGATGCATTTTCCTAAAATAAAGAGTGAAAATTAGCTAAAAACACTAGAATTTTAGAGGGGGACTTACCCTCCCACAAAATGCAACTCCTTTTAACGTTGAGATAACAGAGTGGACACTATTAATTAAAAAACCTAAGTTGGGGGCCATAGCTTAGAAGTTCAAAAAAGCATGGGCACAACTTAGAAAGGCGAAAACCTCAGAGGCATAGCATAGAAAAACCCTACTTTCTTTATACGGTAGTTAAAAGCTATGTTTAAAATATGTACCTTAAACATTCTAAAAAGTACAAATTATAATAAATTTCTTCATTAATAGACAATTCATGGCAAATAATTGATGTTGTGGTCCGATAAAAATGATCTTAAATTTATAGTTTTAATTGTAGGAAGTGTTTTCGCCTAAAAGTTCCTATAATATCATAAGTTTAATACATTTTTAATGATTTTTAATACACCTAAGTTGAGGCCTTGAAGGGCATAGCTTAGAAGTTTCAAAAAGCATGGGCACAACTTAGAAAGGAGAAAAACTCAAGGGCATAGCTTAGAAAAACCCAAAAAAGTATTATATGGAGTTTACACCGGATAACCCATAAGATTTCACCAAGGAAAATATTCTACGGAGTTTTACACTGGATACTCCTAAAATTTCATAAATGGACGAGATATACTATTAATTTAGAAATATAATTCACAATATACATTTTTTTTTTTGAGGAATTGTAAAAAATTTCATTCAACAACTAGCTAATGTCCATATGCCTTTATTAATTAGCTATTTTTAGATTTATACTCAAATTTGTTTAAAACCATATAATTTACCTCATGAAATTCGTGGAAATTCAAAGTAACCTATTGAAAAATTGAATATTATTGTAAACAAGATAGTGCTAGACTTAGGCCCTGTTCTTTTGGACTTAAAAGTTACAGTAATCAAATCAGATCAGAACAGATCAGATCAGACAAACTCAGATCAGATCAGATCAGACATTATTACTTTTTTTATTATTATTATTATTATTATTATTATTATTATTATAAAAAAAATTAATATTATAAACTAAAACTCAAAATGTCTACAAGAAGTTAGTGGGAAGCCTAGATACAATCTGGGCCCCCACTCCCTTAGCTATTGCAAAACCAATACGAGTGAAGATGTGAGCAGCAGCCCGCGCGCCAATATCATGAGCTCTGGTAAATCTCTGAATTCGCTTCAGCAGTGCAACAACATCCTCCTCGAATTCGCCAAAAGTAGAAAAAGAGAAAGGTAGGAAACCATACCCAAGAGTAGCACACCGATCTACATACTTACCCCGTTTCCGAGAAGCCGCATCCAGCACAGCACGACCAGGAACAAAATCAACCATACCAGACTGAGTCAAAGGCGATGATCCAGTCAAATCAACACAGACATCGCGGCCACAATCCCAAGAATAAAGCAGCAAGTCCGCAGGACGAAGAACCCCGATCTCTGAGCCCAATCCAATATCCACCTCTTTACCAACAGAAATCCCCGAGCGAGTGCAGATATCAACAAGAGTGTCCCGTACAATATTATGGCGATGCTTGACACCCACAATCCTAGCACACGACACAGCATGATCACCAAAGATGTCACCCTCAAAAACCCTCAAACAAGCGGAACAAGGCGCGGATGCAGAAAACAAAGGAATACCCAGCCTGTAACATAGCACACTCCGATACGTTTTACCATTCATAGTCTGACCCACCTCTGAGATCGGAACCACCCTAAGCCAATCAGAAGTATGATCCCGTTGTTGCGATTTCCAAAGAGCAACCTGTCGTGGAGATAAAGAAAATGTGGTTTCAACAGTTTGAGTAACCATTGTGAAATATTTATCTGCCAGTTTCTTCATGAGTTTAGGGGCAGCGTTCTCACTAGGATTACCAAGAATGTCAACATCCACAAAAGTATTAAGTAGACATAATGCATCAGCAAAGGCAGACCCAGGATCCACAACACCAGCACAACGGAGAAGCTTAAGCTGCAACCCAGCAGACTGCAGCCGTGATGCTACAAACGCATAATGCAGAACATCCGCAACAGAATAGACACCTAACCCACCAAAAGCAAAGGGTAAGGTGGCGAGCCTCCATTGCCAATCTCCGAAGCCAGGGCCAGACGCAGTGACAATACGCTCCAAAGATGAACGAATAATAATAATAATAATAATCATTATTATTATTATTATTATTATTATTATTATTATTATTATTATTATTATTATTATTATTATTATTATTATTATTATTTTCGAGCATCGTTTTTCCGCTCGACATTTTCTAGACGACGATTTTCGAACGAGTTTTCCGTCGACGGTTTTCAGGACGAATTTTTCGACGACGGTTTTCGGACTGACTTTTCCGGCGGTTATTATTCGGCCGACTTTTCCGGTGACGATTTTCAGGCCAAGTTTTTCGGCGACGGTTTTCGGGATGACTTTTTCGACGACGATTTTCGGACTGAATTTTCCGTCGGTGATTATTCGGCCGACTTTTCCGGCGACGATTTTCAGGCCGAGTTTTTCGGCGACGATTTTCGGACTGAATTTTCCGACGATGATCATTCGGCCAACTTATCCAGCAACGGTTTTCAGGCCGAGTTTTTCGGCGACGGTTTTCGGAATGACTTTTCCGGCGGTGATTTTTCGGTCGACTTTTTCGGTGACGGTTTGGTCAAATTTTTCGGCGGTGATTATTACTACTACTACTACTATTATTATTAGTAGTAGTAGTAGTAGTAGTATTAGTATTAATATTATTATTTGAAGTTTTGGAGTGAGATTGAATGAAGAGGTGAAATGAAATGGGCTATCATAATATTAATAATTATAATAATAATTATATTAATTATTATTAATAATTATAATAATAATTATATTAATTATTATTAATAATTATTATTATTATTATTTTAGTAAATATAATCATGTATTACATTTCTCATAAAAAAATAACTATTACAATTAAAAAATAAAAATAAAATAAAATAAAATAAAAAAAATAAAAAATTCAAATCAGATCAAAAAACTCAAATCAGATCAGATCAGATTAGATCAGATCAGATCAGACCAGATCAGTCCTAAAGAATAGAGCCTTATTATTTCAATGTGTATTCTTAAACATTATCCAATTTTTATAATTTAATTGAAGTTATAAACGGTCAAAAACATGTATATATTAGAAACTAAAAAACAAAATTTAAAGTATAAGCTAAAAATAAATGAGATGGTATTGTGTCATAGCGGTCTGACAGTAACGTTTCTGTCAGACCAGTCCACTGGATCTAGACACATATTATTGAATCTGGACACATATGTGTTTAACCTGGACACATGCTGTTAAACCTGGACGTGTATTGGTAGACCTGAACACATTTGTAAACCTGGAAACAGAACTGGACGCATTTGAAATCTGGACACAATTTATAAACCTGGACAAATGTGGACAAACCTGGACAAATATGAACAAACTTGGACAAATATGAACAAACCTGGACAAATCTAGACAAGTATGGACAAATCTGGGTACACCTGGACATGCAAACCTGGACAAATGTGGACAAATTAAACCTGGACAAATTTAGACAAACATGGAAAAATCTGGATAAATCTGGACACACCTGGACATGCAAACCTGGACTAATGTTAACAAACATGGACAAATGTGGACAAACCTGGACAAATATGAACAAACCTGGACAAACCTGAACAAATCTGAACACACCTGGACAAACCTGGATACATATTTTTAACCCTGGATACATATTTGTAAACTTGGACATCTATTTGTAAACTTGGACACATTGTTTAAACATGGACAAATATTGTAAAACATGGACACATTTTGTAACTAACTTGGTTAAAATACGTATTTTTGCATTTTGAGGCCTTTAGAGGCCTCGTTTGGCGATTTCTGGGGATTTGCAGCTGCGTTCGTCTCCAAAAATTAATCAATTCCGACATATTATAAGCCCCGATCCGACACCCAAGCGCAAAGTTATAGCCTCCCGAAGTTTTTCACTATTATAATTTGTTATATGGGTCAGCCGTCTGACCAGATTATCTGATCAGACCGTCTGACCCAATACTTTCACAAAATAAATTCATAGAAGTAAAAGAATTTGACTAAAATAATTAAATCCTTTGTTAATTAGCTTGTTTTCCCTTTTGTCCCCACTAAAAATTAGCTGAGGTATAAAATTGTGTGCAATATAGAAGCCAAAACTAATTAGAAATTGTGTAACAATCCTATATTACATTGCTCATCATTATCAAAACAAACCTAGCTAATATTAATCCAACTAATTTACACCAACCTTTGCAAAATTTGATGAATTTACAAAATGGTCAATTAAAAAAAAAAAAAAAAGAAACAAAGAGTGCATATTTAATCACCCTCTTTTTACATTTTCCTCATTTTTTTCCTCAAATTTCTTTTTAATTCCCTACAATTTTCTATGGAGAGTAAATTTTTATTTATTTTTGAACTAGGGATTTGTTGGAAATTAATGAAAATTATTGAGAATTATTTTAATGAAAGAGAATTATGGCCCTTGATTTGATCAGCAATATCAGTGGCCACATGAAGAGCGTCTGATGCAGTGCCTAACAAACCTCTTTTAGTAAACCCCACCGTATACAATCCCTTCCCTCCTTTCCATCCATTTGGAAATGGTACTTTTGGCATCCCATCTTCACTAAATAACTCACATTCCTGCATTTTAAAATAAAATAAAAAATTATTCCATGCAAAAAATTAATAGAATTTCATTTTATATAAAATTATAAATCTAATACTTCGTAATAAATTGCAAAATTAAAAAAAATATTGCATTAAAACTATTTTGACTAATTCCTTCGTTTACACAATTAAAAACTAACTGTCAAACCCTATCTCACGGCCTTAAACAGTAGGCGGAGGGAGGAAACCCCAACTATCGAGACAGAGGCATCACTCCTAGAGTATTGTGCTCTTACCACTGAGCCACGATACATCCATGTGCATATATGGATAATAGAACAATCTTTTTATAAAAAAACACAATTGATTTTGGTAATCCAGCTTTTAATTTATGCTCTCCATCTTCTCTCACATAAACCGTGTTTGAAATTATTGTTCATATGAGATGAGATGAAGTGCAAAAATCGACACTCGCACAATTTAGGTGTAATATATAAGTGTTAAAATGACCGTTATACCCTTAAGATCGGACAATTTTGCCCAAAATCGGAAATAGAGAAATGCCTATTTTCCTCATTAATTGGCAAAATGCAAAAGGGTAAAAAGAAGAGTCCCAAAATTCTCTTTTCTAATAATTATTATTATTTTATTTTTTTTAAAAAAACATAAAACTCATTCTTCAGGATGGGAGAAGAGATCCCCCAGCTGAAAGGTACACATCATGGGAGTCCCTCCAAGAAATATATCACCACATTATAATTTATATTTCATTTTATTTTTATATTATAATTTATTTTATATTATATTGTAATTTTGCAGATGGGTGGGGGAGAAAAAAAAAAGAGAAAGAAAACAAACATGCCCTCACTGAAATTCCCCTTTGTTGTAATCTAAGGAAGAGAGAAGTAACGCTTTGTAGGGTTCTGTAGTGTCATCAGTTGTGTAAGTAAGAAAGCGATTGAAGAGAATGAGAATCATATAATCATCATGGAAATACAAATTATTTCAAGTACCTTTGTTTTTTATTTTGTGCTTCTTCCTCCATCCTACTATAATGTTACTTTTCCACTTTTTTTTTTATTTTGATCATTTTAACCAAGATTTAGGATTTACATACAAGGAAAAAAAAATAAAATTGACATGTGTAAAAGTTTGACCAGCCATTGGATATTTATGAAATTAAAGATATAACTTTTAATTTTATGAAATTGAAGATATAGATAGTTTGATCGTATTATAATATAAGTTTTGTATAACCTTCAATTTTATGAAATTGAACATATTGATGGTCAAAAGAATGCACTGGCATATATGAAAGTCTGCCCGGTTATCATAAAATGAGACCGGAGTAATAATTTTTTTTTTATAAAAAAAATCACTATATAGCAAACAAACAAAAAGATTTAGATGCTTAGAAAATTGAAAAAGAGCATTTTACCTTGAGCCAAAAGGGCACATTGCTCTTATATCCAGTTGCCAAGATTATTGAATCAAATTCTCTTTCTTGGCCATCTGTAAATTTGGCCCCATTCTTTGTAATCTCCTTCACTCCTTCAACAACCTGTTTAATTATAAACATTAGGTCTATGTCAATTCATTAATGTTTTAATATGGCTACTTAAAGGTGGAACTATCAATTAAAGCATGTATCAAACATTAATTTGAATGGAGCCTAAGTTAATTATATGTGGATGAAATTAATCTGATTTGAATTGAATTAAAATAAGCTAAATTTTAGATTTTTCATGAAATGAATTAAATTGAACTGAAATTTCAGAAACAAAGCCCAGGCCAGGAGAATAAATGTAATCCTTGAGAATGACATAGAAGTATTAATTAAGATTACCTTAATCTTCCCGGATTTGATTAATGAGAGTGCTCCCACATCAAGCACAGGGGTTTTACCGGTGGCGTTCTTGAGCTCAATCGGGCCTGTTTTGGGCCGTCGGAGGCCCATCCGATCCGTGTTACCCAAAGTAAGATTAGCTACTAAGAGGAGAAATTTGTCAACTAATCTCAAAGGAAACCATTTTAGCAAAGCCATAGCAACCCCAAATGTTGAGAACCCAAACATCTCCCTTGGCAAGATATGCACCTACAAAAATGTACATTAAAAAAAAAACAATTATTATCATATATAAGACTTAAAAATTGTTGCCCAAAAAAAAGACATTAAATTTAAAATTACATTCAAAGAGTAATTAGTAAATGAATGATGTAAAAATAAACACTTTACATGTTGCATCAAGTATCTATATAAGACAAAAATAAATTATACTCCAATCATGAATAACATGTTATGATTTTCTAATGAGAAAAGCATGCTTTGCACAAGCAAGAGATACCCAAATTCATTAAACATTATTATATCATTATCGAATGTATTATATATTATTTAATAAGAATCAAAGTTCATATCACTACCTTTTTATTGTAGAATACTTATATATAATTGGAAAAAATAAACAAAAATGAAGTATATTATAATGGGAAAATTAATCAAAACAATGCAACTTCTTAAGAGATGAGCTCAATTCTTAACAAGAGCATCAAAATATGACAAAAGGGATGTAAATTAAAAGCATATACAGAGTAAAAGATAGTAGTCGCTTCTTTTTCATGGACCATATAATAAAGATAAGGTATTTTTCTTTTATTATATCATTGTTTTTTATTTCCTTAGGCAGAAATTAGGTATTTTAATTTTAGAAATGAATAAATATATAAGAGTTAAATAAGATAGCTAAAAATGAAAATAATTTAGCAAATATATCCCGGAGTACATGCTAATTAAACTCTACAAAGGGCTGGTTTACTTTAGATTATATTCAGTTCAGTTTAGTTCATCTCTATTAAGTTCAATTAATACACTTCTATTCTATTCAGTTCTGTTCAATTCATTTCTATTCAGCTAATGTAAACGAGCCCAAAATATATGTCAAAATCATACTCGTTCGTTAACCAATGTAATCATGTTACCTTATTTAGCGCCTCACAAAAATTCAATTACCTTTGAATAATAAAAAGAAGTGATTTTTAAGTTGAAAACATGGGATATTGATATTGTTAAAGAGAACACTAACTAAAGACATGCCAAGATCACACATGACTAACAATTAAACATTTTAATATTTATTTTACGATCACATCATTGCAAATTATAAGAATTATGTCCAACCCGTCAATAGCTTTCTTAGGGGGCGCTCGTTAGCTTTGCCAACAACATTAGAAACATGATTTCAACCTTCATAAATAATATTTTCACATTAAAAAAATATCTGAAAAATATGAAAAAATTCAATGCAAAGTTACAGAAGTCAACCAGTCAAAACCCACAAAATAAATTTGTGAAAAACAGTCTAAAAACAAAAATTAAGAAGAGAGAGAAGCAATACTTCCTAATTTTTTATATCAAACATTTTTTTTCAAAAGCATATGAAGGGAGTGATTTCACGAACAGATTAATCAATGAAATTTTAAGCCATGTCATATATAATACGGAGTATATATTTGCTTGTATTAAAATTTCGCTGAAAGATTTAGTCATTAACACCCTTAACTGATACGCATGAAAAAAAGTGTTACATCTAAAAAAACGACATTTTTTTTTTAATTTTAGACAGAGAAAGAAAGCTTACAGAATTTCGGACCACCATGTGAGGCATAGCATTGTATCTACAAAGGTCCAAACTAACTTCCATTCCAGAATTTCCACACCCAATTACCAAAACCCTTTGATTCCCAAATTCAATCCCAGATTTATACAAACTTGTATGAACTAATTTCCCCTGAAATTTCTCAATCCCCTGTATTTCTGGTATCAATGGCTCTGCATTTTCCCCTGTTGCAACAATAACCCACTTCGATAAATACTCAAATTCATCTTCATCTTCTTCATTTTCCTTAATTCTTACTCTCCATCTCATAATTTCTTCATCGAATTCTGCAATTTCAACTTCTGTGTTGAATTTAGGGCACAAATTGAAGTGGGTTGCGTAATTTTCCATGTACGAAATGAACTCTTTCTTTGATGGGTATTTTGGAAAATTTGAAGGAAACTCCATTAATGGAAGCTCACAAAACTTCTTTGGAAGATGAAGTTTAAGACGATCGTAGGTTTTTTGTTGCCATAAAGATGCAATGCAATTTGATCTTTCGAGAATTAAACATGGTATCCCCTGTTTTTTTAAGCAAGCTGCTGTTGCTAAACCTGATGGTCCTGCACCAACTATTATGGGTCCATCATAATATTCTACTTTTTTTCTTGCTGAATTTTCTCTTTGAAAACCCATTTTCATGGATGTTTCAGTTGTATGAAATTAAATGAAATGTAATGAAATGAAATTGCTCTGTTTTTTTTTCCTCTGTTTTTTTGTAAAAGGAGAAGTGAAGATTGAAGAAAAAGATATGTGAAGTTGATTTTTGTTACTAGATTTGATGAGATTTTGTGTAAGAGAAGTGAAAGAGTGAAGAGAATGAAGGCTATTTGTTGGGAAGGTTAATGAGGAGTAACTACAGACTACTGTAGGAGGTTGAGGTATAAATAGTGCTTATATATATTGCCTTTGGAGTTTGGAGGTTTAAATTAAATTATTTTTGATCTTATAGTAATATGTTTTTCTCCTCATTTTCAAGAATGTGTGTTTCACGCTCCATTTAGTTATAAACATGAGCATGATAGTAGAGATGACAATGGGACGGATTTGGGTCGGGTCCTTTTAGATCCAGACCCAGACCCATTTATTTTATATAGACTTAGATTTACTGGGTCTAGCGTGTCAATGAGTTCTTAGTGGGTTTTTAGATAAGTCTTTTTTATTTTAAGATTTTAATTACCAATTTGTATCTACTAAATTATTTCGTCTTATTTTAATTACATACAATCAATATAATATATTATTTCAATAAAAATAAAGGTCACATTATGTTGCCTAGCTAATAAAATACCATTTCGGAGGGTTGTGGCCTCATCAACTAGGGAAGAAGCATTGCCCACGAAAAAAGTTGGGGCTGAAATACAAGCACTGTACCATTGTAATCTCTATGGACAACACATGCAGATGCAAAACCATCAAAATTTAGTTTAATCGTACCAAGGGACGCAGGTGACAATTGACAAAGGAAGGGTCCTAGGTGGTTAGACATAGAATGAAAAGCATCTACTGAGAGATGAGATTTCTATTTATGAAAAAAGGAGAAAACCTGGGTAAGACAACTATAGAGGAAAAAAAGGAGTTACGAAAAACTAACATGTTCCGAGCTTTCCAAACACTCCATAAGATATGAAGAACTTTTACCATGGAGGCATAATGTTGACTAATTTAAGCGGGAGAGAAGAGCAAATAGGGAGGGTTGAGTAGGCAGATGTAAAATCCAACAGATAGACTGTATATGAGACCAAATGGGGAATACCATGGGGCAAAAGAAAAATAAATGGGTATTGAGTTTCCTCCACACAGAGACATAGAGGAGAAAGGATCAAATGTGTAACAAAGGTATTATTCTTTCCCAATCTCTTAACTTAACTTATTAAATCGGATGTTTTATGTTTGTTTTGAGGGAAAACAATATTCAAGGAACATTAATTTTGAAGAAAAATAGTTTTAAATGAAAAATAAGAATATTAAACACATTTTTCTTTGTTTATTTGACCATGGGAAAATATCGGGAAAAAAAGAAGATGGAAGTAGAAAAGAGCGGAAGAATAGGAATAGAGAACAAAAGAAAATTAAAAAAACAAAGTGGAAAATGTGGCTACTTCTTGATATAAAGTGAAAAAAATTTCACCCTTGAGAGAATACTTTCTCCTCTTAGCAAAAAAAAATATATAGTAAAATGTATAAAGAGTGGAAAATTATATTTTAGAATAATATTTGCCTCCAAATTAATGTAACCATATTTGAACTTTTTAGTCTTTATTAGACCATTTTGAAGTTATTCTAATGTATTGACCTTATTTTGTGTAATTGTGCTAAAGCCACACGTTATAAATTATGCCTTAATTTTTAGTATCAAAGCTTATTAAACTTTTTATTTTTGGGAAAACAATGATATTAGCATTCTTAACTATTAGGGGTGAGCAACAATTACAGGTACCCACCCATGCATGGAACCGGAACCGACTAAGACCCAGTAGGTAATTACCCGGTTCAAATGGGTTCAGTTCCGGTTTCATAAAATTTGGATTCGGTACCCGGTGGGTATCAGGTTCTAACATTGTATTGTTGCTAATTTGCTAGTATATCTCTCTACCTCAAGAAAAGCAAGTTTAATACTTCTATGTCCACAACACTAATACTCTTACAAATTTACAATCTTGCAGTAAATATGATATGAATTTCTACAATAAGTCATTCCATCAATCTAGGCTTGTTAGACATAAGGTTGCATTAAGCCATAAATATGGAGATTTGATTGATTTGTTATTTAAATTTAATAATTTGAACAAAATACATATCCATTAAAGAAAATGGGTACCCAGTATTGGAAACGATACCCATCAGTTTCGATTCAGGAAAATTGTTACCCGGTTAGGCCGGTTCAAATTCCATTTTTATATATTTTAGGACCTGACATTTATCGTTCCGAATCCATAAAAATTACCGGGTACTCGGTTGTGCTCACCCCCAACTATGACGAGTTGACCACTTATCTCCTCTACCAAATCACAACTTTTAGTTATTTCACTGGTATATTTCCATGAGAAACACCCTACGTTAGACTTGTCAAACAGACCGGGTCGGGTATAGTTGGTGTAAAACAATTGCAGGTTCGTGTTATGCATGACTGGTCGGGTAGGTGTCAACGGGTTTGGGTCGGTATTAGTTTTTTCATAAGCCAAATTCTTCGGGTTCAACTTGACCTGGCGGATTGAAAAGTTTTATAACGCCCTTTAATTTTTCATGTTTTAATGCTATATGTACTAAAATGTGCTTTAAATATTTGAAAAAGTACAAATTATATGAAATATCTTCATTAATAGCCAATTTTGGGCAAATAATTGATGTTGTGGTCCAATAAAAATAATATTAAATTCAAAATTTTAATGGTAGGAAGTATTTTTGCCTAAAATTTCCCATGATATCCTAAGTTTAATCACTGCTTAGATACTAACTTCTCTTATTTTTTAGCTGTAGATAAATCATGATATCTTTTTGTGAGGAAGAGATCTTGATTTTTTCAATTACATACCTTTTCTCTAATAAAAAAAACTTAGATGGCCAATGCTAGATATATCTTGACAACCATGTACATACATCTTTACATACATCTTTACAAGTACTACCCATTTTATTTTGTACAACCATATTTGCATTTTTTATGGCTGGAAATATAAACCTTCAATATGAGGAGTGAGTCTTAATTATCCTAGTGTTTAAGTCATGCGAACTTCGAGTCTAAGGTCTCAAGTTCGAACCCTATTGCACGAATTTGGAGGATTCATTTTCTCCCTCCCATGCGGATGCGTGTATCGACCAAGTTTGATTGGTTCGGGTGACCTGCAGTAGAATCCAGTTTAAGGTCTATACATTCATATCTAGGATAGTTTATAATAGAAGAAGCCTTTAAGCTGCACACGCATATCCCAATAGTTAAATCAGGTACAAAGGTGATGTAGCTCGGTTGGTAAGCTACATTGTTTGTCTCCGGGGCCATCGGAGATCAAACCTTGCTACCCCCTCCCTCCTCATGCTTATATCCTGAGATAGGATAAGTATAAGGCTTCCCATGTACCTTTGTTTTAAAAAATAGTGAAATCATGTAAAAGGAGTTCCCTACTTCAAAATCATCAAGTAAAAGCCACATCAACGGAATAATGTATTAGATCAATAACATCATCATCACAACAGCATGCCATCAACTTATTATCATGCATTTGGCTATCCATTCATATCATTATCATCATCATATAATATGCCATAACCAGTTAATCACCCAAAATATATGGGATTTAATGTTTGCGTAAAGCAAGTTAGATAACCATCATATAAGTTAATTGTTCTAGTTTCAACATATCTTGTTCTCCATTTTCATACAATTTCTCATGCAAATTCTCAATTTCATTCCAAATTCATATTCGAAAATTGCCAATTAAAATCATATCAAAATCATGAAAATCCAAATTAATTTCATCAAGAATTTCGTTCGAAAATATGAAAAACATCCCATTTGAAAGTACGAAAAAATATTCCATTAAGTATCCAAAAATTCTATCATCAAAACTAAATAATCTAAAATATAATAAAAATTTTGTTACTTTTTATTTGCAACAATTTGACTTAAAAAAGAGTAAAAATGCTAATTATTACCAAAAAAATGCCGCCAAGGTAGTATTATTATTCAAAATCATATCATAAAGGAATAAAAAAAAATATAATAACTCAGTTCGTCAATTCAATCCAACTTCCAATCCAATTCAAAATCTATAAATGTAATGAAATTAAAGAAACCGTAAGCTAGTTTGGTCTAATCTCGTAGTGGACATAGCCGTCAAACTATTTCCCTAGCACTGCCTAGTAAAATCGCCATGTCAATAGTACCTTCCATTGCCACAAAAGGCTATGTCTAAGATTGGCCAAACTCCATGATGTTTAATCGCCACATCACACCAGGTACAACAACAATGACCCTGATAAAATCTATCATAGAACAAGCGTATTGTCAGAGAGCAGCTACTATATCTAATGCGTCGTTCCAAATCTCATAGCATAATAAAATGCTAAAAATCATTCTGTCAATTTTAATAATCAGATTCATCAATTCTAATACTCATGAAATCACTACTTCAACAAGTATTAATGGTCTTAGTGGAAAAACAATTTAACGTCCAAAAAGAAAAAAACCAAAAACAAAACTTCAATAAGAAATTCATTAGGATTGAAAACCCATTTAATTAGTTCGAAAATTCATCATTTCGAAATCTTATAGCAATAGTTCAAACATCTCCATTAGTCCCAATTATAACTAAAATCACGGATCAAAACTCCAATTTCATTTTCAACTCTGAAAATTACATAATTGATCAAATTAGCATATTTGTCCAAGTAAGTCCAAATTTTCTGAAAATTAAACAATTAATAATTTCCCAACTCCAATTTAATTTAAAAATCAAGAGCCATATTCAACAAGTTTCAATCTTTATAGCATATTATACGCATTTCAGCTCCGTTTACTCGAGCAAAACATGTTTTCCTTGAAAATACTTTTCCTCATTTTACATCGTTTACATTGGATGAAAAATTAAAATGTAAAACCTAGGGTGAAAACTCATTAATTTTACACCATATTGAAAATATATTTTCACCAAATTTGGGAGTAAAACGTATTTTCCGTTCAAGTAAACATTGGAAAATTTCTATGAAAATAAGTTTTTCATCGTAAAATATTTTTTATGGAAAATTATTTTACATCGAATTTTTTTTACACCCAAGTAAACGGATCGGACCCTCCAAGATTAAAAAAATAAATTCAACATTTTGTATTAACATGATACAATACATTCTAGAAAATGTTACTAAACCATAATCAAAATCAAGATAGAAACATGTTAGGAATTGATTCTCCTTACTTCATTCAATCACATAGAAGTGTTTATATACAACTTAGTAGAAACATATTAGGGCCTAACATATACAATAGCCCAATCATAAAATACCTAATTACATACAAGGCCTAACACCCCCCCTCAAGTTGGAGCATGCAAGTCACAAATGCCCAACTTGCCAAGTAAGTAGAGAAATTGTTTCTTCCCCAAGGCTTTGGTAAACAAATCCGCAAGTTGATCCGTGGTGTGAACGTGACTAGTATGAATAACGCCCTCCTGTATTGCATCACGAACATAATGACAATCAACCTCAATATGTTTCGTCCGCTCATGAAACACCGGATTTTGAGCAATGTGCAAAGCCGACTTACTGTCGCAGAACAGGCTCATGGCCCGAGGATGCGCCACACCTAAATCATTTAACAACGCCTTTAGCCACTTCATTTCTGCTGTGATGGCCGCCATAGATCAATATTCCGCCTCTGCGGAAGAACGAGAAACAGTATGTTGTTTCTTGGTCTTCCATGAAATTGGCGAAGCACCAAGAAATACTAACCAACCTGTCAAGGATCGTCTAGTTAAAGGACAACTAGCCCAATCCGAATCACACCAACCTGTCAAATACAAATCACAATCCGCAGTCAATAATATACCATGACCGGGACATCCCTTCAAATAACGAACGCAGCGAAGAGCTGCCTCCCAATGTTGTTGCCGAGGAGTCTGCATAAACTGTGCCAAAATATGAACCGTATATGCCAGATCTGGTCTAGTAAAGGACAAGTAAATCAATCGACCCACAAGTCGACGGTATGACTCTGGATCATGCAAGAAATCACCAGTGGCAGTAGCTAAAGTATGATTCTGTTCAATAGGAAACCCTGCTGGACGAGCCCCTAGTAAACCGGATTCAGCAATAATATCAAGTGTATACTTCCTCTAACATAAGAAAATCCCTTCATTGCTCCGGGCAACCTCAATTCCCAAAAAATATTTCAATAAACCCAGATCTTTCATATGAAAACACTCACTCAGGTAATTCTTGAAATCAGAAATAGCAACAGCATCAGTCCCAAAGATTATCAAATCATCCACATAAACCAAAATACTAAGTTGCACAGAGCCAGTGGACAATGTAAACAGAGAATAATCCGAATAGGACTGAGTAAAGCCATACCTCTTTAAAGCAGAAGCAAGCTTAGCAAACCAACACCGAGGAGCTTGACGTAAGCCATATAGGGACTTACGCAAACGACATACAAGGTTCGGATTCGAACTATTAAAGCCGGGGGGAGGTTTCATATACACTTCCTCATCAAGATCCCCATGCAGGAAGGCATTGTGAAAATCCATCTGATGAAGCTCCCAATTCTTTGCAGCGGCAACAGCTAGAAAAGCACGAACCGTCACCACCTTTGCTACGGGCGCAAATGTCTCATTATAGTCTATACCCTCAACCTGATGATTGCCAAAAATCACAAGGCGAGCCTTTAACCGTTCGACAGTGCCATCAGAATTGTGCTTTATTTTATACACCCATTTACACCCCAATTCTTTCTTCCCGGGGGGTAATTCTTCCATGTCCCATGTAGCATTATCTTCTAAAGCAGAAATCTCCTTTTGCATAGCCTCTCTCCAACCCTCGTGCTGCATGGCCTCCTTGAAATTACGGGGTTCTACCGCTGCATCTATAGCTGCAATAAAATTACGGTGTCGCATAGAAAAGTTATTACAATTCACAAAATGCGCTAAAGGGTAAGGAGTACCTGAGGAGTTTGAAGTAGGAGATGAACTCGTAGATGGACCCTGGGTAAAAAGTGTGTGTGCGACATAATCACGGTGCCACCCGGGAGGTCGTCTAGAACGACTACCACGATCAAGATCCTCAAGTATCGTGCCACTACTGTCCGGCGAGCTGGCGGCAGCAGGTGAAGAAGCAGGCCCCTCCACAGGTTCACCGGGGGCTGCAGTAGGGACCGCGGGTGAGCTGTGGTCCTCTGGAGTGCCCGCATCCGTGCTGGTACCTGCTGGATCAGCCACGGCTGGGCTGGGGTCCTGGCTGCCGTGGCCAAGGGAGGCCTCTCCCACCTCCAAAATAAGCTCAAGATCATCCATAAAATCATTGTCCACCCCAATATCATTCTCATAAGCCTCATCAATATGGAAGTGCGAATTATTCTCAATAGATGTATTGGCAAAAGGAAATTCATTTTCATGAAAATCAACATCCCTAGACACAAAAATCTCACCCGTTTCCAAATCATACACCTTCCAACCCTTTTTAGCATAAGGATATCCAACAAAAATACATTTCCGACCCCGTGGTGCAAATTTGTCCCCCTTTGATTTTTGATTGTGCGCAAAACACAAACAACCAAATACACGCATCTCATCAAAACAAGGTGATGTCCCAAACAATATTTCATACGGTGTTTTATTATCCAATAGTCGAGAGGGAGTCCGATTGATTAAGTAAACCGCCCCAAGGACACACTCACCCCAAAACCCAATAGGTAAATTGCCTTGAAACCTTAAAGCTCGACCCACATTCAAAATATGTTGATGCTTCCTCTCAACCCGCCCATTTTGTTGTGGAGTCCCAACACAAGAGGTTTGAAAAATTATGCCATTTTGATCAAAATAGGGAATCATGTGTTTAAACTCCGTGCCATTATCACTTCTCACATATTTAACAATCGCATCAAATTGGGTTTTAATCATAGCAAAAAATTTGCAAAAAGAGGGATAAACTTCTGTTTTATCAGTCAACAAATAAACCCAAATAGCACGAGAGTAATCATCAACAATAGTCAAAAAATAGTATGCACCACAAGTAGACGGTGTTTTATATGGTCCCCATAAATCACAATGAATTAATTCAAAAATACGGCTATCTCTACTATCACTATTTGGAAAATACGCCCTACTTTGTTTTGCTTGAGGACAGATTTCACAAGCTCTATTCAAAAATTTAGACCTAGAACTATCACTAATAGCAGGAACTAACTTGACAACTTTGTCCGATGGATGTCCCAATCTTCGATGCCACAGTTCGAACGTAGATGTCTCCGTTCGCCGCGCCACACACACTTTAGGAACCCGCCGGAAAAAGTATAGTCCATCTATCCGTTCACCTCCCCCAATCAGGCTCCCCGAGAGTTGGTCCTGTATAGCACATAAATAGTCAGTGAATCGTACATAACATTTCGAATCATCAATCATTTTTGACACCGAAATTAAATTGCAATTTAATTGTGGAACAAATAAGACATTTTCAAGAATAATTCCATCCGATAAGTATACACGAACCTCCTTTGTGGCGAAGGCCTGTGTACCATCGGGAAGGCCTACGGGACAAGGTGTAATTTTTGTGACATCCATCAAACATGATTCGGTTCCTGTTACATGGTGAGATGCACCCGTGTCAATTATCCAAGGCAAAGAAGAAGACTCACCAAACATCTTGTCCTGTTGGTTTTTATTAAACATATTAATATGTTCAGGCTTAATATCATTAATAGATGGAATAGCAGTATTTCCATCATTAGAAGGGATAGAAGAGGCAGTGGTAATGGCTGACCCACCCCCCACGACATGAGCACGAACAGAACTATGGGCAGCGGGCTTTCGATCATTAGCAGTGGCAGAAGCAGACCCACCCCCCACAGCAGAAGCAGACCCACCCCCCACGGCAGAAGCAGACTTCGGGGCAGCAAGCTTCGAGGAGGCAGCAGACCCATATTTCTCGAGCCACCACTCCGGGTAGCCATGGAGGACGAAGCAACCGGCATTATCATGACCACGCCGTTGACAATGGGAACAAAATAGCTTGGTTTTGTCACGGCGTATCATAGACCCCTTAAAACGATCCGAAGTAACGGCAAAAGCTTGAGCCTCATCACGGTCAGTATTGCTCTTGCCGTGAGCGATACCACGAGAACGTTCTTCCTGTATAAACGCCTGGTATGCCCTATCCAAAGTAACAGGAGGTTGTTGGGATAATAGATTAGTACGAACCACCGAGTACAAATCATCATCAATACCAATTAGAAATTGATGCAAGATCTCTTCCTCCTTGTCCAATTGACACTTCTCGGCAACCTGACAGGTACACTTACTGCACTCACAACCGTGTGGTGGCTTGAGGCGCGCCAGGTCATCAAAAAGACTCATCAGTTTGGTGTAATACTCCTCGACAGTCATGGTCTTCGATTGGCGGCAATTAGTGATCGAAGCCCGAAGTTGTTGAAGACGAGGACCGCTAGCAACACAATACCGCTTCTCCAAGTAATCCCACAATTTCTTTGCTTCGTCAAAGTATGGAATAGTAACAGTTAATTTAGAGTCAATTGATCGTAATAGCCAAGAAACGATCATGGAATTAACAGTTTCCCAATCCAAGATTTTCTTCTCCTCGGATGGCTGAACAATGGTGCCATTGATAAATCCGAATTTTCTTCTTGATTTTAGAGACAATGTAATTGCTCGAGACCAAGCAATATAATTATCTCCTTTGAGAATCACGTGAGTGATTAAATTTCCCGGTTGATCACCGGAACCAAGGTAGTACGGAGATGAAAGATCAATTTTGATTTCATCACCCATGATTAATATGCAAAGAAATCAGGAAAATCAATAAAAAAAAAATTGCCGTGAAGAATTTTGTGAGGAAATCAAGAAAAGTAGTGAAGAATAGGAAAAATAGTGAGGAACTCAAATAGAATAGGAAAAGCAAGAAAAAGGATCGATCAGATGGAAATCAAGGAAAATTAGTGAAGAATTTCCGTGAGGAAATCAAAAGGATCGAAAAAAATAATTTTTTTTTTTTTTAGGATTTTTAGGGTTTGGCTCTGATACCATGTTAGGAATTGATTCTCCTTACTTCATTCAATCACATAGAAGTGTTTATATACAACCTAGTAGAAACATATTAGGGCCTAACATATACAATAGCCCAATCATAAAATACCTAATTACATACAAGGCCTAACAAAACAAGATCAAACATATACACATTATTTTAAGAAAAAGCCGAACCATATTAGACTCTCAAGATCGATCCATAATTGACGGGCTTCTTTATTCAACAACACATAATATTTCATAATTAATTAAACGTTAGATATTTATCAAATCTATGATTAAATATTTAAAACAAGAAATTTGAAACGCCACGTGTCATCCACTCATCCTTTATGCTACTCTTTGCTTCAATCTTACAATTATTTTTTATTTTCATTTTTCTTTAAACAATTTTCATTCTTACCCCTTCATTTGTACCCCTTCATTTGTCATTAATCTAATATAGTTCTTTAAACTTCTTTCATCTTTTCTTAATTACTCTTTTCAACTCCTATATATTTTAAACCTTATATGTATATTATATTAAAAAAAAATTGATTCGAATTAACAAAATTTTCTCTCAATTATTTTTTAAAATTACCCTGTTCATTGAACGAGCAAAAATCTAGTTAATAGTTAAAACTCATAGAACTCATCTTAAACAACTCGTCTATTTTCTCTCAATTTTTATTCATTCAACAATTTACAAAAAAAATAAAATTGATTAAAGCATGTTTTTCATATAAGTGCAATTAAGTGTCATTAAAGTGAAGGGAATGTGCTCTAGTTTGTTATTTGAATATAAAAAATTTGTCTACTCCCTTTATAAATCTAGCTATATGTATAATCAATATCGAACAGAACACTAGAGTTAATTAGGTTAATAAATAGTATTAAAAAAAATGGGCAAACTCAATATAATATCATACTTTAGCTAGATCTAGATAAACCTAGGAATTAATGTTTTAAATTAGGAATGAAGAAGGTAGTTACTTTGATTAAGACCGTAGAACGTCTCAAAAATTGACATGAATATATTGTTTGCGTTTTTATCATATAAAACAGTTAGCATGCATTAGGGCTATTTGATCTATATAAATGATTGAAACGCATTATTATAAATGAGTATTTAAACTGAAGACTGGGGGATAGCTACAGGGACGTGTCGGGTGGGTGTGCAAGAAGAGCCAATACACAGGGCCCCATGTTCTAAAGGGCCTAATTTTTTCCGTTTCTTTAAAATATTTTGTCACGTTATTGTTATATTTCTAGATAAATATATACTTGCGAGTGTATAATTTATATTCTTAATATCTCTAATTGCATTTTACCAAAAGTTATAAAACATTATTTCACATAAAGTAAACGTTGAGGCAAATCAAAAGAGATTCACATGACTATATTTGTTTACATGCATGGAGCACAAAAGCTAGCGAATTATATGAGTGATTATTATGAATAGTGCTCAAATTGCCAACGTTGCAATTATATATGAGCGGAGGAAATATATCATTATTTATAAAACAACTTTGAAATATATATATATGTTCTGTCAAAATAGTATTGAATCTTAGCATTTATTAAAATATAAAGGGTGTGATTTGGTTCTAATCTTAGAACAAGATCCCAAATATTCGCAGGACGGCTCTGGATAGCTTAGGTGATTATCAGAGCTTTCCTCCCAATTTTGATAGATCTTAAGATCGATTTTCATACAGTCATACCAATTATAGAAGGCTACATGTGAATAAGCAGTAGTATATAACTATATATAGTAATTACTCCGTATTATTTACTTATTTATTTTATCTTAGGGGAAAAAATCATTTTGTTGAAATCAAATAATGCAATTTGTTTTTTCATTTCATGCATTTAACTTGCCTCTTTAGCTCCAGCCTAGCATCAGGAATCTCCAACAAAAACAACTTACGTAATGCACATTTAGTTGGTTTTTTGTTTGGTGCTACTAATCAAGCAGTTGGATCTTATATACTTATCCTCTCCAAGTCCACGTGGAAGCATGGAATATGCTTGCATGGCTTGTTGATTGGCTAAGAACCGTCTACATGGCACGTTATTCCTTAATATTTGCCCACGTGGCAAAGCTCTTCCAACGTCTTATTACTTCAGGTATGTACTGGGTTTGAACCCCAATGCACGCATCTGATTTTTTTTTTCCTTCTCAAGTGCGTGTGTCGGCTAAAATAGAATCGAGTAACTTACAATAGTAAATCCTGATTCAAGGCCTAAAAAGTAAAATCCACCCAAAATTGCTATAAAAAAAAAGTAGTATTCTCCCTTAAGTCTTTGGGATGACAAACTACTTCAAATCTAAACTATGTTGGATCTGATCACAAAAAAAAAAAAAAAACCCCAAAAATAAAGAGATCCGATTTTGAAACAAAAAAAAAAATCAACTTCGATTTTTTTTTTTGACTCCTAGTCGGAATCACATCATAGCATAGTCGAATGCTGGAAAATTGTTGATAGTTTTACTCTCTGACTTGGCGTTGAATCTTGTATTTTCTTAAGTTAAATTTAATTAATTTTATATTGTATCATTAGAGATATTTGATAAAACTTATGTACTTAATTAAGGTGTAATATCTAATTAATAATATATGTGATAATTTGAATAATTCTATTGTAAAACTAGACAATTTTTTATTTTTTTTACAATTTTATTGATAAACAAATAGTTAAAATAAAAGTCGAAGTCGAATTTTCAAAATTGGATAATAGAGTCAAATTGGAGTTGAAATTTGAAATTTGAAAATTGGAGTGGAAGCTGAATATCAAAAACAGAGTTGAATGTGTATCAGACATCCGAATACTAGTCAAAGCTAGAGTCGAATTATATATGCAAAAATTCCGATCCGAGTTCCTCTCATTGCCATCCTTATTACCTCGATCTATATCCAAATATTCTTACTTTTCACTTTTTTCACTTTACACATTATCAATTTTAAATATCTTTGATTACATATTAAATAATTTGATTTGTTAAGGTACACACTCATATAAACAAATAAAAAAATCATATAGCTATTTTTTTTTGGGAGAGGGGAGGGATTCTCAATTGTAATCACATACTTTTTATGTTTCTTGTTGGTATCTTTAATTTTTTTTTTAATTTCCATAGGAAACCCGCATTTATACTCACAATCTCAAACATGATTGTATGAAGGGAAAAAATCATTAGCATGATTAACAATTTGTTCGAAATAATAATAGTTTTTTTTTTTTTGAAATATTGGAAAATGAATAGTTAATTTCCCTTAGATCGAATATTTTTAATTTCTATAAGATTATTTGAAGGGAATTTATTTTTCCTCTGAAATTCATTTTCATTTTTCGTTAAGAATGCGACTATGAGCAATTGTACTGGTATGCATGATTTGAGTTTTTTTAATAATAAGATAGTCTCTGTAATTTGCACAAGTTTCACTTTTACATTAATTGGACCCAGTGCATCCTTGGACTCGACATTCGCAGGACTTAATAGATATGCTAAAACTTGTAGCAGTGTTGTTGTTTCACTTGTATATATAAAATGGGCCATTAATTTAACATTTTAACCGAGTGTAAAGTTTATAAAACTCATGAAAGTATCCTATCTTAAGCCCAATAATTTCACAAGCTTTTGACGGGCTTACACCTTTTTTTTACGGGCTTACATATTGGGCGAAGCCCTTCGTTTCTTTGGGTTGCTTTTCCTTTTTGTCTTTCTTTTTTCTGAATAAAAACTCAACACTATAGATGGTAAAATGTACAATCATTTCTTACAAATTACAATAGAGATGACATATTAATTTGGAAAATTATCATGTTGGATATACGAGAATTGAAAATATTTTATTTTGAATTCTTGAGGTTTACATAATATCATTTAGGGTGCTTTTTTTTTTGTTTTTTTTTTGAAAAGGAAATAAAAGCCGACTATCCCCGGATAAGCACAGCGCATCCTTGCGCAAAATTAAGGAAAAGTGGTGCTTGTGATTTGAAATTTTCTTTCTCAATTTAAGAACCTTAAAACGTAGGAAATAATACTTACACGGTTTATTTTTACTTGCAACAAACTGTTTTGCACACATTTTAAGGAAGAGATTTGAGGGTATAAACGTACAAATTAATTAACATAATTTATACACATGAAAGATGGAGATCAGAAGTTACCGATGCTAAATTTTTAAAAATTAATTTGTCTATTTACACCCTTAAATTTATTCCTCAAAAAACGTGCAAAAGTTTTTTTTTTTTTTTTTGCAAATAAAAAACGAAGCTAGTTTTTTTAAAGGTAACAACGATGGGCGATTCCATTGTAAAGGTATAAACTATATTTTATTCTCAAATGTATCAACTTGCAGAAGTATTTTATTTCATAGTTATTCGACAAAGAAATCTATCAAATTAGTTACATATGACGACACATTGAACTAAATTTTAGTTTCTGAGATACAGAAAAATATTAATTGGAATAATTACATATTTAATAGGATTAATTGATTTTAATAAAGCAACCTTTAAGGGATTCGCAAGTAATAAACCAAACTTTTGATTATTCGTTAATAAACCAACCTTTACCCGGTAATTTCATCCAATGAACCATTACCGGTTGAAACCTAAAATAATAGGTAACCATGACACGTGGCTGCATATCATTTGTGTATTGTTTTTTTTTAATAAAAAAATGTCTAAAAAAACAATTAAAATAAAATCAGAATTTTTTTTACCCCACCCTTTTCTCTCTCCTCCCTCATTCCACCCTTCTCTCTCTTGCTTCCTCCAGGACCTCCACATTCACCACCACCACCACCACCACCACCATCATCAATTACAGACAACACCACCATCACCATCGCCAGATTCTTCTCTCTCGCCACTTCTATCTCTTAGGTTGGGGGGTCGGTAATGGGGGTGGGAGGTGGTTCAGAGGACGATGGGACGGGACTGGGGGGTCGAGAATAGGGGCAGGGGTGCGGTTCAGGTGGGTTGTAAAGGGGTGGGGTGGTTCAAAAATTTGGTGTGGAGGCTCGTGGAGGGGGTAGGTGGCTGAGGTCGGAGAGTGGTGGCCGAAGGTGTGGGTTTCGAGGGTGGGGAGGGGGTCGAAGGTTGGGGGTACGGTGTTTGAGGATGGTGGCTACGGTGGGTGGGGAGGTTGGGGATGGGGGGTTTCGGGGGAGGGGGTGGTTGGGTAGGGGGAGGGGGAGGGGTGGTCGGCGGCAGGTGGGGGTGGTTGGTCGGGGGGGTGGTTGGTGGGCAGGTGGGGTGGCGAGTAGGGGGTGGTTGTACTGTGTTTTTTTTTTAAATTTATGATTTTTTTTTTAAAAATAAAAAATGAACAAAAAATTACCTGTTTAGAAGGTAACAGGTCAAAAGGTTTACTCAAAGAAATTTAGGTGTAAAGGTTGGTTTATTAACGAATAATCAAAAGTTTGGTTTATTACTTGTGAATCCCTCAAAGGTTGGTTTATTAAAATCAATTAATCCTATTTAATATGAAATCAAGTTAGAGGGTTAATTTTAGTTAAATATCTATGAACTAAAAGACTCCTTAAAGTTGATACACATAAGGAATAAAACAAAATCGATACCTTAAAAACAAGATCGTGTAAAGTTGTTACCCCTTTAAAAATATTTTGTTTCTAAAACTTATGATATTAGGTTTCCATATACTATGATTGGTCTCCAATTCAATCAACTATCCAAATCTTTTTATAAAAAAAATGTAATATCAATATAAGGCATACAAGTATTCAAACATTTGTCTCAATCGGGCAACCGTGAGGTTTATCGAGCCTAAAGGCCAAGTGGGACAGTAGTTACACTCGATCCCAACATATAAAATTTTGGATATTCGAATATCCAAATATTAAATTATAATGCTATAGAAAAAATTGAATATCGAATATGCAATGGTTTTCAATTTGATTTTTTTTAAAAAAAAATATCTAAAAATTTCGAATTAAATTTAAATATCTGACATCTTAAATTCTGATTATGGAAAATCCAATCATTTTAGATTGATATATGATTCATGCTCACCCCTAGACTACCAGTTCCCGATCCTTCCAACCCAACTCAACTCAACTCATCCTCATGATCCTATATGCTTACACAAGTCAAAAACTCAAACACAACTATTTATTAAGTTATGTCATCATAATGGAAGTAAACCATGGTTACCTAAGACATCATTGAAGTAAAATCCATCGATGATCATTATTCTTTTGTATAAAATGAGATAAATCTGTAACTAAACCACAATATTCCATGCCCCTCCTTCAAACATAGGTAAGAATAATTGTATGGGAGCCTACTAGAGTACTAGTACACCAGCGGGACCCACATACCGGCGTCCCCCCGAGACTGCCGGAGTAAATGTCTCCACCCAAAGGATGATGGGCCAAAAGGGCATAAGATGCCGGTACCCATAGGCGGTAGAGAAGAACCTAGAGACACTGTCGTCTTGGTCCCGATCGAGCCCTCTACGTGGCACACATTCAAGATACCACTCAAGACCATGGGATTCACTCCCTGCCAAATTAACTAACTAAAGTTAGTAGGGTCGTACAGGCGGCAACCATCCAGAGACCAACTCGAGTATGTAACAAACTAGATGTCGGTATCAGTGTCAGCCAATACCAGCAAGATATGTGTGCCTAAAGCACCGCTATCTCCTGAGATTAGACCTGGTTATTGGGTGGATCGGGGCGAGTCAGGCCAATGCGGGTCGGGTCAGGGCTAGGGTTGACTAAAAAGGGTCAATAGCGGGTTGGGCCAAATCAAATCGCTGGTCGTTAGCGATTGGGTCATTAAAATATTAAATATAATAAAATTTAAGGTAGCCACTAGTTAAAACAAAGAGAAATTCCCAATGGTACCATTGTATTTTTGGGAATTTCCAATGGTACCATTGTATTTTTGGGGATTTCCAATGGTACCATTGTGTTTTTAAAATTCCCAAAAATACCATTACTTTTGAAAATAATTCCAAATGTAGCATGATGGAGTAAAGATTCCGTTAACTTTCGAATATTTCGTTAAATAAATAATTAAGTAATAATTAATTAAAAAATACAATAATTAATTAGGTAAAAATACCCAAACCACCAACATCATCACCGCCCTCCTTGCCTCAGCCACCACCAGCCTTGCCCCAGCCACCACCACCCCCACCACCTGAATCGCCGCCCAACCCGACTGAACCCACCTACTCCACCACAACACCTCCCCCACCACAATCGACTCCCACCATCGCACAAATCGAACCCCCACCACCCCGATTCGAACCCCCACCCCCTCTCCCACACCAATTCGAACCCAGTCCCCCACCCACCACCACCCCCTCGTCGAACCCCAACCCCGATTCGAATATTCCACCACCATCGACCACAAAACCTCAATTAGATGATTGATTGAAGAAGATGGCGGTTCTAGATGATTGGGACGAAGATGATGGGGATGATTGATTGAAGAAGATGATGGGGAGTCGATTTAATGGGGAGATGCGGTGGTAGGGGTTGGATTTGGGCGGTGGTGGGGGGTTGGATTTGGGTGGTGGGGGGGGGGGGTTCGATTTGTGCGGTTGTGGGAGTCGACTGAATCGAGAGGTGCGATTGTGGGCTGTGGCTGTGGTTGACAGTTTTTCGGTGGTGCTGTGGTGGAGGTGGTCGTGCTGACTGGTGGTGAAGGGTGGGTTTTGGTGGTGAAGCATGCCGGTAGGGGAGGTGGCTGCTTAGGGTTTTTTTTATTTTTCCCTTTTTTTCCCCCTTTTTTTTCCTTTTTTAATTAAATTTTAACAGATTTTTTATTTTATATGTTACATTTGGGATTATTTTAAAAAATAATGGTATTTTTGGGAATTTTAAAAACACAATGGTACCATTGGGAATTCCCAAAAATACAATGTTACCATTGGGAATTTCCCTAAAACAAATGTATACAAATATATTAATGTAATTATTTTTGTCAAAAGTTTTTTTTTGAAAAATTTATTAGGCTATTATTTTTGTCCCTGTATTGGCCCTAATCGATAACGAATTGTCCATTAAAGACCTTGTCCAGTAAAAACCCTATAACCTTGACCCTAACTGTATGCCTTTGGACTACCCTGTCCAATAACCAAGTCTACCTGAGATCATCACCTTATACATAGGGGTTGATCACACCACTACCAAGGTATTTACAAATTCTCTCTCTACTCTCTACTTCTCCCTCGTACTTACTTTTTGTATTACCTTTGCAAACTTAAGTATCAGATAGTCTTTCCTCGAAAATAACCCCAAGGTTAGCTCACCGTGTGTTCTCTGTGCAGACCAGCACCTCGAGGCACCTGCATCAGTGGAGGAGTTGAATTTCATTTTAATAATTTTAGCAATATTGTTGTTTCTATCATCTCTGAGTCCCGAAATATTTCTTTATATCTATTTTAAGTTTCTTAGGATAGAAACAAATAATGTCAATGAAGAGGTTCCTTTGGCAACGCCTCGTCCTTCAGTAAAATTAGATATGGGCATGTTCGGAAAAATATAATGTAACACCCTGAAAATTCCGTACTTGAAAACCCTAAATATTATTTAAAGTTATGACAAGAAATACATTTGAAAGGAAATTTCCAAAGCATTACCGTCACGTGTGAAAACGTTTCGGCTTATTCAGAATTTTGCAGCGAAAAAACTTTAACAATTATTTAAACCAAATAACGTAAATGAGATACATTTTAAAACAAGCTCAAATACAATAATCGTAAACTCTCTCTTCACACCAATCCCAAGACCATGCGTATGCTGAAATCTTGAATTTCACATCATCAAGTTAACCTGTGCAGTTCTGCTCCCCAATAATACAAGTGTATAAATTGGTTCATCACAGGGTCATTAAGGCGAGGGCCATGACCAAAGAAAACACATACAAAAACACGTAATCAGCAAAAGCTGAGTACATATATACAACAAGATATGCACATATAATGTAACAAGATTAAGTGATGCAAATGATAACCTGCTAAACACTCTACATGATCAATTCTCATACATTCCTACACTCTATCAGTTTATAAGGAGATTTGGATTCAACATCGAACGGGCCCTCTAGGGCCCCACTCGGTTGCAAGTCGAGTGGTAAAACTGTGCCACTCTAAAGTGACGGGATCCTAGGCCAAAATAAATAAAACTAAACAAGGATGTACAACGTCTTGTACTCTTGGTAGAAACTATTTAGCTCCCCCATATGTTCATACTCAAGGTGTATACGTTCCAAGAGTTTTGGTGTGAATCCTCTCTCTTTCGCTTTACGTGATTTATCATGTTTATTTAATAACCGTGAAGACTCACCCCATACCAGACATTACACAACCTAATAAATCAAACAACACATTTTCCGTTTTTAAGGTTCCCTATAACTAGGCGATCACATAACCAATTTTTAATTATTGGAGCTTGCTTATGCCCAATCCAACAATGTGGTTGGGTTAAACCTTTATCCTTGTCTCAATCTCCCAAAGGGAGTGAGTAAAAAAAATACTACCTGGACTCAACAGGTGAGTAACAACATATTCCTTGCCTAAATTGCAACATACCTTTCCTTTTCCATAACTATAATAAACAACCCACACTGGGGAAGTCACACTACTTGATAATAATTTTTTCCTCACAACGTGAAGGACTATATAAATAAATAAATTTCCCTTTTCCAAACTACATGCATCCATACATATATATGTACAACATTTCATCACAGTCAACACAATTTCCTAATCATGTTACTACTTTAGAAAATAAGTCTTGCGTACACACGTACCTGGAGTAGTACACTCTACTAGCCGCAATTAACATAATTCTCCGCACTCAAAGTGTCCTACAATAAGACATTGGGGCTAATTAATATCCCTTCAACACTACAACTAACCTAAATACATATTACAACATTCCAGCTTCTAAATAAATTTCAAAAATCATTTTCGACTCCTTCATTTGATTTAAAATTCTGAATTCGCGCCCTCTAATTAAAATACCAAACAAACACTAACTTAAATATTTGGAATATCATTTTAGCGTGTTAAAACTAAAATTCCAGCCTTTATAAAAATCGTTTAAAACCTTCCAAAACGTCCCGAACACGAAATTTAAGGTTCTAAAAACACCCGACAGGTTTCCAACACTACCGGAAAATTACAGCACTAATAACTTTATTAAAAAGCATCTTAAACAATCTTAAAACAGATTTTGAGGGTTAAGAATCACTAATCAAGTTACAAATATCGTTAGTAACAATTTTAGGTTTAAAATAATCAAAAACCTTCAAATAAACTCATTTTTAAAATAATGGCAGCAATAATACTAATATTTTTTTTTTGGTGCTAATGGGGGCCTAAGCCCAGAAAAGGAAAAAGCAAAAGAAAAAACAAAAGGAATTAAGTAGCAATTACACGAGGAGTACTAACTCCTCTAATATCATCATTCAAAATTGATCCTAATTCTTCAGGGATGTCTTGGTAGATGATGAGCTTCACATTTTGCTCCACTCCCTTATTTGCAAGCCAATCTGCAGCTTTATTTCCCTCTCTATAAGTGTGGCTGAACTTGACTTCCCAATTTTGGTCACAAATTAATTTGTGGCAGTATTTGAAGAGAAGAGCATATTCCCCTGCATGATTGCAATTTCCTTGAAGATAACGCACCACTGGTTGATTATCAATTTGCACTTCTAAATTAGAGATTCCCAGCTCCCTCGCCATTTTGATGCCTTGTATAGCTTGCTTTTACCTCCGCCTTGAAGGCCACTGATTCTCCAAGATTGATGCTGAATGCCGAGATGAAGGCCCCTCTGGTGTCTCTGATTATGCCCCCTCCTCCAGCAGGACCAGGGCATCCTTTAGCTGCACCATCTGTGTTCAGAATGTAAGTACCAGTATAATTGGGTTGCCAAGAGATGAATCTTAATTCACCAGTGTCATTTTCTTTCTTGCAGGGTTGTTGCAATTGCAAAGCCTTACAGAGTTCTTCAAACCTTACTTTGAGGTAAGCACCTAAATCATAGGGGATTTCTGCTTCCTTACCATGGATTCTGTTGTTTCTCCATTTCCAAATCCACCAAATTGCAATGCTAAAAAAGAGTTCCAGTTATCATCTTCATGGTGGTTAGATTTTTGGATATTACGCAAGATCCATGGTTTGAGAGTTCCAGTAAAGAAATTTTGATTGTGATTTAGAGCCCCCATATTTAGCCATATGTTTTTTTGCATGTCTGTAGTCTCTGAGAAGATGAAGAGTGTCTTCTTCGTCTTCATTGCATAAATTGCATCTTGGGTTATGGCCTATGTTCCTTTTGCATTTGCTTACATTACAAAGAATTCTGTCATGTAAGCTTAGCCAAAGGAACATTCTAGCTCTTTGGTAAGTAGGGACTTTCCATATCAAATTCCAGCTTTGGTCACCCAAAATGTCTTGTTCTTTTCTTATGATTTTCATGGCTGATTTAATTCTGAACTTGCCTCTAGGGCCTTCTTTCCAGTAGGTTAAGTCACCCATATCCGGATCAGGAATTACTTCATGTTGGTCTATCTCTTTAAGCTTGGCTTCAGGAAGAAATTCTGCAAAAAGTTCCCAATTCCACCCATTGTCATGGTTCCCCATATCAGCTATAGTAGCATTAAGCATATATTCAGGGATGTCTTGTAATGCCACTTCCTTTAATTTGGTATTGCCTACCCAGTTCTGATTCCAGAATAGGGTGTTTGTCCCATTTCCAATTGCTATTTTTGCCCCTTCCTTTAAAAAGTTAGCATTCTCTGTGATGCCTTTCCATACATTAGACATAGAAGTTTTGGGTTGGAACATGTCCAAATCACATCTTCCCCTGTAGTATTTGGCCCTAAGAACCCTGGACCATAGAGCATTAGGTTCTGTAAGCATTCTCCACCCTAGCTTTGTGAGGAAAGCTGAATTGGCTTGGCTAGCAGATCTGATGTCAAGCCCTCCCTGATTTTTTGGTTGTTGTAGGGTTTCCCAAGCTATAAGATGGATCTCCTTGGTGTCTTCATTGCCTCCCCAAATGAATCTCTTTGTTTTCTTATCAAATTGTTCACAAATAGATTTTGGAATTTTGGCAGTTTGCATAGCATAATTAGTCATAGCATTCAAGGTTGACTTAGCTAGAGTAACTCTGCCTGCAAGAGAAAGGTACTTAGTTTTCCACCCAGCAAGTCTTCTATCTAATTTTTCACATAGATAGGCAGAAGTCTGCTTGGTAACTCTACTAGTTAGGGTAGGCATTCCCAGATACATCCCTAGATCATTAGTAGCTTCAATTTGCAAAGAGTTACAAATATTGTTCTGCACTTCACCCTTCACAATCTGAGAGAAGTAAATTCTGCTTTTAGGGAGACTTACTTTCTGACCTGAGGACTTGCAGAACCTTCCTAGACAATCCTTGATGGCATTGGCTTGGTCTAAAGAGGCTTCACCAAAAAGAATAATGTAACGACCCGACTTTTTAGCTTGTCGATTTACGAAGGGAAATCGACATTCGGATCATTACTTAATCATATTAACAATAAATTAAACAAATTAGATGGAAGAAATATCTTTTATTAATATAACTGCTAAAATCCAGAATAAACCACTAATTGTCATTACATCAAATGTCTGAAATACTGTCCCAACATGCTGGGAACATATAATAAACTGAATAAAGGTTTAAATTGTTCTGGCAATACTAGAAACTTTAAAAAAAATGTAGGCCTAAACTCTCAAGCCCATCCGGCGAAGCCCGCTCTAATCTGCTGCAACATCACCTGAAACTGAGGGGGGGGTCCACCGTCAGTGGCGAGTAACTAGGCTGTCCCATTTAATCGAGGGACCACCAAACACATAATATCATAGAAAATATCATAAAAACTATAAAGAATTCAATACATGCTTTACACATTAAAACACAAATTCCGTATAAACGTACGTATAATAATACGTATAAAAGTACGTATAAAATACGTATACAAATACGTATAAAAATACGTATAGAGATACGTATAAAAATACGTATAAATACCCCTGCAGAAATACGGTTAGAATATGTATAATTACGTATAAAAATACGTACATTCAACCCTGCAAATACGGTTAGAATACATACCACAACCGTATACTTATACATACACATACATACTCATATAGTTACAGAAATACACAGCGGAAGACTTATAATATACTGGTCTTATACTTTATTTTATACTTCTTAAGTTATCCCATTCCTTAACTTATACTTAACTCTTCTTATATCATTAATAAATCATAATCATATCTTGTCATAATCTTATCATCATAATTCATATCTTATCATAATCTTATCATCATAATTCATATCTTATCATATCAGATCATATCATATCTTTCTTTAGAAATCATCTTATACTTCTTCTTATGATTTCATCTTATCAATTCATATGATCATAACATAACATCTTTGTTGGACCGGTCACTATAACTCGTTATGGATCTCGTGTTTCACCATAACTCCCTAGAACATGCCGGGAGGAGCTCGTGTACTCAATCCCGTAGCGGATCCCGTGTTTCACCACTAAGTCTAAGCTATGGCCATAACTCCTAGTAGCGGCTCGTGTACCACTACCAGACGACTACATATTCTAAGACCCAAAACTACTCGGGGGAACTCGTGTGTTCGTCCCATTGAGCAGTGGCTCTGACTTAACCCACTAACGACTCGTGTATCATCAGGTGGGCGTCCATATTGTATCTTATATCTTCATTTAATTTAATCATATCATATATTAGGATAATACTAGGTGACCGTAACTTTTATTATTAACAATTCCTAAATTAATAATAATTCCAATTTAAACAACAAAAACAAAATGACTAAATCTAATCATTCTTCACGGCAATCTTAGACTTTCAACAAACAATTAACTAATTCTTAAACTAATTTAATTAGTCAAAATAATTACTAAAATTGCCAAAAAAGTGATAAAACTCTACTTTCCTAATTTTTCATCCCACTCGACATATCCATGAATTTCATCAAATTATTCAATTAGTCCATGTAATTTAATCAACAACAAATGATTAAATTAAATATACAAATATCATAAAACCATACTTAACATCAACTAACAAGATTAAATTCAAGAAACATGATTAACCAATATGCTCAATGTTCATACACACGCTGGGCACTAGTTCAACATTAATGCAAATTGTTCCTAAACTTTACAGCAAATACCGAAGATAGAGTAGTCAACAAAGTTGTAAATTGATTCATGGGTTTGCCATTAACTTGATAAAGAATTCTAAACTAAAATTTGCATGCTTGCTGATGCCAGTTACTATACGTATGACATATCATCAAGAAGAGCACCCATACTCTTGACACCTACTACACGCATAATACCCTAAGTCTAAGCAAATCAAGATTTAAACATCAAGGTTTAAGATTTAAATTATCAAAATACACAATTAAAGCAAATAAAAAAAAATCCATGCTTGGAACTTATTGATACCATACGCATACTCCATCAAGAATCAATCAAGATTACATAAATTCATTGCAAGATTCATATATAAAATCATGAAATTAAATCAAGAAACAACATCATCATCACTCGACAATCCCTTGCAAAACAAAATTTAAATCCCTACAATTTTCATGATATAATTCCTAATTAACTATGTGGATTGCTACCCATAAATTAAAGAGGAAAGCTAGTTACCTTAATTCGCTATAAAAATTCCAAAGGAAATTCACCAAAGGTGATGAATTTAGCACGGTTCTTTGAGAGGAAAGGAAAGGAAGAAAGTTGTAATTTTTTTAGGGTTTTAACTCAAAATAGCAATTAGGACCCAAAAAAAAAGAGAAGGGGTCCTATATAAAGAAAACAACAACAATAACCAAACCCTAAGCCAAGCCCTTGGGGGCTGCCGTGAACATAGAGAAAGAGGGGGAAGAAGTTTGTTGGTCAACAACAAACATTTGACAAAGTAATTAGTAATAATTTAAATTAATTAAATTAATTAATTCAAATATTATCTAATAATCAATTGAATAAACCAACCCAAAAATTGGCCCAAGTGCCTAAGAAAAACCGGCCACCACTAAAAATAAAGAAATAAATTGGGTCTTTGGCCCACTTGAGACTTCAAGATGAAGCTGCCAGTTTAAAAGATGAGGCTTCAAGCTGCCGGTTTGGTCTTCATAAACCGCCGGTCTTGGACCTTGCAAGCTGCCAGTTCTATACCGCCGGTTTGGTCTTCATAAACCGCCGGTCTTGGACCTTGCAAGCTGCCAGTTCTATACCGCCGGTCTTGGACTTCACAAGCTGCCGGTTCCATACCGCCGGTCTTGAACTTCACAAGCTGCCGGTTATGAGACAATATTCTAGGGAAATCACATTAATAACCGCGAAATTTTCTGACCCAAAATTCCGGGTTATTACAGTCACCCCTCCTTAAATAAATTTCGACCTCGAAATTTACTTAACGGAGCTCAAACAGAAAACAAAACCAAGCACAATAAACACACAAACAAAAAAGAAAACAAAAACAAAAGCAACCCGTACCTGCTTCGAACAACTCCGGAAACTTCTCCCTCATCGAAGCCTCGGTCTCCCAAGTAGCCTCCTCGAACTTCTGGCTACGCCACAAAACCTTAACCAAAGGCACCACCTTGCGACGCAACATCCGGTCCTGTCGGTCCAAAATCTGAACTGGCTTCTCCTCAAATGTCAGGTTCGGCTCGATCTCTGATGACTCAACCGAAATGATATGTGAAGGATCATTGACATACTTCCGTAGCTGTGACACATGGAATACATCATGAACCCTCGATAGATCCGGAGGCATCGCCAACCGATAGGCGACCTCACCAACTCGCTCCAGAATCTCGTATGGTCCAACGTACTTAGGTCTGAGCTTCCCTTTCTGACCAAACCGGACCACACCCTTCATAGGAGACACCTTAAGCAGAACCTTGTCTCCAACCTCGAACTGTAGCGGCTTCCGACGACGATCCGCATAAGACTTCTGTCGACTCTGAGCTGCCTGTAGTCTCGCCCTGATGATCTTCACCTGCTCGACTGTATCCCGGATATGATCGGGACCAATCACCAAAGCATCACTGATGTCGCTCCAACAAGTAGGACTACGACACTTACGCCCATACAAAGCCTCATAAGGAGCCATCTGAAGACTGGCGTGATAACTATTGTTGTACGAAAACTCCACCAAACTCAGAGATCTAACCCAAGACTGCTGGAAGTCTAACGCACAAGCCCGTAGCATATCCTCCAAAGTCTGGATGGTCCGCTCTGTCTGCCCATCAGTAGCTGCGTGAAAAGCCGTACTCAAATTAAGCTTAGTCCCAAAAGCCTCCTGCAAAGACTTCCAGAACCGTGACAAGAACCGGGGATCTCGATCGGACACGATATCCTTCGGCACACCATGTAACCGAATGATCTCCCTCGAGTACGCTTCCGCCATCTTCTCCATTGACCAAGTAACCTTCATAGGAATGAAACGAGCCACCTTGGTCAAACGATCCACGATCACCCAAACTGTATCCAAACCCGTAGACGTTGTGGGCAAACCAACCACAAAATCCATGGAGATGGAGTCGAACTTCCACGTGGGTATCGGCAATGGCTGCAACAAACCACCTGGTCGCTGATGCTCGATCTTCACCTTCTGACACGTGAGACACCGTGCCACAAATTCTGCGACCTCTTGCTTCATCCTCGGCCACCAGAAACCTTCCCTTAGGTCCTTATAGAGCTTTCCGCCACCTGGATGCACCGAATACGGAGTATTGTGAGCCTCCTCCATAATCCGATTTCTCAGATTCGAAACCCGGGGCACACACCACCTGTTACGGAACCTCAAACTACCATCGGGTTCAATCGTGAAGTCTTCTGCCTTGCCTTGAAGTTTAGCTTCACGAATCTTCTCGAGTTGCGGGTCTTCTTTCTGCTTCTCCCGTAACTCCTGATACAAACTGGGCTCGACACTCATAGCACTCAAAAACACTCTAGTGCTGCCTGGTGTAACCATCTCAATCTCCAACTTGCGAAGGTCGGAACAGATTTCCTTAGGTAAAACCGCCACATTGTTACATGAATGACGATCCTTACGACTAAGGGCATCGGCTACCTTATTAGCTTTCCCTTCACAATAGTCAACCGAGAGGTCGTAATCCTTAATTAACTCGAGCCACCGTCGCTGCCTCATGTTGAGTTCCTTCTGGGTGAAAATGTACTTCAGACTCTTGTGATCGGTGAACAACTTGCAAGACACCCCGTAGAGATAATGTCGCCAAATCTTCAAAGCGAACACCACCGCTGCCAACTCTAAGTCGTGAGTAGGATAATTCTGCTCATGAACCTTGAGCTGTCTCGAAGCATATGCAATCACCCTTCCCTCTTGCATCAGAACACAACCTAGACCCTTCTTCGACGCATCGCTGTAGATCTCAAAACCTACACCTTCCGTCGGCAAAGCAAGAACTGGTGCAGACACAAGACTTTGCTTGAGTGCTTGAAAGGCTTCTTCACACTGCTCGGTCCACACGAACTTGCAATCTTTGTGCAATAACTTGGTCATAGGCGCTGCTACTTTGGAGAAGTCTTTCACAAATCTCCGATAGTAACCTGATACAAACAAATTTCACAGGTAAGTATTCTTGCATAGACATTAACAAAAGCTATAACAAAAACTTTAATATACCTGCTAGGCCAAGAAAACTTCGAATCTCGGCCACATTCTTCGGACTGTGCCATTCTACCACTGCCTTAATCTTGGCTGGATCCACCATGACACCTTCCGCATTAATCACATGCCCTAGAAAGGCAACCTCCTTGAGCCAGAACTCGCACTTAGACAATTTCGCGAACCACTTCTGAGCCCGCAGAATACCCAACACCAGATGAAGATGCTGAGTGTGATCTTGTTCATTTTTCGAGTAAATGAGAATATCGTCAATGAACACTACCACACACACATCTAGAAGATGATGGAAGGTCCGATTCATCTGGTCCATGAACACTGCCGGAGCATTCGTCAAACCGAATGGCATAACCTCGAACTCATAATGCCCATATCTCGTGCGAAAAGCAGTCTTCGGTATATCCTCTGGCTTCACTGGAATCTGATGATAACCGGACCTGAGATCAATCTTAGACAAGACACTGGCTCCCTTCAACTGATCAAACAAATCCTCGATCCTGGGCAGAGGATACCTGTTCTTGATCGTCACCTTGTTCAACTCCCGGTAATCTATACATAATCTCATGCTGCCGTCTTTCTTCTTCACGAACAATACCGGAGCACCCCATGGCGACACACTAGGCCGGATAAAACCCTTGTCCCATCTAAGTCTGTCATAGGCTTTCTCAAAATCAATTTTGATAGCCATGAAGCCTTTTTGACCCTGTTTATTTCTCATAGTATGGATTACCTCTTGTACTATTACTATATTATCAGTGATTTGTCTACCAGGGATAAAGCTAGATTGAGAGGCTGAAGTCAGAATGGGCATGAGTGGTTTGATTCTGTTGACAATGGCTTTAGTGATGATTTTATAAGCCACATTGCATAACCCTATTGGTCTGAAATTCAGGGGGCTTTCAGGATTTTCAATTTTGGGAATGAGGGTTAAGAAAGTGTCATTGAGATGATTTGGCATACCTCTTCCTTGCAGAACTTGTAGTGTTGTAGAGTACACTTGGTCTTTGATTAATTCCCAATTTTTGTGATAGAATAAGGCTTGAAATCCATCAGGACCTGGTGCTTTGAGAGCCCCAATATCTTGAATAGCCATATCTATGTCCACTTTTGAGAAAGGTCTGGAAATCAGATTCCAGTGGTCCTGGGACAGTTCAGGGCAGATGTCTTGAGGTAAATTAGCTTCATGATTTCCTTCTTCTTCAGTAAAGAGAGATTTGAAGTAGTCCACAAAGATATTCTGAACTTCACTTTTATCATGAGTCCACGGTCCTGTCTCATTTTTTATAACTTTTATTTTATTTCTCCATCTTCTGGTAATGGTGCTAAGATGGAAAAAAGTTGTATTTCTATCCCCATCTTTGATCCATTCAATTCTGGATTTTTGATACCAAAGAGATTCTTCCTGTTCAAGCACTTCATCCAGCTCTTTTCTTAGTTTTGCTTCAAGTTTCACTAGTCCTCTCTTGTAGCTGCTAGATAAGGCCTTTTGAATTCCTGCTATTCTTGCTAGTAAGTTCCTTTTTTTCTAAAAATGTTGTGAAAGACTTCTTTGTTCCATTGTTGCAGGTTGTGGGCCAAATTTTTCAAAGCAGGAATCAGAGCCTCATTTTTCTTCCAGCTTTCTTGCACAAAACACTCAAAGTTTTCATGTGTCATCCAAGCTGAGTGGAATCTGAAGGGTTTATTGATAGCCTCTAGTGGAGCAAAACCATTGGGAGAAATGAGCAGTGGACAGTGATCTGAATGAATTGCAGGGAGATGTTTTACATGAGCATTTGTAAATCTTAGTCCCCAGTCCCCATTGCATAGGGTTCTATCAAGTCTTGCACTTCTTCTAGTATCCTCTGAGTGTCCTCTAGCCCACGTGTGTGAAGCTCCAAAGAACTCTACTTCTAGTAGCTGCATATCTTCTATCCATTCATTGAAAAGGTGTGCTCTTCTGTTTGTTTCATGACAAGCAATGTTCCTTTCCCATTGAGCTCTAGTATCATTGAAATCCCTTGCTAGGAGCCAAGGGATATTATAAGATCCACAGAAATCCTGTAGAGTTTTCCATAGGTCTTGCCTTTTAGAAAATTCTGGACTAGCATAGATGGCAGAGAAGTACCAAGGCATTTCTCCCAATCTGTTGATCTCAATAGTGATATGTTGGAAACTGTATTGGATAGGATTTATGGAGACAGTATCTTTGTTCCAGTACAGCCAGATTCCCCCACTGAAGTCTTCAGCATCTACCCTTGTTTGGTCAGTAAACTTTAAAATGGTAGCAATTTTTTCAGCCTGGTTTCCACCCATGTGTGTTTCCACCAGAGCTAAAATAGAGGGTCTGTGAATTCTAATTAATTCTTTTAGGACAGCTATAAATTCTTTACTGCCTGCACCTTGAACATTCCATATCATTATGGAGAGAGCTTCAGCATTGTTAATCAGTTGAGGGTTTTGATCAACCATATTGACAAAAGATTTTGTAATGTGCTTTTTGCACGTTTCATTCAAAAGATTTAGAAGTCTTTTGATTTCATTGGGCATTTTGATGGTCACAACCATCTCTGGCTTCTCTGGTGGAGGTTCCATCCAAGTCTGAATGCTTATCTCCATGAGGTGGGATAGGGGGTGCATCGTGACCAGGTATGGTTTGTCCATGGGGTTCCCCAAGCACAGGGTCTTGTCTGGGGGGATGGTAGGTTGACTATAGACATGGTCATTGAGGTGAGAAATTTGTTCAGATTTGTGGTTGTTGTATTGGGTGATGGCTTGTTTTTGGATGCTGTTTAGGAGTGTTTCAGTTGGCTTTTTTGTGGCTTGGGTTGAAGAAAGTTTGTTTTCTTTTCCAGTTGTCTTTGTTTGGTCTTTTGGGGTTAAATTTTTTTGAATTTTTTCTTGGTCATAGAGATGGTTAGAAATTTTTAGTACTGAGTTATTGGAAAGAGGATTGTTTCCTAAATTAGATTTTGTTTGGCCTTGAGATTTTCCTTTTGAAATTCTATTCTTTTCTGAAGAAAACTTTCCAAAGTTAAAAATTGGGATTTCCCCAATATTTGCCTTATTTCTTGGATCAGAATCAGTAAATATCTCAGAATCCATATTTTGAATATTTACCTAATTTGCATCCTTATTTTCCTCCTCTAATTGCATGATTTCCTCCACTGGTTCATCCTCCTGTATCTCTTCCAGAATGGCAAATTTTGACTTTTGTATGCTATTGACTTTTTTTGAAGAGTCGTTGACTTTTTCCAAAGCAACAGTTGACTTTTGCTGAGTTTGCCTGTGGGTTTTGATGTTGCTGCTTCCTGCTACATGGCTTTGATTGTCTTTTTGGGTTGAATTACGCCTTGGTTTGTTGACTAACATCCAGGAACCATACAGTTCATCTTCCAAAGAATTGTTGCAGACCTCATTAGAATCCTCATTGCTCCTTCCTCTATGTGGATTAAGAATGTTTTCATCATCCAATTCCTGAGATTGAGTTTGTTGCTCTTGAAAATTGACACAATCTTGGGTTTTGTGTCCTACTCTTCCACATTGGAAGCAAATCATATGTAGCCCCTCATATTGAATCTTCCACACTTTCCCTTTCAATCTGAATTTAGATAATAGGGGTTTTGAGATGTCAACTTCCACACTGAGTCTAGAGAATTGTTGTAACGACCCTGATTTTATTGGTATTTTTTTCGTATGTTTATATGTATTTATGTGATTTTATGTATGGTCCAAAATTTATTTTTGGACTATTTATTTTATTTTATGTGAATAATTTCGATTAAATTCGAATTATTTTTTTTGGATTAATTATTATTTATTTTAATTATTATTTAATTAATTAGAATTTTTATTATTTAATTTTCTAATTAATTATTTAATATTTCTGGGCTAAATCAATTTAAGCATGATTAATCATGCAAGTTTGTAATTAGCCCAATTAATCACCAAAAGCCCAATTTTGGCCCTTTTGCAAGCCATGGCCGGCCCCCTCCCTTGTTATGTGGCAAATTTTGCCACTTGCCATGCATTCACACCTTAACTAACCTCTATATATAGGAGAGTTAGTAAGGCTTAAGAATCCTTTTGCCATTTAATCACTTGCTCATCAAATCATTAGCCAAAACACCTCCCAATTGCTCTCCTAATCTCACGCCATTTTTGGCCTTATCACTCACCAAATTTGTTCTTCATCTTTTCAAACCCAAACTTAAAGATTCAACTACCATTGATCTTTAAGTATCAAAACACAAACTAAACCACATAATTTGCATTCAAGATCACTAGTTCGGGTTTGGTTTGGGCTCTTGTTCGTGTGGGTTGTTCGAGTGGTGTTCGTGAGGTGGTCGTGTGGTGTCCGTGGTGGTGTCGTGCAAGGGCCGTGTTGGGGCTATGCAAGAGACGGTGGTGCAGGTGGTGCTTGTGCCGTGTTCGTGGGCCGTGCAGCTGAGTGGTGGCCGTGTGGTGTTCATGCAGCCAACCGTGCGTGTGTGCCATGTGGGTGCAATTTGTTGGAGCCGTGTGGTTCGAGTTCCGGGCTGCAATTTGTGTTGATTTTGTGTGTAATCCTTAATAAGGTAACATATTTTCTCAAACTAATTTGGTATACTATGTTTCATAATATAAATTAAATGATTAGATTAGACTATTTGATGTTTTATAGCCATGTATGTGTATGTGTTATAATCTGAAATTTTGGATGGTTTTATGATGATTTTCCTCTTGAATATGTATATTTTATGATTGAATATGTTAGTATTAAGTTGATGTTATTCATGTTCAAGTTTGATGAATTTTGGATATTTGGAAGATGATTTTTAGTGTTGGAATTGTTGTATCATGCGTGTGTTTGATGAAGTTTGGGATGAATTCTTGGTTCTTGAATGAGTTCTTGGTGGAAGTTCTTGAATCTTGATTGAAGATCTTGAATCTTGGATGAGTTCTTTAGGTTCTTTATAAGTTCTTGGTTGAATCTTTGAAGTTAAAGAAAGCTAGTTTTAAGTTAAAGAAAGTTGAAGAAAGGTTAAAGATTCATGTTTGAGGTTCTAAGTTTGATTGGTTTGCATGTTATTTCTTGAGTTAAGACTCAAGATGCAACTTAAGAATTAACTAAGAATGTAAACTTCGATTTAAAGTAAGATTAGCTTGATTTCGCTACTAGACGCCTAAAACTTAGAGTAAGATTCTTTGTTTTTGGGTTAAGACGTTGCCCCTATCCTATCCGCGGTATTGGGATAGTTGGTGGTCTTACTATGTTGTCTTCGGATATGGATTTCCAGTAAGATTGGTTTCATGGGATTTGGGAGTAAGATTCTCAGTCCTGACATAGTAGAAAGTTCGATCGCGTAAGATGCGTTCGTACGTGCATAAACCGGTCTAGTATGTGAATGATTGCGCCAAAGTTAAGATTTATTAATTAATGGTTAAGTTAGTCGAGTTAGCATGATTAATTGTTGTTATTCATTGTTGATAGTATGGCACGATGTTTCGTATGGATTAATGTATGTTGGCATGTTTGATTTGGTTATTTGGTTTGTGCTATGTTCTTGTGTATCCCCGTTAGGGTGGGACAATTATGTTACTCGCCACTGACGGTGGACTGTTGTTGTTTTTCAGGTAACTCTGATGATGAGGTCCTTGCTTAGCTTTGGGTTGGGCGAGTGCCGTTATAACATAGTTTTTATGTTGTTATTTTACGATATATTCTAGTTTTGAACTCTAGTAGTAGTACTTGTATATTTCTAAAACTCTGACATATATTTGGAGTTTACATTTGATAGAAGTAGTAATATGACATTTGGGATTAGTTATGTACAATCTTGTGGGTAATTGTACTTTTGGTTTAGTAATATATAATCATTTCGAGGTTTTGTTTTTAATTTTAAGTATTTTAGTTTATTAGAGCACCATTAGCAATGAACAAAAAAAAAAGGTTCATGGGTCACTATCACATTTTCTCTCTCATCCACATCACCAAACCAAACCATTTTCTATTTCCCCTCTTATCCATGAACAAAAAAAAAGGTTCATCAACTTTTTACACTACCCCACATTTTTATTTATAATAAAATGCTATTTATAAATAATTAGGATTAACACTATTAATTGTAATTATAATTATGATTAACACTATTAATTGTATTTATAATTATGATTAACGTAAATTAACACTATTAATTGTATTTTTTGTGGGAAATTTTGTTGATTTTGGGGTAAAATATGTGGATTTTGCAAAGTATTTTTTTGTGATTTTCTTTTCGAATTACCCTTTCTGCTAGTATTAGGATTATTTGGATTCATGATATTATTGAAAAAAAATGAATAAGATGATCAAGGTGGTTTGGAGTAAAGAACAAAGCACACTACTTATATTATTTTTGGATAAACAATTATATGGAAAAAGGGTGATTTTTTTTTAAATAAAATATGGCAATATGGGTGTCTATTTAAAGAGGAGAAAAAATTATGAATTTTGGTGATTTTTTTTTTAATTTTAAATTAATGTATGTGTTAAAATTAAATCCACAAAATATTAAACACTACCTTTTTTTAATTGGCTGAGAGCGAGCCACGTGTCGCGTTCTGCAGCAGACACGTGGCCCGCGTCCCACTTATTTTTTTTGACTGATTTCTTGCCAAAACGACGTCGTTTTGGCTGAAACAAGGCCAAAACGACGCGTTTTGGCTTGTTTTCAGTCAGATGAACGGTTTGTGGCATTGTTCGTCCAGACGAACGTTTGTGGCATTGTTCATCATGAACAATTTATTTGTTCATGGTTAAGGGTAAAAAAAAATGGTTTGTTTTTACAAACCTTTTTTTTTATCATTGTTAACAATGCTCTTAGATCTGATTATTCGACTCGTCGGTTTCTTCCACGCAGGTTTAAGCGAGTCGGGTCGTTACAGTTGTCCTCTTGTAGCTTGTGCAGTATTTTGATCCACTCTAATGACTTTTCCAATTTTGTTACCAATCTTCTTTAGGAAGTTTATATCAAAGTACTCCACTGGAAGATCAGGGATTCTAACCCAAGCAGTTAGAAATTTAATGGGGCTAGCATCTGCCTGAAAATTTGGGACCCATTTTCTGATTGTGAGGTATCTGCCTATGTCAGTAAGGGTCAGGTCCCCCTTAATTTGCCATTTTCTTTTCAGTCTTCTCATCAATTGCATATATCCCATTTTACCTTGAAAAATCTTTATGATCAGTGATTCTTTCCAAGGTTTTCTTAACCTCTTTTTCTCTTCCTTTGACAGTTTGATTGTTGGGCAGATGGGATCATCCTCATTGTCTTCCATTTCATCATCATCAGATATGGTGCCATCTTCATTGTCTTCTGTGTAATCTGCATTCCAGTGCTGGCCAAGTTGACCATTTTGGATATTTGTGGATTGGAGTTTTCCTTGCAGGAGATCTTTGAAAGAGAGGTTTTGCTCATTTGATTGTTAGCCAATATCTCTTTGGCCTGAGTAGTCCTTGCTAGGATTGGATTCAGTTGAATGATTACTGTCATTGGTGTTTCCAATGGAATCAGCATTTGAGAAGATTAGATGATTGATTTTTCTTTTTGATTTTTTATTAGAACGGTTAATTTGATCATATTCTTCAATGGTGAGTGGATTTTTTTGGTGAGTGGGAGGGAGAGCATTTTCAGCCATTTTGTCTAGTTAATTAAAGTGTAATTTGGTTAAGAGCAATAATACTAATATATTATTAAATAAAACCATCCAAAATCATTATAAATCAAGATTTAGAGTTATAGAAATTAATTTCATAAACTTATTAATAATACTAATAAAAATTAATTAGAAATTCATTAAAACAAATTAAAATACCAAAAACCCACGTCATCTTCAACCTCCAAACACTACCTCCATTAATACACTCCAAAACCTCCATTAAAACTCCATCAAAGCTTTCAAAACTTCAAACAATTCATCCTTTAAAACTAATAAACACTTCCAACTACTTTAAACACCAAATAACATCAATTTAACAAGGTTTGAACATGATTTATTCAACTAATAAAATCTGAGATTTCAATCTAAAAAAAACCATACAATTCTAGAAATCAATTTCACAAATTCAACTCATAAACTTGGATTATAAAACTAATTAAACATGATAAACAAAACATTTAAAGAAAAGGAATTTTTTTTTTTGAAGGTACCGTCGAACAGCAAGGGCTAACAACGGCGGACGGCGACGGAGACTGTGGCGGCTCCCCGGCAGGATGGAGGCGGCTCCACGGCGGCTGGTGACGGCTGGGCTGAGACCCGCGGTGACTCGTCTGGCTGCTGCCGCAGGTGGTTCGAATTTTTTTTTTCCTTTGTTTTACTGGAGAGAATGTTTGTTTGTTTGTTTTTTTTATTTTTTTTATTTTTTTTTCTGATTTAAGGTTTTGACCTGTTTTGGTTTATGTTATTTTCAAATATGATTTTATAAAATTTCTTTGTAAATATACATAAGCTATTTAAATACTCAATAAATAATATTTTGTAAATATTGACTTTAAACCATTTTATTAATCCTAATCCGTAAGCATATAAAATATTCTTTTAGGCGTATAAAATACGTATATAGGTTATAAAATATATATAAAAATACATGTATAAATGTAAAAAAATACGGAGTATTACATATAATTATAAAGGTAGCTATTAGCTATGGTGGTAATTGTAGGCCTGTAGCAGTAGTTGTTAGCTGTCAATAAGCTACACTGTTCGCTGTGAAAATAGGTAAATAAAGTATGAGTGTTCGATAAGTAGTCGTTCACTAGTCGTTGCATAAAAATTAATAACATTTCACCTAAAGCTTACTTATAAATTACGAAAGTTACCTTCACCACTAAGGCCCTGTTTTTTTGGACTTAAAAGCTATAGTAATCAGATCAGATCAGATCAGACATTATTACTCTTTATTATTATTATTTTCGAGCATCGTTTTTTCGCTCGACATTTTCCGACGAAGGTTTTCGAACGAGTTTTCCGGCGACGGTTTTCGGGACTGACTTTTCCGACGGTGTTTATTCGGCTGACTTTTCCGCCAACGATTTTCAAGCCGAGTTTTTCGGCGACGATTTTCGGGATGACTTTTCCGACGACGGTTTTCGGACTGAATTTTCCGGCGGTGATTATTCAGCCGAATTTTCCGGCGAGGATTTTCAGGCCGAGTTTTTCGGCGACGGTTTTCAGACTGACTTTTCCGACGATGATCAATTGGCCAACTTTTCCAGCGACGGTTTTCAGGCCGAGTTTTTCGGCGACGGTTTTCGGAATGACTTTTCCGACGGTGATTATTCGGTCGACTTTTTCGGTGACGGTTTGGTCAAATTTTTCAGCGGTCATTATTACTACTACTATTATTATTATTAGTAGTAGTAGTATTATTATTAGTATTAATATTATTATTTGAAGTTTTGGAATGAGATTGAATGAAGAGGTGAAATAAAATGGGCTATCATAATAATAATTATAATATTAATAATTATAATAATAATAATTATTATTATTATATTAATTATTATTAATAATAATAGTTATTATTATTTTAGTAAATATAATCCTTTATTACATTTCTCATGAAAAAATAAGTATTACAATTATAAAATTAAAAAAAAATTAAAAAAAATAAAAATAAAAATAATTCAAATCAGATCAGACAAAACTCAAACCAAATCAGTTTAGATTAGATCAAATCAGAACAGATCAGACCAGATCAGATTAAATCAGTCCTAAAAAACAGAACCTAAAAACTATTCCAAAAGCTACTCTAAAGTTGTCATATTGTCAAATGTCAAATACTCATTTTCTGTATCAAGCAATTCAAACCACTAAAAGGTGCAGTACTCCTCAACACGCCTCAGTTGAGAAAAGGAAGGAAGGTTAGAGAAGAAAGAAAAGGCATTTTTTAAAGTTATGAGGTTATTTTTTTTTTATATTGGCCCCATATATTTGTCACTACTAGAAAAAAAAAAAGTTATTTATTATGAGAATTTTTGTCGCGTGTCATAAAAAACAGGGTTGTAACTTGTAAATTATTTTTTCCGTCATAAAAACGTGACCTTATTTAGCGCTGAACGCGGTGTTTTTATTTATTTTTCTTTATATGTGAAAATGTGGAGTACAAAATTTCCATCGCTAGCAAACATACCCAAATTACGAATCTACGTATCCATGAATTACATATGAGAGCGATTGACCCCTCAAAATTGTCTTGCTTCACCACTAATTTGCAGCCATTTGAGAATAATTTCTTGATTCTCCAAATTGTACTCTTTTATTGTAGTACACTACCCAACCAACAAGTTTTTTGTACTACCACCATACTATGTACTGCATTCCACACTATAATAGCAACCTTTTTGAATTGCATGCAAAAAAACCTTTTTTTTTTGCAATTACAAATATTAAGATTTTTCATAGGGTAAGTATCGATTACACAAAATTCACCGGATGCACTGTCATTTTAAGAATGCATTAAATAATACTCCCTCCGTTTTATTATATAACAGTTCTCTTTCCACACTAGTCGAGATACAACTTGAACTTATAATATCTTTAAATGTAAAAGTGTAACAGTTATAAAAATTTTATATTTGAAAAATATATTTCGAAGTGAATCCAACAAGATCCCACATAACTATGTTTTTCTTTATGTATATCAAAATGAGTTGAATGAATACTGCCAAAGTCAGAGTGTTACATCTAAAAAAACAAAATGATTATTATTAGGAATTTTAAACAAATAGTATATTAGATGTCTTTTATGACTTAAACACGTTACCATTTCATGACTAAAAAACCATAGTTGAAAATACAATATTTCGTATTATAGGACCACCCAATTCACTCACTTGAATAGTGTCGTTTCATACTTTCAAACATAAATATTCTAGATTTCTAGTGTACATTTTCATGCTAACAAGTTATAATCCCATAATTTCCTAGAAAAAAAAAACAATTTCTAATTAGCAATTCTATGAACTCGAAAGGACCAGGGTCGTGCTGGGTAGGTGTGCAAGAAAACCCTCTGCACAGGGCCCTGTTTTTCAAAGGGCCTAATTTTTTAATATTTTTTTTAATTATTTTGTCTTATTGTTATATTTCTAGATATAAATATATCATTATCTATATAAAAAAAACTTTGAAATATATACATGTATTGTCAATATAATATTAAATTATCGCATTTACTAAAATATCAAGAGCCTGGTTAAAATTTTAAAACAGGGCCTCAAATATTTTCGGGACAGCCTTGGAAAGGACGTAATTAGCCATAAGAGAAGACAAGAAGTAATTAGCCTATGTTAGATTTCTCTCTATTAAGGCGCCTACCAATACACGCGTCTAAAAGGAAGAATTTTTACAGATACGCGCGGTGATATTCGAACTCAAGGCCTCAAGTTTGGAATTCGAATATGCTAGCCACTAGGGCAAAGAATCTTACTTGGTATCTTAATATATATATAGAAGTACATAAAAGAGAATTGATATATGTACCCTACAAATTGATATTCGCATTCCACATTTTCACATACAAAGTAAAAGCAATATAAACGTACGTTTATATTAAAGACATGGTGGGTAGATATCAATTTGTGGTGTGCGGATATCAGTTCACTACATAAAACTATACAAGAGAGGTGAGAAAAACACAATATTTTTTTAAAAAAGAATTTACATTGAGAAGCAACTTGTGCTTGGCTTAATTGAGAACTTAATCAAAGGAGCAGATTTAGAAGGGTTAGAAACTCCTTCCCAATTTCTATGGGCAGATGGCCTAGGAAGATTTTCAGGCACAATAGTCTCCAATGAGTTCATCTTCCATGGTGGGCAACTCCTTTTGTCACTCCATCTTGCAATTACCTTTTTCTCCTTTGGTATTTGATGAGATTCTATTATTCCTATTTCATTAGCCATTGAATAATAAGAAGAAGAATTCCCATTTATATTGCTTGTAATATCTCCAATTTCTAGATTAAGTACTATGGTAGTTGCAATGGCCACCAATTTTTTGCTCCTCCATGATGATGATGATGATGACTTCTCATTAGGTTTCCTAATAGAATATGATAATCACAATTGCTGCAACGATTAGATACTTTTCCTCTCTATTTTATGTCAAATTGTTGCAATTAAAAATAAACTGGAGAAATAATTTCAAGGTATAATTTAAGGTAGGGTTTGCCAAATTAACTAGCTAAAATAAAGTCGTTTACATTAGCTGAATAGAGATGAACTGAATTGAACTTAATAGAGATGTATAATTGAACTAAACTGAACTGGATTGAATTTAATCTGAAGTAAACAAGCCCCAAAACTGATAAGTTAATTGCATACATTGTTTGGTTTTAGTTGAATATTATTGTAAAGAAAAACTTAAAGCCGGTTGATAATATCCTATAAATTAAAATTTCACTCTAAAAATTCAATATTGTTATTGTTAATATCCTAATATGATTTATGTTACATGTAATTAATCAAATATTGGTAATTGTGTAGGTAGAATATATTTTGCCAAACATAAGAGTGATCATACTTTAAATACTTACAAAACAACACGTGGAGTAACATCATAACAAAGCAATAAGAGCTAGTGGCGAATCAAGAGATAATATCAATCGGAATCTAAATGTGTTCATCAAATTTTTATCGGTCAAGAAAATTAGATTGTTAGTCTATTATTCCCTCCGATTTTTAATAAATGTAACATACTAATTGTGCATTCTTGATGTGGCACAATTTTGTCCGACAATAATATTTTAAATTGTACAATTGTGAAAAAATATAAAAAAAATATATATATATTTTGATAGGGTGTATTTGACACGAATTAAACAAGACTTCACTCGCCTATATTTAATCTTATATAAATTGTAATTAGTAGTCAAAGTGTGTTGAATTAAAGTCAATTTGTTACATCTAATAAAAAAACAGATTAAAACATAAAATTAAGAATAAAAAAAATTGATAACATAAATCATTGGTACTAAAAGGAAATTGGGATGGTTGAATTGAAGTAGCAAGTACCTTGGAAAATGATGTTTGGTGTTGAGCAAGGAGGATGATGAAGTAGGATCAAGAGTTGATGAATTGGGAGGCAGTGAATTGAAGCAGCAACATGGTGATGTATTCATCTTAAATTTCTCTCTCTCTTTTTTTTTTTTTTTTTTTGGAAATAATTTCTCTGTTTTTTGGGTGTTCTTAATTGCTCTGTTTTTTTTTTTTTTTTTTTTTCCAATTCAAATGATCTGAAATAAGAAGAGAACTTAAAGAATGAAAGTGGTTAGTTTATAGAGGAGAAAATGGAAGGTACTGCAACAAATACAATAGTAATAGATAGTTTGTACTATTGTTTGTAATAGTACATCAAAGTCTTAGGAGAGGATCCCGGTTCACCGCCAGAGCCGGTTATCCCATGTGAAATCAATCTATTTGGATAGTCTCCAATTCCGACCTCAAATCTGACCCTAAAGACATAAAATGAATCGTACAATTTTGAGAGGGTAATTTTTGTGAGCATTATTGATCTATGTCCCACTCATAACAAATTAGATCAAAGCGCACAAATCGAAGCAAATCGGAGCATAGATCAATGCGCGCAAAAATTACGCTCTCAAAGTTTTACGGGTCATTTTATGTCTTTAGGGTCAGATTTGAGGTCGGAGTTTGCAAAAAATAATCCGATTAGCCCTAATTTGTGTTCCAGGTTAGCCTCGATTTGCGCGCATTAATCTTTGTGTCAAAGTATTGCTCTCTCAACGTTTTACGAGTTATTTTATCCCTTATAGTTCAAATTTGTGGTTGGAATTTGCAAAAAACAAACAGATTAGCTCTAATTTGAAAATAATAATTAACAACGTTAGTTTTAAGGTAGCAGTAATGTCATTCTATTTTTAGTGACTCCAATGGTATCTAAAGCAAGTAATAAAAAATAAAAATATTTTGGTTATTAGGCCAACCCTAAGGGCACTTTAAATAATATTTTGCCCAAAATGTCGTAGGAAGTCCTTTTTTAACCAAATTGTTGCCAAAATTATACTTTTTTTTTACGAATTTATCATCCAAAGCTTTTTTTTTACTAATTTGTCACCCGAAGATAAGTTCTTTTACCAATTTGTTGCAAAATTATTTTTTTATTCAAATTATCCCTAGGAGTCAAAACCGCATTGTATGGGTACTAGGCTTTAAATCGGACCTTACTGCCAGTCATTTGGCCCAATTTTTACCGACTAACGCATCTATAAGGGGAAGATGAGAAATCCTCACAAATGCATAACGTGAGAATCGAACTTAAGACCTCGTGCCTTGAATTCTGAAACCTTAACCACTAGGCTAATACCTCATCCTCGACTTCCGCCTGGCGCCTGCACATGGAATAAGTTTTTTGAACAATAGTAATAACTACTCAGTAATAAAGAGTTTCTTACTACAAATTAAGGTGCACATACAATTACATCTAACTAATTTAAGTTTATATTTTGCTCTGATAAAAAAAAAAAATATTTTGCTCATATAATACTTAGTTTTACTTCTAAAATTATTTCAGATTACTCATTTAATTTTCTATATTACTCAGTTTCTAAAACTACATATTTTATGAGCAAAGTGAATATTAAATAAGCACAATATAAACATAGATGCATATACATTCGATTGTTGGATATCAATTATTGTAATTACTAAATGATAATACATGAAATATTCTCCCTTCAATCCGTTTCTTTTTTATGTTTTCATTTGAAATTTTGACACTATATTTACATATCACAACTAGAGAGAATGTTCAAAACTCGTCGTCATGTATAAGACAAACTATACTTATGAGCTTGTTTGATTCGTCCAAATAAGTACTGCATTAATATTCATTTTTACAATTTTTACTAATGCGTGATTATATATTTATTGGTGAAATAATGTGTATGACAAAACGTGCACAATTAAAATGACAACAAAGTGGAAGATATATAAATGTGGAAAGAAAAATTAAAAGAGCTTATAAGGTTTTAGTCGTTTTATATACATACCTTGTGTCGTTAAGTGCATAGCTCACTGGTAGAACATGCTCTCCGTGATCCAAGAAGACACGGTTTTTACACTAACCGAGTCACGCTCTCTGGCCAAGAAAATTTCCTAAGATAGGATTCTTGTGTGCGGCAATTGTATACCTTGATAAAAAATTACTTCCTTTATTCCTGTGTAATTGCAACGTTTGCAATTTGGTCACCATTCACAATTACTCATATCACTAGCTTTTGGCTTTATACATGTAAGCAAATACAATCAAGTGAGATTTCTTCGAAATCGTCTTAATGTGTATTTTATTATGATATAATTTTATAAATTTTTGTATAACATAGCTAAAGATATTATTAAGTTATACATTAACTGGTGTGAAAATGAATAACTTTGAGATTAATATAGAGCAGAGGAAGTGTATACTACCTTCGATCCAACTTAAATGCAACAATTTGGAGTGTGCGGACTCATGGATAGAATTCAGTTGTGAGAGTGAAATGGAAAGAGAGAGAGAAAAAGTGAGATATGTAGGTGATGGATGATGTGATAGATACAAAAAAAAAAAGTATTACAAAAATTAAAAGATTAAAATTATTGCACATAATTTGTATCTTCCTGAAATAAAAATCGGCTGAATTTAATTTGAAATGTATTATACTTCCTCCATATTTATTTAGATACAACACTTTTTTCCATGCCTATCAACTATTAAGTGAGCGATTTAGTGGAGTAAATAACTAATCCCTCCGTCTTTAATTACTTACTACATTCCTTATAAGTTATAACACAATTTTTTAGGTGAAGCAAGTAAAGTGGTTGTGACCATTAAAAAATAGAGGTATTTTTGAAGATGATGACAAAAATGGGATAAAAAAAGTTGAATAAAGAGGTAAACAACAAAAATAAAGATAAAATAGTAGATATTAAATGAGTGCACATAGCAAAAAAGAAAATATTGCAAGTAAAAAAAGACAGACGGAGTAAATCTTTGAATGAAATTTCAATACAAGCAAATAAATACTCCCTCCGTCCCTTAAAGAATGCCTCATATTGACTTTTGTCACTGTTCATTTGGTAACTTTGACTCTCTATAATTTTATACATGCAAGGAAAAAAATAGTCAAATGGGATCTCGTTTGATTCGGCCCAATGTGTACTTTTTTAATATGTAATGCTTATAATTTTTTATTATACGTATTTCAAGATATTTTTATTTAAAAATGTGTCTTGAGAGATGAAAAAAAGTAAATAGGGCAATCTTTTAGAAACAGGGGAAATATAAGATAATAGATGACATGTCTTAAAATTTATTGGATTAAATTCTTGGTTTACAAGGTTAAATTACTTCGTCTAAAAAAAATGTTATCACTCGGTCAATCGGTCCTTACTTCATCTTTCCGCCGACTCGTGCCCGAATTGATAGTTGCCTTGTGTAGTTGTGTTTTGTTATCAAGATTCAAGGCCCCAAGGGGAAGGGTGTGTATGTGTCACTAATGAAGGTGTAACGTAAAGAACTTTCTTTACTCATTTTAATGAAACGTATTGAAATTCTATGACGTGTAATATCAGTTATACAAGAGAAAGCCCTTTTCTCTCCAAGATATTTGGATGTCTTCATCATTGTGTGGGGTCCAATTTGAAGCATGTTCAAGTTCGAGTGATCTGCAGTAGGATTCAAGTAATGATAGGTGAGTCTTAGAGTGAACTTAACTTAGACGACTTGAATTCAAATCTGCATTTGTAAAATGTGTGCGTCTACCAAGGTCGGGTGATCCGTAGTAGGATCTGGTACAAGTCTTAGGGCCTGTTTCCTTCAGATTATATTCAGTTGATCAGTTCAGTTCAGTTCAGTTCATCTCTATTTAGTTCAACTAATACACTTCTATTCAGTTAAGTTAAGTTCAGTTCATCTTTATTCAGCTAATGTAAACGAGCCTTTAGTACCACCTATATTATTAATTAAAAAAACATAATAAGTTAATATACATTAATACGACATAGTGCATGTAGCCTTTCCACCTAGGGATGACAATTTTGTCCGGGTCCAGATCCAACTCTAATTCGATCCGATCGGAAAGAAAAAATTTGCATCCAATTCCGTCTAAAAAATCCGACATAAGGTCAAATTTTTTTATTTGTCAAGTTTTCTTTACTTAAATTTATATAATTTTTAAAAAGATATTTGATAGCAATTATACATTTTATTAAATTAAAGTAATATCTAATTTTGTAGCAACAATAAAATATAAGGTAATCTTAATTTAATATTAGCATTTACTAGATTTAATTAAAAAATAATAGTTAAATTGTATATTTCAGTCAGATTTTTAAAGTCGCATTGAAGTCAAATTATTGCAGTCGGGTAATGTCGGATAGGATATCCAAAGATCATGCATAATCTGATCCGAGTCCGACCCGTTGTCATTCTTACTTTTGCCTGTACATAAGTAAATCAATAGGATTTGTGAAAAAGAGGTTTAGTGAGCAGGAAGAAAATGGAGTTTAAAAAGTCATACAAATAATCAACAAAAATTGTACTCCGTATGTTGATTTGCCTATGTCTAGTAATGTGTGTGTAAATTTAGGACAGTTGTCCAAACTAACCCTGTATAAGTTAATGTCTTTTAACAATGCAAGTTGTTCCAATATTTAAAATTTGGTCGCCTTGATCCAAGGGATGAGAGCTTACACAAGAAAACACACGTGAGATAATCCTCAAGTGCTTTCATGTGATTTCGAGGCTCAATAATGGATAAGAACACATTGTAGGCACAGAAGTTCCTGAGCTAAGATCTGGTCTGAGTTCCTTTCCCAATATCACTTATGATAAGATCAAGTGGATGAGACTTCTGATGTTTTTAAGGTTTTGGTTGGAAACCTCTGATAGGAACTGACCTCTCTCTAATTTCTTCAGCTAAGTTCCTCTCAGCTTCTATAACTTCCCCCTCAGCCCTTTCTATTCTTTCAACATTAGGTTGTTTTTTCTGGAATATTTGCTCTGGGTGTATTGGATGTTAATTCTTCCTCATCTGGATCATTTCTAACCAAGCCTATCTCAAAGTCCTCGAAGTTCCTATAAAATTTTAATATTACTATTTACATTGTTTTGGCCCAAGAGGCACATGGCCCAAACAACAATAAGACATCAGCAGCAACAACAATACTAATGACAATAGCAAACAAAATCAAAAATAAATAAAACAAAAACATTGTTTTGGAATATTCATCACAACCTCCTTCAATAAACGATGCATATCATTCATAATCTTTCTATGTTAGCTAGTGTTACTAATGTCATTCAATTCTTCACTTTCCTCCCTTGAGCTCAGGTCATCAGATAGATCAATGTGTATCTTCAAGAGTGGAAATTGATAAACGGAGAGAGCCAAAGTAATTTTCTTTTAAATTGTCATTTGTTTCAAGCTGTTGTTTTTTTTCCTAAGAAGCTATGTAAACATTTGAATAATTTCATCACCAATAATAACTTCATCCTTAGGTATTCATTCATTCAAAAAGAGTAAATACACATTGTTGTGATATATTTGTCATAAAGAAAAGTTGCACTGTAGCTGCCCTGCTCCTGCTTAAATACCACCACCTAAAACCCTACTGCATCCACGTACATCATGGCACATGATCCCAAATGGATACTAGTACTATTCTGAGCAAAACAGACAAAAATAAATGTGAACAAAATAGGACAATACAAAACAAGGAATAATTAATTTTGGGCTTAGGTATAAAAGCAAATGGGCTTTAATTTATCCTACTTCCTTCACTTCCCCTCAAGCTGAGAGTGGAGGGGACGAAACTCCCAGCTTGGAGAGCAGATACTGTTGTTGCTTGACTGTGAGTTGCTTGGTGAATATGTCAGCCACCTGTGAGGAGGAAGGGACATAGGTTGGCTGGATGATGTCTTTGGCAGCTTGATCTCTGATGAAGTGCAGATCAATATCAAGATGCTTTGTTTTTTCATGGAGAACAGGATTGGCTGCTATGGCAATTGCAGCCTTGTTATCACAGAAGATAGGAGAGGTGCCCATGTTTTTTATTCCCAACTCCTTAAGTAGTTGTCTGAGCCACATGACCTCACAGATTGTAAGGGCCATGGATCTTGCTTCAGCTTCAGCAGTGGAACGAGCAACCACTGATTGCCTCTTTGATTTCCAAGAAATAGGAGATGAGCCAAGGAGCACACAAAATCCAGAGGTAGACTTCCTTGTGTTGGGGCAGCTTGCCCAGTCACTATCACAATAGGCAATGAGTTGAGTTGAGGAGGATGAGGCAAGGAGAATACCTTGATGAATAGACCCTGCCTAGATACCTGAGGACTCTTTTTGCAGCTTGAAAGTGAACACAAGTTGGTTTATGCATGAATTTGCTTAGAACATGGACTGAGAAGGTAATATCTGGTCGAGTCAGAGTAAGGTAGATAAGTTTCCCAACAAGTTTTTGATATTCTTCTGGATTGGACAAGAGAGTGCCACTGTTGTTGAGCAGTTTCAGATGAGAGTCCAAAGGCAACTTTAGAGTTTTGCAGCCTAACAAACCATAGGACTTGATCAGGTCTTTAGTGTATTTAGCTTGAGAGACAAATATTCCCTGTTTTGTTCTGTCAATTTCCAGCCCCAAAAAATATCTGAGTGCCCCCAAGTCTTTCATATGGAATTGATTGTTGAGCATTTTCTTAGTGAAGTCAACTGAAGTGCTGTCATTAACAGCTACCAGGAGGTCACCCACATAGACAAGTATCACTGTGATTTTGCTACCCACCTTTTTGATGAATAATGTGGAGTCAGAGTGTGATTGCTTGAAGTTCAGATCATAAAGAGCACTCCTCAACTTTGCATACCATTGTCTGGGTGCCTGCTTGAGGCCATAGAGAGATTTGAGTAGCTTGCATACAAGTGGTGTGTCCTTTGATTCTGTCTAATCCTCTACTTCTGAGACTGAAATTCTGCATCCTTCACCATGATAGCCAGGAGGCAACTTCATATAAACTGTCTCCTGGAGATCACCATGTAAAAACGCATTTTTAACATCCATTTGATCTATCCTCCACCCTTGAATATAGGCAATAGCAAGTAAGGACCTCACTGTGGTGAGTTTGGCCACAAGGGCAAATGCCTCATCATAGTCTATCCTTGCTTGTTGTCTATTTCCTAAGACAACTAGCCTGGATTTAAATCTTTCTATGCTCCCATTAGGTTTATACTTAATTTTATAAAGTCATTTGCAACCAATTGATTTTTTTCCAGGTGGAAGGGTAGTGACTTCCCAAGTTTGGTTGGACTCTAGGGCCTCTAGTTCTTCATTCATAGCTTGAACCCATTTCTCATCTTTAACAGCTTGTTTGAAATGTTTTGGTTCTTTAGAATCCTTTAGCATTGACAGAAGGCAATGAAAGGGGCTGCTCACTTTAGTTTAAGTGACTTCTTGGATTTTTGTAGGGTTGGTATTTGTTACAAGGTTACTCATTTGATAATCCTTGTGCCAAAAAGGCTTTTTGAGGGTTCTTTCTGACCTCCTTTCAGGGGGATTTTGGTTCTGATTCACAGCTGTATGGTCATACTGTGGTTTAGGTTCATCCTCCCTCTACAAGTCAGTTGCCTCAACATTTTCTATGTTGATTTCCTCATCATGGAGTGTGTCATCATTGGGGTTATTTTCAGTGTTGGGATTAACAATCACTGTGTAATCATCATCCCAAGATTGTTCAATAAGTTTTGAGGTTTCTTGGGTTTTTTGTGTTTTAAAAACTTCATAGGGAAAAATATGTTCATAAAACCTCGCATTTCTAGTGACAAAGACAATGTTTGTTAGGAGATTTAGAAGTTTTTACCCCTTTTGATTATGAGGGTATCCAAGGAAAACACATGGTACACCTCTTAGTTTGAATTTGTCAGTGTTTCTTTCAGGATTAGTGGCCATTACAAAGCAACCAAAAACCTTTAAATGATCATAGTTAGGAGAAGTATGATGTAATACCTCATAGGGAGTTTTGTTGTTCAGAACAGCTGAGGATAGCCTGTTGCTGATGTGGACATTAACTAGCACACAGTCTCCCTAGAAGCACAAAGGCAGACATGCTTGAATTCTCAAAGATCTAGCCATCTCAAGTATATTTCTATGCTTCCTCTCTACTCTTCCATTCCGCTGAGGGGTGTCCACACATGATGTCTCATGAGTGATCCCATAGTTTCTGTACAAATCATTGCACTGTGAATCCTCAAATTCCAATGCATTGTCACTTCTTATCTTCTTTACCTTCTTTTCATATTGGTTGGCAGCCATGTTTACAAACTTCACAATAGCCATGTATGCCTCAGACTTCTGTTTCAACAAATTCACCCATTTCACCCTAGAGTGGTCATCCATTATGGTCAAGAAATATTTATAACCTCCTCTGGTCTGCACCCTATAGGGCCCCCATATATCTAGGTGTATCATCTCAAAAGGTTGAGTTGAACATGACATGCTCTTTTTGTAGGGAAGTTTGGTGAATTTTGCCATGGGGCATGTGATGCACACCTCATTTTCACTTCCTTTCATCATTTCTTTTAGCTTTGAGAGTTTCTTTATTCTGTCCATTGGAGCATGACCCATTCTGAGGTGCCACAAGGTTGAAGTCTTCAGTTTTCTTACTCCCTCAACTCTGGTGAACACATTTAGATCTCCTTCTACATTCAAGGCCTTGCTTTGTTTTACCTCCTCTTTGTTGTTAGCACTGATCAACTCCTGCAGGGCCTCCTTCAAAGGCATGTCAATGAGATATTATAACCCATTGCAGGCCTTCCCCACACCTCTTACTTCACTGGTATCATTGTCCTAGATCAGGCAAAAACCTGACTGAAACACAGCTTTACAGTTGGTTTCTTTGCTCAGTTTTTGAACTGATAGGAGGTTATGTTTGAAGGCTGGAACTAGCATCACTTTTTTCAATATCACACCATTTTCAAGCTTCGCTTTGCCAACACCAATTATCTCTGCCCCTTCTCCAGTTGGCAAATTGATGGTGCTTCTACTCTCCATTTTCTTGAGGTCACACATAGCTTTCTCACTGTTGCACATGTGATGTGTTGCACCACTATCAAGGATCCACTCTGATGTTGTAGTCTTCACCATGTTGCAACTGACCATTCCTGCATAGCTGTCTTCAATTTCTTCATCAGTTTCTCCCTCACCTCCTTTTGACAAGGTAGGTAGTAATTTTAGCAGCTGCTCTAATTGCTCCACTGTTACTGCATTGTTGTTTCCACTACTTGAAGTATTCCCTTCACTCTTTATTTTCACATTTGCAGCCATTTTCTTTCCTTCTTGTCTTCCTTTGTTTCCCTGTTCTCTTGGAGGTCTTTCTTTCCCTCTAAACTGTGGCTTCTGCCCTGTTATAGCTTTTCCTTTCCCTCTGTCTCCTTTTTCAGGAAAGCCTTTAATAAACCAGCATTCATCCATGTTATGTCCTGGTTTTCCACAGACTTTACAGGCCCAGCATTTCTCCTTTGTGTGGCCAACTTTGCTGCAGTTTGTGCATTTGAGGTCATTTTTCTTCCCATACATAGCTATAATGCTTGTATCCTCTTTTGTTGTGTGCCTAAACACCTCTCTTTGGCTTTCTTCCTGTTGAATCATATTGCAGGCCTCTTCCACTCCAGGAAGTGGACTCATAATGAGCATTTGGCTTCTTTGTGGACTATACACCTCATCCAGTCCATTTAAAAATTGAAACAACTTTTGTTCCTCTTCTTGTTTATGTTTTGCATTAATATAAGTTGTCACTTCTGTACCCATCTCTGATATTGCAGGTAATAGAGTGAGTGATTCTAGCTCCTCCCAGAGAGCCCTCATGTCAGTGTAGTATTCTGAGATTAATTTCCCAGTTTGTTTGGTTTCATAAATTTGTTTGTTCAAGGCATATCTCCTTGCACCATTGGTTATGGAAAACCTCTTCTCTAAGTTCTCCCAGATTTGCTTTGCACTACTTGTAAACATGATTGACTTCTTTATAGACTCACTTATAGAATGCAAAATCCAAGATATCACCATGTTATTACAAGTAATCCAAGCCTCCTTTTTTACTTCATCATTTTCATCCTTTTTTACTCCCCCTGTCACAAAGCCTAACTTCCTTTTTGACAAAAGGCATATTTCAAGGTCCCTCCTCCAAGACCTATAGTTGCTTGCCCCCTGCAACTTCTCTACATTGATGGTGTTTGTTCCATCAGAAGGGTGAAGGTAGAGGGACTAGATGAGTCTATAGTGGTTGTATTACTACTCATTTTAACAATTTTCATACACTACCAGGTCTACAGATATAAGTTTCAACCTGATCTAATGCACACAAAAATGAATAAGAAAGGAAAGGAATGCAAGGCAGAGAAGCAACACCTTAGAACGGAGCTCAGCAGCTGATGAGATCGACTGCAGCTCTGATACCATGTAAATATTTGAATAATTTCATCACCAATAATAACTTCATCCTTAGGTATTCATTCATTCAAAAAGAGTAAATACACATTGTTGTGATATATTTGTCATAAAGAAAAGCTGCACTACAGCTGCCCTGCTCCTGCTTAAATACCACCACCTAAAACCCTACTGCAGCCACGTACATCATGGCACATGATCCCAAATGGATACTAGTACTATTCTGTGCAGAACAGACAAAAATAAATGTGAACAAAATAGGACATTACAAAACAAGGAATAATTAATTTTGGGCTTAGGCATAAAAGCAAACGGGCTTTAATTTATCCTACTACTTCCTTCAAGCTAAGGTTGGTGATGATATATTTCATTAGTTTTCAATGACTTCTACGTACACTTTCAGTAATGACTATATTTCTCTTAGAACTACTGTTTAGATATTTATTAAGATTTTTTTTTATATTATTAGTGATATTGGGGGTGTTTGGGAGTTAGAGGTCTGAGAGAAAAAAAAGAGGTTTGAGAGGGAAGAGAGGTTTGACCAACTCAAAAAGCTATTTATGGGTGTTTAGTAGTTAGAGGTTTAGAAGAGAGTTTTGGGATGAAAAAGCTCTTTTTCAAAAAGCTTATATGAGGAGCTTTTTGGAAGAGCTTATAGCTTTTTAGTTCTTGTTACTCTAAAACATCTAACAGCTAACCGCTTTTTACCAAACACTTTTACACAAACAACTAATATAAATCAGTTAGTCAAATCAACTATCACAAACAGCTAGTCAAAACAACTAATCCAATTAGCTAACCTCTAACAGCTAAGTACCAAACAGGGCCAATATCCTCCTTACTATGCATTTTACTTATTATTAATTTATTACTGTGTTAGTAAATATAGCAAGGATAGAGTGGAAGTTGTCCACAATCTAGCTACAACAGCTAGAAAAGGCGGCATTCCCTACTCCCTAGCTTAGCCCTGTGTTTTGTGCTCCTTTTGCCAAAAATAAAATAAATTAAATTAAGTCTCTATTTCTTTTGCATTTAATTTGTATTATTTCTGGCTAGATATAAATTAAATGAGTTTTTTTTTAAAAGGTTTAAGTTTCACCTTTATTAGTATACATTAGATTTCAGAAAAAGTCATTAAAACATATCACCCTCATCATTTAAGAAATATTTAAGTTGTCATCTTTTTCACACATTTAAATTTGAAATATTGGGTTCTAACTTTACCGCATTCATTTTTTAGCATTTCTTATATTTCCCTTTACAAATACATGTGTCGGCCAAATATGTCCTCACATTCGTAAAGGCATGCAAAAAATTCAACTGCACAAGACCCAAAGTTTTAAAATTTTCTAATAAAATATACTCATTCCTCTTCTAACTTAAAAATCTAAATTTTACAATAATTATTTATTATAATGATATATTATTACTTAATTAAATTATAACTAATGTATTAAATTTGAAAGGAATATTTCCCTAGGTGCCCCTGAGGTTAGGCCTAATAGACAGAATGCTCCCACTTTTTTTTAACTTGTATTAGGTGCCCCTGAGTTCAGTATAAATAGTCAAAATATCATTACTCCATACTCGGCACAACACGATTTGGGTCCTATTCGACATAGGCCTGTTATGTGCAGGACACAACACGAAAGCACGATTGGTGGAACGTGGGTCACGCATGGACAACATTTTAAAAGTTTGGCACGAACCAACCATTAGCATGAAAGGCCGACCCGTAAGTTGGCACTCTTGTTTGGTTAAAATTTCATAATATATAAAGCTTTGTATGATATACGATGACACAATACGAGTTGGCCCAACATGAAACGTGGGCTAAGGAGTGCACGTGCCTTATTTTATAACTTGGAACGAGTTTGGTACGATACAAACTTTTTTGACCCAACATAGGCACGACACATGTATGCTTGACACGAGGGTCGTCCCAGCACAACCCATGTCCACCTCTAGCTCTTATACATATCTTTAAGATGCCAAAAGTGTAAATAAATTTCGAAACATTAAACAATAAAGCGATTCACATATCATTTTTTGTTGCATTCCTGGATTTTTAGAATTATGCAGATAATAATTTTTTAATTATCAACTTTGTATATTGAAAGTAAAGAAAGTAATGAATTATTATTAGAGAGAAAAGTAGTAATAGAGAGTTTGTACAATAATCTTCCTCTACCAACTACACAAATAACTAAGCTATATATAAACAGAGAACTAAAACACGGTTAGTTAGGGGAAAGACCCCACTAACTTTATTACACCCCTCCAAGCTAGACAAACTAATAATTCCTAGCTTGTTACAAAGAAAAAAAATGCCTTGATGAAACAAGTGGTTTAGTTAGAAGATCAGCAAGTTGATCTTGAGTAGAAACACGACTAACTTTAATAAATCCTTGCTCTACTTGTTCGCGAATATAATGCATATCACGTTTGATATGTTTTGTGCGTTCATGAAACATAGGATTACTTGTTATATGCTCAACGAACAAATTATCACATGCTAAAGGAATAGGCAGTTGTACCTTAAGTTTGAGATCTTCTAATAGACCATACATCCAAGCAAGCTCACTTGCTGCACTTCAAAGGCTACGATACTCTGCCTCTGTTGAGCTCTTGCTGACGGTTTGTATTTGCTTTGTATCGGAAATTTGTGGAGAAGTAAGGAGGTTTGCTAAGCGCAAACCTGTTGATTTGCATAGTTGCAAGCAAAAGCCGACCTAAGTTGAAAAAGGCAAGGTCGTGTTAAATAATTGAAAAAAAAAATTGAAAAAAAAAGTGAAAAAAAAAAAGAAAAAAAAAGGGCAAGCATTTATTCCTTTCTCTTTCACAATGAGGACATTGTGTCATTTAAGCTTGGGGGAGGAGGAATATTGCGAAAAATCTTGTAAAATTTTTCAAATTTTGTTTATTTCTTTGAATAAGCTTGGGGGATTTTGTGTGTATGTGTATGGCGTATTAGGAGTTTGTTTTCTATTTGTTGCTCATTGGCATTTATTTGCTTCACTATTTAAGTTTTGAGCACCACAAGCCAAATTCATTCCTACCTTACCCTAGCCCTACATTACAACCCTTAAGCCCTCTTGATCCTAGAGAGTTGAGTCATAGTCGGTGGAGGAAGTCATGGTTCAAGCATATTGAGCGGCTTTGTTATGATGAGATGTCGGGTAGCCTAAATTGTTACTCCTTTTTGTTTTTCCGGCTCCTTCGGGGAGTCATGAGGAGCTACCTCAAAGGGTGGAGACGACACTAGCTTAGCTTGTGATTGTTTGGTTGTAGAGCGAAAAGGGGATTGTTCCTCTCTAGTTCTTCTATGTAGCATGTTTTATTTGACTATCCACCTTAGACATCTTTGAGCATGTTTTCCGCTAGTGCTTAGAAAGGTTTACATTCATTGATCGTTGATCCATTTACAAGTCCAACTAGGGATTTTTGTTTTGTTTTTCTTCCTTTTGTTTTTCTTTTCTTTGTTTTCGTTAACCTATGCCTTGATCTATTTTTGGAAGAGTTATGGGTTAAACTCTTTGGAAACCCTTATGAGAGCATCACTCGTCCTCTTTGGCAACTTTGAGGTTTAAATGGCTTGTCATTTGCGCTAAAAATGACCGTGATTCCTACGAAAGTGAGTTAGTATTTTGCTTTTTAGTTTTTCTTGTTTTTATTTGCTTGAGGACAAGCAAAAGGCAAGCTTGGGGGAATTTGATCAGGCCCTTTTTGGACCGACTTTCCCGGCTCTTTTAGTTCGTTTTCAATGCTTTTTAGGCTTAGTTATAGGCTTTTTTAGCTTAGTTTATGTTTATGTTGTGTTTTTGTCGAATAATGTGTTTTCTTGTTGTTTTTTATAATAATTGAGCATTTTTGTGTTGCTTATGCCATGCGTTCTTTCATGCAGGTGTTTTGCATGTTACCGAATGATTCTTGATAGCCGACAAGGATCGTGAGAGGTCCCGGGAAGCTTCGAGAAGCATGACACAAAGCTAAGACCTCAAAACAATGCTTAAGTACCCTCGAAGGACATGAACATTCTATGATGGCCTAGGAAGCCAAGGAAAGAAACAAGAGCATCCAAGGACCCATGATCCAAGCAAAAGCAAGGAAACGACTCTAAAACCGGGTGAGTCATGGAAGGAAAAATCAAATATGGAAGCATTGGGTGTAAAAGAAGAGGAGAAAGATGGGTCGAAGCCGGTTTTGACCACCCTCCACTATTTTGGGCATAAATTCTTTTCTGGAAATCTTTTGGATGCGGGGCCTATTGTGTTGGAAACTAGAGTTCAAGAGCTTTCCAACGGTATATTACACGCTCCAATCAGAGATCTACATCAAAAGTTATGAGCCTTACAAGATCAGCTCTTTGCGCAGTCTTCTCAGAGCGGACGCTCTAAATATGAGAGCGGACGCTCTGACATGTCAGAGCGGACGCTCTCTAATTTAGAGCGGACGCTCGGCCCATGATCAGAAGGCATTGGCTGCTAGCAAAGGCCAGAGCGTCCGCTCCAACCCATGGAGCGTCCGCTCTCCATGCATGGAGCGCCCGCTCCAACCCATGGAGCGTCCGCTCGCCCATGCATGGAGCGTCCGCTCCAACCCATGGAGCGTCCGCTCCCCTTGCATGGAGCGTCCGCTCCAACCCCTGGAGCGTCCGCTCCCTTGGCCCAGTTTCAGCGCGTCCATTTGTTCTCACTCATGTAATATATAAATACCCCAACTCTTCTAGGTTTAGGGGGCACGAAATTACCACTTAATTTAGCATTGTTTTCAGTATTTTTAGAGAGAAAAACACAAGAGCTTTGAGTAGTTTTTAGCTTGTAATCTTCAATCAACATGTCTTCTTCATCATTTTGCAATCAATCAATACATTCAATCTCTTAGTTTTTGGTAATATTTCTCACTTCCCTTATACTTGTTTATCATCTTTATGCTATTATGTTTGTTACTTAGCTTGTTCTTGGTTTAACCATCTTGTTTATGGTTTATGAGTTTATAGTTTGCATCTTTTAGTTAATTTGTTAGTGTAGTTGCTATTTTCTTCAATGTTCTTGTTCTTATTCATGCTTTCTCTTATGGTAGTTTTGTGTATTGCTTTAGTTAGTATGAGTACCCCTCACCTAGGCTAGATTTTTAGCTAGGGGAGGGGGAAAATGATGGTATTTTGATTATTGAACATGGAGTAATTGTTAGTTTGGTGTGAAATTATTTGTTGATGCTTGTTTTCAAACATGGGTTAAAATGCTAGATTAGGAGTTTGGCCAACTTCTAGGATAGAATATTGGACTAACCAAGTGTGGTTGAGAAATCTAAGCATGAGGTTAGAGACAATATGTTAGAAAAGGTCTAGGGTACTTCGAACCGGATTGTGAGCGAGGTAGAGAATGAGAGATCTAGTCTACCGAGCGATTCGATCCATGGTGTTTGGTTTGGTCTAGATTGAGATGTTATGTAAGTGGGTCGGCTGAGAAATCTAAGCCCACTTGCATTAACTAATCTCCTTGCTTGAAACAATTGATTTTATGCTTGTTATGTGGTTGCTTCGTGCTTAATTTTTGGAATATCGTGTTTTCCCCCTTCCCTAGTGACTTTACTTGTAGATGTAGTTGTAGTCTAATTTGGTTAGTTTCATTGTTTATAAATCCCAATTTACCCAAAAAACCCAAAAAAAAGAGACCCTCAAATAGCAAGATTGGCCTAGAAACAATCCCGATCACCTACCTCTCTGTGGATTCGACCCCTTACTCCATTATACTACCCATTTAGGATAGTTAGGGAATAGGGTTTTTATACTTTGACCGGACCTAGGAAGTAACGACCCCTGGCACCCGATCAAATTTTGGCGCCGTTGCCGGGGAGGTGCGACTTGATTGGAATTGTTTTTGAGTTATTTTTGCGATTTCAGTTATTGCTTTCATTTTCTAGTTTGATTTTGATTTTCCTTTTATTGTGATTACTATTTTTCTTTTATTTTACTCTTCCTTTTATTCTCTCTTGTCATTGCTAACCCTTTGCTTAGCTTTGGTTTTACAAGTAACATATCTTGAGACTCATTTTCAAGAATGGCTAGTTTCTCAATTCCTCCGCAATTTGAGAATGAGCCATTTTGGAGGTTTTTCGATAGGGTGCGTGAAGTATTTCCCAACAAGTATTTTGGTGGGACACGTGGATTATGTGAAGTACTTTACGCCGGGTTGAACGATTTCACTCTCAATTTGGTTGAGTATAGGCATAATGGAGGGTTTCAAGCACTTTCTTGGGATGATGCTTTTGACTACTTCAAATGTTTAGCTCAAGACTCATATGAGTGGGATATGGGCACAAACCCACAACAAGTTCAACCCAACTATGGTATGCCTCCTACCCCCTCTCCTAGTTGTGATTCTATGCAGTTTGGTTATGAATTTTCATCCCCACCTAATGATTGCATGAATTACAATGATGTCCCTTGTGCTTACAATGCTTCTCCTCACTTGTCATATCATGATTCTTCTTCTCTAAGTCAAAATTGTAATGAGGTGCATGCTCCAAGTTTTGATACACAACTTATCTTAGATTGCATAAAATCCTTTTGCGATGACATGAAGTTAGAAAGGAGGAACATGTGTGTTGATGATCTTCCTCTCCCCCGCATGCTAATTCATCCCCTGATTTAAATGATGTGATGCATTCTCAAGTCTATGATGTGAATCCTACTCTTGATGCCATGAATCACTTAGAGGAACTAATGTGTAGTAGCATTGAATGTGTTGAACATGTTGAATCTAGAGTAGATGTTTGCTACACCCTTACCCCTCTTGAATGTGAGGATGAGAGCACTGGGTTAGTGAAGGAGTGTGATCCAATACCCTCTATGACCGACCAAGAGTGTGAGGATGTGATACGTGAGTTAATGAGGATAGACAAGGAGAGAGGTTATGGAAAATGTATTTATGCATCTAAGTCCTCGAATGATTTTGATGGTGGTTCTCCCTATGTAGAGAAAGAAAATGTTTTGAGGGAGAAAATTGTGCTTGTTGATGATGGATTTTGGAGTAGTGATGATGATGAGCCATGCCTAGGTTTGGTGAGTCCAATTCATGAAGAGGAAGAGGTTGCTTTTGAGGAAGTTTGTGAATCCCTAGATTCTCTTTTTGCCTCCCCTCCTCCCATTGACTCCATTATTCAGTCTCTTCCTAACCCACCTCAATCAATTGATGACTTAGATGGTATTGAAAGTGAAGATGGTGACTCTAGTGATAGTGATGATGATGAGTTTGGCTTAGAGATTGAAAACCCCCTCTTTGAGGATGCTTATGAAACTCGTGATTATCACAACCCTTTATTTGTGGATGTAGATGATGTAGGTGATGAGTTGAGAGATGAATCTTTAGGTGAAGAAGCTTTGGATAGGAGTGCTCTTGTTATGAGTTCTTGTGATGTGAGTGAGAGTTTTTGCGAGGACATAACGCCCGTTCTATCCACTCATGCCCCTTTCTCCAAGAGTCTTGATCTTGTTCCTTCTTTCCCTATTTCTCTTCCTCACTATGTCACTTGTCCACCACTTGAGGATCCTCTTACCACTCATGACCCCCAATATTCTCTTGTTGATACCATTGTAGCAAAGTTGTATAGTAGTGACAATTTTTCCTCCTTTTCTTTTGATTCTTCTTTTTCTTTTGATTCTTCTTTTTGTTTTGATTTTTTTTCTTATTTTTTCATTTTTCCTTGTAAATTTTCTCATTTTGCCTTTTCTTCATCATTTAGGCATAGAGTATTGATTCACTTTGTGCCTACTCTATTGTATACTCTTGCCTATGTGATACTCATTGAGCCGTGTGCGGTTGCACATGACAAGCTTTTGAGATCGTTGCAATCTTATTTACTAGATTAAATGGTCTCCCTTTGTAAATAGTTTTATTTTTCTTATTTTCTCTTTTCCTCTTATTTTCCTTTCCCTCCCTCCCTCCCTTTGAACTTGTTTGAAGCATTGAGGACAATGCTTCATTCGAATTGGGGGGGGGGGGGAGGACCTTTTGATCTTTCATTTTCATTATGTTATTAATGCTTTTATTTTGGAAGTTTGGACTTGTCTCATGTGTATGTAGGTTTGAGGAACTTAAAGAGCCTTTTGAGACAAATTGAAGTAAGAAATTGATGAAGCCTGCTTTGGTGAGATCTTTCCAAACTCTCCTCTTTTATTTCCCTTGTTTGCTTAGTTTTAGGGTTAGGTTTAGGAGGAGATGATTGTTCGAGGATGTTTGGCTTTTAATTTTGGCTTTTAAGCCCTTGAGGACATTTGGATATCGATGGCGTTGGGCCTCGATTTATTTATTTGTTTGATTCTTGATTGCTTATTTGAGAGTCATTCATGCTTGGATTTTGTTTTCCTCACTTTTGTATAGTTTTCTTATTTTGTTTTTCCTTTTTTTTTTTTTTCTTTCCATTTCTTTTTCTTTTCTTTTCAAGGCAAAGTGTATTTTTGGTCTTGTTTTTAGTTTGGACTTGATCACTTTAGAGTCTTGGACATTGAATGCATTCCTTCCTAATGGTTAGCGGTCCACATGGTTTAAGATGTTGGGGTTGATTTTCAAATATCATGTGCTAGGTTTTGGAGCTTTAGAGTTCATGAAACTTAAACTCTTGGGTTGTGGAATGATTGGTGATGCTTTGCTAGCTAGTTGAATCCATGGAGGTAGTATTTGCAATCCACTACCCTTAACATGTGAGGAAATGTCAAATCTTTCAAGCCTTCAACATTATTTTGTTTGAGTGGCGATAGGATCCTTGCCATAACTTAGCTTGATCAAGAACATGATTCATGACTCGCCGAGACCGCGACCGAGCTACTCTAGGGGAGGACAGAGGCATTCATTTTCCTAGTTATGTTCCATTTTTTTTTTCCTTTTTCATTTCCCTTTTTTGTTTTATTTGTCTTGCTTCTTTCATTTTTCTAGTTTTTTGCTTTGCATTTATCATTTCGAACCTTTTGAGCTTGGCCTTTCCTTTCTTCTAGCCACATTACTAGCCTTGTATGCCCCTTGTTTTGTCTTATATCCTTTTAGGTATAGTGAAGCAATTGGAGCATTGTGGTTTGTATTTGCTTTGTATCGGAAATTTGTGGAGAAGTAAGGAGGTTTGCTAAGCGCAAACCTGTTGATTTGCATAGTTGCAAGCAAAAGCCGACCTAAGTTGAAAAAGGCAAGGTCGTGTTAAATAATTGAAAAAAAAAATTGAAAAAAAAAGTGAAAAAAAAAAAGAAAAAAAAAGGGCAAGCATTTATTCCTTTCTCTTTCACAATGAGGACATTGTGTCATTTAAGCTTGGGGGAGGAGGAATATTGCGAAAAATCTTGTAAAATTTTTCAAATTTTGTTTATTTCTTTGAATAAGCTTGGGGGATTTTGTGTGTATGTGTATGGCGTATTAGGAGTTTGTTTTCTATTTGTTGCTCATTGGCATTTATTTGCTTCACTATTTAAGTTTTGAGCACCACAAGCCAAATTCATTCCTACCTTACCCTAGCCCTACATTACAACCCTTAAGCCCTCTTGATCCTAGAGAGTTGAGTCATAGTCGGTGGAGGAAGTCATGGTTCAAGCATATTGAGCGGCTTTGTTATGATGAGATGTCGGGTAGCCTAAATTGTTACTCCTTTTTGTTTTTCCGGCTCCTTCGGGGAGTCATGAGGAGCTACCTCAAAGGGTGGAGACGACACTAGCTTAGCTTGTGATTGTTTGGTTGTAGAGCGAAAAGGGGATTGTTCCTCTCTAGTTCTTCTATGTAGCATGTTTTATTTGACTATCCACCTTAGACATCTTTGAGCATGTTTTCCGCTAGTGCTTAGAAAGGTTTACATTCATTGATCGTTGATCCATTTACAAGTCCAACTAGGGATTTTTGTTTTGTTTTTCTTCCTTTTGTTTTTCTTTTCTTTGTTTTCGTTAACCTATGCCTTGATCTATTTTTGGAAGAGTTATGGGTTAAACTCTTTGGAAACCCTTATGAGAGCATCACTCGTCCTCTTTGGCAACTTTGAGGTTTAAATGGCTTGTCATTTGCGCTAAAAATGACCGTGATTCCTACGAAAGTGAGTTAGTATTTTGCTTTTTAGTTTTTCTTGTTTTTATTTGCTTGAGGACAAGCAAAAGGCAAGCTTGGGGGAATTTGATCAGGCCCTTTTTGGACCGACTTTCCCGGCTCTTTTAGTTCGTTTTCAATGCTTTTTAGGCTTAGTTATAGGCTTTTTTAGCTTAGTTTATGTTTATGTTGTGTTTTTGTCGAATAATGTGTTTTCTTGTTGTTTTTTATAATAATTGAGCATTTTTGTGTTGCTTATGCCATGCGTTCTTTCATGCAGGTGTTTTGCATGTTACCGAATGATTCTTGATAGCCGACAAGGATCGTGAGAGGTCCCGGGAAGCTTCGAGAAGCATGACACAAAGCTAAGACCTCAAAACAATGCTTAAGTACCCTCGAAGGACATGAACATTCTATGATGGCCTAGGAAGCCAAGGAAAGAAACAAGAGCATCCAAGGACCCATGATCCAAGCAAAAGCAAGGAAACGACTCTAAAACCGGGTGAGTCATGGAAGGAAAAATCAAATATGGAAGCATTGGGTGTAAAAGAAGAGGAGAAAGATGGGTCGAAGCCGGTTTTGACCACCCTCCACTATTTTGGGCATAAATTCTTTTCTGGAAATCTTTTGGATGCGGGGCCTATTGTGTTGGAAACTAGAGTTCAAGAGCTTTCCAACGGTATATTACACGCTCCAATCAGAGATCTACATCAAAAGTTATGAGCCTTACAAGATCAGCTCTTTGCGCAGTCTTCTCAGAGCGGACGCTCTAAATATGAGAGCGGACGCTCTGACATGTCAGAGCGGACGCTCTCTAATTTAGAGCGGACGCTCGGCCCATGATCAGAAGGCATTGGCTGCTAGCAAAGGCCAGAGCGTCCGCTCCAACCCATGGAGCGTCCGCTCTCCATGCATGGAGCGCCCGCTCCAACCCATGGAGCGTCCGCTCGCCCATGCATGGAGCGTCCGCTCCAACCCATGGAGCGTCCGCTCCCCTTGCATGGAGCGTCCGCTCCAACCCCTGGAGCGTCCGCTCCCTTGGCCCAGTTTCAGCGCGTCCATTTGTTCTCACTCATGTAATATATAAATACCCCAACTCTTCTAGGTTTAGGGGGCACGAAATTACCACTTAATTTAGCATTGTTTTCAGTATTTTTAGAGAGAAAAACACAAGAGCTTTGAGTAGTTTTTAGCTTGTAATCTTCAATCAACATGTCTTCTTCATCATTTTGCAATCAATCAATACATTCAATCTCTTAGTTTTTGGTAATATTTCTCACTTCCCTTATACTTGTTTATCATCTTTATGCTATTATGTTTGTTACTTAGCTTGTTCTTGGTTTAACCATCTTGTTTATGGTTTATGAGTTTATAGTTTGCATCTTTTAGTTAATTTGTTAGTGTAGTTGCTATTTTCTTCAATGTTCTTGTTCTTATTCATGCTTTCTCTTATGGTAGTTTTGTGTATTGCTTTAGTTAGTATGAGTACCCCTCACCTAGGCTAGATTTTTAGCTAGGGGAGGGGGAAAATGATGGTATTTTGATTATTGAACATGGAGTAATTGTTAGTTTGGTGTGAAATTATTTGTTGATGCTTGTTTTCAAACATGGGTTAAAATGCTAGATTAGGAGTTTGGCCAACTTCTAGGATAGAATATTGGACTAACCAAGTGTGGTTGAGAAATCTAAGCATGAGGTTAGAGACAATATGTTAGAAAAGGTCTAGGGTACTTCGAACCGGATTGTGAGCGAGGTAGAGAATGAGAGATCTAGTCTACCGAGCGATTCGATCCATGGTGTTTGGTTTGGTCTAGATTGAGATGTTATGTAAGTGGGTCGGCTGAGAAATCTAAGCCCACTTGCATTAACTAATCTCCTTGCTTGAAACAATTGATTTTATGCTTGTTATGTGGTTGCTTCGTGCTTAATTTTTGGAATATCGTGTTTTCCCCCTTCCCTAGTGACTTTACTTGTAGATGTAGTTGTAGTCTAATTTGGTTAGTTTCATTGTTTATAAATCCCAATTTACCCAAAAAACCCAAAAAAAAGAGACCCTCAAATAGCAAGATTGGCCTAGAAACAATCCCGATCACCTACCTCTCTGTGGATTCGACCCCTTACTCCATTATACTACCCATTTAGGATAGTTAGGGAATAGGGTTTTTATACTTTGACCGGACCTAGGAAGTAACGACCCCTGGCACCCGATCAAGGACATATATAATCTATAGAACCATCATGCTTATCTTTGTAAGAAAAAATATGTTCATGAAATTTCACATCTCTAGGCATAAAAATAGTTTTCTTTTGTAGATCAAAAATCTTGTATCCCTTTTGGCCACTAGGATACCCAATGAAAAGACATGTTCTAGCTCGAGAATCAAATTTGTCTTTATGCCTATTATTATCAATAGCAAAACAAAGACACCCAAAAGTCCTCAAATGCTCATAATCTGGTTTAGCCCCAAACATTACTTGATATGGAGTTTTCAATTTTAATACCTTAGTGGGCATTCTGTTAATAAGATAGGTAGCAGTTAGCACACACTCTCCCCAAAATTGTTTAGGTAAATTAGCATTAAATCTCAAAGCCCTTGCTACCTCAAGTAAGTGTCTATGTTTGCGTTCGACTCTTCCATTTTGTTGAGGAACCCCAACCATAGATTTTTTATGAACAATTCCTTTCTTAGCAAATAAATTGAAACATGGTTCATTTAAAAATTTTGTCCCATTATCTGATCTTATAGCTTTTATTTTCTTATGGAATTGAGTCTTAACATAACAAATAAAATCAGAAATGGTTTTAAAAACTTGTTGTTTATTATGCAAAAGAAAGGTCCAGGTTACCCTACTAAAGTCATCTACTATAGTTAAAAAATATCTAGCTCCACTTAAGGCCAAGACCCTATAAGGTCCCCAAAGATCTAGATGTATTAAATCAAATAAAGCATTAGCTCTTGAATCACTCAAATTAAAAGGTAATTTGTGTAATTTTGCATTTATACAAACACTACAATCAATAGACTTGATACTAGAACAATTACAACCACTAATGTATTTCATCTTGGATAAAGAAATTTGGCCTAGTCTAGCATGATACAAAAGCAACTCACCACTTTGTTTATTAGTATTAGAAACTGAATGCATAACAGAAGCAACAGAATCTTGATGGGAACCTATCTTCCTATATTGTCCTACTTTATTATTAGTACTACAATCAACATTCTTATGTCTAGCATTAGCTCTCAAGCAGCACAACCCTTGAACTTTATATCCATAAGCCACAACAGTTTTATAGTGGTCCTGAAATACACAGCCATCCTTAGTGAATATAATCTGCAAATCAGCATGTTCAGCCAACTTACTAACAGAAATTAGGTTATGCTTAAATTCCTCAACAAGCAAAACATCATTCAGAATTAGTTTAGAGTTAATAGTGACTGTGCCACACCATTGAACAACCTTAGAATTACCATCAGGCAAGCCAACTTTAACACCATTTTTAAGAAATCTTTTACTCTTTAACAAATTTGGATCATAAACCATGTGATCATTAGCTCCTGAATCTATAATCTAAAAATTATTATTAGAGAAATTAGTATTCATATACCTGCACAATTTGCATAAGCAAATCCAGATGGTTCAGTTTTAGCAGCTCCCTGACCTTGTATAGCCCTGACAACCTCCTTGCAAATGGAAGAGATCATGTTAGCATTCACCACTTTGTCATCAAAGTTCTCCAAAGGTGTATCAGAATCACCCCCTTCAAGAATCACATTGGCAACCATCTTGAATTTTGAGGTACCAGCTTTTCCTGCCTTCAAAGTATGATACGTCTGGATACCCAACCACTTTAAAGCATTGATCAGAAGTATGTCCTCTACCTTTGCATACATCACATTTCCTTTCCATTTTTTCTTTCTTCCAATCTCTTTTCCCTTGAGTACCATTTCTTTGAGTATTATACCCATTGGTCCTAGACTCACCAACTTCAGTTTTAGTCACTACTAAGGCACTAGACTCAGTCAAGCCATTAGTTTCTACACTAATTTCTTTTTGTTTTTCCACTTGTTGAACAATAGAATAGGCTCTATGTATATTAGGCAATGGGTCCATGGAAAGAATGTTTGAGACCACATTGTCAAATCCATAATTTAGACCCATTAAAAATTGCATAAGTCTATCTTCTTGCTCAACTTCAGACATGTCCTTAACATAATAGCAAGTGCATTTGTCAAGAACACCACAAGAACATTTTGGTTTCTTTCTTAGACTAAACAATTCATCCCAAAGTCTTTTTAATTTCCCAAAATAAGATTGAACAGTCATGTTTTCTTGCTTAAGATTTCTTATTTCTTTCTTGAGTTGAAACACTAAGGGACCATTAGTCTGTCCAAAAAGTTCTTTAATATCACACCATAGTTCGTATGCAGTTTCTACACAAGCAAAGTCATCGGCAATATCTCTTAGCATAGAACTCATAATCCAAGACCCTACCATATAATCAGCTAATTTCCATTTGGCAAAATCTTTATCAGTAGGTTCAGGTTGTTTTATAGTACCATCAATAAATCCAATTTTATTTTTAGCACCCAAAGATCTATACACTTTTCTACTCCATCTCAAGTAATTCGAGCCATTAAAGACTACCGTAGTTAAAGAATTAACAGGATTATCTGAGTTTGCAATAAAGAGAGGATCAAGAATACCTTTATTGCCATTATCATGTACCTCAGACTCACCACTTGAAGCTGCCATGGTCGAACCAGGTTATCAGCGATTTGCTCCTGAGAAATGCTTCGAAAACGCTCTTCAACCATGCCTCTGCTTTGAATCTTCGAAAACCAATTGAACTTCAAACCCTTAGTGAAATTCTCTTTAACTAGACTGGAAGAGCAGCGCAAAATTATAAAAAAAAAAAGATCTACCCAATTTGGGTTTCTGCTCTGATACCATGAAAATAAAGAAAGTAATGAATTATTATTAGAGAGAAAAGTAGTAATAGAGAGTTTGTACAATAATCTTCCTCTACCAACTACACAAATAACTAAGCTATATATAAACAGAGAACTAAAACACAGCTAGTTAGGGGAAAGACCCCACTAACTTTATTATATACTCCCTCCGTAACGAATTATTAGCAACAATTTCTATTTTTAGGTGTAACAAAATACTTGCAACATTTTTTTCCAATTTCATTTTATTCCTTTTTTGGTAAAAAAACAAAATAATACCCCACTTACTTTTCTCTTTCTTACTTTTCTCTCTCTTACTTTTATCATATTACCACATAATACCTCATTTACTTTTCCTTCTCTTACTTTTCTCTCTCATACTTTTATCATTATACCACCTAATACCACTATTAGCTTATTTTACTTAGGAATTTGTGCTAGTACAAATGTTGCTAGTAATTCGTTACGGAGGGAGTATATTTTTTTTATAAAACATAATAAAAAATATTAATGCTATGGTATTGTTTTAATTCAAGGACGATATGGTCATTTTATTCAAAAGTTGAGCAATAAGAGATAATTTTAGTGAATTGCTAAACACCGCCCACATTATTCCAATACTACCCTTATTCTAAAACACACCCTATCTCTCGCTAAAACACACATCTCTCTAATTCAACCATAGTCTAAAATCATTAATTAATTTATAACAAGATTAATCATGAAATAAAACATATTATGCATAATAAAATCATGAATTAAAACAACATATTATTATATACACTACAATTAATTCTAGGAAAAATTTATATGAATAAACCCACCTTTATCACATCCGCAACTAATAAACCAACTTTAAGTAATTCCAAAATAAACCAACCTTTGTACCCAATCTGCCTATAACGAACTAAATTAATCACAACCTGTTTGTAACACCCATAATATTGGTTTAAAAGGATTTGATAAGCTACTCATGTCAACAGGATGATCTTTCTTTTATGGAGCTTATATGCTAAGATACCCCACAATTAAGCGTGCTCAGCTGGGAGTAGTCTTAGGATGGATGACCGCTGACCTCCTAAAAAGTTTCTTATGGTGCACATGAGTGAGGACAAAATGTGCCGAAAGAACTTATGTTAGCTTGTGAGGTCATGTGATAATTAACTTATTTTAACTACATTAAACATAATTTCGAAATACAACTTAAATTAAACATCAAACATACTTCAATCCATACCCACCCTCCCAACCAACCTAACTGATTCCACCCTTTATTCTTCTCTTTCACTTCTTCTCCTTCACCCTCATCTGTTTCTCTCCTCCCTTTTCTTCCTCCATTAACACTATAGAGGATAGAGCTAGCCTCATGAGATTATTCAACTTGTAAACTCTAATTAATAAGTGTATAAACCCATTCAAAGAGAAAAAGAAGAATATAAGTGTATAAACCCATTCAACTTGTCATTAATAATTAAAATAAAAAATGTGGAAATTAGTAACTAAGTAATCACACATTCACACATACAAATAATTAAATTGTTAGGCATTGTTTGGTTGACACGGGAAATAAATTTCTGTAGGAATTAGTATTTCATGGAAAGTTATTTTCCTAATGAAATTCCTAGGAATTTATCAATGTTGTTTGGTTATAACAACGGGATGGAAGTTGTAATTCTCATGAAATTTGATTGACCAAGGGGACATTAGTAATTCACTTCCTATGTTATGTGGGAAATGAAAGTTCCCATGAATTCCAACTCCCTTCATTTTTTTTCTTTTTTTAATGAACCAAACAACTATCTAAATTAATAATTCCCATGATTTTTTACTTCTCC